>CM040097.1:10000000-11200000 GCA_022496805.1 Pohlia nutans
CGAAAAACCGGGGGACTACCCCACGATTCAGTTCTCTGCCTCCACTGCAACTAACATTAGAATCCTAACAAACTAACTCCCAAACGGAGTCCTACCCTACTGCACAAGGGCCCAAATGGCCGGATCCATCAAACCCGGAACCCTAACTACTCAGCCGCTCCCGAGCAGCTGTTCCCGATCCGATCCCTCCAGTCCGCTTCCTTGCTCACCGCGTTCTCCTACCGTTCGACTACCGGTTTGCGCCGTTACGCACCACTCGGTTGACCGTCCGGGTTGCCTCCTGGCCCACCCTCTGGCCTTCCATCCACACCCTATTGGGCATCCGTCTCCGCCATCTCTCTATCCGGATTCAGAAACCCGGCCAGACTTGCTTCTCCTGGCTTGGCGGTCTGAACCGGCTCCATCTCGCCCATCATCCGGGAGCTCTGATCCGGGGTGGGAATTCTCCCTCCCATCAACCGGTCCAACTCTCCTACCTGGGGTGCCTCGTCAGACAACCGGAAGTTCCCCTGCAACTCACTTCCGGACAGGTGGGCCCTCCCATCCCTGTGGCTGGTCTCCACCGCTTCCGGTTCAGGTGCGGTTGAACACCTTGTCAGCACCTCTGCTGCCAGCGCCCGGAACTCCACCAGTGCCTCTTCCACCCGGACAGCATACTTCTTCACGATGCTCTTTACCCGGTCTATGTCTTCCTCCTCGGAATCACTCATCAACTCATCGTACAGCCGCGCCTTGGTCTGTACTTCCCCATCCGGTCGGAACAATCGGGATACAGTCTCGAAGCAGGTCCGGTCATGTTGTTCCCAGGTCCGGTCATGTTGATCCTTTCTCTGTTCCCGCAAGAGCTGAGTCACTCCGCTGGCCTTCTTGCAAGCCCGGATTCCCTCCCGCCGGATTTGCTTGACTATTTCCAGGAACTCCTTCACGTCCATGCTCCGGAGGACGTTCCCAATTCCCCTCACCGCGCTGTAGAGTAGAGTGTACTGCTCCTCCACCATCTCCAATGCTGTCCGGATTGGCCCGAGCATGACGTCCGCTCTCGCGAGGATCGGTACGTCCGGTCGTGCCTCCCGGTTCGGCTGTGCTGCAGGGGTGGGCTCCTCTCTTCGGCCTGGTGCGTCCTCCCGGTTTCGCTCCCCAGCCTCCGTTTCCGGTCCTGCTCCCACCTTCTGCTTCCCTTTTTCCTGCGCACTTGCCCTCCGGTTGCTGGGACCAGGTTTTACGATGTTACGGTTACCTCTACCGTCCACCGGAGTGGTCTTCATCCGGGTCGGGGTCTTCTTTCTGAGAGGCGAAGCGTCCTCTCGGGGAGGAGAAATCTCCCGGAGGTCCGAATCCTCCCCTTCGTCACTCCGGATGACCTGCTTCCGCTTCTGCGGCTGCTGTCCCCGGGCGTGCACGGAGGGACCCTCTCCTTCCGGTCTTGCAGTCTCTACCGGTTCCGTCCTCTCCTTTCGCCCCTCCTCCGCTAGTGGGCTTCTTCCTCCCGGTTGTCTTCCTTCCGGGTCTTCTCTCCTCTTCCTGCGCTCCTCTGGTCGCGGACTGGTACCTCCCGGTTTCTCCTGTCTCTTCCTTTGCTCCTCCGGTTGGCTCCTTTCATCCGGACGAAGTTTGCGCGCTTTTTCTGGACTTCGGTCGGCTGGAGTCGGGCTTGGTTTCTCCAATTTCGCCTTCTCCCTATCCGTGAGACATCCGTGCTTATCATACAGGTGGTAAAGGAAAGGGGTAATGGGACAACCTTTTGCTCCTCCGATCTTCATGGCTTCCTGGTTTACAATTTCATGTATCACCACTCCCCACCCGATTATCCTTTTATAAAGGAGCGCGAAGAAGATACCTTTTGCCAATTTGATCGTGACAGTGGTGGACTTATCCGGGCTGAGGATGGGTACCAGAAATTGAAGCAGTCGCTTCTCCTGGGGATTCCGGCAATGGTCCACCCGGAATCCGTCCTTCTCCGAGATCTCGAAGAACCGCCCCTTCATCCATTCCGAATCTCCCTTCTGGCCAGACTCGAGTCCATACTCGCAGTCCGGAAGGTTGTATGCCTGGCTCCAGTGCTCCCAGGTCCAATGCGTGCGCTTCCCCCGGATGTAGTTCTCCCGGAAGGCTGGTGGCACTGGCTTCCCTTGCACTTCCGCCAGTATTCCGGTGTCCTGGATATCCCAGTTCCGGTATAGGAGTTCCTCGCATTGCATGGTCGCGAGGTCGCAGCGCAGCATCTCAAAGTCGCCCGGATGCTGGGGCACTACCGGAATCACCTTCTTCTCCGTGATTCGGTTTCCTGCAGTACTCTCTCCTCCCCGTGCCATCGCTACAGACTCCGGACGTACTCTCTTCCTCTTCCGCGAACTGCGCCTAAGTTTCTGGCGCTCCTTCTGCTCTAACTCTGGTCCCACACTATCAACTCTACTGCTATCCGGAAGCACGAAATTCTGCTGGCGCGGAAGACTGGAACTGTAGAGAGGGAATGAACAGTGGGTCGCCCAATTTAAAGCGGCCCACTTCAATGCTCGGATCGTGGCTGGGTCCATCGGAGACCCGTCCTCACCTATCCGGTCGCCCATCTGGTTTCCAACCGGAATCCGCTGTCTAGCTAGTCCTGTAGTAATTCTACTAGGCTGCGCACGGACGCCGCTCTCTCTCCAAATAAATAACTGGGCCGTTATGGCCATTACTTCTCCTATTTATGGCGGAAAGACTACTCCTAGTTGCCCTAGAAACCCTAACTAGCCGCTTTTGGGAAAACGAGGTTTGACACAAAGCTATACTCCCATTTATTCTGGACCCAGTCAAAGCTCATCAAGCAATGCACCCGTCAGTTTTGGTAGAGATATGTATAGTGCTGCAGACGGTCCCCCTGTTACATTTTCTGTTGGGCCATCCAGTCACAACAATGAGGACAATGAATATGAAAGAGATCTTCAAGAAGCCATTAGACGGAGCCAAGAGGAGGATAATGAAAGGCGGCAAATAGAACAACGTTTTTTTTACCAACAGTGGAACTCCGAACGCGGGACATTTCGAGGAAGTCGTCCATATTAGGCTGGTTTAACTAGACTCATCATGTTCTAGTGGAATTTGAAACAGAGCTTACAGAGTAGAATTCACTGTCTTTCATTTTGATTTGTATAGATGAAGGCATGTCCTTAGTTTGAATTTTGTTTGGATGCTACAAACTTTGGATATATCATAGGCTCCTAGTTGTATGGTTATAAAGCATGTACGTTCTTGTGTGTGAACATTACCGGCACACACACACATATATATATATATATATATATATATATATATATATATATATATATATATATATATACATACATATATAATGTATTCACAAAGAGTAAACCACAATGAGTACATAATCGATCGTTATTTCTATCAATAAGAGTTGGAGTTCCTAGCTCGCCGAGAGATCTATCAATTATATCGATGTTGCCTAGTTTCTTATCGCAGACTTTACATACTCAGTTGAAAACGAAATGAGCTCGGTCCACATACAATTGAGAGGCTATAAGCTTATCTTAGAACTTGGTTGTGCACAACACAGTTGCCTTTCCGAGGACTCCCATCACATTGTTATTTCCTACTCCTTTTATAATTACTTTGCGCAATGAGAACGTTCTTCACGAATAAAGTTATTCATGAAAAACTTCTTGTCTTGCTATACTGGGAAGTTCAAAAGAGTGAATGAACCACCGAAGGCGCACTTTCCTCAAACCCTCTTTATTTTAAGACCTTAAGTCCACATACTCCCTACTTGAAACATGTGACTTCATGTATATACTCTTGGTCGAGCTCTTTCTTCAAACCCTCTTCATCATCGAGCAACCTCATGAGCTGGTGTGCTCAAAGTGCAGTTCGGCAACACCAGAGCTCCGAAAAACATAATCGTGAAAATTGGAACGAACACCTTTGAAGTGCATACTCTCGTAGCTTGAGATCGACCTTGCCACCTAATAACCTTAGTCCTCCATTGAAACGCATTTCTGGGTATTGCCCCTTGCTTTGCCGACGCATGCTTGCTTTTTAAGTTCAAAACAGTTTCTTGCTGTTGAAAGTTTGTTTTGAGTTTAGAGATTGTCATTACCTATAGAGTTTTGCAATGTGGTTTGGTGGAGGCAAAAAGACTAGGTAGGTGGGGATATACAATCAAAGTGTTTGGAAGGAGAAAATTCTTTTTGAGTGCAGCTTGGATGGTGCAGTTGTTGCAGGTCATAGCAATGTCTCTATTCCTTATACTTTAACACTTGTAGCATGAATGGTCGGTTTGATCCCGAAGTGAGTTTAGAAACAATGTTGTTGGTGGCATTACTTTGATTTCGATGGGGGGAATGCGATGTTGATATTTAGCTTGCCTCTATAGTATACCAAGATCCAAAAGCATACGAGAAGCAATACCTTTTCAAGCCTTTCAATGGGGGAACTAAAGTGGTTACTGGTTAGGTGGCAAAGTCGTTCTCAAGCTACGTGAGTATGTACATCAAAGGTATTCGTTACGATCTTTACGATTGTGTTTTTGTGAGAACTGGTTTTGCCGAACTGCACTTTGAGCATAAAAGCTCATGAGGTTGCTCGATGATGAAGATGGTTTGAAAAAAGAGCTCGGCCAAGAGTAGATACGGGAAGCGACATGATTCAAGTGGAGAGTATGTAGTAAGGTCCTAAAATAAAGAGAGGTTGAAGAAAGTGCACTTTTGGTGGTTCATTTGTCCTTTTGAACTTCCTACTATAGCGAAACAAAATGTTTTTTTAGAAATAATCCTATACGTGATGCACGTTTTCATTGCGGAAGGCAGTTATAAAAGGGTATGAAATGAGAATGCGGTGGGAGTCCTTCTCGGAAAGGCCTTTGTGCTATGCACAACCAAGTTCTAAGATAAGCCTAAACCCTCCCAATTGCATTTGGATGAAGCTCGTTTCGTTGTCAACCAAGTATAGAATGTTTGCTAGAAGAATGTAGAGAAGATCGATGAAATCAATATATCTTTTAATGAGGCACGAACTGCAACAATTTATATTGGAAATTACGCTCGGTTATGTACTTGTTGAAGTTTAGAATTTGCGAGCCGGATTATTCAATTTTTGCCAAATTTTTGAATTTTTATTGTAGCCTGTTTTCATTAACGTAAAGCTCAAGTTATTGCACAGTATGAATCATTCATAATAAGATATTGTGATTCTTGGAAAAAAGCAACAAAAATTGGTGTAAGTTAATATTCTTCATAAGTCCAAGAAGTGAAACTGTATTGTTGCTTTAAACGCGAAGTTCCAAAAAAAATGTAAGCAAAATAGTGAATAACGGAAACTCTCAACCCAAAAAGAGTGCATGTGATAAAAGGGGATCCGATGTACAACTTTTATTCATGTGATGAAAGGGGATGATTTGCGAAATTTGTAGGTCTCATTTCATGTTGTAGTGATTCACCTAGAACTATGAAGATTTCAATGTAAAGGAGCTCTGGAAAAAGTGAAGTCATAAAATTAAGCGACCCAAAATCTCCAAAAATCACTACACTTAGAGTATTACATTTCAACCAATCACTAAAGATTTCATCCATAGAATGCCAATATCTTATTAGTAATTTAATTACAAAATAATTCTGATTTTTACGTTTCAAAATTTATACAAAATCACCGATAATAGCAATCATAGACCTGAACCGTACGGATAGAATCTAAAATTCGCAACGTACAACTTTTATCTATACATCAAGCGGGACATCAAGTTTAACCCCTAAACGTCAGAGCGTCCAGAAAGTGAACGACTAACAAATTCAAACCCTTCTCACGTTCTCATCAATTCTTGGATGAAAGTCATCCAATTTTTTGGAGATTCTTCACGAAGTTGTTGTCCTATCTAACGGTTGGATTTAGTCATATTTGATTACATATTTTTCTAAAATTATAAATGTAGAAGTATGTGAAGTTGTTGACCAAGCCAAAATTTCCTTGACTGTAGTTCAAAAGTGGCCTTGCAAAAATGAGGTTATAGATTTAAGAAACACAAAATTTTAAAAAAATCACCATGTACAAAAGTATCTCATTTCAAATTCATTCCAACAAATTTTACTCAAAAACTATTAATATTTTGTTTGTAATCGAACTTAGAAGGAATTTCAAATTTTAGCTTTCAAATTTTATAATTAAATATTGGTGATAGTATTAGTGAATCGAACTGTACGGATAGAATCTAAAATTCAAAATCTAGAACTTTCATTTGTAATCTATTCCAAAATAATCTAGACTATCATTTCGGACGGGCGGACGGGCGGACAACGGACGGTCGATGGACGATCGTTCGATCAAGCGGACAGCGGACGGCCGTTCGATCGGGCGTCGAAAAGTGGATGCCGTCTGATCGGGCGGCCGACCTAATCGGACAGCAGGTCCGCTTATAAAGCCGTCCGACCAGGTCAGACGGCTCACTTTTTTTCTCCCCACTTGCATTCATGTAAGAGTATTTAGGAGTGGCTATGGCTGGTGAATACCATCCTCTGGCTCCTCACTCGGGGAGATTAAAAGTCAGCGTTGGGGGGGGGGGATCTCTTGGTTTTTTTTTAAGAAAAAAACTGAGAATTTCGTCACCATGCCGAAAGGAAATAAACACAAGAAAGGTAAGGGGCAAGATCAATCTCCATTTGGTCTCAATAACACGCCATCAGAGGACTGTTAGAAGTTCTTGGTGCAGTTTATGGTAAGATTTTACCAAGAAAATACGATTATGGCGTTGGAGAGTAAGTACATTCGATACAAAGAAGCAAGCGTTGACAAATTTCAACGAGAGATGGCGAACGATATGTTGCACGCTCTTCATAACCCAAGATGGATTCAGGAGACCGAGAACCGTGGATTCACAAAGTTTTTGGACCAAAGGGTGCATGATTCTTTGTGGAATTCTAAAAACGTATTAACTTAATACGGCAAGGATCACGGACTACTTGACGACGATACATTTGTTGAGCAAGTGATCTTGAAAGCTGAATTATTTGTTGGGTTGATGAAACCATTCGCCAAGGGCAAACATCGCAAAGAGTCCATCGGTTGGTGGAATTCATGTGCCGGAAAATTCGAAGAGAAGTTAATGAGGCAACACTTGGTAGCATTGCCAGAGACGGCTACGGTCATTGAACTGGAGCGCCGAGCACTCAAGGGTGGATATGCAACCATCAAGAGGGTTCGGATAGAAGGAGCTCCAGGGCTTGAACCTCATTGGGAGTTTGCTGCCAAACTATCCAATCAGCAATGGACAAGACCGGATCTAGCGAAATTGGAGCATCAAAATGAATCAATGGCGGTGAGGATTCAACATCCAGGTGTTATACGATACACGGTGTCGGGTAGAGAGGGTTTTGCTCTGGGAAAACGCGGGGTTTCTAGCTGCAACTAGTTTGAATTCAAGGTATGGGGAAATATGATAGTGTAATTTATTGTTTATACCATTAAAAACCCAAATCTATGTTTTATTTTGCAAAATAGCAAACCGTGTAAAGGCTTAAACCTTTAAAAACACTGTCAGCATTCAAATGAATGCCACAGACACATACTTGCTCCAAATCAAGTGTGCTATAACTTTCTGGAAAGCTAACACAAAGCTACACAATCTGTAAAATTTTCAAGAGAAAATGATTTACCATTCAATATTTATAGCGTGCTGAAGTTGAGACTCCAAATATTCACGGCAGCTGTACATCTCTCCACTTCGGGACGCATATCATCTTCATAAAAGCTCCAAATACATGATGCCATAATTTTTTAGAAAGCTAACATCACCATCTACGTTGCCTGTAAATCTTAGCTTAAAATATCATACTGTCCGTTTTCTATACTTCGTCAAAAATGGAACTCCTATATTGAGCGGCAGTTTCACACCCTCAAACTTCTACAAGCATAACTTTCACGTCCTAACTCCAAAACAAGAGTTTAATAGCTTTTTAGAAAGCTATCAACATAACACATGTGCTCACCAAATTTCAAAACTAATCGATCATTATATAAATTTCTACAAGAGTTTAAAGCGACTGCCTTTGAATTTCGACGGCAGTAAACCCTCTTTCACTTCTCAAGGCATAACTTTCTCATACTAACTCCAAATGACAAGCGCCACACACCATTGGAATCACAACAAGAAGAGGAACGTGCTCTCAAAATTTCATTGAAATCCGAGCTATACACAGTAAGTCACTTGTCCTCAAACACACGGCACAAAACTAGAAAACTAAAACATGAACACAAGAAGAATGAGGTTCGGGAGAAGAAGGCCCCCCTTATCAAGCCACAAGGGGGAACACATCAGCCCATACCTAGCCACATGGGCACCCTAAAACTAATTGGGTGACCCAAAAGTCTCCCATACCTCTATCCATTCGCTTATTTTAATGATAAACTCACAAAAAACTAAAAGAAAGGTAAAACAATCTTCACCTTTCTTTTCAACAACTATCAAAACTCAAATTAAATATCAAAACTCATTCTAAGAAGATAAATGTAAAGTTTGACTCTTATTAGTCAAAACACAAGGCAATTAAAACCTTGTAGAGATTATGAATCAATTCATAATCTTTCTCAAATATTCCCTATTCATTTCTTCTTTAAATGAGATATCTTAAAACTCATCAAAATAATAATACTATAAGTTTTTACACTATATGCGCATTTGCATCGCGACAACGGCTATTCATCCCCAAAAATACGAGGGTTATTCTTTTTGGTGGAATGGTGGGACATTGCGACAAATGCTTAATTTGGACAACGGGTATGGAGACGATATCTATGCCCGTACGTTGCATGCACCTTTAGCACCGGACGATGTGATCAAAGCAGACTATCTTCAGCGGTTCCGTAAGAAAAGAACGGAGTTGGCGTGGGCATTTGTAATTATCATGTCTGAGGTACACATGAGCAACAACCTCCACAATGATATATCTCCCAATAACATCCTTTAACATTTTCCTTTGGACGAGTCGCGTATATACATTGGAGTATGTGATTGGGACATGTTAACCTTCGCAACTAAGCCAATGAAGTCACTGTACACGTTCACTAGTGCAGCGGAAATGAACAAGACTCTTGCAGAACGGTGGTGGGTGGACCCTATGATTGCTTATTTACATAAGCGTGATGCGGATGTGGACATAATCCCACAATTGACGAAGACATCTGAAGCATATGCTGTTGCAAAAATTGCTATGCGCATAAACAAACGCAACATGTCGGAGGATTACTGGAAGTTGCAAAAGCCTGGACAGAATTCAATTTCCTATAGACTGCAAGAACTGGGAGACGTGTTCCAGGGCTACTTGAATCGATTGTGCACTAGTGATTGAGACGGAGCTGGAGGTTTATCTCACATAGTGACGCGTTTCAGAGGCACATACAACTGGCCAGTACCATACGAGCATTTTAGATCTTCGTACTAGGCGAAATATAGGATTTTTTGGTTTAGAATAGTAGTAATAGTACTGTATTCTTCTATGACTTTTGGTGCGGAGCAATGTATACGACACGTGAACTTGTGTTGAGTGTATGGGTTAAACATATTAACACATGTCATCGTGTACATATTAATATATTATACAATTGTCTTATGATCTTGAGTTTTGTTGACTTGGTTGATTTTTTGCTCATATGCTATATGCGGATATGGAGTAAATGGACTTAAAATTTATACAAAATGATATGCTTTTGACATAAGGTTTGTATGACTAGAATTTGACAGTTCGTGATGCAAAATATGCTCATAAATCACGGTCAATTATTTTTATAATTGCACTGCAGAAATCAACAATTCGTGCAAAATCACGAAAACAAAATGATGCACCTCGGTATGAATTTGGACTCCCGATCTCCACCACAACCAATGGCCAATGCAAGGGGGCTCCACCGGGAGACCCCAGGCCACAGGGTGTGTTCGCAAGGAGATCAAGAGTGAGAAATGGAAGGGGCCGTCCCCATTATATAGGCCGTACCTAAACCAAGGTAGCGGAGGCCCTCCCAAGGGCGAGGCCTTCCGTAATATCGAGCGCCTGGCGGTTTACAACGTCGAATTGGCATTTGGCATCGATGTTGTGGCAAGCTGGATTGCAAGAGCTTTTTCAAAACATAGCTCTATGAAGCAAGGTTACCGTGGGAAATCACCGATTCCTGCAACGGATTTAAATTTTGTGTGTTGATTTTGGATTTTAAATTGGATTTCAAGAGAAAATCTTGCAAAATTAATTAAAAAATAAATAAAATAAATATGATGAATCGAACTGTACAGTTGTTATCTTCACATTGACGTTTACAACTTTGCTTTGTACATCCACCCCATTCATGTTTTTCATCAACCATTTTATAACGAATCTTTGAAAACAGTGTTGGGTGATGGCCTGATATGGGTACCCCCTCCTGAATTAGTGTGATTTTTTAAAAATATTTTTTTGGTAAGAAAAAATCATTGAAAAATTACAAAAAATAGATGGTGTTATAGGGGCCATGGCTGCAACTATATACATGATATTAAAAATGAAAATTCTAGCACACATAAAATGAGTTAGACATAAGTCATACATAGTGAGACGCGTCTCACTATTACCCATATCAGGCCATTGCCCTGTTAAATCCGCACCGTCCGCCGTTTGAAATCGCTGACCGCCGTCCGATGTAGTAAAACCCGTCCGCTGGGGTAAAAAATGTCATTTTTTCAAAGTCATCGGACGCTGGGACGGGCACGTCCGCGTCCGCCGGACGTCCGCGTCCCAGCGTCCGAACAACCTTGCTTTTCAGGGGATTCAAAAAATTTACAGGCATCCAGAAACCTCTGGATTGGAACCACGTCTGTCCAGTTGGCGCGGTCGACTGGAACGACGGCTTATGTGGAGTCTACCACAATCTCCTGGAGCAACTTCTGAAGCCCTCCCTGACTGCGAAGAAGTCCACTCTCGTGAACATTTGGGGTGGAGGCAACATCACTGAAATTGCTTTGGTACGCCTTATTCTCTTACTCTACTCTTGATTTATGTTTTGACTGATCTGCTTTTCCATCTCGTATCGGCTGCGAGCCAACACTTTCCTAATGTTATTGTTGACCTATGCAGAGGATCGGTCGTCCCGTTTTAGAGTTTGTGCGGAATGACACGGATGTTGCGCGGGGCTTAAGGAGGGTGCAGGGAATGAACTTGGACCTCGTTCCATCTCCCGCATTTACCCCGAGACCCGGTGCGCCAATCATCTTCTGAGGGCTATCAGCTGCTGCTCCCGTCGGACCATCTACAGCCGCGGTGTTGGCTGCTAGCCGACAAGCGGAGGTTAATTTGACGGAGATGGAGACCGATGAAGCGACCCAGTCCCCTCGGTCTCCCACCCCGGTTGGCCATGCGCAGATGTTGAGTCCCCTCCCTCCAACACCGGGCAAGCACATCAACCTTTCCGAGGAGTTGGACGATACTGATTCGGAGACGCAGTCGGAGCATCCTCCTTTGATGCGAAGCAGATTCGAAGGTCTCTATCTCCACAGAGGACGGGGGATGCAGATACCTCCATGACGGTGGATCTACAAGCTGTTCCACCGTCTGAGGAAATCCGACGGCACGGGAGTGGAACGCTCAAGAAGTCTCTCCAGTTTGCTGGGGGTTCATTGAGTGTGGGCTGCCAGCCGATAGGACAGGCGACATCTGCTGGGGTCTCTCATCGAGGGCCAACTCCTTCATTGGAAACACACGTCTCCTCCTCTAGTCATTAGACCTTCCTACGCCTTTGATGCGGCGGGGTGGCGGTGGAGCCACGTCGAAAATAATGGAGGCGACGTTAGAGATGGTGGAGCCTGACTTTCCACCAAATACGGCGGAGCTAGATGCGTCTAATGAGCCTCTGTTTCCGACTTTGGAGGCTGCCGTCTCCCCAGCTCAACGTGTGCTATCTGGAGGTTTATCTTAGACGAGCTCGAATTAGTCAGTGGCTTATTGTTCGTAGCTGTCATTGAATTGTGCGTTGAAGGTGTAGCAGCTTTAGCATAGTTCATCCTATCCTCTTGGGCGTGGACTTCGAAGACTATTGTGCTCTATGGTCTGGCTTCTACATTGTTTGTATCGGCTGTCAGCCGACAAAGATACTTATGTCTGTTGCCAGCCGATACATGTTTGAATAGTTTTCACTGGCTGATTTCATATTATGTCCTGACATTTTTGGTTCTTTTAGATATATATTCCCTTGTATGTTTTGCATTTGATTCCTTATGTTTATTATGGTTCCTCTACCGGCAGAGTGTTCTTCCGACAGAGTGTTCTTCCGAGGAGCCGTTGGACTACGAAGGAAGTGATGCCGATGATGTGTCTGTCTCCGGTGGCAATGCTTCTGAGGAGGCGAACGATGCTGCTGACAACACGGAGTTGTCGCCTGCCCTCTCTCCTGCTCCTAAAGTAGCCCTCAACAAATACTTTCTTGTTTTCGACCTAAATGGAACCTTCATTCATTTTCTCCCTGGGAGGATTCAGCCCGGGAGTAAAGAGATGAAGAATAGTCAGCGTCGAGCTAGCCGGGTCTTCAGGAGTTTTTGAATTTTTGTCTGGACTGTGAATTTGAGATTATTTCTGGTCGTGTGTCAAGGAGGACAACCTCATTCCTAGGATCAAGTATATTCAAGAGAGGGTCCGCCGCCTACCTGAAGATTGTCTGATATTCAGCCAAAATTTGTATAGGGAGAGTAACTATAGGGACCCTGCGTTTCCCAACAGGCCAGTTTTGCTGAAGCTACTGTCCCTGTTGCTTAAGCGGAACACCAAGCTTCAAGCCCTTGGTGCCACTGTGGAGAACACCCTTCTTATTGATGACACCCCGTACAAGAATGTTCTCAACAATCCCTACAACGCCTTGCAATGTACAATGTATACGGAGAGGAAGCTGAAGCCTGGTGTAAAGCCTTTTTTGAATCAAATTCTTCAGCCCTTCCTTTTTAAGTTGAGGTCGTCTAGGTGCACTGTTCCCGAGTTTTGTGAAGCCCATCACAAAATTGGGAAGCGCCGCATGTTTCCCTCTGACCCACTGTACCATAAGTACAAGGAGCTTGTTCCCTATGCTACGCTATAATAGGGTATGCCCCCTCCATCCACTTTTTTTGATAGAGATTTTCAAGTCAAGCCTCCCGTCCGGAGATTTATACACTCAGTCCAGTTTTTGAGCGATGGAGATTTTCAAGTCAAGGCACCCGGCAACCTCGAAGAGGATGTCGATCTACATGTCGGCTGCCGGTCGATACGCTGCTTAGGATTTTTGACGCCTTGTAGAATCTGTGCATTTTTATATATGTGTATATTTGGCAGGCTAGGCGTATATTTGTCTATACTTCCTAGTTTAGTGTTGCTACTTATCGAACCTAACTGTACAATTTTGAGAACTCATTTTTGATATTTTTGTATTATTACTTTACGTGGAATGACTATTTCACTCTTTATTTCAACCCTACGTTTTCCTCCCTTCTCTCAGTTGCATGTTTTACTCTTTTCCCATCATCGTGTTGGTAGCATTGTTCATTTTCTTTTCTTGAATGTTCAGGTTGCATGCTGTCTGCTTCCAATCCTATGTTGCCCTTGTCATGCTATACTCCATGGTGTCGGCTGCCGGCCGACATGTAGACCGCTCCTCCACCTAATATGTGTCCTACTACTTCTATGATTTTATCCTACAGCCGCCGCTTAACATCTAGTTCTATAGGGAATCTTAATGTAGTTTTGATATTATCTATGTTTGCTAATGTTTTTGACTGTCTTGTTGTCTTGTCGGTCTTGATGATTCTTGTTCTCTCTAGTCAGAGGCCAGGCTGCATGTCCCCCTTTGCCATTTCATAGTCATTGCCCTATTCTGTTGCTATCGGCTGCTAGCCGATATGAGTTTATCTTTCTATGTTTCATGCATTTTGTTTCTAAGTATGTTCAGGGAGACTTCTAGATGGATGCTGCATTCGCTCAACCTCATCCAACGAAGAAATGTGTTGTCCTATGTGTCGCTGGATTGCTTTGCTACATCAATCCGAATGTTTAGCTTGACAGATGGAATACTCATCGGAACGTTGTCAAGCGTCCTGGTCTTAAGAAGTTGTTTGGAATGTTATTAGAAAGATTCCATGTGGGCCTGTGGTCCAGAATGCATTCGTGGGACTTGATTCCTTTATTGAAGTACCTACTTCCGGGGGATGTCATTAGCAAGATTTCATTTATTTTTGGTAGAGAGTATTGTGAAGGCAGTGAGAATTATCTTTGGTGTTATAAGGTCCTCCGGACTGTATATTCTAAGCGTCATTCTAGGGATGTTTGCAAGCCCGACCAGGTCCTCCTTGTCGATGTGAACCCTCTAGCTCTTCGGAAAGCCCCAGATTCAGACTTGCTGACATTACTTTGCCTTGTCAGGGGGCTTGAGCTCATCATGCAGGGGGTCTGAGTTTTATTAATTAGGATGCTAACGATTCTTCTACATTTTATTATACATGTTGATTGTTTGAGTCAGTAGTGATAATTAAAGTGTTTCGTCTGGCCAAATTCATTACTCCATATATTAATTGCTATTAAATTCGGCCATATATAGAGATCTCTCTGTTTTGTTTTGTCCACTCTGGATTGTTGTCGGCTGCCGGCTGACATTCTTCTTCTGCATTTGCTTATGCAAATTGTGTGAGCAGTTAGTTTAGCTGTTAGTTTCAGCCATTTAGTCATGCAATTACTCTTGGCAATTTGAATCGTCAATTTGTTTGTACTTTGATATTATATTGGAATCCAATTTTCTGTTGCACAAATATTTATCTTCATATTGTGAATGGTCTATTGTGAATGGTGTATTGAAAATGCAATATATGTTCATATTTTGAATGTTCTATTTTGAATGGTTTCACTATTTCTGGTTTATTAGCTGCAAGCCGACTTAATTCTGGACTACACAATAGTCTATAATTAGTTAAATATCAGTTTGTAGAAAAAACGTACAAAGGACATATTACAAACATGTAAATTTTATCATGATGTGTTTTCTCATGTTTGTAATAATATGTTGTTCGTACGTTTTTTATACAATAAACATACGTAAACCGTATGTCAAACGTAATCACCCCTGTTCATCTCATTATTAAATAATAAAATAATAAAATAATAAAATAATAAAAACAATAAAATTAATAATAATAATAATAATAATAAAACATTAAAAACATTAAACAAATATTAAAGAAATATATTCATAAAAAACCATTTTTTTAAAATAAAAAATATAATAAAGAATTCATCAAAAAATTAATATCCAATATGAAGTAGTTGAGAGACAACCACATCAGATCTACTTCAAATTTAAGTTTTTTTTTAATATTTTTTATTTTATTAAATTTTTGGAATAGTAACTCACAACTTTCTACATTGAATAGGGGTTTTATGGGGACCAAAAAATTAAAGGGACTTACCTTGTAAAAATTACCCTGTAATAAAAAATAAAGACCATTTGGCAAAAATAAAATAAAATTTGTGATTATTTGACTATTTGTTTTAAAAATAAAAAATAAAATTACCTTGTTTTTGAAAGGTAAAGGTAAATATTTATATAGTGTGAAATGTCAAAAATTAGTATAGGTTCTTTTAAGACCCCTATTTAGTGTAGAGGCCTCAGATTTCCTCTGATGTGAATACAATATTGAATCAAAATTCAACAAGCCATAGGCTCATATACACTAAAATACTCATTCAAATAATTGGAATGACTGTATAACAACAACAAAATTATATCATTTGTGATTGAATATCTTTATATGATTTAATGTATTTTTGTTTCTAGAAGTTCAGCATATTTTGTACACTAACTCCTAGGACAACCATGATCCGTTATGGTTCCAAGAGTCATCATATTTTTCATCCCTTTCTATCGAGACACCTATTAGTTTTCCTACCGCGTCTCCTACAATGCCTGTTTTTGCTTACTACATACTTTCACCATGTCTCTTGCGGGATCGCTCTTGCTCATCACGGACTTTCACTATTTCTCTTGCAAGACCCAGACATCCATTTGAAAAGGATGTGACATCCACTGCAATGACATCTTGCTCTACAACAAAATTTTAACGGCTTTTCATTCATTTTTTTCCTTCCTTCACAGTAAACTCATCATATTTTTTAAATTTATTTTAATTTCCTTCAACCCTTTTATTTGGTATCCTAGCTTTTTAATAAAATTGTAAGTAGTTTTAGGGATATATTTATATATAAATATATATACATATATATAATTTATAAGTGGGATTTTTAATTTTTTACAATGGTTTGTTACATTCAAAAAATATATAATTTTTACCTCCCAAGTATTTAAAAATATCCTATGTTTTTTCTTACCTTGTTTCCAACCTGCAGGCAACTTCTACGTCTTGAAAAATAGAGATGAACAATGTGTGACCTTTGGACATATATTTAAAAGCAAAAGAAGAAACACGATTGTGACTTTTGGATTCATGTAGACCTCAAAAGCAAAGGAGAAAACACTATTAATATCCCATAAGGATAAACACTAGTGATTGTAATATATTGTATATAAAGAAGCCTGGAGATGACGAGGAACATATTTTTTTGAGGTGTGTTCTCTTTTGTGGTTGGGAGGAAGTCTCTTTTTTTTTTTTTTTTTTTTTATCTAAGTACATGTTAGGTTATTGGAGCTATCACCTAACGTAGTTCTGACACTATCACCTCCATCTTTATAAGCTGGAGTACACTCTACGCTTTAGTATTTATCTAAGAAAAGCTTAAGTTATTGAAAATGTCACTTGCATTATCACTTCTATCTTTGAAAGTTGGAGAACACTGACCCTTTAGCATATTGGTACAATATGTGCATTGTTGATTCTTTTTTCTTTGTTTTGAGGTATGAACATTGTAGAAAATGGAAAGAACTAAAATTCTTGATGCTTTTCACCTTAGAAAGAGGGCAATGTCTAAATTAGAATGACCTTTCGAAAAGCAAGTTTTTGGGATGAGCTTCATGGAAAAAGACAATAGTGTCATTTAATTTTAACAAGCTTTGAAGACTTTGTAATGTACGGTCTTGTATGAGGGTTGTATAATATAAACGATCTCTAAATTGAACTTGCTTATACACTTTTTTAGCTTTCTAACCTTGTAAAGCATGTAGGAGCAAGTTATATGTTTTTTTGTTGCAAAACTTCATGTCATCATTATTGTAAACTTGGAATTAAGGTACTCCATGGTAATTTGAGTGACCAAGAGTTCTAATGTGGTTGACTTTGTAGTGAGTTTATTTAAGCATGGTTGATGTCTCGTGAAACATCTCATACGTGATGTTTAACACGGTTGTTCCATCAATATTTAAAATATATTGTAAGAACATTTTTGTATGATAGACAAGGTTAGAGTCTCAAGAGTTTTAAAGATCTACAATCTTGCTTTTTGGTAACTAAAGCAATGTAGGATTAAATCATTAACACATGCACAATAAATTCAATAAATCCCTCCATATACTAGCACAAACTGAGAAGTCTAGCACCGTTGTCCCTATCCTTGCGTCTGTGCATGGTTTATTTTATATATTAAACTAGGTTGGCCCATGCTGGAGTCTGAGACAAAAATTCTAGTGACAAAACCATCCTTGTGAGCATGTTAAGTATATATAATATATAGGTGTATTATGATTATAGAATAATTTTTGTACCCTCACAACAAGTTTGTAAGAAATTAATAATTTTTTAGTTTGACAAAATTTATGGTGCCACATAGGCATTGTTCGCAACACAGAAAATAATCTAGGTGGCACCAACACAATTAAAATTATTTGCCACATCTTACTGTGTGGGTATGGTGTACAGTTGTTCCTCTCTATTATGACATGTTTGGAAAGCCCTACTTTCAAGGTGGCAGACATAGATTAGTCAATTAGTCATATAATGAAGTGTCATTGTATGGAGGATAGATTGTAGAGACACTTAAGGAACTATGTTGTATCATGCCTGTGCAGGTGATTGGAGATCTGGAAAGAGCTTTAGAAATGCAGACACCAACACAAGGTCTTCCGGGGCAAGTTCAGAGCCCGGTTCAGATTGAGGGAGCGCAGGGGCCTCGGCAAATCGGAGTTGCCCGCTTCCGAGTGCAATGGCCGCGCTGGCAATCAGAAGAGCACGACAATGATCTTCGCATCCATATTGTTCGGAACATGTGAGTACATTGTTATCTACTTTGTCATTGATGGTCTTTTAGCATATATAGCTTACTTGGTTGAAGAATAAGCTGCCATAATATAGTCCCTTTTCTACAAGAAGAATCTTGAATTGAAGGTGTTAAATGCTACTCACAGGGAACCATATATGGTTCCCTGTGTTGATTCCTCTGTGAGTGTCACTTTTCCCTGGATTTCGAGTTTTGACGTGTACAAAATCACCTGCTGAAGCTTAGTCACCTTGTAGAAGGAAAGTTTTAAACATGTGTCGAGTTCTGAAGCTCAAAGGGGAAATTGGCACTCACAGGGGAATCAACACAGGGAAACCATATGAGACCCTTGTGACTGTATAGCTCTATCATTCCTCTCTACAGTAGTACTCTAGAAAAGGAACCAAACCATGAAAGTTCAAGAATGTTATGTATGTTCAATCGACTTCGGCTTATTTGTTCCTTGTTGTCCACATCCAACAGAGTAAAGCTCTTTAGCAGCCGAAAGCCACACTTGACTCCTGAATGGATGCAACAGCTTCCGAATTTTGTGCAGCGGCTGGAAAACCTTTTGTACCAAAGTGCGAACACCCAGGTGTGCTTTTAACACGGCAGTTTGGATTCAACCTTTTGTTAATTTCGTAAACAATTATCATGGTTTCAGCATGCATTAATTCAGCAACTAGCCATATTGAATTTAAAGAAACCCAGTCGATGCAATGGAGTTCTTTCAGGTGGACAATGGGAGGCTCTATGTGTTATAGTTGTTGCATTGATATTAAAGGGCATATATTTAAGTGGTTATTGAGAGTAGAGGCACCAAGTTAGGGTAGATTTTTGCTACCCTTGCTTGTTTGTTCAAAAGACGTGGTTAAACGAATTAATTACTCTAAACACTCAATATTCATGATGATCTTTTGGTTCAAAGTTGCGATTAGGAAGTCACACACAAGCGTGTAGTAAGAGTAGTTTAGAACGACATAATTGGGATGTTGTTCAGGAAGGTGTTGAAACGAGTCAAGAACGACATTTCAATATCGTTTTAGCATGTCGTTCTTACAATGTTGTTCTAAACACCTGCTCCCTGTTGCACACGGACAGTTCACAATTTCAGGAAAGTGACCATCATTGCGCGATTTTGAGCCTCATCTCAAAGTACTTGACCTTTCAAATTGTTGTCACTCCATTCTCAAAGTCTTGTGCTGTAATACCACCCTAAGTATGTTAAGAACCACAGTCCAGTGTGTGCCGACATGAACTGGTGCTGCTGATGTGCAGGCTGAATATGCAGATCTCAACACGTTGGAGGTGCGCCTGCAATCTGTGGCACGGCAAATGCTGCAAGAGCAGCCACCGCCTTCAGTGGGGTCTTCAAGCAGCATGATTCCAACGCCTGGAGCGGGATCATCAATTCCAGCGCCTGGAGTGGGATCTTCAAGCAGCATGATTCCGACGCCTGGAGTGGGATCTTCCAGCAACGTAATTCCAACGCAAGGAGCAGCATCAACACAGCAGCTTCCGGAGCAAGTTCCACGGTGGCAGTCAGCGAACGACAATGAGCTCCGCCTCAATATTCTAAACAACATGTGAGTGCGTGCATTGTTATCTTTGTCATTTCAGAGGCCTTGATGAAGTAGGTCGGGGCTTATTACAGTGGCCAGTATGTGAAATACGTCCTGCTTCATTTTTAATCACAATCGTGATACTAGAGCTTCTAGTGAATCTTGTTATCCTAAACGCCAATATCTTGGCCAATCCCTGTTATTTTCTAGTGTAACTTGTACCTTGTTACACTAAAAAATAATATGGATTGATAATTTAACCAATATGGCGTTTCTAATACTTCATCTGTTTGGATATGGATATATGATCTACATAGCCTACTCCAAGAAATCGGGATTAGCTATAGTAGCTTCAGATTGGTTTTAAGCAGTACAGTTACAATCCTAATGAATTTTCCTATGCACGCAATTTTTGTAGTGTACTCCAAATTTTTGTAGAGAACTCAGTCATCTCTTTCTATTCTCAACTCTCCATAGTGTACTCCTCAAAATAATGACTCTACTAATGTGTGACATGTGTCGTAGGCTATGCTAGATAGACTACCGGTACTTCATGGGCTCACCATGTCGTGTAGCTAATGGGTGCATACTACCACCTCGTCACTTCATGACTTGGAGATAGCATACACCCGCTTTGTACATGCCGTAGTAGAGCCCATGGAGTACTCTATCTAATACGTAATGTAAGCTCGAGAAAACATCCTTTTATTGATTCAGTTTTAATCGATAGAGGAGTTGCTCTTCGGGTCTTTGGTCTGTCCGACGGACGCCGCAAAACTTGTTTAAGATATGAATTCGGTTGATTTGTTGCTTCTTAATTGTGCACATCCAACAGGCGACCGATCTTTGACAGTCGAAGGCCACATGATGAAAGCTCTTCTGATTGGGAGCGAAAGCTTCCTAATTTTGTGAAGCGGCTGGAAGTAGTTTTGTACAGGACTGCACAAAGCAAGGTGTGTGCTTTTAACACGGTCATTTGGATTCAGCATTTTTCAGCTTCTAAGAGACTCAGTCATTAATTTCTTTCCGAATCTTGCCTTGTGTGATTCTGAGCCCCAGAATTTGTCTTGTCTCATAGTACTAGTGGTGTGCTCCATGAGTTCCTGCAATTTTATTGCTTCAGAGGAGAGGGCATGTCAGGTTTCATGAAGAGTTGTTCAGTTTGTATGCTAAATTTATCATTTTTAGTATGAGAATCTATGAGAGTGCAAAACTTCTTTTGAAAATGGTTAATCCCTCCAGACCACAAAAACCTCTGCACTATAGCATGTCTCAATGTTGTGTCTTGACCATTCATAGAACTTTCTAATTATTGTTCAAAGCACAAGTCTTGAACTATGACACCCCTTTTTGAAGTAAATCAAGGGCCAATCGATACTTCAAATTTGTCGAGAGGACAATGCAAAAGTTCGTTGAAATATAATAAATATGACGTTTGGCTAGGTAATAATGTGGAGGCCTAAAAGACAAGTAACACAATGACCAACCAAAGGTCATATTTTTGTCAAATTTTAAATATTTTAATTAATGAAAAAATGAATTAATCAATCAAGATTGATTGGGTTTTGATTCTCGTTTGGCTCAATCTTGTGACAACTCTTTGACGCCAAAACTCCCAAAAAGTATTGTCACGTAGGCATTTTTGAACAAAACAATCTTTGGCTATTGGCCTTTGACTAGTGTGAAGGCTTCAGGTGTTAAATTTCTTGCTCTCCAGTGCCAATCGAATTGCCAAAATCCTTTGTCCTCTAGACAATTGGGCATAGTGTGAAGTGGTCCTAAGAATGTGTGGTGACAAGAACTGATGCTGGTGATATATGTGCAGGCTGAGTATGCAGATGTCAACACATTGGAGAGACGGCTGCAATCTGTGGCAAGGCTATTGCTGTCCAAGCGGCCACCGCCTTCAGTTGGATCCTCTCCTTTTGAAAACGTCATGAATCCAACGCCTGAAAGAGCATCCCATATGGACCCATTGGACCAGTTGACATGTATCTATCTAGCTACCGTGCCCTGATAGCAGGATCGGCGAAAAATAATTAAAAATGATTCAGCCCAAATTTTTTTAAAGACATTTGTGGTCAAATTGTTGTATTGGAATTATAATAAATTAATAAAAATGTATAAATTTTTGAGAATTAGGAATAGCTGAAGCCAAAGTCAAATGCATGAGATGTAAGGACTTCTCAGTTGTACACTTAGTCGTTATGAATGAATGATAAAATGAGTTTCTATAGATGGATTTGTGTGAAAACTAGGTAGAAAACCTAAATATTTTAAATTCATTAAGTTTTGTGCCTAATTCCTCATTTATTGTTTTCACATGACTACCTAAGTATGTTTTTCCAAATTATTTAATTATTGGACACGTTTAGCCCATTGACATTCTACTATCAAGGTGTGGTAGTTGCTTTATTTAGTTATGTAACTATCTAACTATTTAGTTATCTCCATATCTAGTTAAGCTGGAGGCACCTAAAACCGCCCATTTAAGCTCGGGTGGGGGAGATGACCATGCGAAAAGTAGAAAACCACGTCAGTTAAACTATAGGGTCCTTTTTATTCATGAGAGGAAAATTTTCTACCTAATTATAAAATTTTATATGTAATATAAGATGCTTTAAATTGAAGTAAGGAATAATTCAAGAATTTATTTGGAATATACCTATAATATTTTAGAATATAACCAATTATGTGATAGTCCCCATTCAAATGCCCTCTTAGCACACGTGGTTATCTTAGATATATGTTAGTGACCCCCAAGCATTTAAGCTATTGTGTTTGGATTTTTTTGAAAAATGAAATTGAAACTATTTTTGTAAGATAGATCCAAACAAGATTCATGAATATATGTGATTTTTAAATTTCCCACTGTAAATGTAATTTATTTGAATTTTGAAAGTGAAAAGTTAGTCATTCCTCATTTGTACCATATAGGTGGTGGGTTTCTCAACACAAAAAGTATCATGAATTGCATCCTAAGTGCCCCAATTCCGCCCACTTGTAAAAGCCTTTTGATTGGATGACAAGTCGGTTAGTGTGTACAATATTCTAGAATGTCATTTTAGACAATGTCATACTAAAAAGGCTTGAGTGTCACAAAAAAAGATTGTTAACATGGATTATATGAATCATTTAGATAGAGCTTGATCCTTTTATATTGAAAGAGCAATAAACAGATTGTATTCAGTAGTCAGTAGGGGTCATTGCACAGATATAACAGTGTAGTATACAACAAATAGATGATGCTGATTTTCTGAATAAGCCTAGTTAAAAGGTGCAGCCCCAGTGCTGGCTTACATTACGCCGTCAATGGCCAAGAAACGAACATCATCGTTGCTCTGGGCTGTCAAAGTCTTTGAGGTTTAGGACACAACTGATTTGGGGTGGATTCAGGGACCCCCGATATGTACATAGATCGATACATTATGAATGAACACCCTCAAAAAACATTTGGGACATTCATTTGATCAATGTCTAAGTTACTGATATCACTAATTTCACAAAATTATGAAATCGTTGGTGAGTGCTGCAAAAGGAATCTATACACTAAACTCTAAACGGCCAAAGTGCCAAACTACTGATTGTAACCAAGTAACTGCATCAGAAAACCATATCTTCACCCTTTTCTAGAACCCGCATTCTTGACTCAAGATTGTCTTGTTCTTGGGATTCACGATCAGATCACACGCCACAGTCACCTGCAAAACAGAACACTCCAGAACTCAAAATCACGTACAGATTGCCTCATCATATTTATAACTTTGAATTAAAGAGTACAACATACAACACGACACACTTAACCCTTAAACGTACCACTCCTTTGTAGGAAAGTCAAACTACACAATTTAGCCTTCAAGATTTATCAAAATATATTTTGTAATATTTTTCATGCATGGAATTGAATGTTTCCTATCAGTCTTGAAATTTTCAGATTTTTTTGATTATATACGGCCTTTTTAACAAATTTTTAAGACAAATACTTCAAAAATTATTTTTTATTACAAAAAATCTTTAAAAAATTAATATTTTTTTGGGAGCAGATGCAAATTACAATGGAGAATCACATGATATGTTTTCCATAGAAAATTTTTTATTTCAATTTTGAAATTCGAAAGGTGAACATCCTATGTAGTGTAATTCAAACCTTGAGGTACAAAGCTTGCACAAGCAATAAAATACTCAATAATTGGAATTTTTAAGATTTGAAAAGTGGAGTACAAACTAGACTTAATAAACTTCATTTTCTTAGTTGGGTGTATTAGCAACAAAAGTCATCTTCAAGATCAAAATTGGGTTTGACCAACAAACGTCCAGAAACTGGACGCTGGGACGTTTAGGGGTTAAGGTTTGGCTGAAAATTATCATAAACGTATCCTCTAAATGCCCAGGACTTCTCAAGTCACAAAACTCATGATGAACAATCTCAGTTCATAGAACTAGAACCCCTATCAAAATTTCGATATTGATCTACTGGAGTTTGTGTGTCAAATGCATGCTCTTATGTAACTCAAACCAATATAATTTTATATTCATTTTATAATTTTATATTCAACATCAAGAAAATAAAAAATTAAGTTTGAACTTCAATCCTAATTTGCATAATATTCAGTAGGTTGCAGTGGCTCTGCCTGGCCCCTCAAGAGAATGTACAACATATTCCACACCCAAAGGACCCTCATCAATAGCTAATTGGACAGGTGGAGTCCAAGATGATCAGAGCGCATGAAGGAAAGGCAGAGCGCATGAAAGGTAATGAATGTTATGTGAAGAGAGTCAATTGACAAAAACTTTAAACTCTTGGTATGACCTTTGAATTCCGAATGGAGGTTTGGTAAAAGTGCGAGGGGAAAAAATAGAGGTAGGAATAAACCTCAAAAACGAGAAAAAATGAATGAAATATGAGGGATAACTAAAGTCCACATATGCACAGAACTCTTCTTCGTACGGAAATGATTAAAGCAATCATTCTTGCAACAGAACCAATAGAGAAGTCTCTGCATAAAAGCTCATTCAAACAAGAGATTTTGTAAAAATATGATTATAAATTTATGTTTTATAAAATGCTCATTCAAACAACATTGCAAAGAACTATGACACACCTTCAAAAGCGGTTTGATGAACCACAACTGAAGCGAGCCATCAACGGTAGTGAAGGTGGACAAAGGCATCTTCCCGTTTCCATAATCCTCAAGCAACTGTTTCGCATTGCCAATGATGTCGTCCCCTTCCAATTCCACCGTCGCCGTATGATTCGCCTTACTCCGGGCCTTAATCCTTCCGC
Source organism: Pohlia nutans (assembly GCA_022496805.1). NCBI lineage: Eukaryota > Viridiplantae > Streptophyta > Bryopsida > Bryales > Mniaceae > Pohlia > Pohlia nutans. The sequence continues at coordinate 10,025,005 of CM040097.1, forward strand.
CTTCGGATTGTACTTCTCCTACCTCGTCTCCCCTGTACACGATCCGCACCGTCACAGTATCGTACACCAAGCCCGCGTGATTAGGGTTCGCAATCTCCGCCAGCACGTCCAAACTCACATTCAGCTGCACCGAGGGAAGAATGGACGACGTATCTTTGGTGCCGATGCTGATGCCGTTCAACTTCCAGTTCTTCACCTCGATTTCCGGTGGCGTGGGCCAAAACACAAACCCTAAACTGAGAATTGAGCCCGCCACGAGAACCAGGATGAGTGCAACCAGGACGATTGGCCATGGGGAAGAACCACAGAGCCTGCGGCGGCGCGAGTGCGGGTACGGCGGGAGTTCGTAGTAGCCATTCTCGGATTCAAGCTCGTGGTAGCCTTCCTCGGGATCTAGCTGCGTCGTCGTCATAAACTTCTGTTGTTACGAACCTCTGTGTGGAAACCCTAATTGGAAAATTCTCTCAAGTCCTAAAGGGTAATTCTCTCAATTTCGTCACTGTGATCAGATTCACCACCACGAGGTTCGAAAAAACGCAATTGCCGTCGGCGGAACGAAATCAAAATGCACCGCAAAAATGAATTGAGGACGCAGTGACGGTGGCCAGAGTCGAAGCCCTCAGCAACAACTGGACGGGGCGAGAAGATGACAGGTCGATGTCTGACGCGTGGCATCCAGCTGGGATCGTTTCGCTGTGCCACGTGGGATGCCAAGTGGCATGCGGCATCAGTGAGGGTCAAGAACGATCATCACTGTCCGGGTAAGTTAAGAGGGCTCCTACAAACAAGCTGCCTGCAGCCGTGGCAGGCTGGCAGGCCCCTTCCCCCACTCTCCAACCTGATATAGAGTCGTTTTTAGAAAATATTTGCTGCTCACCTCCCTGGGCATACGATCATGTAAACCAGCTCTAAGTCTTAGCAAGGTTCTGGCAATTTTTATTTTTATTTTAAAAAAATTGTAATTTTTTGGACACAAATCAATAAAGTGAATTTCATTGCAAAAAGGAATTTGTACAATACAACATCTTTCATCAAGGGAACTCCAGAGCTCGGGAGGTGCATTCTACATTATGTTTGAGAATCACGTGCGTTCAAAAAACCCCATGTATACGAGGGGTTATATGTTTAAATACCTTTGTATATAGATCTATTCCATTCTAAGTATACATCAATATTTTCATCTCTAAATATGTTTATTATATGTATATGTAATACGAAAATGTTCAAATTAATACCCCTTCTGTGCACTCATGTATACTTGTACATGTTTAGTATAGTGTACCCCTCAGGCTCTAGAGGTGCTTGGCAATGATGTTTAATTAGTGAATATGTTAGTGTACAATTTGAACTCATTATGATTTCACCTTCAATGAGGGTTTTTTGGGGCGATACACTCTGACTACAAAAGAATCATGGGCCAATCCACACCATCTTTAGCTAAAGAGTGGGTGGTGAGACATTGTATTTAATGTCAAAGTTTCTATTCTGCTATTGTTGAAAAGCCAGTGGACTCCACTAACTGCTAAAGAACCTTAACCCCTAAACGTCCACGCATCCAGTTTTTGGATGTTTGTTGGTCAAACCCAATTTTGATCTTGAAGGTGACTTTTGTTGCTAATACACCCAACTAAGAAAATGAAGTTTATTAAGTCTAGTTTGTACTCCACTTTTCAAATCTTAAAAATTCCAATTATTGAGTATTTTATTGCTTGTGCAAGCTTTGTAGCTAAAGGTTTGAATTACACTACATAGGATGTTCACCTTTCGAATTTCAAAATTTAAATAAAAAATTTCTATGGAAAACATATCATGTGATTCTCCATTGTAATTTGTACCTGCTCCCAAAAAAATATTAATTTTTTAAAGCTTTTTTGTAATAAAAATTATTTTTTGAAGTATTTGACTTAAAAATTTGTTAAAAAGGCCGTATTAAATCAAAAAAATCTGAAAATTTCAAGACTGATAGGAAACATTCAATTCCATACATGAAAAATATTACAAAATATATTTTGATAAACCTTGAAGGCTAAATTGTGTAGTTTGACTTTCCTACAAAGGAGTGGTACGTTTAAGGGTTAATATGCTAAAAAACACAATCAATTTTTGTATGAACCTGCTATGCGGGTACCATAATGCCAAGCTGACCATTACGCAAGGCATCATATCATGATCTTTGGTTTTCAAATGACTTGCACCGCCTCCACTTGGCCTGTTGCAGCTGCAAGACATAACGGTATTCCTGGAGTATCGGGAAGTTCACATGTAATTCTAGCAAAATGTTCAAGCCCTTCTTGATTTCTGACACATGCAATGCCTTTTCTGAGACATCAATCCAAAGAAATATACACAAATGATTTAATTTGACGTTACTTTTTGGAGGTTTAGTGACAAGAAAAACGAACAACCAGATGTAGGCCGATTCTGCCAATGGAAGATTGATTCATATTGCAAGATCCACTGTCACATCTGCTTTCTTCTGGAAGAAAACCGATCAAGTCACATTTACACACAAAGTTTCAGAAAACATATCATGTGGCCAACTATCCTAGAAAGGACTCCCTGGTACTTCTATTTTGATAGGCTATCAAAGAGTTGTTGATCAAATGATAGGAATTCATGTATGCAAGCAACTACCAACCATGGCCACCGTATGTCTGTCACCATGATTCACAACGTGTATACTAACATGTAACTATCTGCTTGAATCACTGCTCGAATCGTCTTGAACAATGCATCAGTTGCCCTCCCTCCATTAAGGTATCATCCTGTGAACTCAGTTCTGGCTTCGTTGAATCTTCTGGTCTCAAAAGAACTTAACCTGGAGAAAGGATCTTCTGAGAAAGGGCACAAAAATCATCACTATGGCGCATGCAACAGCACAGGTAGCGCTCGCTGCGATCACAAAAAATCTTCCAAGCAGCGCCCCGCCACCCATGGCAGCCGCTTGAGCCGCAGCAGCGCAGGAGCCCGCGGCAGGCCCAAGCTAGGGCGGTGAAGCCGATGGCATTCAGTATCACACGTTGGGCAGCGACCAGTACTGCGGCAATCACTGCTCCCAGAATGCCCGACTCTGCCACTTTCTTCAGCACATATGCCATAGCTGAACTTCTAAGCCAAGCAGCCGCCTTGGCAGCCACTTTCTTCAGCACATATGCCATAGCTGACCTTCCTAGCCAAGTAGCCGCCTTGGCAGCCGCGTTCTCCATCGAACTCTTCCAAGGTGCCGGGACTCACAGAAAGGCCAATTCACAGAATTGCAACACTACTTACTCTTGAATTGTTTAGCCAAAAATTGAGAGATCATAGAGAATCAATGTATAGTACTTGTGCAGTTGTGAGGAGGCAGAGGAAATGATCTGGTGCGGCTGCAGTTAGTACTGAACCAATTGTTTGTGTGTGCAGTTCATGTGCAGTGATACCTTGCACTAGTAGGAAATGTGTCGTTTTTCACTTACTATAAATGAAAAAGGAATGAAACCGCGCCAAACACATGGGTTGTGTTAGTGCTGGTGAGTGGTTTTGGTCACAAGAAAACAAAAATATAAGTATAATATTTAGCCACTATTCACTGTTCCCACAAAATGGGGAATGAAAAACGACAAGTCTGCTACTAGTGTTGTGATTAAGTTTTTCTCCAGCGCAAGTTATTTCTCCGGCGCAAGTTATTTCTCTGACTCCAAAGCTATGTATACTATCATGTGTCAGTGAGAGGTCTTGATATATGTGGAGATTGATTTATTGTTGTTTGGTTTCCACAAATATTTGTCTGCGTGTGCACAACTTGAAATTACTTGGAGCATCTCCACCAGCTACTCTGAATTGCATTCTAAAGATCATCCAAAAATTACAGGGCATACCATTCAGTTCCCCACCAACATCACTCAATTGGACTCTGCAAATAATAAGTAAGCCACTCACAAGTCACCACGCATGGATTGTGCAATCATGGTGTGCAAATTTTAAGATGAGAGGATACACTAGCTTGAGTCATTTTGAGGGCCTTGCATTGGGTTGTTGTATTCAGTGTCTCCCTCCAAATAAATTGTTGAGAGCATCTCCACTAGCACTCTGGATAGCTCTTGGATGTGGAAAAATGGATGAGAATGGGTTGGTGAACAATTTATTTGGATTGTGACACTGGAAAATGTAACTGAGTCCAGGGCCCTCAAAGTCACTCAAGCAAGTGTATCTTCTTAATTGCACATCATAATTGCACAATCCATGCTTGGTGACTTGTTAGTGGCTCAGTTACTATTTTCAAGAGTCTAATTGAATGATGTTGGTGGAGAACTACATGGCAAGGTCTGACTTTTAGGATGACGTTCAGAGTGCAATGCAGAGTGCTAGTGGAGATGCACTGACCAACCACATCTATTTTTCCAATGCCAAAGAGTAATCAAGAGTGCTGGTGGAGATGCCCCTAGCCACTGTTTGTAACTGACCATGCAATGTGTGGTTCTTTGCATGCATGTCATTTCCTTAACCCTTTAGTGCCCAGGGTACTGTAGCAGACAGCTCTGGATTTCAGTGGGTTTTTCCATTGTGGTTGAGACTACCAAAAATAGAATGGGTTAAATTAGAAAGTAACCGTACAATTCTATTCTCAACTCGAGAGCACACATTTTATTAAAATTTGAGAATCATCCAATGGTGGGATCGGAAGATTATAGTATGTATTTGAACTGTATAATGCACGCTCAAAAACGAGATTTTGGGGGGTGTGTGACTTCAAAGTTAAATAGAATTTGAGGTAAATTTTCAAAAATAAAAGCAAAGAAGTTCAGCTATGTCCTATGTCAACACCTCTCCGTTGCAATCTTTCATATCAAAAATAGACTCACACATAATTATTGTGAGATTTATAAGTGAAAGTGACTTGTCCATGTACGGTTTAGGACAAAATTTTATACGTTGAAAATTGACAGGAGTGGGTACATTAGTCAAGATCGGATTACACACACTAATGGAAGATGAAGAAGAGAACACAATTCAAAAAAATAAAACAAGATAACAAACTTCCAAACACAAGAAATACTACACAATACATATGTTGTATTTGTAAGTATTTACTGTATTTTCAAGTATTTGCAGTATTTTTGCGTTCTGTTGATAGGTATTTTGATAGTTGTACAATTCCAAATTGAAAATTTCTTTTTCTGGAAGGTGCGTAATGTATGTGCGCAAATCTGAACTTCAAAACTGAAGTTCCAATTCTTCACGGATTCTCTGCTATTTGCATTTCGGACGTTGTAGTGACTATAATGTGGTTTGCTGGGCACTAAAGGGTTAAAGCATCTCTATTAGCAACTCTAAATTGCACATTGAAGGTCATTCAAAGATTGAGACCTCACTATGTTATTCTCTACCAACATCACTCAATTAAACTTTGAAGATAGTAAGTAAGCCATTCACAAGTCACCAAACATGGATTGTGCAATTATGAAGTGCAATTAAGAAGAGAAGATACACTAGTTTAAATGGTTTTGAGGACCCTGAACTAGGTACATTATTCAGTGTCACAGTTCAAATAAATTATTCACCAACCCATGCACATCTATTTTTCCATAGCTAGAGAGCTATCCAAATTGCTAGTGGAGATGCTCTTACACTGTAAAAGCATGCTCAATGTGTTTTTGGTACCAGAGTACACTAAAGTCCATATATCGTGGATAATTTGTCCCTCAATTTTGCTGTGTAAGTTGATGAGAGTGGAGATCCGAAGGAGGGAGCAACAACAAGCACATTATTTGACGTGACAATGCATTTGATTGGTTGAAATCCATTTTGGCACCACCATTGACTTAAATGCTCATGCTCCAAAGATGACTTGGACTTTCATTGACTTGTGCTTCGAAGGACTCAACAGATAATTAAATAATTCTGTGAGAAAGGCCAATTGTGTTGTGGCCTACATAGTATTACACTATATGATGTCTGCATTGGGACGTATCTATTGAAGTTTTGTCACTACTATGCTAGTACTACCTCGGCCCTCTTTATACTTTGGATTGAGGATGCTCTAAGAACTCAGGGAGTGCACTATTCAATAAAGTCAAGAATCACGTGCGTGCATCTCCCTTATTAAAACACCCCTATATTCCTTCTTTTTTTTGGCTAAAATCAAGCAATATATGTACAAATCTCACAGCCTCAAAATACATTTTCATATGTACACAGGGGCTAAAAATGAGGAATTTAACTCCAAGCCCCATGTATATCTACTTTCCACTCGATTGAAATATGCCTCCCATATGTACATTTTGTACATGCTTGTTCTAAATAATACCCTTGTTGTGCACGCACGTGTATAATTATAGTACTTGAAGAGTGCATTCCCTGGGTCTAAGAACATCTTCAATGGAGATACAACAAGCACACTTGGAAAATTGGATGTATTTGGCCTGTCTCTGAGGCCTCTATCTTGTTGCTAGTGTTCACAACCAACACAACAACATATTTCACAAGAAAATGGAAATCTAAAGTAATTAGATCATGCTTTGTTTCTAGATTTTCATCTTCTTTTGTTTAAAACTAGGTATGAAATGTGAAAATAATGTGAACTACATTACAAATAGCATATGTTGGCTGCAATCAATGCTAATTGTTAATTATAAGCAACCAACATAGAAATGAAAATTATCAAGTAGAAAGATTGTTTTGTATAGGTCAAGAATATACAAGGACATATGCCCCCAACTCTAAATCCTCCCCCGGACGTTAATGCAAGCACTGTTCACCCATAGGCCCCATTTTCTGAATTTTCTATTTTGGGCACCCTAGGGTCTTTTTTTGGCAAATGTCTTTGTAAATTTGGGGCTTATGGCCCAAGTTTGTTTTAAGGGGACCCCTCGGGAACTTTAAACCCTTGAAAGAGGGGGTTATTTTTTAAAGTGGGCTCCTACATGTTCAAAATAAGGTCAAAATAAGGGGCAATTTTTGTCCTCTTGCATTAACGTCGGGGGGATTTAGAGAAATTTGGACATATGCTGGCTACATTGATCCTTGTTTGGACGTTACGCTGGCATCGTTCCATTACTGCATTTGTTTGTATATCTGACTTAGACTCATCTAAGAATTGTTTACAATTGATTTGAACTGCTTCTCCATGAATGTATACTACACTAAGGTAACTATATCTAAAAGCAACCATTACCTTAAAGCGTTCATAGCTCAATCTTCCGTAATAAGTAGATTCTGACACCCTACTGTTGATGAGAATGTGCACAATCTGAACATCAGAGTTTAGGGTCGCTTTAAGGTCAACCTATAGTCAGCACTTTGGAAATTCATAACTTATTCATATAATGTCCAAATAATGCATGCTAAAGTGCGTTGGAATTCTCTTGAACTTGCTATTAGGACCCACTGAAAATATTTTCTGTTTTATGTGTGTAAATAGGTTCAGTTGGTAAGGTGAGCGCTTTAAGGTATAGTTACCTTACCGCCATTTGACAAAGAAGTTTAGAAGACATAGACATAGAGGATTACGGAGTATACTGTAGGAAGGGCAAGTAGCAGTAGTGATCCCATAACTACAGTCGGGTACAACATGCTTACGAATTTTTGACTCCTCCCTTGTCAATAACAGGGTCCCTTGCTGTCTCTTCCCTGAATTCTACAGTCCTCGTTATGGCACCAATTAATCTAGAAATTAGTAGGGACATTCCTACTCTAGTCCTCTATTAGTAGAATTTTTTTTTGCCATATTTGCAGCCCTCACCATCAATGCGCCCGCTTGATTTAGGATCTACCTATTTTCCATAATGTGAGTCACATTAGCTTGCTATCCTTGTGACTATTTTGTGAATTAGCTTGTGTCTTAGCTCGTGATTATACTTTTGTCTTGCCCCACCATTTAGTCCCGTTTAGTCCCGTTTATCGTTTAATTACACAAATCACAGTCCTTCTGTGGATTCAGTAGATTTCGTAGATTCCGTATATTATAGTCCTTCCGTACCTTCAGTAGATTCTCAAAATGTGGCAGCGCACTTTGACAAACAAAGAGAGATCTTACATTGTAACAATGCGAGAGAAAGGACTGAAGTGTAAAGACAATGTAGATGTGCTGCAGATGCCTCGGTCTACTATCTCCACTGTCCTCACAAAATATAGATTAACAAGTTGTATGCAAACTCAATCAGCATGTCACGCTCCTCAAAAACTTACAGCTCGTGCATTGCGAGATTTAGCTCGGCTTGTTCGTTCCGACCGCCAACAAACTCTCGCAATGCTTGCAGACTGTTTTCATGTGCATAGAAACACCATACGCACCTATATCCGTAAGCTTGGATTTTGCAATAGGATTTCCCGTCAAAAACTCTATTTGACTACAGCTCATACAAAGAGATTAGCATTTGCAAAAGAACATCAACATTGGACTGAGAACGATTGGAAGAATGTGATCTGGATTGATGAGTCCTCCTTTGAACTTGGAAAAACCTCACGGCAGAATATAGTGTGGCGGAAGCCACATGAAGCATATGCATCTAAGTGTTTAGCACCTACTTTCAAATCGGGTAGGTCTTCAGTAATGGTTTGGGGGGCTTTTACTGGCTTTGACGAAAGCCCATTAGTTCTTATGTCGGACGGTGAACGAACAGCAACTGATTTCATTCAAAATGGCTATGACTGCACTTTAATTAAGTGCCTTCTATTTCATACATGATCATTCTCATCAACTCACACTCATGGAAGATGGTGCTCTGGTCCACCGTAGCAAACTTGCACAATAATGGAGAATAGCTTATGGTATTCAAAACCTTGAGTGGCCTCCAAACTCACCGGACTTCAACCCCATTGAGAACTTATGGAAATTAGTGAAAGATTTACTCCGCCACCACAACAGACCAAGAAATAAACAAGAAATGATGCAAACTATTGAAGTAGTATGGAATGAAGTCTCTCATTGCAAGTATGCCCAATCGAATAGAAACAATCATTTCAGCAAAAAGGGGAAGCACTACATCAGGAATTTCGGACCCCACTGATTTCGCACGATTTCAGTGCGTTTATCGTTGAACACTGATTCCGCACGTCATACGTGCATTTAGAAGTGTCGTTATGGTACGGAAGTGACATGCATTACTAAGATGTCGATGCAGTGCCTTTTCAATGATTATGAAAAAAGTGTTGTTTTCGCACGAAAGTCGTCCTGGACGGAATCCGTGCGTTAATTGTGTATCTACATTACATGGCTAATAAGACACGGATAACATGCGGTTTTAGTTAATGTGGATTTAGTATCGTATACGTATCATATTAACGCCTTTTATTATATCCGTGTGATTTCAGTATCTATTATAATGCAAATTATTATCGTACGACATCCATGTAGTTATCGTACAAGTTTTCAATTTGAGAATGAGTGACTTATATTTCTCGACGTCACTCGCGTTCAAGGATGTGTTTTCGCACTACAGTAGCATGTCATACTTCTCGACAAAAAGAAGTTTATAGTGTTTTGAAACTATTGATTTATTGATGAAATATAATAAATAGAGAAAATACCAAAAATATTTTAATATTCTCTTTTGGAATCTTTTGGAATCTTTCAAAATATTTTATATTATTTTGGATTTTTTGGAATATTCCAAGAATCTTTTAAAATTATCCTTACGGTCTAATTTCCCAAAAAAAATTTAGATCTTCATTTATAGAATTTAGAAGCAATGAACATTAAAATTTCAATGAAATTACATTTTATATTTTTAGAATTCAAATTTGGTATTATTGGTTATCATTGTACTTTTCATCCTAGGAAAAAAAAAATCGTACAGAAAAGGACAACATTACTTTTTCAAAATAGTAAAATTTGTAACACGAGACAATGTAGAGGTGTTGGTTTTTTGAAAGTTTCCCTAGGCGGAGTTTAACTTGGATTGGCACGATTCAAATTGGGTTTGAAAGCATACTTGATTTCCTATTAGAAAATAATTATAATTTGATTTAATTTTTAATTTTTTTAGTCTCGGGCAGCTCATAAGGGGGCATCGATCAAAACATGATCTCTCGAAGCATTGCAAGTTAAATTGAGTTTAAAATCAGACTTTCTTTGAACTCAATTTGAGCAACTTTTCAAAAAATAAAATTGCAAGAGCTTTTAATTGCTTGCTACAACATTCAAACCATTGAATTTTTTTCTAGGTATAGAAAAAAGCTTGTATAATGGAGTGCAAAAAAAATTTGGAACAGAAAGAGTTTTTTACATTGCTAAAAACATCTAAAGTCTACTGAAAATTAAAAAACAGCTAACAGTCTTTAAGATTTTGGCAAAACAAAAAAACAGTTCAAAAAAATTTGAATTTTTTTTTAGATATAGAAAAATGCTTGCATGATCTACTGAAAAAAAATTGGAATATTTTTTTTACATCGCAAAAAAGCATCCAAAATCTGCTTTAAAAAAAATAGCTCACAGCCAACACGATTTTGGCAAAAAATAAATAAATTCATAATATTCTGAAAAAATAAAATCCTAGATATAGAAAAAGTCTTGCATAATCTAATGCAAAAAAAAAATTGGAAAAAAAGTTTTTTTCACATTGTTAAAAACATTCAAAGTCCGCTGAAAAAAAAAACAACTCACAGCCATGATCTGCCATCATGATTTTGGCCAAAAAAAATTAAAAATTAAAATATTCTGAAATTTTTTCAAGATATTGAAAAAGGCCTGTGTGTTGTAGTGCAAAAAAATATTTGAAAAAAGAATTACATATACATGGCCAAAAAATTACCAATGGTTTCATTCCTTTATAATTATCAAAAGAGTTCCAGTGCTTGCATCAAGACTTTAACCCCTAAACGTTCTCACCCTTTTCAGATTTGGCAGTTTTTCAAAGATGCATTATAAAATGCAACTAAGAGGGATATTTTCAAGTTGATGAATGAATAAAAGTTGTACATTATGCATTTTAGATTCTATCCATACGGTTAGATTTGCGATTGCTATCACCAATATTTGTGTATTAAATTTCAAACTTAAAATTTAATACTCTTTTGTAATATGATTACGAATAAGATATTGACACTCTAATAATGAAATTTGTTGTGATGGGTTGAAATGTAATACACTCAGTGTAGTGATTTTTGGAGATTTTTTGGTTGCTTAATTTTAGTTGTTGACTTTTTCAAGAGCACTTTTAGACTAAAATCTTCGAAATTTTGGGTGGAACACTACAACATGAAATGAGGCATAAAAATTTGACAAATCATCCCCTTTCTAATCGGATCACACATGCATGGAGCTAACTTCCCATAAAAGTTTCAATAAAAAATCCACACTGCAAAAAGTGCATGATGGATGAGAAATCGGAGTTCAAATCCGTACATCATGCAAAATATGCATGGTTGGGCGGTTAGGGGTTAAGGTGGTTTGGTGGTTTAAAGCATGGTTTGTAGTTGGGAGGTCTCAAGTTCAATTCCTACTACCGTCAATAGAGCTTGGGAAATCATAGTGGGCCCCACCGCGGGTTCGGGCAACGCGAGTAGTTGGTCCGGGCAGCCCGAAATAATATTTGGGTAGAGGATAAAAAAAATTATTTTTTTAATAAAATTATTTTGACCAAATTTAGATATAGAAAAAAAATCTAGATATAGAAAAGATGATGTCGCACGAAAGCCACACTGAATCAGTGTGGCTTTAAACACGATTAAGACACAACATTTGACAACTGTACAGAGTGAAGAATTCGCACGTTTTCAATAGATGTATCAATCGTGTCGAATCAGTACTATATCCGCTTGTACGATCATGATGTCATATCAGTGCAGTTGCGATGAATGACGCAACGATGCGGAATCAGTGCAAAAAATACACGCACCCATGAAATATCGGAAATCGCACTGAAATCGTGCGAAATCAGTGGAGTCCAAAATTCCTGATGCAGATGGTAGATAGTATGTAGAAAAAGATTATAATTTTATTTTATTTCCATATGTACATGTACATATTTATCATAATTATAAAGCTTTCTCTTTTGTGATTCCAACACAACTTTTGGTTTCAAAATTGAATCATTTTTGCACCTCCTATAGCTCCTCAAAGTTCCTACATATTAGGTTGAAATTTCAGGGCCAAAAAAATTCATAAGCATGTTGTACCTGACTGTACTTTATGACATTTAGTACAGGATGCTAATTCCCACATAAATTGTAGCTACTTTTGCTATCCATTGCATATACTACTCACAATACCTCTATCCTACAATACCTTTGATATATTATGGGGATACCATAATGATATCCACGAATATCTCCTCATGAAGTTGCTACATATTTATAGCATAATGAAAATTTGGCTAAATTTCATTATTTAAAAAAAATCCTTTCCTTTATACATTTAGCAGCCCCATTTTTTTGTGTAGAAACTGAGCAAAATTTAGGGATCGTTGAGTAGTAGTGTTTTATTTTTATTTTTAATATTTTAGTAATAGCCATATTTGTGATGAGTTTGTTTTAGATTATATCCTCAGTGGCAATGGGTAATGATTCCCATCCAGTATTTTGTATTACTTTCATCTTCAATTTCAAAAATTCATCTGTATATACACTTTTTCATTCAAAATTTGGGTATCATGTGAAAGTGATGAGAATGATTTTGGTACATGTAGGAATATTTCGCTATATTCCCTTTTGTTCAAAAAGAATTCGCCACTGTGGCTACATTTCACCTAAAAAGAAAAGACTGACAATGAGTGTTTTATTTATGTTTCTTTTGAAGATGTTTTGAAGAGGGGATTTAGGGGAATTCTATCACCATGACACTAGTGAATTTTTTTTTCGCTATTTTAGGTAGTGCAAGTTGCAATCTTTAGTTAAATGATGAAATTCCTTACACTCACAAATTAGACATAACATGTAAAATATGGATGAAATGAAATGCATTCATCCAAAACATGTACATTCATCTAAAATATAGGAAAACTAGTCTTGCATTACATTTTTTTTCAGTGGTTTTGGTGTTTATATCGTCTTTCACAAAACCCTTTGGCATATATCGTATCTTTTTCATTCAATATCATAGCCTTTTCATCTACTTCGTGTGGCTCACGAAGTCCTAGCCTAGCGTGCAACCCGCGGGTGCCAATGCTTTGGTGGCTATATAAGGTGGCATTTTTCTTAATATGTTCCTATATGATGATTCTTCTTGTAATTTTTCGTAGCAAAGTGGCTCTGAAAAGCAAGGAAAAAAAACCCCTGGAGAAGTTCGTTTATGAGAATTACTTTGTAGAAAAGAACGTCATGAGGGCAGGAGTCTGAGGGAACGTAAGGGAGCATTCGAGGGAACATACCTCCCTGAACGTAAAGAGATGGGTATTTTTTCAGAAATGTGAAAGCATGATCTCCCAATTTAGGAGAACCCTTGCTTACATCCCTAGAGTCTCCGAATTTGGAAGAACCCGTATTTACATCCTAGGGTCTACCTGTTTAGGAGATCCTTTACATAGATGAGAAAAAATTGTCAGGTCTTTATATGTAGTATCATAGTTTACTAACAAGTTTGGCAAAAAACAATTTTAAAAATAGATACCTAAAATATGGGAAAATTATTGGCATTTTTTGCCGAATATCATATAAAGTATAATTCAAAATTGCCAAAAAGTAAGGAATTATTCCTTTCCACTAGGTTTTAACTTAGTTGGGAGGCATGTGTGGATTTCAATGGAGAAAAAGTGTTGCTCTTGTAATCAAGTTCATTTACAATAGTCCACAAAGACAATGGGTTAAGAAGTAGCAAGATTCTACGTGAGGCTTTTGAAATGTGTCTTACACAGATATTTGGAGTTCAATTGAACATAGAAGATGAAGTTTTATAGAATTGTGTCTAACTAACAAAAGCTAAGAAATCAAGCCTTCTTCTACCTCCAATAAGTTTTGTATCAAATTAATTCTTTATGCAATAGATATGGATAAAACAATGTAGCCGTGTAAAGGTCAAAAATCCAAAATGCGTTCCAAATAGCTTTTCGGAGCTCATTTGTGCATAAAAGATCAACTTTTTTGGAAATGTTTTTGACTAGGAAACGTTTTGAAATCAAGTAATCTTTCACCTCCAACAGATTTTATGTCATTTGAAGACTTTATGCAAAAACTATGCGTGTTATAAAGATGAAGACTAACTAGGTGCTTCACCTCAAAGTTTACATATCCCACATGCATTGTTCGGATACAACTCCACTCTAGATAGATAGAAATTCCGACCCTATTGCAAGGCCGGCGTGAATAAAGTGTCCGTTCGTAATGTCAAACTCCACTCTACTTGTATAAAGCACAGAGCATTCTAAACTCTCCACTCACATCTTACTTGTCAACCAATGAAAATAGAGTTGGACTTGACGGCAAACCGAATTTTAAAAAATTAAAGAGAAAAATGCCGAAATGATTGATATACTATTTTGAGGTGCCAAACCTACTTATTAAACTTTACTTCAATTATTAGGTAGAAAGGTGCCAAACTTGCTAGTAAACTATGATACTGACTTCAATGTTTGTTCTTGTGGATTAAAAGGAATTACGTGTAGGGCAATCTGTTGCTTTGAAAGCTTTTTAGTTATAAATTGTGAAGGCCTACCTGAGGTGTTTTACCCCAGAGAGCCCGAGGAAGAAACAAACTGCCTTGCGTAAAGTACTTTAAGAAAATTTCTTCAATTTATTTTGAGGATTACAAAAAATTCCCCCGATGAAGCCCAAACCCTAATTCTGCATTATTAAATGTCGTAAATCGTATTGAAATTTTTCTTAACCCCTTAGTGCCTAGAGTGGTTGGGCAATACCTAAATGTATTATAAAACAAGGTTTTTAAAACTTTTTTGAGCTTCAACTCTAAAGAGCACATGTATGACATCCTTATTAAGAAACATCCGTATGATTGAAATTGAAATAAAATGTGTGAATATTTTTCAAATAAATTTACGCGGAATAACTTTGAAAATTCACTAAAATTACAATTTTAATACTCTCATCTTGTAATTCACTATGATTGCTTGAAATCATTATGCTTCAACAGTGGTGAAGTTGTTCGTTTTAAATTTATTATGGTTCAATAGAAGTGTCTTGAGATCTTTTTGTAAGCTATCAAAAAATAAAATCATATAGGTTAAAACATTGCACATTATGCAAAAGATGATTCAATGTTGTACATTATGCACATTTGGCAAATCATTCCAAAATTCATAAGATAATGAGTATTTTTGTATTTTTCATATAACTAAAACCATAATCTCTTTAAAAATCTAATTTAAACATATTTCAACACTGTCACTTAATCTAATTATATGAAAGTCATGGAGTCATCATCTACAACCTTTTATTCTATGTCACCCTCAAAGAATGGATTTATTTAGTGCCCATTTTATAACTCATAACCTTAAGTTATTTTTATGTAGAAATGAAAACTCACATGGAATGAAAGGACCTAGTAAATTCATTTTCAATCTTTTTCCTAATCGGATTTCACTTAATATGTGAAGGTAACAATGGTGATTACTTTGTGTACATGTCGACTGCCATAAGTAATTGGTTCCCTTGGAACGAGCTTTTAACCAGCTTGTCTGCTGAGATGGATTGTTCCAAAGTCAAATAATGATAAGTCTCTGTTACACACATCTGTATGAGTAAAATGTTCTCGGGGCGACGGGCATTGAGCATCAAATGATTCTCTCAGATAGTCATCTCAGTGCATAAAGTCTATATATTGAATAGCATGAGTGCAAAGACATAAGACCTCAAGAGAATGAAAGTTACGTCTGTTTTAATCAGCTCTCTGCAATGTAAGCATCAAGATGATCTTTGCTACACCTTGGAGATTGCATATGATATGTATAAAACATAGTCATGTATTATCATAAAATTTAGTCATGTATTATCGAGCGAGACCTAGATGAGGAAAACTACAAAATCGACGGTCCATCCCAAGGAAAACTTGTACAATGCTAGGAGGTGATCGAGTCTAGGGCTCTAAGTCCAAACAAGGAGTGTATGCGAAATCACATCTGTGATGGGAAAAGGGCCGTTGAAGATGAGCTCCAGCAGTATATGTCACAGTATGAAGACCGGACACCACATCATACTTCAAATAATTGACAGGAAAATCGGGAAGTTCTTTGCTAGGGTAGCTAGACCATGTCAGGTAGATTATGTTGGACCTTGCTACACAACCAAACATCCTACATGCATCCCAAAACACTACAACATCTCGTTTGACAATACATAGCACCACATGCACCATAACCACATGCTTCCATGAGCCATCCAAAAGCCTTCGTTCCTCCGTAAGTGCGAAGATGTGAAATTCAGAGTTTACACCATATGTATCACGTTGCTTCCCTGGTTTAGGGTGGTTGCATCCAACTCGACATGACAAAGGAACCTCATACAAATTCTCCACATTCGACCAGGATGGAGTCACGAGCAGTGACGCACCTCACATTGTAGCAATCTTGTGTGACGACGGTGCTAGAGGTGAAGGTTTTAATTTCATATCTCCCAGATTCAATATATAGGAGGAGAGAGGAGGGAGAAGGAGAGAGAGGGGGAGTTGAGAGGAGAGGGAGTGAGAGAGGGACTTTGGATGCGTGGCCGCGTACCCAACGGCTAAAAAATAAAATAAAATAAATAAAAAATAGTAATTTTAATTTTGTTTTGTTGGTGGCTGCCGTTTAGGGTTCAGCAACACCCGACAGCCAAATAAATTATTACAAAAAAATAAAAATAAAACTAAAAAAATAAAAATGATACATATATGTACATTTTATTATTCTTTATTTTTATTTTATTTTGTGCTTTGCGGCCGCCATTTAAAGTTCAGCAACCACAACTGAAGAAAAAATAGAAGAATAAAAAAGACAAGAAGAGAGACAAGAAAAAAGACAAGAGGAAGACAAGAAAGAAAACAAGATAAAAGAAAAGATAAAAATAAATAGCAAATTGCGTGTTGTGAATGCACAAGAGGGGGATTAATATGAATACTACTGTACTATGTATACATACAATAAGCATATTTAGGGGTGAAAATAGGGTTGTATATTTACATATACATAAATTATACATGAACAAATATAAGAATATTCTAACTGTACAAGGGTTAAATTTTAAAAGGGCGTCATGAACACACGTGAATCCAAGGTTTAACCCCTAAATGCCTAGAGCCCTCTCCAAATTCGGCAGTTTTGCAAAGATGCATTATAAAATGCAACTTAGAGGAATATTTTGAACTCGATATATGAATGAAAGTTGTACATTATGAATTTTAGACTCTATCCATATAGTTAGATCTATGATTGCTATTACCAATAATTTTGTATAAAATTTGAAACGTGAAATTCAAAATTATTTTGTAATTCAATTACGAATAAGATATTGACAATCTACGGATGGAATTCTTTGTGATTGGTTGAAATGTAATACTCTAAGTGTAGTGATTTTTGGAGATTTTTTGGTTGCTTAATTATATGAGTTGACTTTTTTTAGAGCACTTTTACACTGAAATCTTCATTATTTTGGGTGAATCACTACAACATGAAATGAGGCATTAAAATTTCACAAATCATCCCTTTCTAATCAGATCACAAAGAATCAGAATTGAGAGAGTAAGTTATGTGGACGTACATCTTCATGTGTTACATTTATTCGAACATCGACTTTATGGGACTGAGATAAATTGCATAGGTAGTCATCAGTATCTTGGTTCTTGTTGGTGTTGTGTCACTGTAAGCTTTGGTGCTAGCATTGATTGGGGGTGTACATGAGTCGCAAGGTTTAGAAAGAGGGAGAGTTGTAGAAGTTGCTGCTGGAATTCTGAGCTTCGAGGTATCGGAGACTGACACAGGGAGAAATAAAGACATCCCACATAGGATTTCATATGCCGGAAGTGGGACAAAATTCCCACAATTGTAACTTTCTTGAAATGATTGTAGTGTATTTTTTATCTGGGAAAATTACAATTGTGGGAAATTTGTCCACGTTTCCCATATGGGAATCTTGTATTTAACTCCCTGTGTGAGAATTGCAACACTTGATATGAGCTGCCGGAACCTAATGCCACAAGGATTCAAATAGTGATTTTTTCACCCAATTAACTCCTAAACGTCCAACCGTCCAAAATGTGGACGATGGACAGAATCAAACACAGTTTTCTCATCCATCATTGACTTTCTGTAGTGTGGATTTTTTACTATATATTTTTTATGGAAAGTTAGCTTCATGCATGCGTGATCCGATTAGAAAGGGGATGATTTGTGAAAATTTTATGCCTCATTTCATGTCGTAGTGATTCACCCAAAATAATGAAGATTTCAGTGTAAAAGTGCTCTAAAAAAAGTCAACTCATACAATTAAGCAACCAAAAAATCTCCAAGAATCACTGCACTTAGAGTATTACATTTCAACCAATCACAACAAATTTCATCCACAGACTGTCAATATCTTATTCGTAATCAACATACAAAAGAATTTTGAATTTTGAGTTGAAAATTTTATATTAAAATATTGGTGATAGCAATCGCAGATCTAACCGTATGGATAGAATCTAAAATTGATAATGTACAACTTTTATTCATACATCAAGTTCAAAATATCCCCTTACGTTGCATTTTATGATGCATCTTTACAAAACTGCTGAATTTGGAGAGGGGTAAGGACGTTTAGGAGTTAAATTGTTGGTGAACGATACAAATTTCATAGCTACTCGCCCTCGAGTCTTGCGAACTATGATGCAAGTTTAAGTATGATGTCGGTAACGGCATCGCTCTCTGCAAACACCATCAAGAGCTAACCATATCACAGACATCTCATACGTCTATTTATTGGGAAGGAATTAGGGTAGGGTTCTCATGGAAGTCATTTCCAAATATTCATCATGACATGTGAATGACTAATAGGGTCTAAAAGAATATTTGGAGGTAATTTATATAAATGAATTAGAGAGAGAGGGGAACTTTGGCCCAAAGGGATAGCGTGAGTGATGGTTTTGTTAGGAGAAAGGTTGCCAGCTAGGTCACCAACACCTAGGTGGCGCATGCTACCCCTCGGGGCGGGCACTAGCAAAAATCATAGAAACAACGTGCGATAAAAAATAGGGTCTAATATATTAATTGTAGATAAATTTTGCAAAAAATGTACATATAATATAGGGAGTTTTTAAATAGTGAAACATTTGTACATGTAAAATACCATCACATATAATGGCCTCTTTTATCTAGTCAATACATCTAAGAACACTTGTTTCGTTAAAAGTGCACATAGCCATGTGCACTATTTTTTAGTGGTATGTGCACTACATTTCTTTTTATTAAAAAAGGGAAGGGGGTGGGAACAAACCCACCCCCCTTTAAAATTAGCGCTACATTTTTTTTAATTTTAAGGAGGGGGGTGGGAACATACCCACCCCCCTCTAAAGTTTGCGCTACATTTGTTTTAATTTTAAAGGGACGGGGGTGGGAACATACCCATCCCCCTCTAAAATTTGCATTAATTTTTTTTTGATGTATCGTACATTCAGTTTGGCACTTTATAGGTAAAATATGAGTACACCTTTTTCAAATGTAGAAAATTTGAGCATGTGCACGTTTTATATGGCATGTGCACTTTTAACGAAACAATTGTTTAAAATAGCAATAAAACAATTACTAGGGGTAGCGGGTCTAGGGTAGAGTTTGTGCGAGTGGATGAAAAGAGGTAATTTTATGTTGAAAAAGCTTGGATGCATGACTTCGCAGGCTGGTTGGCTTGAACGTTACTGAGCCAACGTATCCAATGTGGAGTTAATGTTTTCTACCTACGTGCCGGGAGGGAAAATTTCTGCGCGTTGTTTGAATTGCAATCTTCTTTCCTATTTTCTTTAGCACGCGCTTGGAGATTGCTTGAGTAGTGGACGTTAGGGTTTCTGGTTTCATTGTGGCTTGCCGGAGGAGGTTAGGGTTCAAGCAATTGTGGTTCAATGGGGTCTCCTTTCTACACCAGAACTTAGGGTTTAGGGTTTCTGTATTATGAGTTTTCTAGCATTATTGTTGGTCTTTGGATTGCGATTTGCAAGGAGTGTTGGCTTGTGGGAGTACTGCTTGTTTTGAATATCATTTCACAGTCTAGAACAATGCTTTAGTTGCATGCCTTTGCCTTAGGTTTATTGTTTTGATTTAGTTCATGTGAGTTTAGCATCGTGGCTAAACTTCACAATTCATTGTTGTAAGAAGAGAAATGTCCTTCATGAAAGAAAATGTCGCTTACAAAACCAAAAAAAATGGGATGTAAGAAAAATATGGACAACAATTGGGCTTCGAGATAAATAAAATGGGATGTAAACACTTGATTCGTTAAAAGTGCACATAGCCATGTGCACTATTTTTTTGGTTAATTGTACCATTGGCTCCATATGATGTCAAAAAAGAGCCTATATTTGTATATACTAGTTTTATTTGTTTGAAAGCGTCAAATATAAAGGAATCCAATGCAAACGTGCGTACATATTGAAATAGTTGGCGAATTTGAATTTCACTATCTTTGTTGTAAAATTCAACTACAAATTGATTATTTTATCTTATCTTTTGAATATTAATGTATATCCATACAATAAACCATAGGAAGAATTAACATTAATTATAATTTTGCCCACAACTTCATAAATTTCGGCAAACCGGTTCATTTTGTAGGTGTCAAGTCCACAAACCTCATAATATTGTATTGCTTTAGAAGGTAATTCATTGAAGGATTTTGTTTTGAGGCACGCATAATGATTTCACACAATCCATCTTCAGACGATGATTGAACCTCCACAATCGTTGTTACAGTTCCAACAATATGAGACATTCCACACCAAACTTCATTCGGTTTCCATGGAAAATCCGAAATGCACAAAACTACATGTTTATCAGTCTTTGATAACCACCCATAATCCAAAAAAATATCCATACTTCCAGGCTCTCCAATACAACGAAAGATTAGAAGAATCACATTCCACTTGCCAATAACAAATACCACATAAAATTTTAGGACACACAAATTCCATCCATATTTATCTACTATTAATAAAAAACACATGCCTACCTCTTTTTAAAGCTAAGAGAAGAAATAAATTGATGATGGAGGTGGGCATGTGCTCATTTTCCTCCAAAGCTAAGAGAAAAAAATTAATTGGTGAAGGAGGTGGGCATGTGCCCACCCTCCTCCAAAGTCAAGAGAAAAAATTAATCGATGAAGGTGTGCATGTGCCCACCTGTGAGCCACCGAGATGGCTCACACCCCAAGCTACTCCTTTATATTATTAAATCGATCTTTTTAGTGTTTGCATTGAGCCTAAAAAATATTGATTGTAATATTTGGATGTTTTCGTATATTTTATGATTGCTTTAGTATTAAATTGAGTATTATTTAGTTAGTGCAAAATAAGGAGAAATTCTCATCAATTAGATTGTTAATTGATGTGAAATTATAGAAATTAGGGTAATTAGAGTGTTAGTTGTTGAATTAGTGTAGGCAATGCCCAATTAGTGTGGACAACGCGTAGATGAAGATGAAGATGAAGATGAAGATGAAGATTTTGGATGAAGGCCATGGTTGAGACTCCTAGGGGGTTGTTCAAACCATGGGGGTAGAGTTTTTTGGTGTGTGAGAGTCTCTCTCCCCGTTTTTTGGAGCTTGGGATTAGGTGGAGATCATTTACTGAATATCTGGGGGTAGGAAGAGAGTTAGGGGCTGAGATTTTGAGGGGTAGTAGATCTTCCTGTAGGCTTTCCAAAGACCTAAGACTCGATCAAATTGGAGCAAGGATGAGGATGGGACGGCCGTTTTAGTGCGAGGATGTCTACTGCCGCCTCCGATTGAGACTGCCAACTTCAACGGACGAGATCAAGAAAATGGTGAAGCCAACGATGCTGAAATTTTGAGGATTGGTAGATCATCCTGTAGGCTTTCCAAAGACCCAAGATTCAATCAAATTGGAACAAGGACGAGGATGGGACGGCCGTTTTAGTGCGAGGATGTCTACTGCCTTGTTGGTGGGGAGAGATTGGAACCCTCATCAAGGTGTCCTCAACTCCATCTTGTTTGTATTGATTTTTTAGTGTGATTTTGATTGCATAAAAGACTATCGCATTGTGGATTGGTGCTTGTTAGGAGAGTGTGGTTTATATTGATCATTTGTGTGATTGAATGCTTAATTAATTGTTTACGTGCTCTTTTGTTATTGCAATTTCCGGTGGTTTTGGGGGTACGTGGAAGCGCTGCCACAATTTTTGTTTGCCAAAATTACACCCAAACCCAAAATTTGGGGAAGGATTGTTCGTTTGGTGGTATGCTCATGTTTTAAGGTTTTTTTAATCCTCTTGTTGATCCTTGTAATGGTTGGTTGGATGAAAAGACAATTAGATTTCGTGTTGTGGATCAACGCCTATTAATAGTAAGCTGCCCTTAGGAGTCCATGCTTGGAAGGCACTAGGAGTCCTATACACCCCCTACCGGCCCAACTTGTGGTGCTTTGACCGCTGGTTGGTCAAAGTGCTCACACCACCCCCTTCCAAAGCTAAAAGAAAAAATTAATTGATGAAGAGGGTGGTCATGTGCCCACCCCCTTTTAAAGTGGAGAGAAAAAATTAATTGATGGAAGGAGGTGGGCATGTGCCCACCCCTTCCAAAGTTAAGGAAAAAAAATTAATTGATGAAGGGGGTGTACATAATTATGCACACCCTCTTCAAAGCTAAGAGGAAAAAATTAATTGATGAAAGGGGTGGGCATGTGCCCACCCCCCTCCAAATACAAGAAAAAACTTTAATTGATGAAGGGGGTGGGCATGAACCCACCCTCCTCCAAATCCAAGAGAAAAATTTAATTGATGAAGGGTGTGGGCATGTGCCCACCTTCTTCCAAAACTAAGAAAAAAAATTAATTGAAGGAGCGGGTGGGCTTATGCCCACCCTTTTTAAAGCTAATAGAAAAATAAGTTGATAAAGGGGATGGGATGTGCCCACTCCTTTCAAAGCTAAGAAAAAAAAATTTATTGATGGAGGGGGTGGACATGTGCTTACATGCCCACCTCCCTATAGAGCTGAGAGAAAAAATTAATTGATGGAGGGGGTGGCTATATAAAGCTAAGAAAAGGATAAATTGATGGAGTGGTTGGGCATGTGCTCAATGCTCACCCCTCCACTGCGAAGAGAAATTATATTGATGGTGGTAGTGGTTGTGTGCCCATTCTTTCTCAATGGTCAAGACAAAAATATATTGATAATGGGGTTGGGCACTACCACCATTAGAAACTCAAACCCCTTTGGAAACTCAGATCAAATTATTGATGAAGATGGGCACTTTTGGAAATAATAGTTGGAGACATAGGTTCTTCTCATATAATTTGTAGATAGATATAGAAGGATAATTTTTCCATATATCTAGTAATGAATATCTATATGATGAGTTGCACATAGTAGACAGCCAATATGATCTTTTTTCTCATCTTCAAGATTTGATGTAAAGCTCCTGTGTAGGTGAAAATGACCAACCTTTAGTTATCTAACTATTTTGAAAATAATAGATGTAGTTAGTGTTGCCTTTGGAAATAGCTCATAAAATAGTAATATCTAAGAGGATATGAAATATTCCTTGTAGATGTCTTCAAAATAAATAAACTTGCATGATTTGATGTGTCGAACAAGTGAAATAGCCTTGTACTTAAGGCCCAATTCTACCTTGGAAAAGAGTCGGTTCAAAGTGATGAGTCTCGTCGATATAATGTACAATCCAAGATAAAAGGCTTCTTCAAGTCAATTCCAAGTTCCTCAATTCCTGATTTTTTCAACACATCTATTTATTGACAAATATTTTGACAAACATGACTTGGCTAAACGTCTACTCATCTCTGAATGCAAATGGAGTTCTCTATTGTCACTCATACTATCACTCAACCTCCCACTTCGAAATTACATAATGGTTTAAAATAGATTTGGATCTTGTATCCAAAGTAATCTCTTGATTTGATGTCAAAATGAAAGCATACTCCTACATACGTTGAATTGACACATATAGTGTCCACTACGTTCAAGCAGATCTAAGTGGACGTCACAAAACCTAAGCAGTATCGAAATATTCTTTCCTTTATGATGAATAAGATGGGGCATTTTTGATACATGGGCAAGTATTATCTTCACTTGGAAGACCCAGACTAGGCTCTAGGTCTGGATAATTCTCCAAATTTTTTAAACTCCAGAGAAGTACCATCTACGAACACTGATTCCACAACTTCCAATCAATCGGTTGCAATCACCATTAGCTACAATCACCAGTACTGTAGATGAGAAATTTCTATAAGCAGATGTTTGTTGAATGCATGTGACGACAGGAATAAGCTACTACAGAAATGCTTCAAGGGCTACCTACAGTGAAAGTTTTCCAAATCCTCAACAACAACGTTACTGGCAAAACCTGCAACATGAGCAATACAATTCATCTTAATCAACAAAACCATGGCTGAGCAATGCGCCTTTGAACTCTAGCATAACCCTGATACAGATGAAATGATCCCACTCCCCTCTAAAATCACTACTTTGCTACTAAGCAATCACTACTTTAC
Source organism: Pohlia nutans (assembly GCA_022496805.1). Taxonomy (NCBI): domain Eukaryota; kingdom Viridiplantae; phylum Streptophyta; class Bryopsida; order Bryales; family Mniaceae; genus Pohlia; species Pohlia nutans. Next base: position 10,049,553 of record CM040097.1, read on the forward strand.
TACTAATCAATCCGACTTTGCTACTAATCATCCGACTTGCAAATCACAGCTGACTAGATACTCCGGAGATTCGAAAAGAGAGAAAAAATGTAATTTCCAGGGCGTTCTAGAATGTCACAACTGAAAGGGACCCCAAGCTTGAACTATCAGAACAAACAGACGAGATATGAATAAAACAAAGTTACGCTACACTGATCAGGAGGGACGGGGTGATACTCAGGGGAATAATAAAACTATGCAACACTGAGGACTCCATCTCCAAGTTTATATGAGCCTATTCATATGTTACTAGACATGGGTCAGAAAAAAAACAACCTTGGTGGACAAGTATCAACAGGATCAGGAACAACAGTGCACCCACATAGACAATTCTGGTCCAGTAATCCCACTGCAAACATTTGGGAGATGTCAACGATTCCTGAAAGTCTATTGTTGTCCAAGTACCTAGACCACATTTTATGGGTTAAACCTAAAAGGACCAAGGATTCGTGATTTTAAAATGGTCTGGACTCTGGAGTCCCAATTAAATAAATATACTCTTCTAACGTCACTGAATGGTTGCAACTGAAGTGAATTGTGCACCGGAAAAATAAATTAGTAGTTTTAAGGTCACTAACGGTATTAAAAAAAAGAAAAAAAAAGAAGAGACAGCAAAGAGGTGATCAAACAACTGAATGAATTGAAATGACGGAATTCAAAGGAAGAACGAACTGAATCGAGGAGACTGACGAAGTGGTCATTGCTACAGTTCTACTGCTCTTTTCGTTCCACATGATTGTAATCAAATATTATTCCACAAAAGGAATGATAGTGCACCTACTCAGACAAACAGAGCACCCACAAAAGCAATCATGAGAATCCACGACCGTTTCACTGCAAGAATGAAGAGCATGGAACCATCCGACTCATGAATCACTCCAAAGCAAGTTTCTAAGCAGGAACGCGACTTCATTCAGCACCAAAGTTACAGTACCGTCTTCTTTAAACCCCTCTAACCCTAATTCTAAAGGGGAAGCGCAACGAGACTCGATCTAATCGAAAGCAGCAAACTTCAATAGCTCGCTTCGGAGATTGAAACAAAACAAAAACACTCACCGGAAGAAACAGAAGAGCCTCCGCAATCTGGAGCCCGCAACTTGGAACTCGCACCAAAACATAATGCTCACACCAACCGAACATGCAAGCTTCGAATAGCAAACAAAAACGCAGGTGCAAACTTAAAAAATTGGGGAAGAAGAGAGTACCAACAAGAGAGCAAGAAGAGAGCGTTCGAGAGAATAGTGGTGTGTGAGCTATGCAGGGCAAGGTCTTAAGCACAGCTCGTGACCACCATCGTCAAGAGCACCTTGCTCATAGCTTCCCACAAGTTTCGGCCGGCGCGCATTAGTCTCGGCCTTGCCAGGAATATCATGCCAGGTAAAACCAACTAAAAAATGGACAAAAAAAAGAGGAAAACGTGATGCGCATGGTTGGCTCCGTCACTAGTTGTACATCCAATGAATATTTTCAAACATTAGGGTTCAGAGTTAATCTAATGGAGTGGCGGCTACCAACCAAAAGGAGGGTGTCCAAGGTCCACATAATTGCCCTACAAACTCTTATATAAAGGTAAGTTCTCAATCCTCCCATGCCTCTCTTCTAATGTGGAGTGACGATTTTAACCACGATGTAGCAAGCTTGGAGATATTGCATTAAACTATGAAACATCTTCCACAAACACCGCAGAAGATATTCAAAGGTGAGTCATACATTCAATCCCTAAATTTATCATAATTATAGTTCAATTTCAAATGAATCGGCATATATTTATCCTCCTACATCTTTAAAAAACATTTAGAGAAGGTGGAAACATGCCCAACCTCTTCTAAACTTTCTATTAAATATTTAACAACTTTAAGGTGGGGAGGATGGGAACATGCCACTCCCCTCTGAAATTTGCACTTGTTTTCTGTAAAATTAAAAAAGGGGGGGGTGAGAACATGCCCACTCTCCTCTAAAATTTGCACAAAACCAACTTTAATTTTAAGAGGGTGGGAACATGCCCACCCCCCTTTAAAATTTGCACTCTGTTTCTTTGAATTTGAAGGGGGGGTGGGAACATGCCTACCCCCTCTAAAATTTGCACTTGATTTCCTTTAATTAAAAGGGGGAGGGGAGGTGGGGGTGGGAACATGCCCACCCCCCTTTTGGTGCTTGGAAGAATATTGTGGGGACAAGGAATGTAACAAGTGTATTAGGAATACGTACAGAAAAAGAGATGAAGATCCCAGATGACCAAAAAAATTCAATGTATCACCATTTGGAGGCAATAGAGTGGCAGCACGTAGGATGTCTTGATACACAAATGACAAATATTGCTTGACCTTCCAATAAATAATGTTGCTATCAAATTATTGTAATAAAGGCTCCAAAATTTTGTAGTTTATTTTTTACCAATTATCCAATGAACTTGTGTGTTTTATGTTTCATTAAATGCATGGATTGGAATGTATGCAAATGAATGTGAAATTGAATGATTCGTTTCATTATAGACATGCATATATTAAACCTAATTGATCAAATGTTTGTAAAATTTATGTACATTCAATTTTGGCACTTTATTGGTAAAATATGACTATATTTTCTTCAAACGTACAAAATTTCACCGTGTGCACTTTTTATATGGCACGTGCACTTTTAATGAAACAAGTGTTTGTAGTCAAAAAATTGGTTACTTTGGGTATAAGGAAAAAATGCAGTATAAGTAAAATAGGGTACTTTTAAACGATTCCCCAAAAATTATAATTACTAATAGGGTGTATTAAAATACAAGCATTTACTTTTATTTTGAAAAATACCATACCTTATAATCTTTTTTACAAGGTAAATAGACCTCCAATAAATAGGTCATGAGCGCAGGTGTATGCAAAATATAAGAGGGAGTGCACCCCCCCCCCCCCCCCCCCCCCGAGTGCTACCCTTGATGCCTTCTTTCGAAAGTAGATTCTACAAATTAATTACATTAATATTGGATACTATAAATTAATTACAAAAGTAAAAATGAGAAAATCCTTAAAATACTACTAATTAATTATAGCACTAGTTACTTTTACTTTTAATGCAATTATAAAAGACCCTATTGTTGTAGGTGTTACCTAAAAATATATATAGAATGACTTCCCTGTAATATTGTTTGATACAATTTCCAGTTTTTCAAGTACCATGGCTAAGGATTGTTTATCAAATTTTTCGTCAACTGATTCACAGCCTCCTCAAACAAGAGGTCGCAGCTTTTCATCATCTATATTCTTGGGGTGTGTTGTTGATTTGGTGTTATGGTACCTCCCTGTGCGCACTCTGGTTCAATGCAAGGTCCTCAACAAGGAATGGAGGGCGTGGTGTGATGAAAACCTTTTGCAGATTGCAAACAAGCGGAGGAAGGATGAGTCAAAATCAGATTGGTACTTCCCACTTGCATTCGAAGATAGGAGGCAAATTGGTTTGTATAAATCATGGAACTGGTACGGCGTACATCACGGGACGAAGGAGCCGCACACTCTTCCCACTTTGGACTTTCTTCCTCATGGTACTCCACGTGCTCCACATTTTAATTATGAACTTGAAGCGATCTCTAGCGGACTCCTTGTGTTGAGCAATGTAATCACATACGACAATTCTCTAATCGCATACGACAATTCTATTTTGATTGTGTGCAATCCTTTGAGCAAGAAGTGGAAAAGGTTGCCAGTACATGGCTACTGCCAAGACACATGGATGTATCATACGCATTTGGTGTTGGGTGATCTCCCGAATGAGTATAGGGTTATCAAACTTTCTACACAATGCATCCATGTATACAGCTCTTCCATGGAGCGGTGGGTATGTGCACCATACGATCCTTGCATTGGATCTTTTGAGTCATCTAGTGTGTGTTTCAAGGGCCAGATGTACATATTGTTCAAACTAATGGAAGGAATTCCATTTGATTCAAGCACATTACGTTGGAGGTATAATTTATGGATATACGACATAGAAACTGGGACCTACAAAACTAAATCCTTCACTTCAAGCACTGTCGTCCCGCAAGATTGCATCGACTTCCATGAGACCTCCAATGTGACTAGGAGTCCCCGTGACCCCATTCTAGTCATGTGTATGGGTAATTTGTATGCGGTTGCTGCATCGCGTCGAGTTGGACGCAACCATGTCAAACCACGAAAACAACGTGAAACATATGTTGCAAAGTGTGAGTTTCACATCTTCAAGCTCATGGAGGAAGGAAGGCTTTTGGATGGCTCTTGGAAGCATGTGGTTACAATTCCTGTGGTGCTATGTAGTGTCAAAGAGGATGTTAAAGATTTTTGGAAAGCTTGTTTGAACTTCAGTTGTGCGGCAAGGTCCAACACAATCTGTTTGGCATGGACTACCGGAAATCATCGTGATGATTATTTACATGTCAATTATTTGGAGTATGATGTGGTATCCAATCTCCATACGACATATACTGTTAGAGCTCATCATGGAGAGTTTTCCCTTAAATGTAGTATGGCATACATTCCTTGTTTGGACTTAGAACCCTAGTTAGACACTACCTTCTAGCATTGTAGAATTTTTCCTTTGGGTGGACAATCGATTTTGTAGTTTTCATGATTCAAACTAGGTCTCTCTGGATACAGTGGGCAGTCACATGAAAGCACCTTAGAACACTTTTTTTTGTACAAGTCACTCAATTCATTTTAATAAAATTACCTGTGTCACTCGACATAGCTGTGAAGAAGAATGTTTTCATTGCAACAACATGACAGGATCTATATGGTGGAATCTTGATAACTCAGATGGTGACTTTTGATTACAGCACCTGAAGATAATTTTATTCATGATTTGCTTCTCTACTAGGATGGGAGAAAATGGTTCTGGAGATGTTTGTAATCTTCTTATGAGCAGACCAGATACATTACAAAAAGGGAGCTCAACACATACACTCATGCACAGCCGTGTGAAAATCCATCAAACTGTTTCTTCCTGAACAATCGAACTCTGAACATGCACGACGATTCAAAGACGAGCAGGAGAAATGGCATTAATATAACATTCAGATGAACTTCAGCTCCAAAGTACAACCAGGAAACAAAGTCCCATTGAATACCAGCTCATGCCATGCTCTCATTCATGCTTCACAGCATGTTTCACAGAGCTACAAAACACCAGTAAGAAATGCATGGGGTGCAGTTGAACAGATTTCACAGCCGTTCCAGATACTGTACGAAACCTGCCACTCTCGTACCTTTTTCTGAATAAGCACTGCCTGCATTCAACCCGCTGTGAGAGCCTTGCCATTAGTAGAGAGAGCCTTTGTAAGTAAACCCTGATCTGGATGCCCGGGGTCCTCAAATGATAACTATGGCATAGTTTGAATGTGTGCTACAGTCAATAATAGTTGGAGTGTGCAGGATCAATTCCAGAATGTCAATTTGGAGAAGGAGGTCTGATTCTCTACAGGCAATGTGAAGGCTCCCATTCCTCAATTGATACACAACCATGTGTAGTAAGATCATTCGATCAATAGCGCACTCACTCATACTTCCACAAGGCTACTCTCATTTGCAACAGTTTCACGTATGATGATCTTGGAGGCTTTCTTCTTGACAGTAGTCTTTTGCTCTGAAACAGGTCGAATCATAACCCACGCGCGCATCTTCTCAACACGCGGCCCGCTCTCGACTTTCACTTCCGATTGCAATAACGCCATAGCCCGCTGCAGAAGCTCCACGCCAACCTCGTCCCCTTTATCATTGCCATGGAACTGCACGGCAAGTTTCACACGATGGCCGCGAGCCAGAAGGCGGCTCACCGTTTCCGCCTTCATCTCCAAATCCTTCAGCTCCGTGCGGCTACTGAATCGCACCTCCTTCAAATCATCCAGGCGCCGCCTCTCCAGATGCTTCTTTTTTAAATCTTTCTCCTGCTTCTTCACCTTGAACCGCTCCTTGCTGAAGTCCATGAGCTTGCACACGGGCGGGTCCGCCTTCCCGTCCACTTCCACGAGATCCAGGCCCGCTTGCTGCGCTCGGTTCAAGGCATCGTAGCGGCTCAGCACCTCGTGGCCCTCGTCGCCTACCAACCGCACCATTCGTGCCACTATTGCGCGGTTGATCTTCCGATCAGGGTTCTTAGGGTTCGGAGCTGTCGCCGTTACCGGAGCTGCGTACGCTCGGGTTGTTGCGAAATCCCACGGCACCTTCACGGGAGGAGCGAAATTCAATCCGGAGTTCCATCGCCGCACAAAAGAAGAAGTAACAGGGCTTGCACTCCAAACCCTAGAAGTACTACTACTGAAACTCTGATGGTGTCCCTCTGCTAGAAGCCTGCTCAACAACCATTGCAAAGGCTTCTGTCTCATGGCTAGCAAACCAACGAATTCCCGCAATGCATCGAAGAGCACCGGCGACCACAGAGCTTCACAAAGCGCTGCAACACAAGAGAGAGACAACCATTTCGTCCTGGAAAATGAAGCACTCACTGGGAGATTCTTAGCCTATTAGATTTACGGTTTTTGAAAATTAATGCAATTAGTGTGGCTTTCAAATAGTTTTATTTCATACCATTTTTATCCACATCCCATTCTACCATTCATCCATACTTGATTCTGCCTTTATCCTATACATTCAAATTAGCTCATAACATCTAGATTTTATTCAAGGTTCACACTAATTATACCAAATTCATTCAACTTAGTGTTAACCCCTAACTGCCCAACCATGCAGAATTTGCATGATGTACAGATTTGAAGCCGTTTTTCTTATCCATACGACACTTTTTGCAGTGCGATTTTTTTACTGTAGATTTTTTGGGTAGATACAGTCCCACGTGCGAAAGTTTTATACAAAAATACTATATGGATGAATTTTGAGGGTGGATTATTGCTTGGAGTGTTCCATTTCAGCCAAAATTTTGTGAAACTTTGCTGAGACCGGATGAGAGAAGTGCAACGGATTTGGATGAATATCGGTTGAATGGACGGACGTTTTTGTGCAGCATAAGTTTTTCAAGGCCTCTGCCCACAAAGAATGAGGGTCAGCACATCGTTCGTGATGGCATGGCCCTGACAAAGTGCAGGTTACCACCATTACTGCGAACTGCATTGGGAGGATAGAAAATGCCACGTGTCGCAATTGAAATGGAAGGGAGAGTGGATTCAAATATTCAAATCTAGGGTCTGTTCTAATCACCGTGCATCGACAAGACGGTGGACTCCACAACAGTCTTATTTTCAAATTCTCGTTCACAACTTCATGGGTAAAAATCTCTACTGGCTGTTGCATTCAATCCCTGGCCTAGCTAGTTCAATCTTAGACTACCCATTCAATCCACAGCCGGCAATTTCAGGCAAATCATGCGGCTAGATCAACAAAATTCACCAACAATTTATTCATTCTAACCGGTTTCAGATTCTCCATTGATTGGAAGCAACGGGAATTCTAAACGGCACAAAAATTGGCATGGTTGAACATATTCATAAGAGTCCATGGAAAGAATGAATCACACAAAAAGAGCCATTGGGTTTAGGGTCTCACACTATCATGACTGTAGAGCAATAAGTTGGATCCCACGCACCATGAGTACAATCACACATAGATTTTTGTTTGATAGCCCGGATCGCACTACTGTTCTTCATAGAGAATGGCAACTCAACTAGATTTAGATCATGCTAAATTACAAGAAGGGAAGAAGATTATTCACGCATGGTGTGCATCTGAGGGGTATTCTACTGTTCAAGCGCGACGGCTGATCGGGCTGCTTGATGCGCCAGTTCTGCTTGCGCAACCTGTGAGAGAAGGCCTAACAAGACGAGCTACTCTAGCTGGCCTAAGATTCCTGTGGCGGTACTATGCAGCAACAATTCTCAAGTGGAAGCGGAGGCGAAATGAGGGGGAGGATCACGGATTCAATGATGCCATCAACTTATGGCTGCGAACGGAGTGGTGGAGTGACGCCGCAGCAGCCGGCGAACCAAGTGCAGACAATCGGCCACAGCACACTGCCGCACCATGCGAGGCCGGAGGGGACAACACCTCGCCACAACACAAACGACAGCGTAGCAATTCATGAAGGCCTTTGCTGGGGCGCCAAGGGAGGAGATGACAGCGACGAAGAAAGCGACTTACTGGAAGAAGGGTGTTGCGATTCTCTCTGCGGAATCTCCGAGGGTAGTGACGAGACTGATCTGGAAGATCTCATACGCAATGAGGGAAAACGAAGTGGGGACCGCAGTAGTGATACAGACAATCAGGAAGAAAGTGGCGGAGCTAGTGATGAAGACAGCCAGGGGCCAAGTGACGGAGCAAGCGACGATTGCAACAAGGAGAGGGACGATACCAGTGCGGGAGAAAGCAATGAACTTGGAGATGGAAGCAAGTAGCGTCGAAGAGTCCAGATTGACGAAGGCGCGGAGATGCTTAAGGCGGCAGAAGCAACGGGAATTCCACAGGCAGCGGCGGTACACGGCGAGAGCTCGACCCAAGGCCGGCAGCGCATGAAATGCCTCGCACGATTGCGAGGATCTGCTAGTCAGGCTTTGGAGCCGTTCGTTGCGGCCAGGGGATGCGGAGGGCGACGTGGCGGAAGGGAGCGAGGCGGAAGACGTGGGCGGAGAGTTTGGAGCGCTGAGGCGGAGCGCGCCAGCGGCCCTGTTGATCTGGGCATCAACGTCCCAAGCAGGGAACAATGTGGAGGACGCGCCAGCGGAGGACGTGGTCGGCGAGGAGGCCGATTATGCAGATCGGCGTGGGCTCCAGCGACTCTGGCTGAGGCGGAGCGCCCAAGAAATGAGGCACGCCGAGGTCGCCGAGGCAGCTCCAGCACAGTACGTGGGCCAAGCAACGCCGAGGTCGTCGAGGCAGGTGAGGTCAACTTGCAGACCGTCGAAGGCGCCAGTGCCATGGGGAGAAGTGGACAGGCTGCAAATAGAGGTGGGCAAGGCCAATCCAAGCGTCGAAAGTTGACTCAGCGGGACATCGACAAAAATTGGGATCAGTCCAGGTCAGAGTACACCCATCCCTCTTTTGTATTCTTGGGTGATAATCCTGGACCAACCTGGCAACCACGAGATTTACCATCACGGCTATGTATTTTTGAGAGATTCATCACTCAAATAACATTAGGTAAATTGTGTGATGAAACGAACCGGTATGCCGCAATAGTGAACGATAAAGGGAGCCTAAGAAGAGGAAAGGATTGGTGGAAATTGACAATCCCAGAATTGCAAGCTTGGTTGGGAATTTTCATTTTGATGGGTGTCAAAATTCTACCAAACCATAGAGCATATTGGAAAGCTAGTGATCCTTTTATGCATTGTCGAGTGATTTCGTCATGTATGTCGAGGTCACGGTTTGAGAGGATTACCGCTTGTATTCATGTCGTGGACGACCGAGGCTTGCCTTGTCGGGATGACCCCAATCACGACAAGTTGGGCAAGCTTCGGTGGCTATTGACCGAAGTTCGTCGTAAATGCCAAGAAAATTGGAATTTAGGACAAATGATTACGGTAGATGAGATGATGGTTAGGTATAAAGGCAAATATTGTCCAATCCGGCAATATTTGCCTAAAAAACTTTGTAAGTGGGGGTGAAAGTATGGTGCATTGCGGACTCTAGCAAAAAATATGTGTACGACTTTGAGGTTTATACGGGTGCTTCAATTCGTGGCTCCTTGCGTTCCGCTAAACCCGGTGAGGCAAAAACCGGTTATGAAGTGGTCATGAATCTCATGTCGGGATTGCATGGCCGCAATCATTTCGTTTTCATTGACAATTTTTTCACTTCGGTGAAATTGTTGATGGACATGGAGCAATTAGGGACATTTGGTACTGGAACGGTACGTTCTGATCTCATTGGACTTCCTAGTGCGCTAGCGGATAAAAAGAGTTGGAGCACCAAGGCACAAGGATCGCTCGGTTGGCGCATGCATGTGAGCGGTAAGTTGTCATGTGTAGTATGGGTAGACAAAAAACTGGTCCTTTTGTTATCTACCCATGCTAAACCAGTGTCTACCGATCCCCTAAACCCGGAAACCGTTCCTCGAACTATCAAAGGCTGCAAACAAAATATTCCCACATCGCCGGTTCACAAGGAATACACCACATGGATGCGTGGTGTTGATGTTTCTGACCAGCTCCGCGGAGAGTATTCTTGCCAAGTTAGAAGCCACAAGTGGTGGCATCGATTGTTGTTTTTCATGATTGACATGTGTCGTGTCAATGCTTGGATTATCCACAAAAGTTTTTCCAAAGCGGCGGGGAAGCGCTCACTTGAACACATCGATTTCACTATGAAATTAGCGGAGGCTCTTATGGCTAATTGGGGCAAAAGAAGAGGAGTCACTTCGGTTTACAATCGCCGCCCTTGTGTCCATTCACTAGTGAAGACCACAAAAAGACAAGTGTGTAGGCATTGCCACTCTAGCACCCTCACTTCGTTGTCATGTCCACAATGCGGGGACGTGTTTTTCCACCTTGGGACATGTTTTTTCAAGGCCCACTTTCCACTTCGACGGTATGAATCTTCTATGCCCTCTCCATTCATTTTTTTCCCTTCACATGTATATTTTGGCTAGATGAATTTGGCTTTTATGTATTTTGACCCTTCTATTTTATTCCTTTTCTAAATATTGCCCCTTAGATTTTTGGCTCCCTATAAAAATTACCCTTTATAATTTCTGCTCAATATAATTACTATCCCTTATAATTTTTGCTCAATATAATTATTACCTCGTATTATTTATAGCGCTTATTTTTTACGGGTACCATATTTTAGGCCAATTATAAGAGAAAATAGACTTCATTGGGCTTCAAATTTACAGTATACTGTCATAATATTTGCTGTCAACGAATTGAGAGTAATTTTTTTGGTAGAAAATTCTTACTATTTGCTAGAAGGGTATTTCAAAGTAGCTTTCCAAGGTTACTAGATTTTCACTAAAGGATGCTCTGTGCAGATGAGTGGCGATTTTTTGGCCTAGTAGCCAGTTCCCATGACAACCGGCTGCTTCATGACGAAGGCCACGGCAGATCAGGCTTGGCGACCTCCTCGCTTGGCGGCGTTTATCCACCGTCCAATGCGGCCATTGACTAGCTCTAGCATCCGGTCCACAGGCAGCCCGTGTGCATGGCCAGCACTATAACAAAACATGGTAAAAAAAAACCGCACTCAAAATTGACTGCGGTTCTTTTTGCCACGTTTTTCTGCATGCGCACTGGGCATGCACAAAAACGTGGCAAAAAGAATCGTAGTCAATTTTGAGTGCGGTTTTTTTACCATGTTTTGTTATAGTGCAGCCTGTGCAGCCGGCGACTCCGACCTGGCGCCAGGAGCAACGCGCGGCTGGGACTTCGGCCGACTCCGACCCCGGCTCTCAACAGCCTGTGCATTTTGGAGTGTCATAATTCCACAAGCAGCGCGTCGGTTCCTCATTTTTTCTTCCAACTTGCAGGCAGCATCAGAGCTGCCCCTTCCATTTCCGGCTTCATGATGTGGCTGAGTGGCGTCCCGAACTGAGTGGCGACCTGAACTCTAGATTGATGTAGCGACCTCTCCTAACTTCCTCGCGGCGGCGACGTCACCTGGTTTCTTTACACAGCTTGGCGATCTCATCTGAGCGGCGACCGCAACGACGTGGGCAGCCTGCGAACTGAGCACCCTGCACCCGGCAACTTGGGATTCGGACATCTCCAACACAGCATGCGACTTCGGCTGAATTTTTGGTTCCATCTCCTTCGCTAGAAGGCCGGATCAGGAACTCCGAAACTGAAGGTTAGTGCACGCTTCAGACCCCCGACAGTAAGATGTATTCTTCGTGGACCCTTTTTTTTCTTCCTGCACTTTGAATTACAGAAACCTGTGACTTTGTCGTACAACGTTTACAAGCTGCTAACTCGTGGGACGTTGTGCGCAGACGGACAAGCGTTGGAGCGGGCGGCATCGACGTAGCAGTTGAGAATCATAGTTTTAGGACACGAGGGTACTTCATATATTTTCTTTGCCCGGATCCACTATTCATGTTTTTTCTTTGCCCGGATCCACTACGGGCTATAAATATAATTGTCTGTTTGACAGTTTCGTGGCCGCTCACCTAACTTATTGCGTTCCCTGCATTCTGTGCTCATCACAACTTGGTCAGCCGGGCAAGCCCATGTTCAGAAGCCCTCTTCAAGTGTCCCATATTACAAGCATCACAATTTCGGAGTTGTAACCGCAAAATTTGTAAAAAAAAATTCAGTGTATTGTGTTGTTCATGAACACATGGAATCGCATTTTTTTGGATTTTTTGGACATGGCTCAAACCTCCAAAAGTGAGAAAAGATCGAAAAAAGCCACACTGCCCGTCAAAGTCAACCCACAAAATATCTTGGTCAAACGCTATAATCTCCACATCCAAGAATCTGAAGTGCGAAAATTTTCACCCCACACATTCCTCTCAATCCAATAGACAAAATCATACGGTGGGTTACCCTAAAACTAAGCGGGGTGCGATATTGTGCTTAATTGAAAAATTGTGCAAAAACTGCCAAAAAAAAACGCAGAAAATGGTAAGGTCGTTTAGGGGTTAATATCACCTTCTTTGTTATCAGATGTGTAGAGATGCCATAATAAGGAGGTTGATTGATACTTGCCAGAAACTCTTTGGGGGTCACGTGTGAAAAGGCCTCTACACCATTTTTTTCATTCATAAAATCTTTATTACCGGTATTAGGGGTTGTTAGAGTTGGTTCACAAAAGGAGATTTTAGAATTGTGTTTTAAAATTCTACAAGGTAGAAGTGTAACTTACTCTAAAAGCAACGCAGTTGTTGATTCCATAGTTTGAATAAAGACAAGGATTGTAAATTTTAGATGAGAGCTTTAAAAGAAAATGAAAGAGATTTACAATGCAAGTCATTATTGTTTTTTTTTTTATACTTATGAATATTTTTTCGAGATTTTCAAAGTTGAAACCTTTGCAAATCTAATGTTGCCACTAAGTATTTCTATCTAATTACTGTGAAAGACGATACACATGATGTACAATTATAATGTGGGTTGAAATATCTCCAAAATTGGAATACATGTTCACAATATGAAGATTTTGAATTCACTTCGTTCATAATCTTTAGAATTGTTGTGGCCTACAATAATTGCACATAAGAGTGTAGACTACTTCATCCTTCAAGTATGAAATATATAAATTCCTACTCGTCTTTCAAAAACCTTTAACTTTTATTGATTATTTATAAAATTTTGTGATAGTTTTCGAGACTTTGTACTTCTTTTTCAGTAATAATCATAGTTTTACATTTTGAATGTTGTTTCTATTGAAGTCACCTACTTAAATACTTTGACTAAAGGAAAATTGCATTGTACAAATTTGTAGTAAGGTGATTTGATTGCAATTACTAAAAACTAAACCTAAACCACAACACATTGCATAGAAGGATGTAGTGAGAACATTATGATTACCGGTAGTCTATAAATTTGAGAAGGATTATGTTCCAAATAATTCTATTTTAGAAAAGTGTTATATGATGTAATACATACGAATGCATGAAATGACTCGGTAGAAATTATAGGTGGTAACTTTCTCAAAAGATTGAATTACATAGCATAATTCTAATCAAGGCATCACCTTTATTTCTATGGGTATGTAATACCCAATTCCCTATTTTTGCATTTGGCCAAGCGCAATCATTTCCGGACCTAATTGTGCAAAAAATTCAATTCTAAAAAAAAATTGACGAAAAAACATCGATTTCTTTCTTTGTTGAAACTTGTAGTATATTGCAATAAAAGACTAATACAAATTATGAATAGATTAAGACATTTTAACACCGTTGCTAGAGTGTATGGAAGAAGGAATTTATTTATTTTTTCTTATTTTCCGTTTTCTTATTTCTTTTTTTGTGTGCCAAACAGTACTTAAGGCTGCGTTTTTCTCCTTCCTCCATCCTTCAAAACAACATTCGAATGCTGCATACCCTGAGCCCCTCGGCCACGCCCGAAAAAAATAAAAATAAAAATAAAAATCCTTTTTTTCGGGGATTTTCGGGATTTCTGAAATTTCCGGGACTTCGGGGGGCTGAGGGTCCGCACGCGCGGACCCCATTCTATTGTCTCCATGGGAGAACACAAATATGTTCTCCCATACTCCCATGGCCGCCTTATATACTCTTAAGGCGGCTATGGGAGGGTATGAGAGAACACATTTTCGTTCTCATGAGGGCTGTAAGACAGAGGGTGTACAGCCCCGTAACCCTTAGCCCCTCGGCCACGCCCCAAAAAATAAAAATATATTATTTATTTATTTATTTATTTTCTCTAGGATTTTCGGGATTTTCGAAATTTCCGGGATTTCGGGGACCAAGGGTTAGCGCTCGGATCCCATTCCATTCTTTCTTCAAGAGAACACAAATAGGTTCTCCTATGCTCCCATGGCCGTCTTATTTACTCTTAAGGCGGCTATGGGAGGATATGAGAGAACTTATTTTCGTTCTCATAAAGGTTAGAGGACAGAGGAAAGAGGGTGCGCTGCCACGTACCCTTTGCCACACCCAAAAAAAATTCTAATTTTATTATTATTATTATTATTATTATTATTATTATTTATTTATTTTTACGGGTTTTCGGGGATATAGGGTCCGCGCTTGCAAACCCTCTTTTGTCCTCATCTCAAGCGACTCGTCAAAAGAACATCTATATGTTCTCCCATAGCCGCCTTATATACTCTTGAGGCGGCTATGAGAGGGTATGCAAGAACATACGCATGTTTTCTTTACGAACGGAAGAAAACAAAGGGACGGCTATGTATTATTAGCGACCCGCAAAAAGTATATATATATATATATATATATATATATAATATTATATATATTTATTTATAAATATAGAGATAGATAATTATTTAATGATTTTTTTGCTTTATTTTTTGTGCAGGTGGTTGAGTGTGCATGGTTGCACATTCTTTTTTCCTTTTCTTAGTGCATTTGGAAGCCCTGTTGGAGTTGACAACGATGTTGTTCATGTGGAATTTCATGGATTCTGTATAGGGGAGTGAATCGCTCAGCTCGTTGTTTTGACGAGTTTGTTTGAAGAGGTTGGACAATCTATTTTGATAACATAGTAAAGAAATGTCATGGTGGAGTTGCTATTTGGAAGGACGAAGCGACAAATGCAATAGTGGCGCTATATGATTACGTGCGGATGAAGCAAATCACTATTCCAAATGAAGCGAAGTCGTACATACTTGAATATGTTGCAATGCAGATTGAAGGCATGGGTGACAAGAGGTTGCTAGATGCTAACTAGAGTACATGAGTACATTACTATATAGTATGTAGTTTTCTAGTTTAGTTGTCAAAGTATTGATTTAAAAGTTTGTACTATTCTTATAAATTGTAAACAATATGTTTATATGGTTTTGTAACATGTGTACTTAGCCTCTTGTTTGAGAACTCTAACCTCCTGTATTTTTCTAATATACTATGTGTCAAGATCAATTTCAAGGAGAATTTTGTTGCATATAGAATTCAATTAGAAAATATTCAAAGCACAAGTAATGACTTTTCAAGAAAAAAATGACTCGACAATTTCCAAATTATCCTTTTTGCAACCAAATTTGTAGAAGAAAAAAATTGGCCAAAATTTTCATGCAATTTCTACCGGTTTGAATTTTTAGTGCGCCCAGAAGCCAAATGCATGATTATATAGCCAAGTGCAAAAATAGGGAATTGGGTGTTATGTATGGTTCCTTCATTTCTTTCTAGTTGAACTTTACAATTGAAAATGAACAATTTTTAAATCAACCAATAGGAGTTGAAGTACTTCTCACTTTAAAAATGTCCGTTTAAGGGTAGTCTAGTGTCATATATAGATATTCTATGGTTTCAATTTTGAAAATATAAAGAACGTTTTCTACAAAGTTGTAATTCAATGACATGCTTCGATCATCCTCTACAAAGTACTTTAATGACAAATGAAAGTACGTCAAATTTGCCAAAAACCTGGGGAGTACTTTGTGAAGGCCAAAGGAACCATTTACACGGCACAATAATTTGCACGACGGTAGAGTATTTTTTATGTGAGGGATTTTTGGTGATAGAGAGACCATAATAGCAATATCCTTTGGGATTTAGAAGTGAAATGGGCTTTCCATTTTACAAAGGAAAGAAGACAAAAAATCATTATTTTGGTTGATCCTCTAGTATAGGAAGCACTACGTATATCTATAGCAAAATGGCTAATAGTTGAATCTCCGAAATTTTGTGTTTTTTTTTTTTACTTATTTTTGACCGCCATTGGTGAAAAATGTACTTGTGGTACAGTAAGCACTTTGTCAATGCTATTCCCCCATTCCATCTTCAAATTCAATTCAATCTGATCCGCACGTACATTGGGAAAACATCCTAGAATCATGAATCCAAACTTTCCTCGACTCTTGATGAATAGTTGCGATTAACCCACTTAAAGTACTTCCAGTACTTGGAGGAGTAAATGTACACACAAAATACACTTGATTTTTGCGGAAATCGTACCCAGTGTAGTTGACTTCCACCACATATTAACCCTAAACATCCTCACCTCTCTTAAATTTGAAGAATTTCAAAGATGTCTTACAAAATGTAACGAAGAGGGATATATTGAACTTGATATATGAGTATAAGTTGCATTATTATGTATTTTTGATTCTATCCATACGGTTAGATATATGATACGGCCTTGGAAGCATGTGTATATTGATGCTAGGCGACAACCTTGCAACCCGATAGGTACTTTTCAACAATAATGAATGCCAATCATGCAAATTCGTGTGATCTACGCAGTTCTAAACCACTACTATTCAGCTGTCATGCTCAGCGTAGATGGAATATGAAATTTCTGGATTGATGGTTTTGCATTACAGTGACGGTTGTTGAAGTCTCTATTCTATTTTATGCTCTGTTTATTCCATTATTTTTCAATTGTTATTCACAGCAGTCCCTGATTATGACATTGACTCTGATGCAGCGAGCCTGAGGTGGTGCTGCAAAAGTTAGGGCCTGAGCTCATGAATGACGGCCATGCCAGCTGCAGCCTTCTATACGAATGCAGGATTTGGATCATTCTTTGAACAGAAGTTGCAAACAATGGCGGTGCTTTCAAGCTCTTGAATCAGAGGTAGTTATGGACAAAAAAACTGCGAAAATGGAAATGTAAAAGAGAACCGACCATAATTATAGCGCTCTCGAAGAAATACTTGCAAGAAGAAACTACTGCACTGTTACCATCAAGTACTTGGCCTTCGCAAGAACTTAGGTGGAAGGCAAAATACTCCCTCTGTCCCCTTAATAGATGATCAATGTTTTTGGGAAAAAAAAAAAAAAAACAAAGCAAACTAGAATGATTTCATCAAATTTCTTTACACAATAACTAAGTTTCTGTTTCGGAATAGTTGTCTATCGAAACAATATTATATTGTTTCGATACTAGTATACATGTGTGGCATGTGACAGTGTGTTCTCTGATGCAAGGAACATATGATAGCATTGATTTTAGCTATCTCATATTATATTTGTGCTCCACATATGAGCAGAGACAAGCTTTAGAGGCAAAAAACACTCCATGTGCACTTGTCTTGTAATTTTTGTAAAAACCTGTAAAACAACAACTTGAATTTGAATGAATTGAATAAATAAATGATTTGCATCAAGTAATTAGGGACAATTTTTTTTCTCAATTTAAGCATTATCTATTATGGGATGTGCGCAGGGAGTATATCTGTAAATTACAACAAAATGCTCTATCATTTATACTATGCATGTCAGAGATCATACATGCATGTTGTACATCAAAGTCCTTGCGGCTTGAGAAGCCCATGATAATGGACAAAAGCAAAAATTATCCCAGTGCTTACATTCTGCTCGAAGAGAGAGGCTGTGAAGACCTTGACTACCAAATTAGGAGAATCCTGTGTACCATACATACATCAAACTGCAGCTATTTCCAAAGCCCTGATTTCTACTCTATCCATAACCTGAAACCCGCATCAATTTGTTTAATTCAGGTCCTGCAATCTGCATTTCATCAGCTGGAATCCACTGAAGAATGTGGATAACGAAGACAACTAATCTACTCTTAATTAACAATGGCTCGAACTGACTACACTACTAACAAAGGCGTCGCTTCTCACTCGAAACAGTGTCAGAGTTCACTATACACACTTGTCCCTCATGACAAATCACACTGACCAAGTCTTGAATGCCTTGGCAATGAGTGCAAAGTGGCGCTCTTTGACTCACCTACCCAGTGAAAAGCGACGCCTTCTCCTTGCAGTGCTAGTTTGCATGAATGGGAAGATTATTGTATGCGCAAGGATCTTTCTAATACCAAAAAAAAATTATGAGCTATATATATTATAGTTATAGCTTGAGGATAGCAGCACCAGCAGCTGGTCTCCATGCAAGGACATGAAGATCTAAATCTTCCTCTTTGATTTCCCCTTCTTCACCAGAGGTTTATAGTATGACTCCTGCACAAGACATCCGTCAAAATGAGCCTGGAAAGTTCTTTTAACACATGTATACTTCATCCCAATGGAGTAAATGTATTATTGGTGTTGAACTCTGGAAATTGCTCAGTTTTTACGAATATTCTTGAGAATGCCATTACAACCAGGACAGAGAGCTGAGAGTATATACCTTCAGAGCTGAATTCACTTCCTCGTCCTTGACAAGGGAAACAGTACAACCGCCCCAAGTAGCTCCAGTTAACTGGGCTCCAATTCCACGGTTGCTGAGGCAGAGTCCTACTAATTAAGCTCTCCTGCTCAGGACGACTGAAAGAGCAATGTAGACAAGGATCTTCAAACATCAGAAAACAGTTCACCGATGGAGGGTGGCATTCAGATGTAAACAGAGTGCAAAGGATGTTCAACAATGTTTTGAGTAAGCTTGCAATAATAATGACAATTTAGCTTGAATTTAGTCTGTTGAGCATTCGGCATGTTATCCTACATGGGATTCCTGCATGTCTCGATGTCAGCTTCCCATTGACTTGTTCTGATCTGCAGCTGGGAATTCCTCGTCACCCCAGACAAATTCCGTAACCTCTTCCACTTGGCTTCTCCAGCGGTTAAGATGAAGGGAGAAGGAGGAGAATTTTGCTGCGTATATGATCCATCAATTGAAATAGTATGAACAAATACAGTAGGAAAGAGCGTTTGGTGGGTGAGTACAAAGTTAGAATTATGGATTGGGAAGGAGATTATGGCGTCAGTCTAATGTATCCTACCTCGCTTTTGAAGGTGCCCATATGTTTTTGAAGAGCGTGTATCATGTCTTTAGTTCTTTGGAAACCCATTGAAACTATTTGCTCCAAATATAAAACTGGAGCATATTTGAATCATTTCATCAATTTCAAACCAACCACTATATTAAAATATGCCGAGTTTACATAAACACCTTTGTAAGGTGTTTTCATGTGAGTGCCCAAGGTATCCAAGGAGACCTAGTTCAGGAAAACTACAAAATCGACCATGTATCCCAAAGAAGACTTCCACTCCAATGCTAGAAGGTGGTGTCTAGCCACTACGGTTCTAAATCCAAACAAGGACTGTATGCCATATTACATCCAGCAAGAAATGGCCCAGGAAGTTGCTGTCGATGATGAGCTCCAACTGCATATGTCGTATTAAGACCGGACACCACATCATACTCCAAATAATTGACAGGCAAACAATCACCACGATGCCTCTTGCTAGACCATGCCAGACAGATCATGTTGGACCTTGCCACACAACTGAACATTCTACAAGCTTCCCAAAACTGTACAACATCTTGTTTGACACTGTAAAACACCACAGGCACAGTAACCACATGCTTCCATAAGCCTTCATCCAAAAGCCTTCCTTCCTCCATGAGCGAAAAGATGTGAAACTCACAGTTTGCAACATATAATTCATGTCTTTTCCGTGGTTTGAGATGATTGCGTCCAGCTCGACACGATACACCAACCGCAAACAGATTACTCATACACACGACCAGGATGGGGTTATGAGCCCGACTGAGGCAAGGCTCATTCTCCATGATGTAATCTTGCGTAACCACGATGCTAGAGATGAAGGTTTTAAATTCATATCTTCCAGATTCTATGTCGTATATCCTCAACTTATAACTCCAACGCAATGTGCCCAAAAATGGAACTTCTTCCATCATCTGCAACATGTACACATGGCCCTTCAAACACACAGTAGATACAAAATGAATGCCACTGTAATGGTGATCAAAGGGTGCACAGACCCAATGCTCCGTGGAAGAGTTGTATACATTGATGCACTCATTAGAAAGTCTGATAACCATGTACTCATTTGACACATCCCCCAACACCAAGTGTGTCCGCGTAGTAGTAATACGTGCCATATACATCCTTATGTTTAGCATGTCTAGGCAGTCGGCCTGTCCTGGCAACCTTTTCCACTTCTTGCTCAGAGGGTTGCATACAATCAAGTCAAAATCATTGTTGTGTGGGTTGCATTTGGACAGCACAATAAGCCCTCTAGAGACAGCCTGTAGAGCATAATAAGAGCGTGAAAGTGAAAAACAAGGAAGGAAGTCGAACCCAAGAAGAGTGTGTTGCTCCTGTGTCCCTTGATGTATGCCGTACCATTTCCATGATTGAGGGAAACCATGTTGCTTTACATGCTCGAATGCAAGTGGGAAATACCAATCTGATTTCGATTCATCCTTCCTCCGCTCCTCTGCAATCCGCAAAAGATTTTTGTCACACCACGCCCTCCATTCCTTGCTGAGGACCTTGCACCGAACCAAAGTGCGCACCGGGAGGTACCAGAACACCAAATCAGCAACACACCCCAGGGATTCAAATGAATGAGAGCTACGACAGGCTCTTGTTTGAGGAGGGTGTGAATCAGCAAACGAAGACTCTGATAAACGATCCACAGCCATGATGCTTGGAATCCCAGAAACCGTGTCAAACCATATTTCTACCCTGATTCCCTCTCAGGAAGTTGCAACTTGACAATGCAAAGCTACTAGAAAATTACTTAAAATGGTTTCATTGATTGCTTGGATTGGTTGCTAACGGGCATCAAAAGCAATGCTAAAGCATACACGCAAGGATGCGAACTAAATGCCTGATAGACATGAAAAAAGAGTTCTCCACAGTTGGAGAATCAGCACACAAGAGACTAGACTCAGTAACCGCAGCTATCCATGCGGACACTCGCTCTATCGCTCACCCCGGAGTTCCATCGCCGCACAAAAGAAGAAGTAACAGGGCTTGCATTCCAAACCCTAGAAGTACTACTGCTGAAACTCTGATGGTGTCCCTCTGCTAGAAGCCTGCTCACCAACCATTGCAAAGGCTTCTATCTCATGGCTAGCAAATCAACGAATTCCCGCAATGCATCGAAGAGCACCGGCGACCACAGAGCTTCACAAAGCGCTGCAACACAAGAGAGAGACAACCATTTCGTCCTGGAAAATGAAGCACTCACTGGGAGATCCTTAGCCTATTAGATTTACGGGAGGAGCGAAATTCAATCCGGAGCTCCATCGCCGCACAAAAGAAGAAGTAACAGGGCTTGCATTCCAAACCCTAGAAGTACTACTACTGAAACTCTGATGGTGTCCCTCTGCTAGAAGCCTGCTCACCAACCATTGCAAAGGCTTCTGTCGCATAGCTAGCAAACGAACGAATTCCCGCAATGCATCTAAGAGCACCGGCGACCACAGAGCTTCAAAAAGCGCTGCAAAACGAGAGACAACCATTTCGTCCTGGAAAACGAAGCACTCACTGAGCCTATTAGATTTTAGGGTTTTTGAAAGTTAATGCAATTAGCGTGGCTTTCAAATAGTTTTATTTTCATACCATTTTCATCCACATCTCATTCTATTTTCATCCATACTTGATTCTGCTTTTATCCTATACATTCAAATTAGCTCATAACATCTAGATTTCATCCAAGGTTCACACTAATTATACTGAATTCATTCAACTTTGTCAAATTTATCCCCTTCTTTGTTATGATGTATAGAGATGCCATAATAAGAGGTCGATTGATATGTGCAAAAAAACTCTTTGGGAGTAACATGTGAAAAGTGCTCTGGATCATTTTATTTTTTATTCATATAATCTTTAGTATTAGGGGTTGTCAGAGTTGGTCCACACAAGAAGTGGATTTTAGAATTGTGCTTTAAATTTTGACAAGGTACAAGTGTAATTTACCCTAAAACCAACGCATTTGTTAATCCTATAGTTTGATTAAAGACAAAGATTTTGAATTTTAGATGAAAGGATTAAATAAAATGAAAGAGAATTACAATGCAAGTCATTTTAGTATTTTGTTTGTTTTTTTTTTGGTACTTATGAATATTTTTTCTTAAAGATTTTCAAAGTTGAAACCTTTGCAAATCTAATGTTGCCACTAAATATTTCTATATAATTATTGTGAAGGAGGATACAAATTGTGTACAATTATATTGTGGGTTGAAATATCTCCAAAATTGGAATACATGTTCACAATATGAAGATTTTGAATTCACTTCGTTCATAATCTTTAGAATTGTTGTGGCCTACAATAATTGCACATAAGAGTGTAGACTACTTCATCCTTCAAGTATGAAATATATAAATTCCTACTCGTCTTTCAAAAACCTTTAACTTTTATTGATTATTTATAAAATTTTGTGATAGTTTTCGAGACTTTGTACTTCTTTTTCAGTAATAATCATAGTTTTACATTTTGAATGTTGTTTCTATTGAAGTCACCTACTTAAATACTTTGACTAAAGGAAAATTGCATTGTACAAATTTGAAGTAAGGTGATTTGATTGCAATTACTAAAAACTAAACCTAAACCACAACACATTGCATAGAAGGATGTAGTGAGAACATTATGATTACCGGTAGTCTATAAATTTGAGAAGGATTATGTTCAAAATAATTCAATTTTAGAAAAGTGTTATATGATGTAATACATACAAATGCATGAAATGACTAGGCAGAAATTATAGGTGGTAACTTTCTCAAAAGATTGAATTACAAAGCATAATTCTAAACAAGGCATCACCTTTATTTCTATGGGTACGTATGTTCTGTTCATTTCTTTCTAATTGAACTTTACAATTGAAGATGAACAATTTTTAAATCAACAAATAGGAGTTGAAGTACGTCTCACTTTAAAAATGTCCGTTTAAGGGGAGTCTAGTGTCATATATAGATATTCTATGGTTTCAATTTTGAATATTTATAGAACTTTATTCAACGGTTGGAAATTAGGTTTGATTTTTTTCAATAAAGCTACTGATCTCATCAAATAATTTTGTCATTTTACCAATGAGATAGCAAAACTAAAAAAGGCAAAGCTTTTAGATGTTGAAACTATACATATAACACACCCAATATGGAATTATGACCACTCACAATCAAGAGTCTTGTTGATCAATAAGTATGAGATATTTATCGAATAGTTGACATTAGTGTCATCAATGTTGCCTAGTCATTTGGTCATTGAAATAGAGATAGTGAGACCCATACAAAGCAAGAGTCTTGTGCATTGCTACCTGATACAACAGACATCCAAATGATGATTCACAATCAAAGCCTTATTGATCAATGACAATGAAGAACATTAGTAGAGTACCATAGTGAACTTTAAATATGCAGTTTTCTATTTATGCATTTGGCCAAGTGCTCTCCTTTCATAATCATATTTCGCTCAAATAAATTGGCTATAAATTTATCTAAAAAACGTCGATTTTTGTCTTTCTACAATCACTAACATTGTAAAAAAATAAATCTTTTATTTATTTTCTATTATCTTTTCTATTATCTTTTCTTTATATTTTCTTTTATCTTATCTTTTCTTTTCTTTTCTTTCTTGTCTACTTCTTGTCTTTCTTCTTGTTATCCTTCTTGACTTTTTTATCATTCTATAAATTTCTTCAACTATGGCTGTTGAACCCTAATAGCAGCCAAAAATGAAAAAAAAAAGAGAAAAAAAAATCATTAATTGGCCATGGGGTGCTATTGAGCTTTAATGGGCGGACACCAAAAAATAAATAAATAAAATTTACTTTATTTGGCCGTTGGTGTTGATGAACCCCACACGGTGGCCGCCAAAAAGAATTTATTTTATATTTTATTTTATAGTTGTTGAGTGCGTTGTCGCGCATCTAAAGTCCCTCCTACTCCCTCCCTTCTCTTGTCTCCTTCATCTCCTTCCCATATCCTCATATGTATAAGGGAAAAGAGGGAGAGGAGGGAGTGGGAGAGACTCTTTATTCTCTCCTATATATATGAGGAGAGGGGAGGGAGATGGAGAGGGAAAAGAGAGAGGGGAGTGAGAGAGAGACTTTGGGTGCGCGACTACGAGCTTGAAAATTTTTAAATTTATTTTTTGGTGGCAGCCGCCGTTTAGGGTTGAGCAGCATCCCATGGCCAAATAAAGTTTTTTTTTCAATTTTTTTTTAATTTAAAAAAAAATAAAAATGCTTTGCAGGCAATTTAGGATTCAGCAGCCACAATTGAAGGAAAAATAGAAGAAAGAAAAAAGACATGAAGAAAGACAAAAAGGAAGACAAAAAGAAAAATAAGAGGAAGACAAGAAAGAAGACAAGAAAGAAAACAAGATAAAAGAAAAGATAAAAGAAAAATAAAAAATACATAAAAGAATTGTTTGTTTACAATGTGAGGGATTGTAGAAAGACAAATTCGTCATTTAAAAAAATAAAATTAAAGAAATCTTTTTATGCGCATCAGGGCCAAGTGCATGATTATATGGCCAAGTACGTAAATAGCAAATTGCGTGTTCTTAGTGTATTTACAAAAACCAAAGGACAATATGATCAATCTCTAATCGATCTTTTTGAGTAAATTTTTGATTGAACCATGAATAGAGTACCCTATACAAAATGTCTTCTATAGCCTATATGGTTCAATTCATTTTCTATAGTTGTTGTAATTATTTAGTACAAAGTAGTTTCTCGTTCAGTAGAAATACACAAGGTCATATTCAGACAACTTGGCATCAGAATTGAATTTCTACGTCTAATTTTGTCATCTTAAACTAGTGATAGGATGGCATGTTGCACTTTCGGAGAAGAATTAATTAATTTCTATAAAAACTGACCACAACAAAATGGGGCTAACTATATGAACACAAAATGAACTTCTAGCCTTATTTTCGAAGGAAAAATATGTACAGTACCCACCAATAAATTTATGTTCATTCAAACTTTTGAAGAATTGAATCAAATATTTAAATTTATAAAAAAAAATATTCATAATATTAAAATATATTAAACCATTTGAAGTATGAAAAATTACTTCTTTGGACACTTTTTGGATTAGATATTAAAAAAAATACAAAATGTATATTCAAATTGAACATTTCTAAAGTGAAAACTTCAAACATTGATAATTTAGTAAATATGATCCCAAAACTCATGATTTTTGTTTTTACATGATTCTACAAAAGATTTGCATTCTTTTCGTTGAAAGTTTTATAAACCATAAGTAACAAAATTTGTATTCATAGTTGTTTCAATAAAGGGTAAAAGATGAAGATTTTAATTTCAAATAAAAATTAGATCTCAAAACTATTTTTTATTATCAAAACTCAATCGTATGTGTAGTTCATCTTTTGCACTACAACTTGTCCAGATTAGGCTCAAAGCTTATAATTTTTGTAATTTTCATTAGCAATTCTCTGAAAAGTTGAATGAACGTAAATTTGTTGGTGGGTACTACACTAGTAAACCAATCTCCAAAGTTGGCTACGATCCACACTAGTGATTTTTGTTGCTAATTTGAATCAAATTGGGTTGACTAATTGATACAAAAGATATTTGTAAAAATAAAAAAATAAAAAAAACCCAGATTTCCTACATG
Organism: Pohlia nutans; assembly: GCA_022496805.1. Classification (NCBI taxonomy): domain Eukaryota; kingdom Viridiplantae; phylum Streptophyta; class Bryopsida; order Bryales; family Mniaceae; genus Pohlia; species Pohlia nutans. The sequence goes on from CM040097.1 coordinate 10,075,444, forward strand.
GAGTCAAGATGTGTAGCCTTTTTAAACCTAGGTATCACCAAGGTAGTGCCCAAGTAGCACCTAGGAGCACATGTGTACTACTCTGATATTACATATATATATATATTTTTTTTTTATTTTTTTTTATTTTTTTTTTTGAGCGAATGCATACAAAAGTGGGTCAGAAACTCGACTTGCAGGAAAGAATTCTCAATGATGGTTGAACCTAAAAAATGCTAAACTGCGAAGGGGTGTGTGAGACTGCTCAGTATAGGAAATGGTACACTAATTATCCCATTTAGTGAGGGAAGGTTTATGGTGCGAGTGACATATTAGTGAATGTGATACTAAATATCAAGATGATGTAAAAATAAGCGTGATATGAAGATTTCAGCTACTAAATAAAAAATTTAATCAAGGAAGTTACTTCACAAGTCAACAAATATTACCATTTGTACACATGGAGGTTCATGAGTTCCAATTACATAAGTATCTAATACAAAGTCTTGCATTCTTGTACAGTAACAATAAATATTTATATAGTGTCAAATGTTGAGGTATTAGTGACGGCAACCTAATTGCACTATTTAGTGTAGCCCTAAACATCCTCATTCTCTCTAGATTTGGAGAATTTTAAAGATGTCTTATAAAATGTAACGAAGAGGGATATATTGAACTTGATATATGAGTATAAGTTGCATTATTATGTATTTTTGATTCTATCCATACGGTTAGATATATGATACGGCCTTGGAAGCATGTGTATATTGATGCTAGGCGACAACCTTGCAACCCGATAGGTACTTTTCAACAATAATGAATGCCAATCATGCAAATTCATGTGATCTACGCAGATCTAAACCACTACTATTCAGCTGTCATGCTCAGCGTAGATGGAATATGAGATTTCTGGATTGATGGTTTTGCATTACAGTGACGGTTGTTGAAGTCTCTATTCTATTTTATGCTCTGTTTATTCCATTATTTTTCAAATTGTTATTCACAGCAGTCCCTGATTATGACATTGACTCTGATGCAGCGAGCCTGAGGTGGTGCTGCAAAAGTTAGGGCCTGAGCTCATGAATGACGGCCATGCCAGCTGCAGCCTTCTATACGAATGCAGGTTTTTGGATCATTCTTTGAACAGAAGTTGCAAACAATGGCGGTGCTCTCAAGCTCTTGAATCTAAGGTAGTTATGGACAAAGGAACTGCAAAAACGGAAATGTAAAAGAGAACCGACCATAATTATAGCGCTCTCAAAGAACTAATTGCAAGAAGAAACGACTGCACTGTTACCATCAAGTACTTGGCCTTCCCAAGAACTTAGGTGGAAGGCAAATTACTCCCTCTGTCCCATAACAGATGATCAATGCTTTTGGGAAAAAAAATTGCGAACTGCAATGATTTCATCGAATTTCTAAACACAAAAACTAAGTTTCTGTTTTGGAGTAGTTGTCTATCGAAACAATATCATATTGTTTTGATAGTATACAGGTGTGGCATGTGATAGTGTGTTCTCTGATGCAATGAACATATGATAGCATTGATTTTAGCTATCTCATATGTTATTGGTGATCCACATATGACCCAGCCAAGCTTTAGAGGCAAAAAACACTCCATGTACACTTGTCTTGTGATTTTTGTAAAAAGCTGCAAAACAACAACTTGAATTTGAATGAATTGAGTAAATCATTTGCATCAAGTAATTAGGGATAATTTAAATTCTCAAATTAAGCATTATCTATTATGGAATGCGCGCAGGGAGTATATCTGTAAATTACAACAAAATGCTCTGTCATTTATACCATGCATGTCAGAGGTCATACATGCATGTTGTAAATCAAAGTCCTTGCGGTTTGAGAAGCCCATAATAATGGACAAAACAAATGTTATCCGAGTGCTTACGTTCTGCTCAAAGAGAGGTTGTAAAGACCTTGACTAACAAATTAAAAGAATCCTGCGTATCATACATACATCAAACTGTAGCTATTTCTGAAGTCCCCATTTCTACTCTATCCATAACCTGAACCCCGCATCAAACTGTTTGATTCAGGAGCTGCAATCTGAATTTCATCAGCTGCATTCTAATGGAATCCACTAAAGAATGTGGATAACGAAGACAACTAGTCTACTCTTAATTAACAAAGGCTCAAATTGACTACAGTCACTACTAACAAATGCGTCGCCTCTCACTCGAAACAGTGTCAGAGTTCACTATACACACTTGTCCTACATGACGAATCACACTAACCAAGTCTTGAACGCCTTGGCAATGAGTGCAAAGTGGCGCTCTTTGACTCACCTACCGAGTGAAAAGTGACGCCTTCTCCTTGCAGTGCTAGTTTACATGAATGCCAAGATTATTGTACGTGCAAGGATCTTTCTAATACCGAAAAAAAATTGAGCTATATATTATAGTTATAGCTTGAGGATAGCAGCACCAGCAGCTGGTCTCCATGCAAGGACATGAAGATCTAAATCTTCCTCTTTGATTTCCCTTTCTTCAGCAGAGGTTCATAGTATGACTCCTGCACAAGACATCCGTCACAATGAGCCTGGAAAGTTCTTTTAGCACATGTATACTTCATCCCAATGGAGTAAATGTACTATTGGTGTTGAACTCTGGAAATTGCTCAGTTTTTACGAATGTTCTTGAGAATGCCATTACAACCAGGACAGAGGGCTGAGTACATACCTTCAGAGCTGATTTCACTTCTTCCTTGACAAGGGAAACAGTACAACCGCTCCAACTTGCTCCAGTTAAGCGGGCTCCAATTCCACGGTTGCTGCGGCAGAGTCCTCCTAAGCTCTCCTGCTCAGGACGACTGAAAGAGCACTGGAGACAAGGATCTTCAAGCATCAGAAAACAGTTCACCAATGGAGGGTGGCATTCAGATGTAAACAGAGTGCAGAGGATGTTCAACAATGTTTTGAGTAAGCTTGCAATAATAATGACAATTTAGCTTGAATTTAGTCTGTTGAGCATTCGGCATGTTATCCTACATGGGATTCCTGCATGTCTCGATGTCAGCTTCCCATTGACTTGTTCTAATCTGCAGCTGGGAATTCCTCGTCACCCCAGACAAATTCCGTAACCTCTTCCACTTGGCATCTCCGGCGGTTAAGATGAAGCGAGAAGGAGGAGAATTTTGCTGCGTACATGATCCATCAATTGAAATAGTATGAACAAATACAGTAGGAAAGAGCGTTTGGTGGGTGAGTAAAAAGTTAGAATTACGGAGTGGGAAGGAGATCATGGCGTCAGTCTAATGTATCCTGCCTTGCTTTTGAAGGGGCCCATATGTTTCGGGAAAGCGTGGAAGTATCCTCGCTCCAGTCCATTAGAAACCCATTGAAACTATTTGCTCCAAATATAAAACTAGAGCATAATTATTTGAATCATTTCATCAATTTCAAACCAACCACTATATTAAAATATGCCGAGTTTACATAAAAACCTTTGTAAGGTACTTTCATGTGATTGCCCAAGGTATCCAAGGAGACCTAGTTCAAAAAAACTACAAAATCGACTGTGTATCCCAAGGAAGACTTCCACTCCAATGCTAGAAGGTGGTGTCTAGCCGCTACGGTTCTAAATCCAAACAAGGACTGTATGCCATATTACATCCACGGTCCGAAAATGGCCCAGGAAATTGCTGTCGATGATGAGCTCCAACTGCATTTGTCGTATGAAGACCAGACACCACATCATACTCCAAATAATTGACAGGCAAACAATCACCACGATGCCTCTTGCTAGACCATGCCAGACAGATCATGTTGGACCTTGCCACACAGCTGAACATTCTACAGGCTTCCCAAAACTGTACAACATCTTGTTTGACACTATAAAACACCACATGCACAGTAACCACATGCTTCCATAAGCCTTCATCCAAAAGCCTTCCTTCCTCCATGAGCGAGAGGATGTGAAACTCACAGTTTGCAACATATGTTTCATGTCTTTTCCGTGGTTTGAGATGATTGCGTCCAGCTCGACACGATACACCAATCGCAAACAAATTATTCATACACACGACCAGGATGGGGTCACGAGCCCGACTGAGGCAAGGCTCATTCTCCATGATGTAATCTTGCGTAACCACGATGCTAGAGATGAAGGTTTTAAATTCATATCTTCCAGATTCTATGTCGTATATCCTCAACTTATAACTCCAACGCAATGTGCCCAAAAATGGAACTTCTTCCATCATCTGCAACATGTACACATGGCCCTTCAAACACACACTAGATGCATAATGATAGTCACTGTAATGGTGATCGTAGGGTGCACACACCCACTGCTCCGTGGAAGAGTTGTATACATTGATGAACACATTAGAAAGTCTGATAACCATGTACTCATTCGGCAGGTCCCCCAACACCAAATGGATCTGCGCAGTAGTAGTACGTGCCGTATACATCTTTATGTCTTGGCAGTCGGCATGTCCTGGCAACCTTTTCCACTTCTTGCTCAGAGGGTTGCACACAATCAAGTCAAAATCATAGTCGTGTAGGTTGGATTTGGTTAACACAACAAGCCCGCTAGAGACGGCCTGTAGAGCATAATGAGAGCCTGAAAGTGAAAAACAAGGAAGGAAGTCGAACCCAAGAAGAGTGTGTTGCTCCTTCGTCCCCTGATGTATGCCGTACCAATTCCATGATCCAGGAAAACCACGTTGCCGTACATGCCTATGATGCTCGAATGCAAGTGGGAAATACCAATCTGATTTCGATTCATCCTTCCTCCGCTCCTTTGCAATCTGCAAAAGGTTTTTGTCACACCACACCCTCCATTCCTTGTTGAGGACCTTGCACCGAACTAGAGTGCGCACCGGGAGGTACCAGAACACCAAATCAGCAATACCGGGAGGTATCCTGAGGGATTCAGATGAACGAGAGCTACGATAGGCTCTTGTTTGAGGAGGGTGTGAATCAACAGACAAAGAATCTGATAAACGATTCTCAACCATGATGCTTGGAATACCAGAAACTGTGTCAAACCATATATCTACCCTAATTCCCTCTCAGGAAGTTGCAACTTGGTAATGCGAAGCTACCAGAAAATTACTTAAGATGGTGGATTCATTGATTGCTTGGATTGGCTGCTAACATGGATCAAAAGCAAAGCTAAAGCATACACACAACGGATGCAAACTACATGCGTGATAGACATGAGAAAAGAGTTCTCCACAGTTGGAGAATCAGCACACAAAGAGACTAGAGACGGAGACTCAATAACCGTGGCTCTCCATGCGGACACAATGCTCGCTCTATTGCTCACCCCATGATTTAATATCCTCACAATCCAAGCATGGCATCAAGTGAAGTGATGCATGGCGTCCAGTGAACACTCAGTTTATACTGTAGGTTGAGTGGGACACAAGGGTTTCCTTTTTCCTTCCTTTTTTCCAAACTGCCACTTCATAGATGCTAGAGAGAACCTTTTTCTATTTCAGCGGAGAAAAGTATCCTATATGGAACCTTATGATCATGGAACTCACCCAGTCACCCTATCACTCACCCAGTCACCCCATGATTTAGTATCCTCACAATTCAAGCATCACGTCAAGTGAAGTGATGCATGGCGTCCAGAGAACACTCAGTTTCTACTGTAGGACGGTTTCTAGACGTTTTTCTCAGTTCCTAGACGGTTTTAGGGTTTAGGGTTTAAGGCAAACTTACTCGAATCTATCGGCTGTTCATCAAGATACGCTCGCCCAGCTACAAGCTTTGGCAGAAGAGAAGGTCGAATTGACAAAGGTTCTAGATGCGTGGAATTTGTCTGTTCAGAAGTTGGAAGTAGAGAATGTAGAGCATATTGGTCAAGCTGAAATACCAGAAAAAGAACTGGAGAGAAGGCAAACGGAGATACAGAGCTATCAGGGTACACTCCTTCACTCAGCTCCAGACTTCGGAAGAAGAGAAGGCTGAAGTAGTAAAGTTTCTGGATGCCTCCAATTTTTCTGTTGAAGAACTGCAAGGAAAGAATTTAGAGCATTCAAAGAGAGTAAGGATGCTTGAAAAAGAGGTGGCTCAAAGGCAAGCAGAGATGCAGAGACTCAAAGAGAAGGTGGGGAGCCTGTCTTCTGCACACCAAGATTCTGACACATTTTGCACGTACGTTATACACCCCTCCCACCCATAGCGCTGAGAATATACAAAATACAGACTTCGCACAGGCACAAAATCCACAATTATGGTCGAATTTTTCATCCAAAATTTCCTAACTATTCTTCGTGATCTTGCCGACAATATTGCAGTTTGCTCTATTTCATGTCAAGCCCGTCTTCATAGCTAAAATCCAAAAAAATCATCAACTGTAGGCCAATTCTGGCCACACCGTTCTAAAGGGGTTAATATGAAAAGAGCATCCAAGGAGCCTAGATTGCTCTTCAAGCCATGGAAAAGCAGCAAAAATCCTAAATTGTCTCCCGACCAAAAAAAACATTCACTGATCCAAGCCTTCCCATACGCTTCAGTTCCAATACAAATGCCACCCATGTTGCATTGTTTTCACTTGAAATCATTCATGTAAAGAACTCCGGGAGAGATATCCCACCGAAGATCACTCATGATCAACCTCTGGAACATGTTACCTTGGAAGATATTGCCTGTAGTCAACGCTGGAAGAATATGCTGGTGTTTTCGAGACAAATCAAAGAGCTCCACAACCTGATGGCGGTCCTTACGCCATATTACACGGTTGTCTTGAATCAATAGAACAAAACCGCCGGTTGCAAAAAGCATCTCTTTAAATCCCCGAAAAGGACGTCTAGGATCGATTGGACAGACATTCAATTCTCTCAACTCGGATCTGAAAGAAGGATGTCATCGATGTCGGCGTAGAGCACAAACAGATGGTCCTTGCCCATTGTGTAGGTGTTGACATCCAAAGTCCTGAAAGGGTCATAATTTCTAAGATCATGTAGCACTTTCGTTGTGCAATAAAAAATGCAAGGGAAAAAAGGGCCACCAAGACCTGGCTCCTGTTCTCTACCAGCTCCATAAACAAGCCCCGAGTCCATCATGTTCCATACCCCAGTTTTGGAACAATAAAAGTGTGCTGAAAGCTCCTCGTTAGTTTTACTGACCAAGACGACTTTGTACGCTTCTGTGTCATCTTCCCTCTCAAGCTGCACCAAGATGATCTTTTTCCTCCCAAAGGTTGGATATGCACGGTAAACTTTCCAGACATTGGTTAATGGATTACACACTAAAACGGGACAGCTCTCGTAACGAGATCGGGGAACAAAACAAACCAACGCTCCATCACATGCGCACCATGAATTTTTGTATTCCAGGAAAGTATCATATGGTTTATCACCGAAAAAACTTCGAGGAAAACCCCCGAACTCAATGCCCAGCCACTCCCCGGAATTGAAATCAAACACCGATGTCGGCATGGATTCACTAAGAAGGTTCTACACCGAAAGCCCAGCAAGTGCAGGGTAGGTATCCGAACAAGCTTCTAAAAATGTGCGGGATGTTGACAAAGCCTTGAAACGCTAACAAAGCTCAATGATTTGAGGCAGAGGCAGATGGGCAACGACACGCTCCAACAACTCCAGAGGCAGTTTCCTCCATAGCCATCGGTCCAGCACTTGTGGATGATGTTCACATGAATGAATGCCGGCATGTCACTCGTTTCGGTGCTACTCTTGAATTTTTCACAGGCGCGGTGGATTCTGGAATAAAACACGGCGGTGGTGGCTGTGAGAGCATTTGATCTTCCACTGAAGCAGTTTGAGAAGCTATTGCAGGCCAAAGTTTCTGTACTTGTTGTCGAATGGCCAATAAACCCCAAACCAGTGCCACTAAACCCTAAGTTCAATACCGCTAAACCTTGAGCACTGCACTAATGCCACTGCCGATCCAAGACCCGAGCCCCACTGTACATAAAACCAACTCTGAAGAATGCAGAATCCAATTTGCAAATAAGTAAGAGCCAAGTTCCATGGGTTTGAGAAGTTGCCAGTGGAAGTAAGAGGAGGAGAAAAGTCGAACTTTGGTCTAACTCATACCCAGCCATGAAGTTGTGCATGTTCCATGAAATTGCTTGAGATGGAACATGAACAAATTTGATTGGTTAGGGAGAAGTTACCATGAAATCTTGGGCTTGAACCCTCCATATTTCATGACAACTTCTCCATCAATTTTTCTCAAAAGCTCACTTAAAATGTGGAACTTGGTCCCCCAAAGTCCCTAAAAACTTATATTTTAATGAGATACTTCACCCATGAAACTTGGCTCTAAAACAAGAATCCCAAGGTTTCACGTCTACCAAACATTACAACACTCATGTCCATTTTGGGTCCCTAGGCTGTGATATTAACCCTTAAGCGTCCACACTACATTTACCCGGTCAAACCTCATCAATTTCTCAAATTTTAAATTATATTATATTTTTCTCGTATTTTTCTCATATAGTTTATTGTTAAACCAATTTACTTTGATTTTTTCATAATTATGTAAATAAAAATGAATTTTATAAGCTTTTTCAAAGCTTTTTTCTAGTAAAAATCATAATAATTGCAAAAATGCTTAGAATAGTATGAATTTTTTTAGGAAAAATGTAAATAATAGTGATGAACAACAGGTGTGTGTGGCATGCTTCTTGAGGTTACATAAAAATAAATTCGATAGAAAAACATTTTTTGCAGTGTATATTGGAAATTTTGGGGTTTGAGCTTTAAAGTGCTATTGAAAATGTAATTTTAACAAATTTGAAGAATGGTAAATTAGATTAGAAAGTAAAAAATAACCCCCACACTTTCTTAGTGAAAATATGGGTTTGACTGAAAATGAGCAAAGGTGGCCCCACGGGGCTCTTTGCACGCTTAGAGCATCCTCACCGCGAGGGTTCCCGTATTTGTATCTGGATGGAGTTCATCCGTTTAGCAGTAAAAACCCTCGCACCGCAGTCCCGTATCGGGAAAAAATTCCAAGACTAAATCCCGAATCCTTCATACTTGCTTCGTTTTCCAGGATTGAAAGTCGCTATCCGCATCGCTCTTTTTACTAGATTGTTTTACTTGTTGAACCTGGTTTTCACCTCCACAGCGATTTCGAAGTTTTGAATTAGGGTGTGAAAAGGGACCATGCTAAAACAAGGTTTGCAGTTTTACTTTTCCAGGAGTCCACGGTGCAGCGTCAAGTACTGTATCTGGAAATTGGGAACAGATTCATCCCTTTCCAGATACTAATACCAAAATTGCGGTGAGGATGCTAATAGGGGTTAATGAGGTCAAGGTGCTCCACATTCCCCGGCCTCAAAACATCGTGACGTGGCAGTTGTGGACCCCTGTAATAATACCTACGTGGCGCTGCCGTTACTACGCCGTCGATCTGGAGATTGATGAGATGCAATCTGGACAGTCGATAAATTAGGGTTTGAGGTTAGAGGGGAGAGAGTTCACAGTTGAGCTCCTTCGCTCAATCGGTTCTTTTTCGTATTTGTGTGCAAAAAATCCCACCACAATGGCGAAGACGGTAAAGGATGTCTCGTCGCATGAGTTCGTGCGCAATTACGCTGCCCATCTGAAGCGCTCCGGCAAGGTACTGTAATCGGATGACCTAATTTTTCTCGAGCTAGAATTAGCAAAAAGCTTGAATTCGGATGCTTTGACGAGAGCGCAATGAACTCGGGAATGATATCTGTTTGTCTTGTTATCGTGAATTCTTTCTTTTTGTGCAGATTGAGGTTCCAGTATGGGCCGATCTTGTGAAGACCGCAACCTTTAAGGAGCTCGCTCCTTATGATGCTGACTGGTACTACATCCGAACCGGTATGCTGCAATTCTTCTCACTGCTTTCATCGGTCAATTTACTGATGATTCGTTTCATCAGAAGAGGAGTTTTAGGGTTTGGACGAATTAGAAACTTTTGGTCTGGGACATTAGCTACATTGCCCGTCAGCTTTGTCACGTAAAAACGTAAAAACACTAGTTATCGCATTGTTTTTGTGTGTACGGAGGTTGTGCCATATTCGCACATGTTACTTGCATTCTAAGTTCTGAATCAGTGCAAAAACAATACCTATCAATAACCTTCGATTACGATTATCTTAGTGATTGTCATGCATTTTGGATATCACATTTGTACGGTTAAAGTACATAAACCATATGTTTTTAGTAAACATTGTAACGGCATTGTTTTTTGCATCAAACGTGTGGTAATATGTGTGAATATAACACGAACCTATGTAAATTAGAGATGAGTGATGAGCTTTAACGCGTGAACTACTACTTTTTGTTTGACGAAGCTTCGATGGCGAGGAAGATTTACCTTAGGGGAGGTATCGGAGTGGGCGCTTTCCGCAAGATTTATGGTGGCAGCAAGAGCAATGGAGTGAGGCCCTCGCACTTTGCCAAGGCCAGTGGCTCCATTGCTAGACACTGCCTTAAGCAGCTCGAGGTTCTTGACATCGTTGAGAAGGATCCCAAAGGGTAAGCTTTCTAAACTGAGCAAGTCGTCTACAATGCGAATATCTTGATTGATCCGAGCTCCTCAAGTCCATTTTTAGGGTTACCCTGCAGGTGCATCATCAAAATCGAACTGTTTGCATCATCAAAATAGATTCTAAACAAATGACATTATCTTGGAATTGTATTTAGAAACACAAAAACCACTCAATTCAAATCAACATGGCTGTGCTCTTTCATGTTTGGAGTCGCTCTGTAACGGCTATGGGGACAGGAGTAGTATAATGGACCTGCTGTGCATACCTGCCCTTCTATTTGGGTATTTGGGTATATTTGCAAACCAAAAGATTAGACCTTATAAAGGACCAAGGATTCATGGTTTTAAAATGACAACTTCAATTGATCATATTGAGAAAATATTAGGATTTAGATGAAACCAAATTTTATATCACCGGAATCAGTGAAGAACATTATATGTGTTGGTCAAGAAACAAAGAAATTTGAATAAGAGGAAAGTCGACAGAAGACGTAATCAAAACTGTTTTAAAAAACATGAGGTCCAATTTGGGCTTCTTGGTGCTTTAGAGGATAATCAGGATAGCCTGGATGGCCATTTCCGCCTTATCACAAACTCTACTCGCTCTGCTACGGAGGATTTGTGATTGGACCTTGAAGAAGCCCTATAGTTTTCTCTATATATAGAAGCGTATGTTAGATTTTCTTTCTATAATAAGGTAGTGTGCCCTATTCATGACAGGTGACTAATTGTGACACCTACTAGAGACCTCATGAACTTATTCTTTCACTACCACTTTGAAAGAAATATTGAAATGGGGTGTTGAAGTGGCACTTATGGATGAAAAAATGATAGTTTAGGAGAGAGAACCAATATTTGGTCAGTTCAATGTAGTAAACTAGTCCTGCTTTGTTAGCCTTACAGTACCTCCGTCATGTTTCATGAATACTGCTAATGCTTCCTGTTGGATTTTCTGGCAGAGGGAGGCGTATCACTTCAAATGGGCAGCGAGATTTGGACCAGGTGGCTGGACGAATTACCGTTCAGGCCGCTTAGATGCCATCCTTCTTTGAAATGGGTAGTCATTGAAGGTCATTGCAATGTAATGGAAATTTATAGACAATTTGGGTATTTTAAGACTACGTTGAAATGCGCAACAAGTTACACCATGACTGTTCGTATCTCCTTAATCAATTGTTTTTCTAAATTGTGAGGGTTGCATGGTATTGTTATGAGTGTTGTTTTTCATTGTGCAAGGGTGTCACAGTGTGGGAGAATTTGATTCCCTCATTTCTCCTTTTCTGTGAAATGGATGTATAGGCTGTTTTCAACTGTTAATTTGGAGTGATGTTTATGTTCAGAATCAAAAGGTACTATTATGTGATAATCCTCCAGAATATCTAACAAAAAGAAAAGCACTTCAGTATTTATCAAATGTGTTTATCTTTAACTCTTTAAAAGCAGTTTTACAAGGTTTACAATACATACAGAGTATACTTCATTTACTTCATCTAAACAAGGTTTGAACAATTTGTAGTTTGTGATACTTTTAGTTTTGTTAACCCCTAAACGTACCAGGGTGTCCCTGGAATTGTCGATTTGAGAAAAATCATCATAAAGTAACATTTAGAAGAATATTTTGGAATTGATATAAGAATGAAAGTTCTAGATTTTGAATTTTAAATTCCATCTGTACAGTTTGATTCACTAGTATTATCACCAAAATTTAATTATAAAATTGGAAAGTTAAAATTAAAAATTCCTTTAAATTTGATTACAAACAAAATTTTAATGTTTTTTGAGTAAAATTTGTTGCAATGAATTTGAAATGAGATACTCTTAAATGTAGTGATTCTTTGAAATTTTTGTGTTCTTTAAATCTATGACCTCATTTCTGCAAGGCTACTTTTGAATTGCAGTTAATGCAATTTTGCCTTGGTCAACATCTTGACATACTTCTACATTTGTAATTTTAGAAAAATATGTACTCAAGTATCACTAAATCCAACCATTAGATAAGACAACAACTTGGTGAAGTATCTCCAAAAACTTGGATGACTTTCATTCAAACATTGATGAGAACTTAGGGTGAATTTGAATTTGTTAATCAACTAGAAACTGGAAGCTGTGATGTTTAGGGGTTAATGTTGAAACATGGAGCTTTTGTCTATAGATCTTGAATGTTTAACATTCATAACCCATCTCCCCTTTCCCCATTCATAACCGATGCGAATTAACCCCTAAAGATCCTCACTCTTCTCCAAATTTGGCAACTTTACAAAAATACATCATAAAATGCAATCAAGAGGGATATTTTTAACTTGATGTATGAATAAAAGTTGTACTTTATAAATTTTAGATGATAAATTCTATCCATATGGTTAGATCTGCAATTTCTAACACCAATATTTTTGTATAAAATTTGAAACTTGAAATCCAAAAATATTTTGTAATTCAATTATGAATAAGATATTAACAATTTGTGGATGAAATTTGTTGTGATGGGTTGAAGTGTAATACTCTAAATGTAGTGATTTTTGGAGATTTTTGGTTGCTTAATTTTATGAGTTTATTTTTTCAAGTGCACATTAAGATTAAAATCTTTGAAATTTTTGGTGAACTCACTCCAACATGAAATGAGGCATAAAATTTCACAAATCATCCCCTTTCTAATCGGATCACACATGCATGAAGCTATCTTGCCATAGAATTTTGTTGTATTTCATTTCTTTGCAAAAAAGTGCATGATGGAAGAGAAAACGTGGATGAAATCTATACATCATCCAAAAAATGAACGGTTGGTCCTTTAGGAGTTAATCAATAAATGTCCCAATTTTGACAAAGAAATCAAACTACACTTTTGTGCACAATTTCGCCATCAAGATTTATCAAAATATATTTTAAATAATTTTCCAGCCTAAATTATTTGTTTTCTACTTATCTTGAAAATATTCAAATTTCTTTGACACAAAATGAAATTTATGTAAATTTTAAAATTGAACAACTTTAAAATGTTAAATTAATTACAGATGAACTTGAAAAAAGTTGAGATTTTTTGCGAGGAATGCTAGTTACAATGAAAAATTGTATGGTTTGTTTTTTGTACAAAATTTAAATTTAGAATTTGATTGAAATGAAATGAAATGTTATCGTTCACCAAGAGGCCCGACTAGCAAACGTGGAAATGAGCACTTTGTGATCAGTTCTCAGTGGTATGATTTCAAAATTTACTGATTGGTTTGTGACAATTAAATGTAAAAAAAATCTTAAGGTTTTCTTTTGTGTTTGGTGTGAAAAGATCAAGATGTTTTGCTCTAATGTTATATAGTAAGGGCAATGAAAGATGAAATGGGAGTCGGTTTCAACCTCACCGAATGTGCACATTTGACATAGTCTTGATTCTCATGGTATGTTATGCCACCGTCCAACTTCTACCTCCAAGTTGTGGTTTGATGTCCTATATGCTACGATAGTACAACATTGAAGCATGCAATGAATCTCAAAAAGGTATAGTTCCAATTTATAAACATTGATGTTTTAGAGTCAAGAGTGAACTTTCTTACATGTTAAGGGGTTCCATTCCTTTACTAAATAGACTGCGATCATGTCAGCATTAATAGTCTCCCTCTAAATGGCAAACATACCATGAGTGACATTTGGCATCCCACGATTCATTACCTTTACATCATAGTTTTAAAGGCTTTGTAAACATAGCTATATGGAGACAAGTCAAACTTGTTATATGTATCCTAAAGTGAGTTGTAGGATGTGTAATTTTATTGGAATCTCCCCCAAATTTCGCTAGTATGATTAGCTCTATTGTGTATCTCATCATAACATGTCTATTTAAGAAAATCCATTCTATTCCACATGGATTGATTAAGGGTACCACACCATAATTCAAAGCCATATGTGATAATTGATTTAATTAGAGACTAGAAAAGTTTCAATTTGATGTCTAGGTATTTGATTCCGATTTCAGTCATTCTGCAGATTGTGGACATAAGAGCTTTATTGTCAAATTCAAGTCACCTCTACCGCTCTTGAAAAACGACAGTCTGTATAGAAGTCCGTTCCCAAATATTTGCATTCGGTGCCTGAACATGTTTATATAGATTGCCTTGATAGGTAGATATTAAAACTAAGCAAAATGCATTGATACAACGTCCAACGCAACTATAGAAGTAATGAATTGTAATCACTACAATAAAACAGTTAATCTAGCATAGGACAAGCTGTAAGGACATTGCATGCTTGGTCCATAGATGCCTCATACCCCTGACCCATGTCATTAATGTGACCAAACAGAACTCTTGAATAGTGTATAAACTTTTGACAATTGTGCTAAAGATGCAACATAACCATATAGTGTATAACCTTTCTGAAATGTAGGAAAATCTGAAATGTAGGAAAATCAAGCTAGGATGGTGAGTATCCCAGCACTTCACCGCAACCTCCTTGCTTCTCTCTCGGACTCCAACAGAGTCAAAATATCACCTGCATCCCACAACATCGACAATCAGACAATCACATGGAACTCAAAAGATTAACAAGGGACTACGATGGGTACAGGGGTAGTATGCAGAACCCGGCATTCTGTGGGGAATGTCTGCATACTCTACATCCTCATATATACTGGACACACTTGTTACATACGAAAGGGAGAAAACTCGTACTCGTATTCTTCACTTACGTATTCGTATTCAACTTTTGAGTAAACATGGTCCTGTACTCTGTGACTGGTTTCCTCCTCAAGGTCTCAAGGTGCACTATAGTAAAGGCTAGCTCTAGAATGCATTCAAGGTTGAGCTATCAAAATACAAAAAGAAAGATAAAGCTGTGTATTACTCCAAACTACAGAACCAACAACATCCCTGCCTAACCCTTAAAGAACATACTAAACCCCACGGGCTTACTTCTATTTTGAGAGGATCTTGCTCTACTCAGTTGAACCAAGTGGGGTTTTTTAAATGCCAAAACGAACATATTTAAGGCATCTATACTTCTCTAGAATGGAACCAAAGTAAATTAAAAGAGAATCATGCTTTTGGGGTGTGGGAATAAGGAAAGCCATGTTGACCCATTCTTAAAGGGTCAACCCTGCTAAGCTACGAGTTCACAATTGTTATGCAGAAGAATAACAGGATCAAGCTTATGGTGAGAATATACTGTATGTGACAAAATGGAAGGAAGCACTACTGCACCTTCACGCACAGGTCCCTTCACGTTTCGCATGATGAGTCGGTTCTGATCATCCAGAAACTTCACTCGGACTTGAGTCACCTGGCCTCGGGACCCCGTGCGGCCGATCACCTTCATGACAATAGCCAGCTTCACGGCGGAATCCTGTACAAATCGATAGAAAAAGCAGTATTTAACAATCACTAAACACAGAGGAAACAGGATTCCAAGGAAAGGAAACCCTGATAAAACCCTAAAAGGAAAGTGTTAGATTCCAGAAGAAGAAAAGCAAAAAACCCAAAAAAAAAAAAAAAGGCATCGAAGAGATTGCAGCAGCAAGACACACTCAAGATGCGATGATCACTCACCATGGCAACGGCAGCGAGCGGGCGAGCGAGGGAGCTGATGGCGATGAGGGCGACGATAGAAAAAACGGGTCCTGCGAAGCAAGCTTGTGAAACCCTATTCCTTAAACCCTAATCGCCTTCCTTCCCTTCAAGGCAATCGCGTCGCTCTCTCGTTGGATGAATGTACATAGCTAAATGAATTAATCGTATATCATCCATATCTCACATCTTTCATCCAGTGATTTTTTTGGCATTTAAATGCCACAAAGCACAAATAATTGGCGTGCATCAAGCCTTACAGAAAAAATTGAAGAAAATATGGATGAAGACACAAATTGTTCCAATTCTTGAAAATAAATAAGATGAAATCGTAGTTATATCCAAAATATGTAGATGAAAAGGTAGTTATATCCAAAATATTTAATTGAATGTAAAATATTTGGCTACACCATTTTAATTTATGTTGTCACTTTAGCGCTTCTCCAAAAACCAAAAAAAAAAAATCCATGGTTTCATTGAGATTATGGATGTAAGTAGCTTCATTATTTCACTGAAGATAGTGACTTGCCCTATCTTAAAAAATTGAAAAAAATCACTGATGTTGAGATACACCAACCTATTACCACCATGTTTCCAATTCCGCAATTCAAATTTGGAGGGATATTACATTAAAAAAATCCCCCTTCTCATGTTCAAAAGCTTCAATTGAAAAGCAAAAAAAATTAATACCAGTCCAAATATCTGTAGTTTGAAAATGCACACATTGCCAAACGAGTTAAAGAAAAAACAAAGTCCAAAGAGCCACCATGTCACTAATCGTGGGCTATTATACTAACAAGCAATCTTTGAATCAACCAGAGAGAGTTTGATGGGTGGCTTTTGACATATTGAATTAGGATGTATTTGAATGAAACTGCCACTTGGCATCTATGGAATTTATCGCAACTTACAAAACCCCAATTAAATCAGTTGTTCATGAGATATTTTTCGTGAGTTTGTTAGGTCTGGCACTTTGGACCTGGAATTTACCACAATGGTCATGCCTTTGAGAACTAATGAAATATGGAAATAAACACTTTGGTGCACATAGGCATTTAAGGGTTAACCCTATTTAGGGTGTTTCCATGGTAGGGCGCCCAAAATATGTAGTTAGAGGTTGGGTTTGTCCTTTTTTCATTCTATAAATTCGGGTGGTCATTGAAATGCAAATAAAATAATTCTTAAAATATGAATTATAGGAATATGGAATTTTTTGTAGAAACTATTTCAAAACAATTATTCATAGCATTTGGATCCAAATGAGTGAAAAAAGTGCGTTGTTTAGCCTTAGATGTGAAAAGAGGTTCCAAAATATTCCAAATATTCTAAAGGATTCCAAAATGATTCCAAAAGATTCTTTGTTTAAAACATTTAAACATTTTCCATAATTTTTGGATATAAATAATGACACGGTAATGATGCAGGAAAGGCAGTGTTTTACATATTGTATGTTTGCCTTTTGTGCAAAATCGTCGCTCTACCGTGAAAACACCCCTAGTCACAACCGCCTTGTCCGTCCCTCAACTAGACCCAACATTCAACAAGCCATACAATCTACATGAGATTCCAATTTGCATTGCATTGAGTCATTGATATGACATGATTCAGCCCGAACTCAATTTTTGAGGCATAACCCACTTTATAATGTGTTCAACTTTGGAGGTCTATTTCTATGAATAAAATGAAGTTTTCATTGTATTCCAAATTGCTTGCACTTTCTAATCTGGTATATAATCCGATTATGTAAACCACACTTTGGATTTTCAATTTCCGGATTCAACCAAGTTTGTTGGAACCATCAGATTCAGTCATTTCTCTCTAGTTGACTCGGAGATTGCTTGTTAAAACAACTTTTGTACCATTGAGTATGACAATGCAATTAGTTCAAATTACAATTTGTTTTATAAAGTTTAGATGGATGATACTTCTAAATTGATTCTTTTATAGGGTTGAAATTTTATTGTCGTAGTGTGATATTTTTTAAATTAAAAAATGTGCCCATCGATGTTTCCTATAGACTTTGTAATCAATTCTTAAAAATACATCACGAATATATTTGAATCAATTATTGTGTCTATATATATATAATCACAAATTAAAGGTTCTTTAGCCCCTCTATTATTGACCTTAAAATTTGGGTCACTATCATCCCAAATCGTTATAGCAGATTTGGAATCATGGGCAAGTCCACCTCATCTTTAGCTAAAGGGTGGGTGGTGAGACACTGTTGAAGCGTCTAAAGTGCTACTGTTGAAAAGAGAGGACTCTACTAACTACTAAGAACCTTATACACCAAGAATGAAGATTTTGTTTTTTGAAATTGAATTTTTGTACAATTGATGAAGTAATTGCATACTGAGAATGTATCTTTTATTAGTCAAGGTGATATCGATAGAGAGATGTAGACAATCTCACCATAGATAATCCTGCCTCACTTTCCAAGTGAATTGTATAGACACTTTATTCACACTAGCTTTGAAAGAGGACCAGAGTTCTTACTAGATGGATAGATAGAAACTCCGGTCCTCTTTCAAGGCCAACGTGAATAAAGTGTATGTTCGTAATGTTAATGACCCAATGCCCGCCGGACAAAGGGCCATTGGAACAAAACTACTTTTTTCTGCCAAGTAGTTCTTACTACTACTACTATATTTTAGAGCCACTCCCCATGAAGCACATGGCCCTGTTCTTACAAATAATAGACAATTGGTTTACTATTTAAACTCCTCTAATTCTTCTCTAATAATAAAAGTCTTTAAAAGACAGTGGCCTTGGTATGAAGAAATACCAAGCATGTCTTATCATTCTAGCATCCATCCTTTAATCCAAAGCAAGAGATAAAATTGGTTTATTATCTCTACAGTGAGCGGGTTGTGGGTCTCTCATAGGGATCCTCCCTTATTGTCTCTATCCCTCAGGGAGAGACACTACAAAATGCTTTGTTTTCGGGAGTTACAGTTGAATAGTAAAAACAAGCCCCAAAAGTAAACATGGGGTAAATATTAAGGAAATACTACCAGTATACCACTAGCTGGTTATTATACATCACAAAGATTGCCAACCATTTTTTACACTAGTCCCTAAACGTTCAACCGTCTAGAAAGTCAACGATATACGAAATCAAACACAGTTTTCTCATCCGTCATTAACATTTTGCAGTGTGGGTTTTTTATTATATATTTTATGGGAAGTTAGCTTCATGCATGTGTGATCCGATTAGAAAAGGGAATGCCTCATTTCATGTTGTAGTGTTTCATCCAAAATTTTGAAGATTTCAATGTAAAAGTGCTCTTAAAAAAGTCAACTCGTAAAATTAAGCAGCCAAAAAATCTCCAAAAATGACTACATTTAGAGTATTATATTTCAACCAATCACAACAAATTTCATGTACAAATTGTCAGTATCTCATTGGTAATCAAATTACAAAAAAAAAATTGAATTTAAAGTTTCAAATTTTACACAAAAGTATTGGTGACAACAATCATAGATCTAACCATATGGATAGAATCAAAAATTCATAATGTACAACTTTTATTCATACATCAAGTTCAAAATATCCTTCTTATCTACATTTTATAAGATATCTTTGAAATTCTCCAAATCTAGAGAGGGTTGAGGACATTTAGGGTTAACTCCTAAACGTTATAGCGTCCAGTTTTTGAAACAATTAACAAATTCAAACTCACTCTATGTTCTCATCAATGCTTGGATGAAAGTCATCCAATTTTTTAGAGTTACTTCACTAAGTCGTTGTCCTATCTAATGGTTGGATTTAGTAATACTTTAGTACATATTTTTCTAAAATTACAAATATAGAAGTATGTCAAGTTGTTGACCAAGCCAAAATTGCATTGATTGTAGTTCAAAAGTGGCCTTGCAATAATGAGGTCATTGATTTAAAGAACACAAAGATTTCAAAGAATCACCATGTTTAAGAGTATCTCATTTCAAATTCATTCCAACAAAATTTACTCAATTTAAAAAAAAAATTAGTTTGTAATCAAATTTAGAAAAAATAAATAAAAATTTAACTTTCAAATTTTGTAATTAAATATTGGTGAATCGATCCGTACAGATGGAATCTAAAATCCAAAATCTAGAACTGTCATTAGTATATCAATTGCAAAATATTCTTCTACATAGTACTTTATGATGATTTTTCTCAAATTGTCAATTCTAGGGACACCCTAGTACGTTTAGGTGTTAACCCTTTAGTGCTCAAGTGACTACTTTGTGGTCTCCGATGTATCGAAAATGTAAATATTGGAAAATCCATGAAGAATTGGATTTTGAATTGTAAAGTTCAGATTTTGAGACTTATAATACACATCTTCTAGAAAGAGATATTTTCAATTTGGAGTTGTGCAACTATCAAAATACCTATGAACAAAATGCAAAAATATTGCAAATACTTGAAAATACAATAAATACTTACAAATACAACACATGTACTATGCAATATTTCTTGTGTTTGGAAGTTTGTTATATTATTTTATTTTTTTGGGATTGTGTTCTCTTGTTCATGTTCCATTAGTGTATGTATTCCGATCTTGATCCATGTACCAACTCCTTTCATATTTTAACGTATACATTTTTGTCCTAAACCGTACATACATAAATCACTCTCACTTATAAAATTCACAATAATTATGTGTGAGTCCGTTCTTAAAATTTAACCCAAATTTTGTCTAACTTTGAAGTCACACACCCTCCAAAATCTCATTTTTAAGTGTGCATTATATAGTTCAAAGACATAGAGTCCGGTGGACACTAGGTCATTGTCATTACAAACAGGCACTTTATTCATGCCGGCCCCAATTGCAGACCGAAGTTTCTATTACTTCAAAGACATACTATGATCTTTCAATCTCATCATTGGATGATTCTCTAATTTTGTCAAAATGTCTCCACTCCACTTGAGAATACAATTATACAATTACTTTCTAATTTAATCCATTCTATTTCTAGTAGTATCAATTGTAGTGGAAAATCCCAGTGAAATCCAATGAACCCAGCTACAATACCAAAAGCGTTAAACTCATGTCTTTGAATGGATACAAATGACAGGACATTTTGGATGCAAGGCCAATGTCATAGCACTAGACATCATTTGAGTGATAGTAAGGTAACTATACCTTAAAGGGAGCATTTACCTTAAAGCGTGCGTATCTATTACAGTATCACATTTCAATAGAAAAATGTCACACAACAGTAGAGTTACCTTAGGGCACCACAAAGTTTTGGTGGGTGCCAACGTCTGCCATCACATACTAATCTTGGCCCTAGCATATTGAAGACAATTGCCGACAACTTCACAATATAGAGCTTTTGTTACAACAAATGTCAAATTATGTGAATATTCTTCAAGATTCTCGTTTCCACCATGAAAAATTTAAAAATTTAAAAAAACATTGCAATTCAACACAATGTGTGGCCATCTATCCTCACACTTAAAGATTGCATGAAAAGATTAAAGATCTTGTAATATAAGAACAAAATCTAACTTTAAAATGTGGCACAAATTTCCTCTGCCATATGAGTGGCTCTGTAAACCACTAAAGACAGCTGGTGAACATGTGCAATGCCGTCAATAATGATAGACAACCTAGGAAACCTGTCGAGTACTTTAGCCCTCGTTATCGCTAATTTTCTTCAAGTCCTTCATATTTGTGGTTTCAACCCTGCAAATGAAACCCAAGCGTCAATAAAGCAAGAACCGACCTCCACTTATATACGTAATACTAAACTGTCAAAATCTATGATACTGAAAAAATGGTTCAAGAAAGTTCCTCCTCAAAGACCACCTTTTAACCCCCAAAGAACCAAGAAGCCTGAACAGGGCCTCATGTTTATTTTAGCATTTTTGAGTAGTCCTATGTGGAGTTCCTTTTGTTCAAATTTATTTGTGTTTTGCCAACACATGGAATGTTCTTCATTGATTCCGATGATAATTCCCATCTGAATTATATTTTTCAGAATAAGAATGATTGAGTTTGTCATTTTAAAACCATCAATCCTTGGTACTTATGACTGACATTGCAAAGCTCCAGAAAAGTAGCAATACGTGAAGGGACTGAGTTTACTGAGCAGGATGAAATTGTTTCCTATACGCTTCTTTATACAGAATGTGAAGTGTAAACTTACGTGCTACCAATAATAGCAAGTTTCTGAAGCTGAGTTACTTCGCCACCTCCTTGGTTGTCTTCGACAAACAGTGTCAAACTGCAAGAAATATTACCAGGTATGTATGAGCAGAGCGTTCAAAAACTATATCTCATAAAATCTTTAGTAAGAAGACATCTTGATATTCAAACCCATTTTTCTGATGATTGTTGGATGATGCCAGATCAGATGTGCACTCACCTCCGCACGTTCTGAAACTTCACGTATTTGAGTGGTATAGGCTTCCCCTGGAAATCGTACAAAACAATGATCATTCAGATGTCACAGCTTCAAATTAGTCCAATCAGAAGACAAATGATCTATCGTCTGTTCATGCAAATCCATAAAACATGACTTGAAGCAATAGGATTGAACCTCAAGGTTCTCCAGCGATGCAACCACTGTGTCGTTGGCTGGAAAGTCGGTAACATTACTGCCAGCAGAACATGTCTAGTAAGCCACCATGAATTTGAATTTCCTAGACACTGCAATAAGCATATTTATTGCAGTGAACTGCATTGCAGAGCTACATATGTACCACACAACTTATGAACTGTCCATGCCAAACTTCATTCACAAGAAAGAAAAGCAAGATGACTGCTGACAATCGTGGAACCTGAAACATAATAGATGGCTGACAATCACATGGTTTCAAAAATCAAGGTTACCAGGAGGAACCCTAGTATTGAGTGCATATCTCACCTAAAACCCATATTTGGTCTATTGGCGAAAAGCTTCAATGTTCTTGGACCTGCAATATCACACAATGCTAAAACTTCCAACAAAAAACCAAAGGGTATGATTGCAAGGCTTCCTTAGCGGTGAAATAGCAGTAAGTTTAGCAGCTTTCAACACAGGAAATTCTTCACGACCTATCATATATGAACCATTTCCTTGTGTTTATGATAGAGGAGGGTAGCAAACATCCAACACTATAAAGGTGATGTTAGCTACCTTGTAGCCTTGAGTTAAGAAATAAAAGCACTCTTTAAAAGCTTATGTGAGCGAAAAAGATTCTTCAAAATCCATGACATGTATATTCTTCAAGGACTTCATATTTACCTTCTTCTGGGGGACCTCTGATAATTATGGAATGCAGCTTGACCACTTGGTTGAAAGGCACATAGATAAGTAGCTGCTCATCAGCATCACTTTCCAAATGTAAACCATTGTCCTCCCTATAACCCTGCATACAAACCTCTCTTCAGCAACTCTAATCTTACTGACTACAGGCAAACCTCTCAGCTGAATAACCCATCAAAGTTACAACGTCTGCCCTAGAAAACTCAAATCTCAAACTTTGACTACTCTCGTAGCTCACAATCATTGTTTAGATGAAAATTTCAGATCTAAAAAATTACAATGAGATTTAGAACAGAAGAGCGAAAAAGCCTGAAAAGTCCGAAACTGACGGGAACAAAAGAGAAATAACAGAAAACAACCCTTGTAAATATCTAAGAATATTTCCACACATAGCATGACTGCCAAATTTCAAAACGTCCAAAACATGTGGT
Organism: Pohlia nutans; assembly: GCA_022496805.1. Classification (NCBI taxonomy): domain Eukaryota; kingdom Viridiplantae; phylum Streptophyta; class Bryopsida; order Bryales; family Mniaceae; genus Pohlia; species Pohlia nutans. Next base: position 10,099,107 of record CM040097.1, read on the forward strand.
TATCAGCTGGTCCGATGCGCGGTAACCTGCTTGAGTGCGTTGACAAAGGTGTGGTTTGCATTTTCATTCAGACATTCCACAGATTGCCACTCGATGCAGTCCGCGAGATCAGCCTGCAAAAAACTCAAAGATCAATTATGAGTAATATAAACTACTGTCTGCTTACTCCGTAATTATCACAAGACAAATTGGTCACATCCTAAACCACGTGCTCCCAGGAATAGTACAAGTAACGTTCAAAGTTTCTATAAATTGAGCCCGATCCTAGTAATTAGAGAAAAACAACCTCAAATCACACACTATTCATACCCAACGAAGCAATCCAGTATCCTGAGAAGAAGGAATTAGAACTACGTAAACACTTCCGGCTCCTCGTGGGAATCAATTAACCAACAAAATTAATCCTTTGATTAAATTTAAATCACATTACAATCAAACTAGTAATATTAGAAACTGTTGTGTGAATCTGTCACTAAAACCCGAACAGAACTTCCGAAAAAAATTAACAAGCATCTGTGAACAAAAACCAAAAGAGAAAGGCTTTTAATTCTCAGGAATTGTGCACAACGTCTCTATAAACTGAGCCTGTTTTCTTGCCATTAGAAAAAACAGCCTCCAGCTAGCAAAATCACACTGTTTATACCGAACGAAAATGACTGCATCCTGAGACGAAGGATTTACAACACTTCCGACCTCTTGTAGAAATGAATTAACCAAAAAAAATCAAATTTAAATCACAATAAAATCAAACTACTAATATTCGAAATATTCGAAAGTCCTCACATATCAAAATTCTGCCACTAAAACCCTAACAGAACTTCCAAACACTAAGCCCCCACGGCTTTACTTCTTTCTCTTTTTTTTGGAGAATCTTGCTCTAACTTTACTCCGTTGAACCAAATAGGGTTTTTAAAATGCCAAAACCAACATATTTAAGGCATCTATACTCCTTTATAATAAAACCAAAGTAAATTAAAAAGAGAATCATGCTGAAAATGAAGTTTAAAAGAGATTTTGGGTGTGGGAATCAGGAGAGCCATAACCTTTAAGGGTTAACAAGGATTTGTGAACAATAATCCGAAAGAAGGAAAAAGCCTCCAATTCTCAAATTGACAAGACAAGTCAACACCACACAAAAACCTATAAACTTAGCAATTACCAAAAAAACAGCCTCCAGTTGGAAAAATCACTGGATGAAGCAATAACAGCATAACTGCGAAACCACACTTCCGACGAAAAGAAAATTCATAATGCAAAATCTACCATCAAAAGACTGTGAAGCAAGAGAAAAGCCTTCAATTCTCAAATCCAGCCAAATTAACAAGGGTTACAACACCACATGAAACCCTAAAACGAAATCATGTTCGTTCAGACAATCGATTAACTGAACCACCGTGAATGATTGATGATTTAATTCCAGGATCCTGCGAATACTGGGATGATCATTCACTAATGATCCACCTGACAGACGAAACGTCGGTAGATCCGCAATTCTGCATCAAAATCGATGTAATAAAAAAAGGTTCGAGAGGCGCGGGAATTGAAGCGCGGACCTGGCCCAAGGGAAGCTGGACCGGAGTGCTGGCGGCAGTGGCCGTGACGGGGGTGGCCGTGGTCGCCATGGATCCTGCAGGAGTAACTTAGCGATGGTGGATTCTTCGTGTGGAAAGAGTGAGAGTGAGCAAGTGATCGAGCGAGATGGAGTTTCATGCCAAGGATGTGCACTTTTACACTGGTGAGCACCCCGGGTATCATCCCATATATCATTCCGGGTATCATCCCATATCATTCCGGGTATCTTCCTATATCGTTCCGGGTATCATCCCATGTATCATTCCGGGTATCATCCCATATATCGTTCCGGGTATCATCCCATGTATCATTCCGGGTATCATCCCGGGTATGTAGTGGTGACTTTCAATTATTATTTTTTAAATTATGCATACTATCGGTGTTGATTTTTCATAGCAGAATAGAGTTAATCCTTAAACGTCAAAGCAAGCCCCACGGGCTTGTTATAAAGGAATAATTGAGGAAAAAAGTAGATTTTCTCAACCAAATCAAGCGAGGATTGGTGCGTCGGAAAGCTACTGAAAAAGAGATCTAGATTGCAAATTTGCGCCTCATTTGGGAGATTGTGGAGGCATTGACAAGCAATCAAAGTTATCTAAATGAACAGGAGTTGAGGTTGGGTAGCAGAGGTCGTTTCTTGAAAAGTGCCGCAGTGCTACAGTGCCGCAACACTGCTGGCTAGCAGAGCCGTTTTTTTATTTTTTATTTTTTATTTTATTTTAAATTTTTTTAAATTTTTAAATTTTTTTTTTTAAATTTTTTTTGCCTCCAAAAATTTAGATGCCTTCCGGGCTGCCCCGCCCAGGCCCTCTTGACGTTTAAGGGTTAACCAAAAAGAGTGCCTCAAAGTGGAAACTTTTGTTGAACTGAGGGAACCGATAAATGAAGTTGTTTGAGAGAACTGATAAATCAAGTTGTTTGATGCAGTGATGAACATGGAGATAGAGTGGAAACCATGATTGCAAGGTAGTAGCTCGGGTAGTAGAAGTTTCTTCTAAGTTATTGTATGGGAGAATTAGGTAGTCAAAGATAAACAAGAGTTTCCAAACTTTGGAATTTTTATTTGTAAGTATTTTGTAGAAGTAAATGAGGCGCACGATATATTCTAGAAGGATGAGGTTTAAACGAAGGTTCAATTATCTTGGATGAGTGTGAAGATAATTTTAATGATGACCTTAGGTCGGAGCTGGTTCTCAAAAAGTTGTACTGGTAACTATAGGTTCCACTCATGGATTCCTAACACTTATAGAATATGTATACGAGCCGTTAGTCGACAATTTTAGAGTAAGGTTTTCTATGATGTAATCTAGCCTTTTACATCCTTGAATGATTTTCCCATGATTGTTCCATTATATACTAAAAGACCATTATGTGAAGTAACTTAGCTTTTCACGTCTTATCAATTTCATGGCCTTTCACTTCGTCACTGGTGGTGCAGAGAGAAGCGAAACACTAGTAATTTTTGTGCTTGAATGGACTTTTGAAGCTCTTTAAAGTTAAATAGAAGTAATAAGCTACCATTAGTTGAATTTAAGTTTGTTTTGAAATTTTAGGATTAAACAAAATTAGAAATAACCTAATTGTGATTCAATGGAAGTAAATTACAAACTTCTCCTTAATTGTTTCAATTTAGAGAAACAAATGGTATATTGTTTAATGTTGCAACAATGCAAAAAATAGTAGTGAAATAGTTGAACAGTACAATATAAAAAAATGATTGTTATGGTCATTGTTGGTTTTATTGCAATTGACTGATTACTTAGTTATACATAGTCTGCAAACACAAATTTACTAGAGTTAAAGAAAAAACTTCAAAAAAGTGACAAAATCACTAGGGCTTTGCTTCTCTCTGCACTACGAGTGACAAAATATCGATTGTATACATGGTGCTGATAACTATTAATTATAATTATAAATATGAATTACCACTTTATAAATTTGTGCTTTGTTTCTCTCTGCAAGTAAAAGGCCATGAAATTGAAAATACGTGAAAGGCATGGCTTTTCACATAATGGTCTTCTAAGACGAAATGGAACAATCATGGGGAGACCATCCTAGGATGTAAAAGGCCATTATTACATCGTAGAAGACCCTACCGTAAAATTGGTCGTAGCTTGGTCGACTCGCTTACATACCTTGTGAACATTGGGAATCCATAATTGGAACCTATAGTCACCAATACAATTATTTGTAAATCAATTCTAAACAAAGGTCGTCACTGGAATTAAGAAAAAATACCTCCAAATAAATAAATAAATGGTTGTAATTTTTGGACTCAACGCACACTTGTGACTTTTGGACTCGAATTTAAAAGAAAAAGATCAAACATGATTGTGACTATTGAAAGCATATGCGTTTGGATTGAAAGAGAGATGTAACATGGTTGTGACTTTTGGACATGTGTCTTGATTGAAAGAAAGATATCAAACATGGTTGTAACTTTTGGACATGTGCCTTGATTGAAAGAAAAATATCAAATATAGTTGTGACCATTGAAAGCACATGTGTCTGGATTAAAAGAAAGGGATGCAACATGGTTGTGACTTTTGGACATGTGCCATATATGTGTATTATTAACCCCTAAACGTCCAACCGTTTAGAAAGTGGACAATGTTCAAAATCAAACACAATTTCTCATTGTCATTGACTTTTTGCAGGGTTGATTTTTTACTATATCTTTTGGGGGAAGTTCGCTTCAAGCACGTGCAATCCAATTGGAAAGAGGATGATTTGTGAAATTTTTATGCCTCATTTTCATGTTGTAGTGATTCACCCAAAAATTCAAAGATTTCAATGTAAAAGTGCTTTTAAAAAAGTCAACTCATAAAATCAAGCAACCAAAAAATCTGCAAAAATCACTACACTTAGAATATTACATTTCAACCAATCACAACAAATTACATGCACAAATTGTCAATATCTTATTCGTAATCAAATTACAAAAGAATTTGAATTTCAAGTTTCAAATTTTATAAAAAATATTGATGATAGAAATCACAAACCCAACCATATGGATAGAATCCAAAATTCATAGTGTACAACTTTTATTCATACATCAAGTTCAAAATAGCCCTTTCGGTTGTATTTTATGATGCATTTTTGTAAAAATGCCAAATTAGAGAGGGGTGAGGATGTTTAGAGGTCGAAGAGAGATTAAATATGGTTGTGAATTTCAACCATGTGTCTTATTTGAAAAGAATAATGACTTTTAAAAATGCACTTGAAAAAAAAAAAGATCCTAATGAAGATTTACAAATTTGTGTTTTATGCTCAAATGATAAAATATTAAGATATGAAAGGTTTAAAATAAAAAGAGAGATGAAAACTTTTGGATTTAGTCAAACATTTTTAAAAATATAGGGATACAATACCCTTAGCCTTAATGACATCTCTTAAGGATATACATGAATAGTTGTAATCTAAACACAATAAAAAAAATGTTCAAAGATGGAGAGGGGATTTTCTTTAGGTGAATATGTTTTTTTTCAATGTTTGAGAGGATGAACTCTTAATTCAATTTTTAAAAGGTTTTCCAACTTTGGTGAAATGTTAAGTTCATATTTTGCCTTCAATCAATGGAATTCATTCATTTGTAGTTTGCATTTTTGGTTTTGAATTTTTTTAAATAATCATATATTTTTTCAAGATAGAAAACCCGAAAAGTTCAATTTTTAAAATCTATGCGTTGAAAAGGCTTGCAATTTTGTAGCCCATCTTCATGATCACAGTCATAGAACATAACATCACACTACTCAAAGAACTATATACAAAAGAACAACACCTACAATATAAACACATCATATCCACCCACTTTTCCCCACTCAGCTAAGTGACACACGATTCATCCCTCCACCCACAATAATCCCTCTTGCCAAAATCTCCATCACAAAATGCAACCCTGAAAATGATATCATTTCTAATCAACATACTATTCAATCCATCAATAGCTTGACCCACCTATATGATGACACATGCAGCCACCTCATAACTATCCCAACCCACAGACTTACATGGCTTTGGCAACAATACAACCAAAACAAACACAACACACATAGTCTAGTCCCACCCCTACAACCATTTGAAACAGAAATAATATGACTCTACCAAAAATATAAATACAAATTTCCCGAAAAAAACCCCTTAAAAGCCTCACAACATACCATACCAACTACCATTTTGGACTCCCTTATTGGCACGTTCAAAATTACTCTCTCATACTTCTCATCCCCAATCACATGCTCCACCAAAATAAAACATTTCTACTCTCCATTTTCCCGTGACAAAATCTTCGGCTCACTAGGTACAGCTTTCTAATACAAATGGCAAGGAATTGGATATGTCCACCCACATAACGAAGAAATGGCCCAACAAGCAATACATTGGGTCCGATTAGCAGCCAAACATGACCCTAATACCATCACTTTTCTATCTATTTCAAATGTTAATTGGTACCAAAACTTCTCTCCGTATGAAGAACCCTTTCTAGACATACACGTCCTTGCTCACTTTGCCGCAGACACCATAACATATGTCGAACCCACAATCCCCCCCCCTCCCCCCCCGAACTAACAAAACCACAGATAGAACCTCTAGCACTACATATTCTTTGTATCCACCACCAAAATCACCACATCGCTACACAAACCCAAATAAATACACTTAAAACTATCATTGACCATATACAACCCCCCACAATACTTACATCTAAAACATCCCCCCTACTCCCACATACACACCGGTTAACAAAAGTACTACATAGAAAAAACTTACCCACCCACCTGTCCACAACCAAGACCCACAAAATACTCCCCCCCCCCCCCCCCTAACTACGAAACCATCACACAATTAAAATTCCCCCCACAACATAGCTATTTCACAGATGGATCCTTCATACCCCCAAACTGCATGAAGATGGTTATTGGATAAGAGAGAAAGCCGGATACGGAATATATAACCTCGCCAAAGTAGTTTCACAAATATCAAAACGATTACCAGGGCTCCAAACCATCTTCAAAGCCAAACTAATGGCCATCCATAAAACCCTGCAAATAATCACCACTAAATACCCCAACAAACCTGCACATATATATATTCATAGATTGCCTCAACTGTATATATGTCTTCCAAACACAACTACACCACCCTACCCTCCACAAAAACCACGCAGATAAAACCATACTAGAATCAATGATAAACATGCTCCAAACAAGAACACAACCCACCACAATACACAAAGTCAAAGCTCACTCCAACATAACGGGCAACGAACAAGCCGATAAACTTGCCAAAACCGGAACCAGGAAATTATACAAATTTGCGTAAAAACCATATGAATTTGCACACACCACCCCATACTACTACCAAAAAGACGAATGGCCAGGACCAGCACGACGACCCGATAAAGGTCCAGTTAGATGCTTAGCAGAATACATTAAAAAACATGACCGCAAACAAAACCTAGACATCATGACTCAACGCTTCCCCAATATTAGCAAATGGGCACTCAATTCTAACATTGACTGTGACATCTCCAACGAATTCTGGTCCAATCCCACGATTACAGATTTTCAAAAAAACCAGCGTATTAAAACTACGCACATGCCAATATATGGGCAACGCTCGGAAACAACTATTCTTCGGCATACACAGGTTCCCTTCATGCACATGCTCCATCTATAACTCATTAGATGCAGATACCTGGCTCCATATCCTCCTCAAATGCAATCACCACCATCTCCATGTACTAAGAATCAAAAGACACAACAAAGCCGTATGGAAACTATGAGTACTTTGACCGGTTGCCCGATCAACGCATCATATAGCCGGCCGAGGGGTGGGGTGCATGAACTCCAAGCAATGGGCTCCTCTAGCTAGAAATGAGTGAGGTGAATCAACTAAACATCATCGAGAAAAAATAAAGAATGAATGGGCAAAATGGGTATGTCTAAGAAAATGGCAGCACAAAATATACAAGTAAAAATGCCCAACAAATCAACGCAATAATCCCAATTCACCCCAGTTTGGCCATAGGTACCAAATACTCAAAAATGGGTAAATTTTGGTGGTAGGGATGGTCAATTAGAGGGAAATTGTACCTCTATTCAAAATGACAGCACCAAATCTAGGTAAAAGTTGACCCAAACAATGCTACAAGTGTCTCAATTGCATGCCAAATTCCCATGGGTACTAAAGTAGTCCAAAATGGGCTTGAATTAATGAGAAAATTGAGTGGGTGAGGTAAATTTGCACCCTCACCCAAAATGGCAGCACAAAGTCTAAATAAAATTGGGCCTAAATAAGTGCCACAAATGCCTCAAGTCCACACCAATTGCCCATGGGTAAGGTAGGATGTCCTAAAACCAGCACCTCCCCCAATTATGACATGTAGACCTTTATTGGGGTCACCACAGTTGAGACTCAAAACCACCAATTTGACTATTCAAGTAAACCAATGGCACGCCAAGCATTGCGAAGAAATAGTTGGTGGTTTTGGGTATCATTATGAGTGAAAGTTAGTACCACATGGTGTGGACATGGGGAAACCTAGAGGTTTGATTTGGGTCACAGGTTACTTTCCACTTTGGAATTTTGTATAAAATTGACAAATACGAATTAGATGTTGCAAAGTTTTGCAATCCTCATCAAAACCTATTTCAAATGCGGTCATATTTTTTTTTCTAATTTAGCACTGCCAAAAATAGGCTAGATTGCTTAAGTTGGTGGTTTTAGGACAATCAACTTTACTAAAGTACTCAAAAATGGCTTAAATTGATGAGAAAATTGAATGGGTGAGGTGAATTTGCACCTTCACCCAAAATGGCAACACAAAATCTAACTACAATTGGGCCTAAAAAATGCCACAATTGTTCCAATTCTTTACCAATTGCCCATGAGTACTAAATGCTCAAAATTGGGCTTAAATTGAACCAATTGTGCCTTCAAGTGCATAAAACTTACAATTGCACAAAAAGGACAGTACCATAATATGACCTAAAATGGGCATGGAAATTGTCTTAAAAGACTTAACTTTCTACACAACCAACCCCAACATCCTAATACATCCATAGAGCGTTGGCCTTGGTATACATGCATCAATCAACACGAATCTCAACCTTTTTTTGCCACAATTGACCTAATTTTGCAATGAGATGGGGGAAAAAATCCCGGTGTAATTTCGACAGCGCTTCTGCGTTGTGCCACGCACCGGGACTTTTGAACCCTACTCATCAAACCATCACTACAAAGAATTGGAGAAAATGATATGAAAAGCAAAGCAACCATGATTGCACTCAACCAAACAATTGCACCAACCAAGAGGAAGCAATACAAATTGCTAATATCACACTTAGTCGTTCTACAAGTCCTAATAAACCTTGGAAATTCAATTCTGATAAAAACTATGCAAATTGGGAAATGAGGAAGTAATAAAAACCTCCCTCCGTAATATCACCATGTCCACCCTCCGTAATATCATACGGAGGGAGATATGGGAAACAATGCAGCAATCACCGCAACTCTGTGGCTGTGACGTTCGCCTTGCTCGTCTTCCTGTGCAGCTTGTTGTCGTCCTAGCTCTTGTCGATGCCGTGAATCCGTGGCCGTCTGTTGTTGCTACAGGCTCTTCTCCGCCTACGCTGCAGCTGCGGTCTCAGCGTCTTGACCCTGGCCGCCGTCGATGCCGCCTTATATACTCCTCCTTCCTGATCGCCTTCCGATCTCAGCTGATCGAAACCGCCGTTGCGGCAATCTTTATCGCCGCCGCATTGATCGCACTTGTCGTGCCAAGTTGACGTCGCTGCAACTTCTGATGCTCCGCGTACCTTAAGCACGCATTGTACTATCCGTCGCCGGCGCCTCGCAACGTCTAAAAATCTGCCCTGTTTGCCGCTCAAGCTCCATAAATCTCGCATCGCCGGTGTTCTTGCTGGTTGGTTCGCCGTCATCGCAAGAGATCTTGCCGCACCGTCTTCGTTGCCACCGAATGCCCTTGCTCGCCCACCCGGCGCTGCGCTGCCCTAACCCGTGGTTCATTGCCGTGACTGCTGGCTCACGATCCGTTGCGTGGCCACACCTGCTTGTTCCCGAGCCTTCCAGTCGCTAACTGCAGCGCACCTCGTACTCTCGAATCCGTCCTTCCGTTGGCCTGCTATCACAACTCAAGCGCCCCAAAACTCCTACCCTAACCAAACCTCCCACTAAAACTCTAATCTACAAAAATCCTCTATTTTTTCTCTACTGTGCTTCTCCTGATCCAGATTCAAAACTACCCAACCAACAACATCCAAGCATCTGGCGTTTTTTTTGCCACAGGGGTGGGTTTGAAACTCCCACCCCAAGCTACATCTATTCACAACAAATTTCATCCAAACGGAAATCATCCGTCAAACCTCACCCACTTAAAACTAGCTAAACTTCCAATGCACTTCTAGTTAACCGGGAGTTTTGGACCTCCTAAAATTAGGACTTGAACTTTATGCAAAGAATAAAGCCCAAATTCCCCAAAGATATTCTGCTAAATATTTCTCCTAAAATAATAGGCAAAATAGCACAAACACTAAAAAACCCACAATTAGATGGTCAGAAAATGCTACGCAGCTAAAATTACTCAGAAAAATAGGAATAATAAAAAAGAGCAAATAAAATCAAAAGCAAAGTGCATGCAAAGCACCAAAATGTCTAATCAGCTAAAACGCTACACTTAGACAAAGAAATAATAGAAAAAATCAAAAAACCTCGCGGTAAAGGTTTACCGTGAGTGTGGACCATCTCGACAGTTCACAGAAACTTCGACAACTCATAATCTCATCCCAAAAAGCCAAATGTTACATCCTAATGAATGTAGGAACATTCCAGAATAACCCACAAGAAAACACAGTCCCTACATGGCCACTTCCCTGCACCTGTAGGTCACAAAGATGCCATTGCAATGCCAGATTCAAACCAGATTTACTATGCGTCCAAGGCCTCCCATACCAAAGTACCCCCCCACCCCACCCAGACAACAATCTCACTATCCAGTTCATTGAGTTTACATATTGCAATGACAGATTCTCTCATGAAACCATAAATACAAAAACCCAAAAATACCAACTACTCATCAATAACATAACCAACCTTGGCTGGAAAGTAGATCCCCTCATTGTTATCACAGTTGGCGCTAGAGGAACAACACACATCCCTCTGATAAAACTCCTCGAAAATAAACTTACAATACCCGAATCATCTATCAAAACCACCTTCACCAAAATAAACACCATCGCAATACATCATGCAACATCAATAATACTTCATAAAAGAAAAACTGAAAACAACCAACATATTCCATCACCCATAGATCACTAAAAAGGGTGGGAGGTAGTGGTTACAGACCACTTTTGTTAGCACCACTTAAACACTTGTCTCAGATTAATAGGATACGGGCCGGTTGGTCGGTACTTTCTCCTTTTTCCTGCTGAGAATATCACATTAGCAACACCAAGTCATGAGACAACATACCACTGCTCCAACAGGTCCACCAAGATTCGAACCCAGACCAAATGACTGTTATACAAATGCCTATCTGAACCAATCATAGTACTCACAACTTGGCGACAATCCACCCACCAAGACCAAACTTATACTCATCCACTCAACTACAAACAACCAAAACGCTCCTAGCTCCCGAGCTTCGTTATTAGTCACTAAAGCGTCTATCCTCGAAAAAGGAGAGTAGTTTTGTACCAGTGGCCTCTTGTTGGTGGGCACTATATCATTGTCATTACGAATAGACACTTTATTCACGCCGGCCCTGAGTTAAGGACAAGAGTTTATATCTATCTAACTATCTTTGTTGCCCAACGAAAATCATGCTGCATCTATCCAGCCATTTGGTAGATCCAAATAATAATATTTTTTGCCTTAAATTTTTAGCCCAAATAATTTTCAACATATGCTAAATTATGTGGATATCCTATAAGATTCTCTTTTTTACTATGAAAAGTAAAGTTTTTTTGCAAAAATAATTTTCTAAAGATATGGGTTTCTCTTTGTATACAACTATTTTTTGTCAACCTTGATGGCTAGGTAGGTACGGTACACCCATTATTAGCATTATTGTGAGTCACATAATTAGTATGAGACTATACACAAATCCTTACACTAATTTTAGTACATACATCTCAAATGTACATCACTGTAAAAATTCTCAAATTCTCTCAACTACTGTGACTCACACTTTTGTTTTAATGCCACAATTAGTGTGAGAATACTGAATAATGGCAATAACCGGTGTAGTGAATATGGAAGTAGTTTGTCTAGCCATGCACAAAAGACCACTCCAAGGTTGGACTACTTTTGTAAAACCATCCGATGGAGAAATTTCACAAAATCCAACAAAGTTTGGTAGTTCCAAATAATTATTTTTTGCCTTAATTTTTTTTGACTATACGCTTTTCAACAAATGTCAAATTATGTGAATTTTCTCCAAGATTCATTTTTTACCAAAGAAAATAGAGTTTTTTTAAAAACAAAGACGATTTCTGAAATATTTGGACTTTTCTTTTTGTAAGTGTTTTTTGTCCACTTGGACAGTCGAATAAGGTAGTGAATACTAAAAAAGGAGGCGCACCCCAGAGAAATGCCCAGACAAAATCACTATGCATGCGTGGAATTGGGCACTACTTGCCTAAGAGCATCTCCACTAGCATTCTGGATTGCATTCTGGATTGCATTCTGAAAGTCATCCAAAAAGTCAGACCTCAGTAGTTCCCCTACCAATATCATTGAATTAAACTCTTGAAAATAGTAAGTGAGCCACTCACAAGTCACCATGCATGGATTGTGCAATTATGAAGAGAAAATACACTAACAAAAGTGATTTTGAGGGCCTAGATTTTTAGTGGATTATCCAGTATCAGGGACCAAATAAATTGTTCACCAACCTAGTCTCATAAATTTTTCCATAGCCAAAACGGTAGACAGTGGAGATGCTCTTAGCATCTTCCTTGGCAGTGCCACCTTTTCTACTAGTGGAATATGGAGATAGTTTGTCTAACCATGCCTTGAGCTTGACACAAAAGACCAGGGACCGTTCCCCTCCTATGGAGAAAAACCCCACAAAATCCAACAACGTCAGAAAATCACAAACTTTGAACAAAGCGTCAGAAAGTCAGAGGAACTAAATTCCAGATAGGAATGTCAGCTGAAAGCCGCAGGAGCCCCCGTCCGATATTCCGACCCACGGACGGCCAGGATGCCACGCCAGCGGATCGGACGGCGGGAGCGCATCCAGTCCTGCCACCGGGCGTCAAAGCCCAAACGAAGCGCCGCCAGCGGACATGCCATCCCGGCCCAGGGGGGCGCTCGCACTAGGGTTTAGCAAGCGGGCCCCTTAACCGCTCACCTTCTTCAAGTGCTGCCCACGCTCCATATTAGGGTCTCCCCTCTGCCTTTCGATCTTGTGTATTTGGACTCACTTCGGTTTCCGCGTTTTTGTTGCTGGGTTTTTGCGTAGCTTTGGTTTTTTGTGGTTCCGCAGAGAGGCGTTGGTTGAGGGAGTAGTCGAGCACCAGCAGCCATGGCGGACGAGGTGGTGGCGCACGTAGCCGGGGGCGAGAAGAAGCTCGGCAAGGTGAAGTGGTTCAACAGCAGCAAGGGCTTCGGGTTTATTACCCCCGACGAGGGCGGCGAGGATTTGTTCGTGCACCAGACGTCCATCCACGCTGAGGGCTTCCGGTCGCTCCGCGAGGGCGAGGTCGTGGAGTTTTTGGTCGAGTCCAGCGACGACGGGCGCACCAAGGCGCTGGCCGTGACTGGCCCCGGGGGCTCGTTCGTGCAGGGCGCCAGCTACCGCCGCGACGGGTACAGCGGTGGAGGCCGCGGCGGTGGCGAGGGCGGGGCCGGGCGTGGGTTTGGCGGTGGTGCCGGACGCGGACGCGGCCGTGGTGGCCGTGGAGGCTTCGGTGGTGAGCGCAGTGGAGGAGGCGGTGGCGGCGGCGACCGCTCGTGCTACAACTGCGGCGAGGGCGGGCACATTGCTCGCGACTGCCCGAACGAGTCCACAGGGAATGCGCGGCAGGGCGGTGGTGGTGGTGGTGGCGGCAACCGCAACTGCTACAACTGTGGAGAGGCTGGACACTTGGCCAGGGACTGCACCCCGGCCGCCGCCGCTTAGACGGATGTAGCTGAGGGGCTGGGCTGGTGATTTTTCTGAGATGAGCAATGAGATGTTGTCCTCTTTGAAGAAGGATTGTGAATGATGGGAGGGCAGCCCCGGGCTCAACGATGATGATGGGTGGCCGAGGCAGGGCGTGGCGGAGCCTTCCCCGCGTGCCGAGTATGGTAGAGGGGGTTAGCGCTCCGCTTGAGTCTTTGTTTTGGAATGGCTTTTTCTTTTTCTTCCGGTTATGGTCTTCTCGTGGATGTGGCGAGGGTTTATCGTCTGCACCGAGGCCAGAAGCTTTCATGAGTTCTGTAGGTTTTATTGTCGTGTGGATGGCAAGCGTGTCTGCTGCATTGTAACTTCGGGGGGCCGGGAGGGGAGCTTCTCCGCCGCGTTGGATGGTTTGCGTCGAGGTCCGTCTTTGCAGTGAGTCAGTCTGTCGGTGTTTGGAAGAGAGCCTGCTCGCGGGTGCAGGTAGGCTGGCCGAGGAGGAGGGTTTATGTTGTGTCAGGGGGTTGGAGAGTAGGACCAAGTGTTACGTTTGTCAAGTCAATCTGAAGCTTGGTTCACTGTTTGAAGGCCCTATGAAATGTAATACAAACTCAGGAAGGCAATCTTTCGAGTAGACAATTTTTTCCCCAAAGCTGTGCATTGCACGTGACCTTGTGTATGGTGTTTGGATGCTTGATATGGTTGATGAATCTATGCCTATTAAAGGGGATTCCTGTGGATTATACCCGTGGTAAATATGGTGTATTGGGATGGCGAGCTAGCAACTCGTCTGCTCCTGTCTTATCTACATTGTCCATGTTACGATTGAATGCTGCACTGTTTAATTTCAATACACATGTGCGATTTTTCCTTGTCTTTTTTGTCGTGGACTCTTGTCTTGGGCTAGTTTACTGTACCTATTTGTGGTTACTGTGGTATTCACTTTGCTTTTAAATTTGTTGACTGTCTTCCAGTTTAGTTGATGCTGTGTTATTTTCTGTTTGGCAAATGTTGTGGTAACTTTTATGGAAAGCTTTAGGATGTTTCGAACAAGTAATGGATAACTAGTCTATAATGGTATGGTCCAGCCCGTATATTTGTTGTGTTGGTGAGTCTCATGAAAGAGTCTTTATTGTCGGTGAATGTTAAAAAATAGAATAAAATAAGGCCATGCGGAAGATCGGAAGTAAGTATTATCGTATGCACCTCAACATATCAGGGAGAAGTGGCCATCTGAAAATGAAGCCTGTGGTGGATATCCGTATATTATGAATCTATTGGGACCTTCGCTCGATCTTGGAATTAGTGAGAACACTCTGAAGTAATGCACGTGTGACTTCTGTCCATTGGGCAAGTGTCTAGGAAGTGAAGCTTTCTTCGTTGACCTGATTGCGTGAGGCGAATTTTCGCAGTCAACTCGAACCACATGTTCAACCGTGTGCAGGAGCTGCAGAGATCATCAGAAAGTCGAGAAATTGCAAAAGCCAGACAGATTTACTTCCCCCTGTTGGATTTTTGGAATGAGCGCTTCTGTTCTCCAATCTGCAAGCCAATGAGACCGCCTTCAAAAGAAATGATGTACGTCATAGAATTTGGCAGTTAACAGACCATATCTAAGTCGAAATAGACTTGGTACAACAGAGTTCACTGAAGTTCGACAACTAGCTCAGAATTTGTTTCCACATTGTTGGAGCTCGCTGGTTTGCATTTCTCGATGGAGCCCAATAATCCATGAGCATTAGCAGGTGTCAGAGTGCAAGCTTTGCAGCGAGACTCTGCGACGCAATTCCTACGTGGTGCATCCTGTACTCCACGTTGACAATCGCGAGACTCTCACCAAAAGAGTTGCCTTTCACTTGCAAATTGCAAATTGAAATTATAGGGACCTACTACTGCCCTTCAAAGAGACGAGCCACGGTCTCGCTCCAAAGCTCGTTGTACTCCAAAGCTCCAAAGCTCGTTGTAGAAGCGCAGTCAAAAGCTGGGACGAATACTTGCACTCTGCTGCCCCATTGCAAAGAGTTTGAAAGACTTGATTTGGTTAGGGCTCATTTTCTGATTCACGAATGCTGCATCTGTGGACACGGTTCCAGAGAGGAGCCGACCCTGCTCTGCCTCCGCCGCGTATTCCATAGCTGGCTTGGGCATTGAGGTTAATTTGAACAATGAAATCTGAATACTCCCGACCCGACTGCGTTGCTTAGTGTGGTACTAAAATCGGAGAATGACAACAAATCATTCGATGCAACCCTGTGGGTGATTATCTCCTACTTCCCCACAAACGCAGCTACCTAAGGCCCTTCGCGGGCAAACGGCCCGCCATTGCACTACTAGCAAAGGCGTCGCTTTTCACTCAGAATAGTGTCAAGTTCGATGTACACACTTGTCCTACGTGACGAATCGCACTCACCTGTCTTGAGCGCCTGGGTAGTGAGTGCGAAGTGGCGCGGTTTGACTCACCTACCCAATGAAAATCGACGCCTTCTCCTTGTAGTGTTGGGAATTATCAGGGTTGGAATGCATCCACCTGCTAATCCCGTCCCAAACACCAGCGTAGACCCGGGCCAAACACTCGCATTCAACAACAAAAGAGAATGAGATGCAACTGTGATCCTCTTTAAAAAGCACACTATGTAACCAGTTGTCCAGATTTCTGGGCACAACCTAGACTTTGAGAGCCACACCAATTTGTTGTGCCAGTCCTCATTCCTGCGTCCTACTATCACACTAACCTCATCCTACTTGCATTCCCAACAACAGCCTCCCATGCCATGCGCCTTTGTTGCGGAGGGCTGTGAATGCTCTAATCCTTCACATACCTCCACTCGCCACAGGCAAACAAGAAATCCTCGGAGAATGTTGGTAGCCAATCCATCCAAAAGTTAGAATCCGCGGGCAGTGCATGTTTTTCAACAAGGGACAATTGCAGGTCGTTCACATAATTAACGAGCAACAAATTATAATTTCACGCTGGAGCTTATTTCCTTAACCGATACTAAAACATTTACCTTGTTTGATTTCTGCATAGATTCAATAGCAGGATCTTTAAGTTGACTTGTTTAGCTATGCCGTTTTCCTAAAACTATAGAGTGAGAAATCTCAATGATTGGAAGATTATAATACTTAAACTTCAAAACGAGCATTTTTCAAGTTAGAGTTTCCAAAGTTGAGGCAATGTTGAACGTGCGTCACATGTTAAAGTACTCGTGAACTCCTAAGTGACCGAACCACCATTTTATGGTCGCTGCCCTTTTTTTACAGGTGAAAAGTATATTTTTATAAAATATATTTTCAAATAGGAAATCAAGTCTCCTGTCCAACCCAATTTGAATCATGTCAATTTGAGTTAAACTCCACTGAGGAGAATTTTTCAAAGTCAAAGACCTCAATATTGTCCTAGTGTTATAAAATTTACTATTTCGGGAAACTAATGTTATTATCTCCTTTGAAAAAATTACTTTTTTGAATTTTAGAATAGAATGTTTAGTTTTGACCAATCATACCAAATTTCAAATTTTAAAAATAAAATTTGTAATTTTGGTGAATATTAAATGGTAAATGCTTCAAAATTCATTAAATGAGTATCCAAAACATTTTTTGAAAGTTCGACTGTACAGATAATTACTAAACATCATGCTTCTCATTTTCTCTTTTGGACCAAACTTCATCAAAGTTGCATAAGTAACATTTTATAACACACTTAGGTTTTGCTCTTACCCCCTTTGTCATTTAGGAGTTAAAGTTTGTGGATAATTCCGAATGGATGTTCGAATGTGAAAGATATTTGTTTTAGTGTTGTAGGCGACACAATTACTGCACAAGTAGAGTTGGTCGATTTTGGTCTTCTAAGTATGATGGAATCCGAATGTAACAAATTGACAAGTATTAGCACATTGTAGTGCAATTTAGCACAAAATTAAAATTAAAATACTACATGGGAATTTATCCTTATTCCTTGCTTCAATTCAAAAAATGTGGTTTTAAATATTTATATTTGTATTTTAGAAAATTACTAGGAACCTTGTTTTGTACACAAGACATCGCTTCCTAAATCTTAGCCATGTTATCTAAAGCATGTTATGCATAAACATTGATGTTATAGAAAACATGGATTTTTCTACCATGGTTTCCTTTCAAAAAATCTAGTACTGCAAATAAGTGATAGGCCAATCACAAGCTTCTCTATGGAAAAAAAAATGAAAAGAATTCATTGCAAATTGAATTTAGTATCCAAAGTTAGTCTTGAAAAGTGGCTCAGAGAGAGTGTTAGAAGATACTTAAAGAATTCCTTATGGTGAAAAAAATATGAAGTGTTGATTTGAGTTCACAACACAAAACGGCAAGGTCGAAAAAGTACCACAATTAAGAATGCTCTTAGTTGTGTTCATTGTCAATGAAGGTTTAGCATTTTGTTTGTTGATAATTATATTGAATTCCATACATTTTTAAAGCATCCTCAATCCATCACTGTAAAAGGGGTGGCACAAATGAGAAAAATGTCTTACAAACATATTTCTCATTTATACCGCTCCTTTTACAATGCTGAATTCAAGCTGCTTTTAGTCGGTTGAATTGGGTACTGACATGAAATGACTTATACTACAAAACTAGGGTACATGACGATGCAACTTCAACATTTTTTCAATGCATTCCTAAACCTCTTTAATATCACAACCTTGACATTCAAATTCCACGTATTACTTGGTTATGTGGAGAAGTACAATCTACCCTCCTTAGTTTGACGATATTATTGTTTCAATCAATATACACATGACAAAGTTTTTTTTGTGACTAATTCATGCCTGCCACCTTAAGCTAGGGCTTCTCAAACATGTCATAATAGAGAGGGACAAGTGTACTTGGGGTTGCAAGAGTGTAGAAGGTGGTTTAGAATCCATTTGACTCATTATCACATTTATCTTCAATTTCTTTTAACATAACACAATATGATAATGAAAGCACATAGCAAGTCTTGAACTAGGTATATTTCTAGGGTTTGGCTAGAGAACACCTACAATTATCAATGTAAAATTTTAGATAATGAGTACATATTAATAAAAAGATCACTAGTAGAAAAGGTGGCACTGCCGAGGGAGATGCCTAGGCAAGTGATGCCCAATTCCACACATGCACAATGATTTTGCCTAGACATCTCCCTGGGGAGTGCTACCTTTTCTACTAGTGAGATGTAAACCACCGAAACATTTATTCAACTATTGGTTTTATGTATTGACCAATAAAACTTTAAACCTTTATAACTTTTGCAAACAATATTGAAATAATGTGTTTTTTGGTTGATCAAAAATTTAGTTCATTTTGTAATAAAATTTAGCGTAGAGAACATGAACGTGGAAACTATGCTCAACGCCTAAGTTTAAGTTAGAGTAAGTTCTTACCTAAAAGATATGATATACATTCTGCCAATCACCTCTGCTGTCTTCACCTTCGTTGTCATCACAGCTCTTCCGAGCAACCCACAGTGCATCGTCCTGAAATTTCCAGGCACAATCAATGCACGGCGGCTCGCGCTCCGAGTCCTGGTATGAGTACCCCATGGGATTATCCCAGAACTTAATCCCACTACGATGCCAATGAGGCCTGTCTCTCATCTCCACCACAACTGCGCAAACCCAACTCGAATCGCCTCCCGGGACCACTTTCACCTCCCTCATCCACTCCTGCCATGGCACATCACACCTTGAGCATGGTTGTCATGTGTGACACTTTTTTCCAACTTGGCGTCGACCGTCGAATTAGACAAGTGTCAAATATGTTAAACAACTTCTAGGATGAAATATTCACGAATATCCAAAAATATCTTAAAATATTTTCTATATATATTCTTTTTTTTAACATACGGGATAATTATATGACACTTTGTTTAGTGGTCAAGTAATACAACCTTGTCCCTTAGATGCTTGAGGTGAGTTACACTTGAAAAATCTTTTGCTATTGGTTGCGGGATTCTTGGATTTGTACACGAAGCCCTTGATTCTTGACTAGAAAGGGACTTTACTACAAAGGGTATAGAATGTTATGCACACCAACTGTACTAAGGTAACTATACCTTAAAGGTAGCATTTACCTTTAAGCGTGCGTATCTACTATGACTGAAATGTCACACAGTAGTAGATACTCACGCTTTAAAGTAAATGCTCCTTTTAAGGTATAGTTACCTTAACAATCCATAAAGAGGTAGAAATTATTTTGTAAATTATTTTGAGGGGACACGGAAGAAACAATGCACAAGGTTACATATATGAAGGTTATTAAAGAGTTTATGTGTTAGTGTTTGTCCATTTCTCTGAATTGTTGATCACTTGAGGCTTTCAAGTCCCATATGATAATTATATGTAAAATATTGATATAAGATGAGTTATACCTGAAATATTTGAGTCACTAAAGACAAATCACTACGGACATTTAATCGTTAAAGACAAATCACATTGGACAAGATTTCTACTAGTGAACCCTGACGGCAGGATACGGTATTGAATGCCAATTGACTTATGTGTGGTTAAGTATACGCACCATTGCCCCAAGGGAGGCGCTGAACCCCCGAATCTGAAAAGTGCCCTGCCCTCCGCAGTCCAATGTCACAGGCATCTCTAAATAATTCGTGACCGAGAGGTGAAATGTGTGTGCCGTGGCCATATGATCCAATGCTGACGGAATCTCCATCCATGTCCCCCTCCGATCCAACATTCGCAAGCTGGTGAGAAGGTTCCAGTGTATGAAATAGAATCCATGCTCGTCCACTTGCCACATGCATATGATTTCGCCCACGCGGTCGTGGTTATCGCACACGGGGCATGATCCTAGTACCCAAGTACGCAACTCTCATTTTATAAGTAGGGGTCATGGGTATTGAAACGCTTGGAATAAAAATTTATTGAATTTTTTTTGGATCAAATACATTTTGACAAAAAGAACTTTCAGGAGAATTTGAAAGAACTTGAATTTTTTTCAATATCTGAACAACACAGAAATTTCAAAGCAATCTCAACCTAAAAATGTGTAAAAACTAACACAAATGCGCTAATAAGTAATGCAAATTTCCATTAGTACCCATGTGGGGTTTATACAAATGTTTCATGTAGAGAAGAGACTATAGAAAGGGACTGTAGAAAGGGACAGTAGAACAGGAACCAAGTCCAGGCAACTCAAGAATGTTACTGTATGCACTTGTTTAAAAAAAACACATGGATGCAGGAGAACTTCAGGTTGTTTAACCCCTAAAGAACCAAGATGCCTAAATTGGCTCTTATGTTTTTTCAAGAGTTTTGAGTAAGTAACTTGTGGACTTCCTTGGGTTCAAATAAATTTGATTTTGACCAATGTACCCATGGTGATATAAAATTTAGTTCCATCTTAATTACATCTTAATTACATCCTTCACAATACGATCAAGTAAAATTTTCATATTGAAACCATGAATCCTTGGTCCTTTGGGGGATGAAGGTTAAATACAATTCCATCCCTTGCTTGATTGTGATAAAATGTACATTAGAGCATCTTCACCAACAACTCTAATTGCACTATGAAGGTCATCCAAAAATTGAAACCTCAGCGTGTAGTCCCCACCAACATCACTCAACTAGACTTTGAAAATAGTAAGTAAGCCACTCACAAAGTCACCACGTGTATAGATAGTGCAATCATGATGTGCAATTAAGTAGAGAAAATACACTAGCTTGAGTGGTTTTGAAGGTCCTCAACTGGATTGTTGTATTCAGTGTCTCCCTTCAAATAAATTGTTGCCCAACCCATACACATCCATTTTGCGAGAGCATCGCCACCATCACTATGGATAGCTCTCTCGCTGGAAAAATGAATGTGCATGACTTGGTCAACAAGTTATTTGGTGGGAGACACTGAATATTGTAACCCAATTCCCGGCCCTCAAAACGACCCAAGGTACGTAGTGTATCTTCTCTTCTTCATTGCACATCATGATTGCACAATCCATGCATGGGGACTTATGAGTGGCTTACTTGCTCAGCGATGTTGATGGGAAACTACAAGGTATGCCCTATAATTTTTCAGAGTGCAATTCAGAGTTGCTAGTGGAGATGCTCTTATGTACATCATATAAGCAACGTGAGAACCAGGAGCGTATAATGCGTACCGTCCTCGATGAGCACCTGCGGATTCTCCCACATGCACGTGTAGGGGATGGCAATGAGGCGCAGGCAGTTCCACCGGCGATCGACGTGCCGGATCTTGCACGACAGTCGATCCTGGAACAGGTCCGGCCCGTAGTCGATGATCCACACCTGCCCAGTGATTTTTTGTTGCTAATTTAAGCCAAATCAGGCACTGCATAAAATTTGGGCTGGCTACATAACATTCTTAAGCGTAGGGTACTGCACCGCCTACTACTTGGTTGGCTTTTTACTGATACAATAACTTTCCTTGGAACAAGGAATGAAAGATGACATTTGCCATTATACGAGGGGATTTAGTAGGAGTCAAGCAAGTAAGACAAACTTAAAATGTGAAAACAAACACTAGTAGAAAAGGTGGTACTCCCAAGCAAGTTGTGCCCAATTCCACACATGCACAGTGATTTTGCCTGGGCATCTCCCTGGGGAGCGCCACATTTTCTACTAGTGAAAGAGCTTCCAAGAGTATCCAAGAGCATCGGAGAGAATCTTGGAAACTTTAGTAGGGGTTCAAAGTCTAGGGCTTAAGAATGTTATGATTGATACAAAGGATTTTTGAAAAAGAAGAAGGAAGAATAGTTAGATTTCCTACATGGGAGTCAACAGATGTGTAGCCTCTTTAAACCTAGGTATCACCCAAGTATTACCTAAATAGCACCTAGGTAGCACATGTGTATCACCCTAATATTACCTAAATATTTATATGAAAAGAGCATCCTTCAAGTAGCAAAAATGCTAAACTGAAAAAATTAAAAAAACAAAAATCAGAGACTTCACCTGCCGATCCGGCAGACTCATCTGCACGGCTTGCCCTTCAAGGTCGCTTTCCGGGTACCCGCGGCACACGATATGTATTGTGTCGCCCAGTTTGTTCAGGACCTTAATCGGCATCTCCTCTGGGGGCTGGCTCGAAGCCCGCGGCAGACTTTCCACAGTCGGGTGATGCACAAACCCCTCGCACACATTCCAATTCCTCATCATCAGCATCATCGAAATCACCAGTTGCACAATCATGCATGGTTCTCTTCTTCGACAACGTTGCAGGTTCTTCACAGGAGAAGTACCGCAATGTAACAATCTCATGGTCTCAAATACTATTCAATGACTCTTTACAAGCCTTCATCAGGATCCATGATTCTGATTCTGATTCTTTCGTATTTTCGCAAAATTTACTACATTCTCATTCTTTTGAATTCTTAGCTAAGTTTTGTATGACATTTGGTTCTCTTGCTGGTACTAACATTCAATAAGAGTTTTATGTGAGAATGTTTGAAAAAATCTAAGTTTTGAACGTTTGCTTCTCTTGCTGGTACTAACATTCAATAGGAGTTTTATGTGAGTAGGTGAAGAATGTTTGAAAAAAATTCCAGTTTCGAAAGTTAGTCAATCTTGGTCAAGTATATATGGTGGTTAATTTGGTTCTCAAATTCACGGGAAATATTTCATTTTATTGAACCAAATGTATGAGTATTTATTTAGAAGCATCCAAGAAGTTGAATTCATTTCTTTTTAAATGTTTAGCTGACGTTTGTGTGTTGGGTTGCTATCTTGCCAATGAAGAATCAATTATAGATGTTGTATGGGAGTAAAAGAATGCTTGATAAAATTTTAAGTATAGAGAGCTAGATATATGGTAATATGATGTTGACTACAATTCTCATAATAGAAGGTTTAAGGTTGACGAATCATTTGTCCTTTTGGGGTGAAGGATCATTTTATGAGATTTGTAAAGGTACTAGTGTATTTCTCTCCAATCTTCAATAAACATTCAACATGCACGTATCTAGTTTAACCTACGATTCATATCTCCTTATAATATCTTATCATGATTTGCAACTACTCCGAGATTAGCTTTGTGGACTCCCAAATTCATTAGAGAAACCCTCAATAGTTATGAGTCTAGTGACAATTAGCAACAATTAGCAATAAATTGCTAGCTAAAGGAAAATAACAAATTTTAAAGTCATATATTGTGACTACACTTGTAAGATGATTATAAATTGAAGATGTTGAGTGCTATTGTGAGGATATCATTCTTCATTGTTAACCCCTAAAGGACCAAGGCTGATTTTTTTAGTTTGATTAATTCAGTGTGGAATGAGTTTTGATCTTGAATTTTTGAGATTTGTTGTAGTAATTCTACTCTTTGTAACAAAGATGGGATGGTAATTTGCAGACATAGGTGATGTATAAATCGAACGATACAATTATACAAAGGTGAAATCCTAAGTGAGGGTAGCTCCTGAAATTTGCATACACTAAGCTATGTATGTGAATTTTTTCACACAATGACCTAACACCTCCATGCACACGACAGTCAAATCCATTTCACCAAATCTAAGATTGAACTTTGCATATTGGGTGAAAGCATGGTATTGTGTACCGAAAAGTTGATCCACCATGCTGAAAATACAATGTTTTTGGTCAAAGGCTATAAAAGAGTATCAAATTGTCTTTTCCATTGGTTCTAATTTCATGACACCCTCTGTTGTTCTTATAAGTACTCGAATCCAAAGTTTCAAAATAAGAATCATTACAAAATTACTAAAAGTAAAGATCGAAAATAGATGTTTAAATCCAATTTCAGGAGCAAATTGATGAATTACATAAATAATTATTGAAGATGATTTTTTCAGTTTTCTTTATGAGACTTTGTTAAGCATCATGTCTTTTATTTTATTAGATTTTTCTTTTTTACAAAAAATAAAATTTTAATGTATTTTTTGACATGTTGCTTCTTCATAGGGATCAATGTTGATCTACTTTACCATGCTTTCACCCTTTTGTCATTTTCAAAAAGTTTTAACCCCTAAGCTCCTAAGAGACCATTTTTGGGTCGCGGCCCATTTTTAAGGGGCTGCCTAGAACTAAATAAATAAGTTTTTGAAAAAATAAATATATTTTGAAATACTATATCAAGTCTACTTTCCAATGCAATTTGAATTATGTCAATCCAAGTTAAACTTCACCAAGGAGAATTTTTCAAAGTGGATCACCTCAGCATTGTCTTAGTGTTATAGAATTTGCTATTTGAAGAAAGTAATGATGTTCCCTTTATCATTTCTATTGCTTTTTTGAAGTTTACAATAGATAAACCAATTTTAACTATTTAAGCTAAATTTTAAATTCAAAAAGTGAAAATTTTAATTTATACAAATTTTCAAAGGTTGATGCCTTTTAATTCATTAAAAAATATCTAAAGGTTTTTTTAGATGTTTGACCGTATGGATAATTTGTAGAGATGATGCCCGACATTTTGTCTATTGAACCAAACTTCATGAAACATATAGAAGGCACATATTATAATACATCTATATTTTATTCAATATCCCTTGGAATTTTAGGAGTTAAACTTGAGCATGGGGCTAAAAAGAAAAGGTGCAACCAACTTCTTAGCTTATAATCTTACTATTGAGGAACCTTGAACTGTTGAAAATTTGTAAGTGATAATAAATTCAAATTGGTTGGAATATCCTATGGTTGAATCGGTCAAAAAGGTTTTAAATCAAAAACTATTTGCCTTTTGCTAGGAAGGGGTGCTTTTAGGCAACTTTGGAATGTTTGGAGAGTAACATAGTTGTGGTCCTTTGGGGGTTAAGGAATGGTTTCTTTAAAATAGCATTCTAAATAAAGAAATAAACGGTGGCAACTCAAGAATGTTATGAAGGGCACTATTTTCTAATATATCGAGAATGTTACAATTCATGATTTCACTCATGCTACATTATTTTCAAATTTAGCCCTATACAATTCTCAGTCCTATAATATATATTGTTCCAAAGTACTAGGAACTAAGCCCTTGTAAAACTTGAAATAGTGTTATTCAAATCGCCTCCATTCCATGATTGTCATGTTTGACACTATTTTCCAACTTGACATTGTATTACTAGATGTCTGAAGGTCTAATAGCTAACTACATCAAGTTTATTTTCTTTGTGTTGGTTACTACTCACGGAGCCTCAACAAAAAAATGAAGCACATTCTTTCTCAAAACCATAACATTCTTTAGCCGCCTTCTGGACACCCATGGGAATTGTTAGAGAATCCGAATCAAAACCACAAGAATCGGAATCTCATGAGAAAGTGTTGCTTGGATCAACTGAAATCACGTAGGATGGCTTGCTTTCTTAAAAAATTCTCAACAGTAAAGCCACTCAATGTATTACACAAGTCACAAAGCTCTCATTATTAAAAAATTTAGTTCTAACTCCTTCGTTGATAAGTCCAGGACGAAAAGGGTGAAACTAACACATTTCGTTAAAACTGGACTTCGACACTGGAAAAGTGATGGGAAGTGTTGCCCTTCTCAATAGAGATAGGTCCCCAATTTTTCTATAGTGCTCTTATTCGTGGTAACACTCTCCATCACTTTTCCAGTCTGCTAGTCCAGTTTTAACAAAATGTGTATTGTGAGTACAAACACTGGTTAAAGAATGTTATGGCCGTAGTACACCAACACATAATTTCAACACTCCACATGCTAAAAAGATGATGAAATGATGATATATGTGGTTGAATGTACAGTCAGGTACAAGTTGCGCACAAATTTTTGACTCCTCCCTTATTAAAACAGAGTCCGTTGATGTCCCTTCCCTAAATTGTAATGTGCTCAATATGGCATCCATGGATCTACAAATTGAAAGGGACGTTCCTATTCTAGTCCTCTACTGGTAGGAATTTTTTAATTCTTCAATTTTTTTTTAATTTCTCAAAGTTCCTATATACTATGTTGAAATTTTAGGCCCGAAAAAATTCGTAAGCATGTTGTACCCAATTGTACAGTACAGATCATACTTGCCAAAGTGTGACTACTATACTTGCGTAGCTGCGATCTCCTAGAAAATTAAATGGACTATTAACACCCAATTCGCTAATTTTGCACTTGGCCATATAATCATGCACTTGGCCCCCAAGCGCATTGAAAAAAAATGTTTGAAAAAATCACTAAAAAACACCTATTTTTGTCTTTCTACAATCCCTTACGTTGTAAAAAAACAATTTATTTGTTTATTTTGCATTCTTATTTTTATCTTTTATCTTTATCTTTATCTTTATATTTTCTTTTCTTTTCTTTTATCTTGTTTTATTTTCTTGCCTTCTTTCTTGTCTTCCTTCGTCTTTTTCTTCTAGTCTTCCTCTTGTCTTCCTTTTTTTTTTCTTCACCTTGCCATTTCTGGAGTTTAAACTTTTAAAACAAATTTAAAAAATAAAAATCAGGGAGCAGCTGATGGTTGAATCCAATACACGCCAAAAAATAATAATAATAATAATAATTTTGTGCTTCCGCTTTTTCCGGGCAGAGAGGGTCCGCGGGCGCGGACTCTACTCTAATTTTCAGCCTCCCCCCTTCACTCCCTCCTCTCCCCTATATAAACCCTCCCTCACTCTCCCTCCCTCACATTCTCCTTCCTCCCCTTTTCCTCTCTTGTCCTTCTTCCTCTCTCCTTTCTCCCTTCTCCTCAATATAAAGGAGGAAGAGGGAGGAAGAGTGAGGGAGGGCTTATGTAGGATAGAGGGGAAAAAAAAGGAAAGGGGAGGAGGGAGGGAGGGTTAAAATTAGAGTAGGGTCCGCGCGCGCGGACCATCTCTGCCCGGAAAAAACGGAAGCAAAAAAATAAAAATAAAAATAAAAATTGGCCTGTATTGGATTCAGCCATCGGCTGCTTCCTGATTTTTATTTTTTAAATTTGTTTTTAACGTTTAAACTCTAGAAATGGCAAGGTGAAAAAAAAAAAGGAAGACAAGAGGAAGACTAGAAGAAAAAGAGGAAGACTAGAAGAAAAAGAAGAAGGAAGACAAGAAAGAAGACAAGAAAATAAAACAAGATAAAAGAAAAGAAAAGAAAATATAAAGATAAAGATAAAGATAAAAGATAAAAATAAGAATACAAAATAAATAAATAAATTGTTTTTTTACAACGTAAGGGATTGTAGAAAGACAAAAATCGTTGTTTTTTAAAGAATTTTTCAAACAAATTATTTTAAAGCCAAATTTGCTCATGGAATGAGTGCACTTGGCCAAGTGCAAAATTAGGGAATTGGGTGTTTATTTTCGTTAGTCTTTGTGGTATTCGTGCACCTGGCCAGTGAACTGTATTTTTCAAGAGTAGATGTGGCAACGTAGGTAACAAAGATGATATAATAGCGAGTTTCCGTCCCAAATTTAGTTAGCGTTGTGTGAAAAGGTATATTTTGAACCATTCTAAAATGGGTAGTGTGAAAAGGTGTGCAATAGGAAGTGTACTCATAAAGTCACAAAGAGTGAAAATAATTGGGTAGTCTCTATGTCCCTGAAACAAAGCCAATAAATATAGTAAAACTACTCTATTGTCATGCTTCTAATTTGGGGTAGCTTGACTTTTATCAATAATATCTCCCTCCAAATCTCCAACACGTGTACAATATCCGGAAGAAATGATACGTAATTTTTACATATGAAGTCCAACCATGAATTTCAAAATGGCATTTCAAGCACAAAAATTATGAGAATCCAAAACCACAAAGTACATTGGATAGGTATTTGAGTCTAGTATCAAGAAATGATAAATATTAGGAAATTTTGGGATGAAATGCTAAAAAATTAGAAATCCACTTGGAAATTGTCAAATTGAGTAGTTTTGGATTGTTACTTTCATACATTGATATCTTAGTCAATAAGACCTCAAAACTCATGATTCTTTTTTTTACATGACTGTAGAAGGAATTTGAATACTTTCCGTTAGTCAAAACTTGTATCCATAATTGTTTGAATTGAGGGTAAAAAATGGAGGTTCTATTTTCATGTACAAATAGGTCAAAAATAGATATTTTTTTCATCAAAATTCACTTGTATGTGTTATGCATCTTGTATACTGCAACATGTCAAAATTTGGATAAGATATTCTAATTTATCAAATTTTCACATGTGACTTTTCTTTTATAAAACCAAAACTACGTAACATTTCTTTTGGGTACTGTACATGGTTGTCACGACACACGATGGACCACTTGTCTAGCTACCATGGGGTTTACCTATCCACTAGCATCTTGTTTGTTCTAAATCAAAAGATTCCAATACACATAACATTCAGTAGCCTTCATGCCCTTTGCCTTTCCTTCATGTACTCTGCACATCACTTTGGGACTCCACTTGTCCAATTAGCTACTGATGAAGTCCTATTGGATGTGGAATATGTTGCCCCATCTACTATAGAGCCAATGCAAAGCCACTACATACTACTGAATGTTATGATATTCAAACATATTTTCATAATATTTTTATAAATATCCTAATTTGGCCATCCCTAACAATTCAAATGGACCTCCTATCTACCCGTCCATACCCAAAGGGCACCCCAAAAGGCACATTGGGGGGCTCATCTAATGATCCAAATGTACCCGAAATGCTCGCCAAAATGACAACTAAGCACATGGAAGAGCATCTTCAATTCATTCTAGGTATCATGGTACACTAAAAGCCCCTATTCCATAGATAATTTGAGTCCTTCGATAATGTTGTGCGAGCTCACGAGGCGGAGACCAAATGCGGGGAGCTCTACGTGTGCATTCGATTGGTTCTTATTTTGACACCATGTTCATTCTTCAGATAGATAGAAACACCAACCCTAAAAAGGGCCGGCGTGAATAAAGTGTCCGTTCGTAATGTCAATGACCTGATGCCCACCGGACAAAGGGACATTGGAACAAAACTACTCTCCCCTTTTGAGGATGGACACTACAGTAACCAAAACAAAGTAACAGTGACAGTAACAAAGGAAAAAACGAAGTAGTGATGGATGGATGCTAGTTTGTATAAAGGTATGTTTAGTGTAAAGTTTTATCACCAAGTCATGAGTTCTTTGGTTGGTTGGTGAAGGGCGTTGTATCACGATTATGTGGTTCGGGTTCGAAACCAGTTGGGCTCGTTGAGCAGTGGTGTGATACACATGGCTTGGTGCTGCTAGTGAGTTATCATGGCAGGAAAGTTTGTACCAACCAACCGGCCCTTCCTATCCCTTGAGACAAGTTGAGCTAGTTGTTTGGAAAGAGTGGCTAGCAGTGGTTTAAACCACTACCCTCCTTCTTTTAATGTACTACGTCTGTTGGTATTGTTTGATTATTCTCTATAAGTCTTTTATGTAAAAGGATAGATCCGGCATATTGTATGGCAATGGTATTTATTGCTTTGAATGTGTGTTTTATGGAGGTTTCGCAAATGTTGAATTTTGTTTCTAATTGTTTCATTGAGGGGACGTGTGTGGTTCCTCTAGCTCCAGCAGTAATGACTATGATAGGATCTACTTTCCAACCTTGTTGTATGATGTTATTAATTAGAGGTTGGTATTTTATAATTTTTTTGCCAATTGTTTCTAGTGAAAATCTATCGTTTGTGTATGTGAATTCTATGAATTGTATGGTTAGGTTATCATCGGGGTTTATAGGGGGTGGGCTTTGGTATGGGAGGCCTTTAATGCATAATATATCTGGTTTGAATCTGGCATTACATTGATATCTTTGTTGATTACAAGTACATGGTAATAACCATGGAGGAACTGTGTTTTCTTGTGGGTTATTGTTGAATGTGCCCGCATTCATGAGAGTGTAGCATCTTGATTTATTTGAGGATAGTATTAATTTTCTTAATTCCCATACCGCTTTATTGTGTCTTTTGGTTCTTAGGGCGTGTATATGGTGTTGTTTGCATAGTAAAAGTACGTGTAGCCATGTATCTGCATCTTGTGAGTTACAAATGGGACAAGTTTTTGAGGGGAATCTTTGTATGCCAAAAATTAATTGCTTTCTGGCATTACCCATGTATTGACCGGTTCTAAATTTTAGTATGCTTGTTTTTTGTGAGTCTGTTATTTATGGATTATTCCAATAGTCATTGGACATTTCGTTATCTATGATGGAGTTTGTTGTCCATTTGTTAATGTTGGGAAAGTCTTCTGCCAGTATTTCTAGGTTATTTTCTCGGTCATGTTTCTTTATGTATTCTTCCAAACATCTAACTGGTCCTTTGTCTGGTCGTTTGATACGACCGGGCCATGTGTCTTTTTGGAAGTAGTAAGGTGTGGTATGTGCAAATTCGTGTGGATTTGTTGCAAATTGATAACCTCTTTTCATGGTTCCTTCTTTTGCGAGTTGATCTGCGTGTTCATTCCCGTTG
Source organism: Pohlia nutans (assembly GCA_022496805.1). Taxonomy (NCBI): domain Eukaryota; kingdom Viridiplantae; phylum Streptophyta; class Bryopsida; order Bryales; family Mniaceae; genus Pohlia; species Pohlia nutans. Next base: position 10,130,121 of record CM040097.1, read on the forward strand.
ATTTTAGCGTGTGCTTTAACTTTGTATATTGTGGTTGGTTGTGTTCGCTTTTTTAGCATTTTTACCATTTCTTCTAATATGGTTTTATCGGCGTGGTTGTTTTGTTGGGTTGGGTGTTTTAGTTGTGTGTTTAGAACATGTATACAATTGAGACAATCAATAAAAATATGTGCAGGTTCGTTTATGTATTTAGTGGTGATTAGTGAAAGTGTTTCATGTATGGCCATTAATTCTGCTCTGAAGCATGTTTGTAGTCCAGGCAGTCTTTTTGATATTTGTACATCTGGTTTAGATGAATTGTAGATTCCATATCCAGCTTTTTCTTTTTTCCAATGGCCATCATCAGCTTCTTTAGGTGGTAAAAAGGATCCATCTGTGTAATAGCTGTATTGTGGTAAATTTTTTAGTGTGGTGTTTATTTCAAAATTTGGAAGGGGATTTACCCACATGTTTTGTAGATTGTCATAGGGTGGGTATATGAGTTTGTTCCATTTTGTGCTTTTGTTAACTTTTGTGTTTGTTGGTGTGGGTGGTACTGTTTGTGTATGGTATTGCGAAATTTGTAGATTTTCAATTGTTGTGTTTATGGTGTCTATTTGGTTTATTGTGCCAATGTTATTGTTTTGATTGTGAATACACCATATGTGCATTGCAAGTGGTTCGTTTCGGGTTTTGTTGGGTTCTAGTGGTATTGTTGGTTCGTCATATGTAATGGTGTCCGCGGCAAAATGTATGATGACGTGCGTATCCGGGAAAGGTCCGTTGTATGGTGATAGATTTTGGTACCAGTTGGTGTCTGGGATTGCTAATATGGTGACAGTTTCAGGGTCTTGTTTTGCTGCTAGTCTTGCCCAATGTATTGCTTGTTGTGCTGTTTCGGCGTCATTTGGGTGTGCATATCCGATGCCTTTCCGTTTGTATTGAAAGGCTGTCCCTAGTGAGCCAAAAATCTTGTCTCTGGCAAATTTTGAGTAGAATTGGGTAGATTTCATGGAACATGTAATTGGTGAGGAAAAGTATGAGTGTGTTATATTAAATGTTGTTATTAGTGTGTCTAGAATGTTGGATGGAATGGTATGGTGTGGTGTTTTTATTGTATTCTTTTTGTGGTTTTTGTGTTCGTATCTTTGGTATAACCACACTACTTCTGTTTCAAATGTTTGTATAGCAGGTATTAGTCTGTGGGTGTTGTATTTGTTGTTGTTATATTGTTGCCATAACCATTTTATTCTTGTAGTCGGAATGGTGGTGATATACTTACCGGTGTCGTTATATATGTGAGTTTTATCATTTTGTGTTTGAATGGTGCATTTGTTTGTGTCTATGTCTCTTTCTGGGTTACATTCAATTGTGGATGTTTTGATGTAGGGGATTATTGTTGGAGGTGGGATGTATCTTGTGTCTCTATTTTGTATGGGTGTAAATTGTGTATTTATGATATTTTGATAGTGTTTGTTTTTATAATCTGTGTAATATTTTGTAAGTAGATTTAGATTATGGTGTATTACTGTTGGTAGATTTAGTGGAAATAGTTCGCGTTGTTCTAACCATTTATTGTATATTATGTGGTTTGAGTCTAACCATTGACATAGGTAGGTGTTGTATTTTTTAGATATTTTATATTTGTCTTTTGTTGTAATTGTTTTGTGGTTTAATATTGTGCGAATGGAGAATCTTATGGGATCGTTTTTTATGTTTTGTGGTGGGGCTGGTTGTTGTGGATGTGGAGGTTGAGGGAGTTGTACGGGATTTATTGGTGTTCTTGGTATGATTCTGTGGTTATATATTATATATTTTTCTTTTAGTGTGCGGGGTGGTAAATGTATTTGGCATGTATTTGGGCACTCTTGAGTACATTTTGGTTCACAAAATAGTTATTCTGCTATGTTTAGTGCACTTTTGTCTAGTTTAGTCGGATTTTGATAGTATATTTTGAATTCTTCTGGTGACATTAATTTTGTCCCATTGGGAAGGATAATTTGTTTTACATTGTAAATTTTGTGTGCCATTAATTTGTATAATAATTTGATGGAGAGTTTTGGGTCTAAGTGTGGTAGTTCGTTTATGTGTTTATGTAGTTCGTCTAAGTGTGGTAGATCGCCATTCTCGTTCCAGTTCGGTCATGTGGAGTTGGAAATTTTCTTCTGTGCTTTTTAGATGTATACCCCTGCTATTTTCAGGAGGAATAGTGTTCGTGTTGTAGGTGACGTAATGCAATCTTGGCGTTTAATTCTTGGGATGTCTTCTGCACCGCCGGCTTTAGCAAGTATGTGTTGTATTATTCCTTTGTATATTATTCCTAGTCTCCCTTTGTCGTTAAGTGCATTTCGAAGTTGTTCACCAATGCATCTAAGGTAGGCATTTTTTAGAGAGAAGGCTTCTAGTCCAAAGAACTCATGAGGTAGTTGAGTTATTATGTTTGCGGTGCTTTTAGGTAGTCCGCATATTGTTTTTTGAATTGCAATAATTTTCTTGTCAAGTTTTTTAATGGTTGGTAGTGAATATGGGACTGCATAGAAGCTGTAGGCTATGCCTGCTCTGATTACTGTGTCCACCATATTGATCCTTTGTTTGATAGTGGCAGGGCATTTTGATAGTTGTTTACATTGATCTTTTATTTTAGTTGTGGTGATATGTGTTTGGAGTTTCCATTTTAGTGATGGAACTAATTGTATGCCCAAGTATAGATAGGGTTCATTTTGATGTAGTACTGGTAGTGTTTGGTCTCTGTAACTAATTTTTTGGTTTGTCATGTGGGTTTTGAATTTGTTTGGTTGCATTTTGGATTTATTTGGGCAACTGGTAATGGCACATTTTGTAACTCCCAAGTCCATGCCTGCCCATTCACAGAATTTGTCAATTTTATTTAGTTGTGTTTGTAGTGATTTTGTATTATTTGATATAGCTGCTAAGTCATCTGCGTATGCTGCAGAGCTGATTTTTATTTTTGATGTACCAAATGTGTACCCATTTTCTCCTCTTTGTAGCCATCTCAAGAGTGGTTCAAGAAAGATTATGAATAGATATGGGCTAAGTGTGTCTCCTTGTATGGTTCCTCTTTGAATCGGTATTGGTTTTGTTTTGCCGAAGTGTTCTCCAGTAAATATGGTGTTTGAGTGGAAGTAGATGTTTCCAACTAGCATAATTGCATCTTCCGGGTATCCAAGGTCTTTCATTATAGCTAAGAGTCTTGCATGATCTAATGAGCCAAATGCGTTTTTGAAGTCTATCTATAGTAGGTAAATGTCTTGATTTGTAAATTTTGCGTCCTCTAGTGCTGCTATAAGGAGTTGTAATTGTCTTGCTGTACTTCTTTCTGCTCTAAATCCTTCTTGGCTATCATGTAGGATTTGGTATTTTTCTCCGTATGCTGATAGTATGTATGTTAGTGTACTGGTGAAGAATTTGTATATTGTATTTGCAAGTGCTATTGGTCTATGGTTTGGCAGTTGTGCGGGATTTCCTTTTTTATAAAGTAGTATGGTTAGACTTATTTTCCATGAGGCTGGGATTTGTTTTTGTTTGTAGCAATGAGTGAAAAATAAAAATAGTAGTTTATGGAAGTTTTCGGGCATATTTTTTAGTATTGAGTTGGGGATTTTGTCTGGGCCTGATGTTTTGTTGTTAGATAGGTGTTTGAGACATATGTCATATGTTTCTTTATCAAAGTGTTTATAAAGTGGGATTTGTGGGTTTCCTCTTTTTTCTATTGCAAATCCATCAAGGTCGTGCCATGGGTATTGTCTAACTGCGCAAGTGCATTTTGGTGGGTGTTCGGGTTGGTAGTAGCATGTTGGTACTGTAGGTCTATTGCTAATTGATTGCTGTATGTGGATTTCATTTGCTATGTCTTCTGGACTGGTTAGTATGTTGTTGTTTCTATCCATAATGCAATCTAATGGTGGTGTTTCTTGATTTTTGAAAACTTTTTTGTTTATTTTCTTTGGGCTTTTGTCGTATTGTTGTCTATATTTTGCTATTGCCTTTTTTATACAACTTTGGGTATATTTTGTAGTGATTTTACGGGCTTGTATTTTTGTTGTTTTGGCTATTTCTGCTAGAGATTGGATCCATTCTTGTTGATTATGTTCTTGGGTTGGAAGTGGTGGGATGGTGACATTTGTGTGGGTTTTTAATTCTTCGATTATTGGATGTGTTTGCCAATTTTGTATGTTTTTTGTTATGTAAATTGTTTTTCTAATTAAATGGTAGGTGGATAGGTGTTTTTTCCATGTTTTTTTGTAGTTTTCTTGGTAAGAAGCCTCCTTGTTGGGAAGTATGATTTGTTAATGTCGGGAGCGGTGGTGCACTACAAGTTTCTTGGATTTTATCTGATATATTTTGTATCATGTGATCTAGTTTTGAACAGGATATTTGTCATTGGTTGTCTGTTAGTTGGTCATTCGATAGTATTGTGATGAGTTCATTTATTTGCAGAGCATTTTCTTCAAAATATTCTGTTTTGAATTTTTCAATATTTTCTTGTGGTATAGGGTTTAGAATTCTCGTTGTTTGATTTGTTATTTGTATGGGTTTTGCTAATAATGTGTTTGGTGGTATATATAGCGTTACTGGCGAATGGTCCGAATTAAGGTTATGGTCATTATCTGTAGTAGATGTGTATAAAGTATTATCTGGTGTTTTGATGTAGTATCCGTCAATTAGACTGGTTTGATTATAGTTTAGTCCTCCTTGTTTGGTGAATGGGTAATCTGTTGGGATGTATTCCAGTTGGAGATTATTTGTAAATGTTCTCCATTCTATGTCTTCTATTTGTGGTGGGGTTGTGTCAGTTGTATTTTGTCGTCCTATAAGTGTTATGTCTCTATTGAATTCACCGCATAATATATGTGTGGTATTTGGGTGTGCATTAATTTGTTGTGTTATGTTTTGTTGGATCATTGGTATATATTGTATATCGTCTGCATGTGACGGCATGTACATGTGGATAATTAGCCAAGTTTGTAGTAGTTTATTGTCGATTTTTATTATTTGTAGATAGGGGGATATTTCTTTAGGAGTTGGGATTTTAGTGATATTGCCGGGATATGCGTATTTTTGATTTATTAGTGTGAGGAGACCTCCTCTAGCGGGAATGTATGGCATTCTTTGTTGCATGCATCTTGTTAGGGCATGTGTGTTGTTAAAAATTAATTTGTATTTTGGAAATAGGTTTTGTATATATTTGGTGGATTTTGTAGCGGTTAATTTAGTTTCTTGTATTGTGATGATAGCGGGTTCATCAGGTGTGTTGGCAATTAGTTCATGTAGGTTTGGAAGGGCCGTATTTAGTGATGAAGCATTCCATGTAATAAATCTTGTATTATGTTGTGATATATGTATTTGTTGTGGTTGAATTGTGGGTATGTTTGGAAGAGGTGGGGGATGGGTATATTGGTGTAGTAGTTCATGTATTTTTAAGGTTTCTTCCAACAAGTTGATAGGGAGGTATGGGAATTTATCGATCATGTTTTGGAGGGTTATTGAACCATTGTGTTGATGAATAAAAAAATAAATTTCTTTGTGAATGGTATTTAGTGGGTTTATTAAGTTTTGGTTATTATTTGTGAATTCTGTGTATGGGTGTGTAGTTATGATATGTCTTTCAGGTGGGTTTTGTAGTAAGGACATTTTTTCTAGCAGTAGTGTTGTCCAATCAGGGTTGGTGATTTGTATTAGGAGTTGGTCACATGTTTCTTTTGATGGACTTATTGTGATGATGAGTGCGTATAGTATTCTAGGTGATGGATGGTGTTGATTTTGGTACATATATTTTGATATGTGTGGGTAGTCATTACTAGCTTCCGTATGATTTGGATGTGTTATATTTAGAATGGGGGAGAATTGTTTTGCTAAGTGTTGGTATTCTGGATGTAGTTTAATCGTGCTTGGTATAAAGTATGTTTTGGATCTTCTTTTATGTGTTGGTGGGTGTGTTTTTAGTAGGTCTGGCATGGGCCCAGGGTTGGTTTCAATGTCTCCGCAAAGTAGTAGTATTTGGAGTAGAAAGTTTCTTTTTTGAGGAGACTTTTGGGTTATTTTAATTTTTTTCCTTTTGGTTTGTTTAATTTTGAACGAGGCCGGTAGGCTGAGTCCATTGTTGGTGTTCATGTCTATCAATATTTAAAAACTTTTTGTGCTCTAAGTTTTTTGGAATGCTTAGTTTAATTTTCTTTTGAGTTGTATTTGTAGAATATATGGTGTTTATTTGTTTATTGTATTTGGTATATGTATGTAATTTTGGATTTTGTAAAGAGTTTCTCTTCTGATGAGGTTTTTGTTTTTTCTTTTGTTTGTTTTGGACGAGGCCAGTAGGCCGAGTCCATTGTTGTTTTTGTATTCTATGGTTATTTTTTGTTTTTATATAAGTGTGTATATATTTGATTTTGTTTTTATTTTTATTGTTGTTGTTTTTGTTGTTGTTTTTTTTTTTGAGATGTTTTGAAAAATTTCTTTTATTGAAGATTGTGTCTTGTGCTTATCCTCTTGCATTGCGGTGTTTGTATGGGTTTTGGTTTTACTTTTTTTGTTTTTTTGTGAAAAAAATACTATTAGTTGTGTTAAGATTTTGATGTGTATGGTTTCATAGGTGTTTTTTGTTTGTGTGTTCTATTTCGTTTGGGTGTATAAATTTTGGAGTTTATGTTTTGAGTGTGTTTTATGTAAGTTGTTTGAGTATAGTAGAGGGGGTATTTATCGTATTTTTGTGTTGATATTTTTGTATTTTGTGTAGTAATGTAATTTGTAATTGGTATCGGAGTATTTATATATTTTGGTGTATTCATATATTGTAGTTTTTGTGTATAGATACCGTATTGGTATGTATGTATTGTTTTGTTTTTTGTGTATTTTTTCTTACTTCTCAATAGGTATTTTTTTTTGGTGGTGTGGATGACATACAAGTTGTATTTATGTACAATGTACGGAGTATGGACAGCTCGTATAAAATGGTGTATAATACGCCTTTTGTATTTTTTGAATATAGATAAAGTATAGTGTATGGATATTAGTATTTGTAAATACGAATGTATTTTTGGTAGACTGTATGCTATACGAATAGTATAGAAATACTAGTGTATAAATATATATAGTATCTACTACTCGTATAATATGGAGTATAATACTCCTTTGGAGTAGGTATCCAGTATCTACTATGTATTCTACTATGTGGTCTTTAGTCACTCTATGTTTTTTTGATTTTCTATAGCGAGGCGTGTGGTGCTTCCTTTGATGTCTTGGATGCCCTTTAATGCCAACAAAAGGGATTCTTGAACGAAATCAATCTTGGATTGGAGTTCTTCATGTTTGGCATTGTTGTTGATTCTATCTTCCCTCATTCTTGTGTCAATTTCTTCTCTCATCTTTTTGTTGCTTGTTTCCACAATGGTAATGACATCTTCTTTTGTAATGGGTGGTGTAGAGGTTGTCAATGATGTTACCGTGTTCACCAAGGCGGTGTTGATGTCATTAAACCCCCACTTGTCAATTTGCTCCTTGGTGGATGGCTCCAATCCTTCCAAGCTTCTTCTATGTGGTAGAAAATCTACATAATGCCCACCAATGGTTAGAGTTTTGTTGAGAAATTTGCGGTACACAATGGGGTTAGCACAAAGAACATTAGCACTACCATTATGCTTAGTTCCTATCTCTTTGTGATACCAAATGGAGATGATGTTGCTCGAGTCCATAATCTTGCCAATGGCCTCGGTGGTGTCTTGTACCGATAGCAAAATAGGGAGATGGGAGAGTGTCAAAGTAATTGCATCTTTTTTGGCCTTTGCCTCCGGTGTCATGCGGTAGTTAGAGGTCATTTTCCTTTGAGGAACAATGATCTCTTGTTTTGCGGGAATGTGATGTAAGCGGATTTTATCCGCTTGAGATGGGGTGGGTGCCATGATGAAGGCATGGCTTTCATGAAAGCTTTTTTGAATGTCGGTTATTTCAAAATCTTGAAGCGGAGACATCCACTATATTCTCACTTTTGATTTTGACAGATAGGTTGTTGTTTCTAGCAACGGCGTGGAAGCTCTTGCAAACTTTGCCCAAGTAGTTCCTAGAGGTTTGCTCATCCAATGAGTCCTCCATGTTGTCAAATTTGAGTATGAAGGGGCGGAGTCCTTTTAGCATGCCAATCCCATCAAGTTCGGGGTTTAAGAAGTGCAATTTAATGACCCCGTTCCACACTCCTCTTTGGCCTCCCCTCTTGGTGCTAAAACAAAGCACCGCCACGGGATCTATGAGATCCGTGCCTAGGAGAATGTCCATTTCCTCAAGCCTTTGCATGACTAGGGATTTGACATGATCATGAAGGAGTGGGAATTGTACGTGAGTTTCAAAGTGAATTTCAACGTGAAAATCTAGAGCAAGTCCCGTTTCGGGGTTCACCGGGATGTCAAATGGGATTTGTGTCAAATTGTAATGTTGACCCAAAATCCCATCCTCTCTAGTCATGGGGTAAAGGAGTTGGGGGATTCGTGGGTAAACCACGCATGCACCCCAAGCCTCTTCCGCCTCTTTGGGAGACATGCCCCTAGTGACCATGTCCTCAAGTGTTTCATCTGTGAACATAACTTCATCTTTGCATTCTTTGGCTAGTTTTTCCATGTGGTGGAAACCTAACCAAAAGTTGGGAGTTCTAGTAGCAAATAACGTGTTTTGAGACACAATTATAGAGTCTGTGGACTCTGTTGTGGTTTTACCCTTGGGAGTGTCAAATGCTAGGTCTTCTGTCTCTGCGCTACTGGTCTTCTTCTTTGTGGGACTTCAAGTTCTGCCTCTGGAGCTGCTCTTGCCATTGTGTCTTCTGGTACTGCTGGGACTCTTGCTCCTGCTTGCATTGGGGCTTCGCGAGCTGGGACTCCTTCCACGCCTTCGATCTCGGGCTGCATTGTCTTCAGTTCTATCGTGCTTGTTGGCGCTCCTCGTTCGCCCGCCCCAAATCGTGGGGCTCTAGTCTCCTTCGCCGGTCTTCGGTTCTCTGTTTCATTCTTCACATATAGCTTGGATTATAAGTGTTGCCTTGTAGGGCTCAAGAAAGAATGAAAATTTGCCAAGAGAAACACCAAATGTGTTGTGACTTGCTTCATATGATGTCTGCATTGGGATGCAGCTACAGACCGAGATTCTTTCAGTATTGTGCTGGTACTACATTAGGAGAGCATGACATATGACTTCGTAGAGCATTCATAATTCTTCAGAGCCTCGCCTGCTCACCTTCGAATCTCATTGAGATTCTGTCAGGGAATAGCATCCAAGTGGAGAACAAGGGATGTTGTCAAAAAGTTGAGACTTAAGAGTGGATGAGCAATGAACATTTGGTGAGCATAGTTATTCGGTTTTTATAATATTGTAAGGCCGGCATAGCTACAGTACTATATGAGGGAAAGGGTGTGATCTCCAAGGGGTTTAACCCCTAAAGGATGTTGGGGTATTTTATACACTGGTGGAATCAGCATACAGGTGATGCTAAGGGGTGTAAAAGTGCGAATTTGGAGGGGAGATTTTTTGAGGTGGTGCATATCCATGCACTGTGCATATGGTGATTTTCAAGAGCATTTCCATCCATTGTGGGATAATAAAACAATTATGTATACCTCATATCTTGCCATACAATTCCCAGTACACAACTAAAAATACGTAGAAAACGCCCTTTGAGCAGCCATATCTTTTTTTCCACGTCACATATTATTAAATAAAAAAATTGTATCTTTAGTTCCCATTCCAAGCTCTATTTTTCATATTTGCAGTTTCTATCAACACAATAGTCTTCGTGGTGAATTACCATCTAGAAGAACACTTGCAACCCTTTTTGGCATGCAACCTCCCTTTTCATAGTACCCACTTAAGAATGATTTAAAACATACCAAACAAAGTTAGCTAAGTTTTTTAAATTTTAAATTTTGCAAAAAATGTACTATTCTAATAGAACATATACTATCTTATACTCCTAGTAGTATATATTATCTATACATTTATATTAGTCCAACAATAAAAATTTAATTTTAAAACTTGTTTAACAATTTGAATCAAATACAAAGAAGATTGGAACAAAGGCTCGCAGCTATACCGTCTTTGTTCATGTTGGTCTTAGGGGCAATGTTACTCTTCGTTTTCTACTATATGACCTAGTTCATGGCATTTAATTTAAATTCCTTTAGAAGACATTCATGTACTTTTGAATTTTTTAATGAAATGATTTTTCAAGATTTTTTTTTTAATAATTTGTTTTTTACCTTTTAGATACTTTTATAATTTGCTTGATATAATTCTTAGGTAGCTTAAAAACACTTAATTATAGCCCAAGTTACTATAACACTAGTGCAAAAGGTGTCTAATTCCACCAAAAATAACCACCAAAAAGTGTCCGATTCCACCAAAGATCTAGATCTTTGGTGGAATTGAACACTTTATGGTGGTCATTTATGGTGAAATTAATCACTTTGGGCAATTATAAAAAAGAAATAGCCTACCTGAAGACTGTGCATATTACAAAATTATGTAATTATCTGGTGCAAAAAAATGGCAAAATTAAAATTAATACCTCTTAGAAAAATACCCAATTATCTCTGATGCTACAAAAATTGTACAAGGAGTGAATCCCCCGAGGTCTTGCACTAGTAAATCATAGATTTTGCATTTGGCTTAACCGTTAATTGCCCAGGCGTCCATTTTTTGAACGATGTACAAATTTCATCCACGTTTTCTCATCTGTCATGCACTTTTGTAGTGTGGGTTTTTTACTATAAATTTTATGGGAAGTTAGCTTCATGCATTTGTGAACCAATTAGAAAAGGGATGATTTGTGAAAATTTTATGCCTCGTTTCATGTTGTAGTGAATCACCAAAAATTTCTAACATTCATCATAGTTCAAAAGTACTCTTGAAAAAATCAACTCATAAAATTAAGCAACCAAAAAATCTCCAAAAATCACTACGCTTAAAGTATTACATTTCAACTCATCGTAACATATTTCATCCAGAGATTGTCAATATCTTATTCGTAATCGAATTACAAAAGAATTTTGAATTTTGAGTTAAATTTTTATACAAAAATATTGGTGATAAAAATCATAGATCTAAATGTATGGATAGAATATAAGATTGATAATGTACAACTTTTATTTATACATCGAGTTCAAAATATCCTTCTTAAGTAGTTGCATTTTATAATGCATCTTTTCAATTCTCCAAATCTGGAGAGGGTTGTGGGCATTTAGGGGTTAACTCCTTTGACACCTCAAAATTTGGTTTCCTAAGACTTCCAAATCTTATTTATAAAAAACAAGCTTAATGATGAGCATTTTTGCCCAAGAATATTGTAAGATTTTGAAGCATGGTGTTCATTACTTGTGAATGTATACTTGAGATTTTCACATCAGTTGGTATCGTAGCCTCGATTGTAGCTCATTAGGTAATAGCAATTGAAATCACTAAAATGGCAGGCACCATGTTAACTTTACAGTGGTAATCACTTGGGGCTTTTTATTCAAAATTCCAAAATCTTATACTAAAAATGCAAGGGTAAAAGTACCAATAGTAAGTCCCGGGGTGCACTCTTTATTAAATTTTGGCATTATGTGCTTTCATGATCCCTTTTAAAATACCCCTTGTATACGTTAGAATATTCTTATATTTGTTCATATATATGTCTTATGTAAATAACAACCCTATTTTGAGCCCTAAAAATGCATTTTGTATGTATACATAATACGGTAGTGTTCAAATTAATCCCCTTCTTGTGCACTCACGTGATTCCTCACACATAAAAGAATGCATCCTCGGGTTGTAAGTAAAGTGTATTCAATACACAATGTTACAAAAATAAATCAAAATTCAAAATATTTTTATTAGGATAAACTTGTGCAAACCGACAAAGTTAAAAAAAAGCTCATTCACAATTTGGTAATCATGGTCAAAGATCTAACCATAGGTTAAATGATCTTGTTGCTCACCACTAATCTACCAATCATTGGTTGCAAAAATGTAGGAAATTACAAAACTTTGCATTTTGAGAATATTTTTCATAACCAGTTGTTGACTCAATGCCAACGTGGCTTCATCCCATTGGCAACCCGTCACCATCACCATCACAAGTTGTAACTCATAACCTTCTCTCCTTTCAACTTGCATCCTCCACCCTTGGATCATGAAGATCAACAGTTGTGATTGAAAAGTGAACAACCAGTTATATATGATAACCTACTCGCTGCTACCGCGGCTCGTCAGTTATCTAATACATTTTGACTTCATCAAAGCTCTAAACAACTTGAATTTGGTGACATTGGAAAGTGGGAAAATTTTCTTATAAGCTGAAAAATGAAATTCTGAAATTGGACAAAATCTCATCCAGAAATGGGACCAATCCGTGCATTAGGGGTTAAAAATCCATTAACAAGAGTATGCTCAATTTAATGTGTATTGTACTGACCATAGAATAGTGCTTTTTAATTACTCATGTGATCCTCATCATTGAGCAATCATTCAAAACGATTAACCCCTATTTGCCTAGAGCCCTCTCCGAAATCGGCAGTTTTACAAAGATGCATTATAAAATTTAACTAAGAGGGATATTTTGAACTTAATGTATGAATAAAAGTTGTACATTATGAATTTTTGATTCTATTCATACGGTTAGATCTATGATTGCTATCACCAATTCTTTTGTATAAATTTGAAACTCAAAATTTAAATTTTTTTTGTAATTCGATTACGAATAGGATATTGACAATTTGTAGATGAAATTTGTTGTGATTGGTTGAAATGTGATACTCTAAGTGTAGTGATTTTGGAGATTTTTTGGTTGCTTAATTTTATGAGTTGACTTTTTCAAAAGCACTTTTACATTGAAATCGTTGAAATTTTGGGTGAATCACTACAATATGAAATGAGGCATAAAAATTTCACAAATCATCCCCTTTCTAATCGGATCACACATTCATGAAGCTAACTTCCCATAGAATCTAGAGTAAAAAATCCACACTGCAAAAATTGCATGACGGATGAGAAAACATGGATGAAATCTGTACATCGTCCAAAAAATGGACGCTCAAGCAGTTAGGGGTTAATCTCTTACAATGCAAACGTTGATACAACATATGAATAGCTTTGAAACTAGATCGAACAATTCAATATTTCAGTTATAAGCTAATAACATCTTCACTGGGGTTATTTAACCCCTAAAGGACCAAGGATGCATGGTTTTAAAATGACAAATTCAATCAATCATATCATGAAAAATATAGTTCAGATGGGACCAAATCTTATATTACTGGAGTCAGTGAAGAACATTGCATGTGTTGATCAAAATCAGAAATAAATTTGAACAAAAGAAACTCCACTTAGAACCTACTAAAAAAACATGAAGCCCAATTTGGCCTTATTGGTCCTTTAGGGGTTAAAGGAATTGTTCAAGCAGCCTGTTATTTGAAGTCTGTATCAGTATGATATGTCAGTCTAATTTCAAAGCTACTCATATGTTGTATCCCTCTTGCTATACAACAAACTAAGGTAGTGGTGCATATTTCCGTTTGAATTTCAGGTTTGCATATTTAGACTTGTGAAAGAAGAAGTTTATAATTTTTGGATGCTCCGCAAAGCTAGTGCAAAGGCATCCCCAAAAAAAACACATTTTTTGAGCATTTCTACAATTTTCTATGAATTTTTAAGCTTGAAAGCATAGAGTGGCCATTAACCGCCTGTAGGGTCTTGGCTTTCATGAGAGGTTGGATTGTGAAAATAGTGCGCTTACTGCACCAATCAGAAGCACTCAACTTTCCAAGGCATGGACGTAATTAGAACGTTCCTAGGAAATTTTTAGGTCCAGGCTGGGTGGTTTCTGGGACCCAGCCCCCCAATCCTAGGGGTCGGAAATTGGGACTGGTCGGAAATTGGGACTGCTACCTTAATCATGGAGACACAAGTCACTGGTGATAGAGGAGCTGTGTATATCTACACTAGAATTCTGTCAGGCTCTGGCTGCTTGGAGCCAGCCCCGCCTATTTGAAAGTTGGCATCCCCGAACACAATATTCATCTCTAATTAATCTCCATGCACACTATTCTACCTCTCCGCACTCCTGTATCCAATTTGAGCCATTCATGCAACCTGTAGATGTCAATGTTTACCATCCACAAGGGCCAACCCTCGAGAGATCGAATCAACATAACTTTGGTCACACATGTATATTTGTGAACGGAAATGATTCAGTTACAATCTCTGATTCTTCAGCATTATCAACCTATGACTTGCTTGCACCATGCATCTCAAAGGAGAACACATACTGTATATCTATTGTGGTTGCAGTGTTTGATCGATCTTACCTGCATGATCGAAGAAGGGCCACTTGCCTTTCTATCACTCCATGATATGAGAATATAACGAACAGCAAGGACGTGCTGAAGAGGACGCCGGACATCATCCTCCAGTGTTCTAAACTCTCCCATAAACTCTTTTTAATCATTCAAACTGAAACCAGAGAATATCAAGAAAACACAGGGAACCTTCACAGTTTGACCCTGGGGCCAAACTTGGGATGGGGAGTAAAAATGAGGGATTTTTACCTCGGGGCAGTTTTTTTTTGCCCCCATGCCAGTCAAAAGCACCATGATTTTACCCCGGTAAAGGTTCCAAAAAGGGAGTCAAAGTTTGACCCCCGACTCCCTATCTACACTTTTGGACACACTGCTAAATGGGGTAAAAAATGAAGCTAAACCAACCACTTTTTACCCTGGCAAAAATGTTTGGGACCCCTGTGAAACACAGCAAGGAATGTAACAATAGATCGATATGCACATTGCGGTCAATTGCAATGCCAGGTTCTTATTTAAATGTCATGCATTCATTGTCAAACCGATTGAGAAACCGACGGATGTATTGTAGCACAGTTCTCTCCTGGCCAAAAACGATTGTACTTAGACAAGAATCAATTTACAGGGGAAAAAAAAAGACCTAAAGCACAAATAGCAAGGACACTTTACAGAGTATCACAAAATGCATACCATGATCACTATGCTGTGGCAACCACAACAAAGATACAATGAAGACTAAAGTACACTCTAACGAGACAGCATCAGAGCGCACGCTAAAAAAAACCGGTTTGTAGCGTACGCTCCACCGGCGACTCTGAATTGCACTCCAAAGGTCATCTAGGGCATACCGTGTAGTTCCCCAACAACATCACTCAATTAGACTCTGAAAATAGTAAGCAAGCCACCACACATGGATTGTGCAATCACGATGTGCTATTAAGAAGAGAAGATACACTAGCTTGAGTGGTTTTGAGGGCACTGAACTGGGTTCCCCTATACAGTGTCACATTCCAAATAAATTGTTGACCAACCCATGCACATCCATTTTTCCATAGCCAGAGAGCTATCCAGAGTGTTGGTGGAGATGCTCTTAGGGTTACAAAACGACAACTACGACAACAGCCGACGAAGCTTCACCACAGCGTTTTCAAGCTTGAACGTGTTTCCCTCTGTGTGAACAGGGTTATGGTAGAAGCACCTAATTCATATAGTAACCCAATTTTGACAGCTACACCAAAATCACCATATACTGTGTGGGTGAATGATGTGGGTACATTCATTCATTTAAACAAAGTTTCATCCAATTTGGATGAATTGTACCATAGTATTTTGAAAAAAGTATTATTATTAAAGCCTCTCATAAATACTGTGGGGCACAGTATATGGTGATTTTGGTGTAGTATTTCAGTGTAGATGGAAAAAAAGATGTGGAACATTTTTTTACAACTACTTTAATTTGGGGTAACAAATGGTCATTTAATGTGCACTCACAGATTTGGCTACATGGCAATCTTTTCAAAGGTTTTATTCTTCAACTCCTTATCTTTTTTTCTTTTTTTTTGGAAACACAAGAATTCATTTGCATTTTTGCAACCCGCGGCAAGCTTTCCAGTTAAGTATTAAAGATGATTTCACACCCGGGAATCAAACCGCCAACCAGATAGATAGAAACTCAGGCGTCTTTCAAGGCCGGCGTGAATAAAGTGTTTGTTCGTAATGTTAATGATCCAGTGCCCACCAGACAAAGGGCCATTGGAACAAAACTACTCTCCAACCGCCAACCACTCCATTTGGTTGGGGTAGCTTACCACCATCACCTAAGTGGTTTAGGGTACTCATTGTTTTTTGATACAATATCCATTTTTTATGCACTCTTACACTAAAGTTATTCATAAAGTCTAGCAAAACTTTATTAAAAGAGGAAAGACAAGGCAAAATTGGTTTTTGGTTAGCTTCAAAGGTAGCAAAAACAAGTTTTGCCTCCGCCTTTTTAACCCTTAACCGTCCCTAGTTTTTTGGGCTTAAAAACATCATTGCTTTTGATGTGTTATAGGTCTAAATTTAAGTGAGGTATAGAAATCTCAACCGTACAATCTTGTAATATACATGTTGTAGATGACGTGAATCAAATTTGAAGTCATTTGGCCACATAGATTGTAAGATCATAATGCTTTAGTGTTAAAAAAGAATGCTGAAATTTTCCTAGCAACACATTAGAGGTGAAATTTGTTTTTGATACTACTCAAATGAAAAAACTTTAAACCACAAAGTGGTTCAAAATCATCATATAAACACATTGGTACCAAAAAAACTCACGAAAAAATTTATGTGCCCTAAAATGGCCTTGCAATGTCAAAAAGTAGCCCGAAAAGTGATCCATTTGACCCAAAAAGCAAAAAGCGTCCAAAATAGACCCGTGCCTTTGAATGTATCCCAAACATTCTAAACAACATGGATTGATATGAAATTTTCACCATAATAACTAGACTTCAAGGGGAATCCAACCCAACAATTTTTATTGAAAGTAAACATTGGATGAAGGAGATACAAGCCCCCAAAGTTGCAGCCATCAAAATGCACAAAAACTGTCCAAAAAAAAAAGATCCTTGCTTTCAAATGATTCCTAAAAATTCAATACATCTCGAATTGATCTGAATTTTCATCAATCAAACTAGACATCTTGCAGGAGGATTTCCCAAAATTTCATTGAAATCAAATATTGTATGCAAAAACTACAGCTCTTCGATGTGAAAGTAACTCAAAAAACGTTCAAAATATGGACGCCGAGACAGTTAGGGGTTATACCAATTACCACGCTCTGCTTTGTCAAAGATATTCAAATCTTGAACCTTCCTAATGCAAAAAAAGCTCCCTAAAACCACACATAAGTTTTGTTAGGGAATATGGAAGTGCCCCCACTGCGGCCTATGCTCCCCCGCTTCGGCCCCTCCCCCATAGCTAACTCCCTTGTTGTTCATGTCAGACTTTGACAATTAACTCCCTTGCTCTCATGTCATGTCAGACTTTGACAGTTAACTCCCTTGCTACCATGTCACACTTTGACAATTATCTCAATAACTCTATTGATGTTCATGTCAGACTTTGACATTGACAGTTAACTCCCTGACTGTTTATGTCAGGCATTGACGCTGACCCTCTTTGACAGTTAACTCCCTTATTATTCATGTCAAACATTGACACTAATTCTTTTGTTGTTTATGTCAACTTTGACACTAACCCTCTTTGACAGTTAACTCCCTTACTATTCATGTTAGACATTGACACTAATTCTCTTTGACAATTAACTCCCTTACTATTCATAGACATTGATACTACTCCCTTGTTGTTTATATTAGACTTTGACGATTAACTCCCTTATTGTTCATATCAACTTTTGATAGTTAACTCTTGATAGTTAACTCAGTTAACTCCATTGTTGTTCATGTCAGACTTTGACATTGACAGTTAACTCCTAACTGTTTATGTCATGCATTGACACTAACTCCCTTGTTGTCAGTTAACTAGTTAACTCCATTGCTGTCAATGTCAAACTTTGACATTGACAGTTAGCTCCCTGATTGTTCATGTTCATGTCTTAACTCCCTTACTGTTCATGTCAGGCTTTTGACATGTCAGTTAATTCCATTGTTTTTCATGTCATTAACTCCCTGACTGTTCATGTCAGATATGGACACTAACTCTCTTTAACAAGTAACTCCCTTACTATTCATATTAGACACTGACACTAACTCCCTTGCTATTTATGTCAACTATGACAATTAACTCTCTTACTATTCATGTCAGACATTGACACTAACTCTATTTGACATTAACTCCCTTAATATTCATGTCAAATATTGACACTAACTCCCTTGTTGTTCATGTCAGACTTTGACAAACAAATTTATTTCAAACTTGAAACTTTAAGCACAAGACAAACCAAGATTTGTATTACTTTATGGATAACTCAACTATCTTATGAGATTTTTATTTGTTCAACATAAGTCTAAAGGCAATGATAGGTGTTTAAATTGAATACCTTTAACTTTGAATAAGTTTTTCATTGTGAAGAATTTTCTAATGATTCTACTTCATATAGCATTGAAATCAATTTGCTATTGATCTCCATATTTCACTCCACAAAATGATACAATACTCAAACACAAAACAAGATAATGACTTTTGGACTCATGTTGTGAAGGAAGGATGGAAATGGTGATGACTTTTCATCTAGTACCTTAGTCAAAAGGTATAAACGTATGAGCGTGGTTATGATAAAAAGAATAAAAGGAATAGTGAATAGAACATGGTTGTGACATTTGAATCCATATCGTGGTTTGAAGCAATGAAAGAAGGTTGTGATTTTTGAATCCATACCTTGGTTTGAAGAGATGAAAGAATGTTGTGACTTTTGAATCCATACCTTGGTTTCAAGGGATAAAAGAAGGTTATGACCTTTGGACCCATACTTTAGTAAGAAGGGATGCAAAAAAAGTTGTAATTTTGGACTAAGTATTGATTTTTTTTTTAAATCTTTCTTTCAAAACCATACCTTGAACACCCTTCAAACCTTATTTTACATTCCAAGCAACATATGCATATCCATATACGACACCCACTCACAAACTTTAATACATTATACATAGGTTAACCCCTAAATGCCCAAGCATCCAAATAGTGAATGGTGGTTGGTCAAATTCAATTTCAAGCTTAATAATGATTATTTTTACTTTCAAGTCCAACTAAGAAAATGAAGCTTATCAAGCCTAGTTTGTAATTCACTATGAAAATCTGAAAAAATCATAATATTAAGTATTTTATTGCACTTGCAATGTCAAGAGGTCATTATCCGAACTACACTACAAAACATGTCATCATCAAATTTACAAATTTAGAGAAATTGAATTTTCCATATGCTTCATTGTAACTTGAATCTCTTGTAATTTTTAAGAATTACTTGGAACAATTTGTAATTTATATGAATTTCTTTGCTTATTCTACCATATTAAATTTATAACATATTAAAAAAATTGAGAATTTGAGGACCAATAGGAAACATATGTTTACGTTTACCAAAATATCTACAAAAATATCTCAAAAGCTTTTGATCAGCAAAAGCCACATGGAAGTGATGTTTGACTTTTTTTGAACGCCTTCGGCATTTAGGGGTTCAGGTATAGTACATAATAAAAAAGTTAAGTCTAATGATTTATACTCTTTCTACAATTTTAGTACCGCACTGAGCAATATGACCGGTCAGGAGTCATAGAATGGACCTACCATCCACGTCGGTATTCCTAGAGATTTACTTGAGCTCGGTGTTGAACTTCAGTTCACTCAGTGGTTCAGGTATATTGGCTGTGAATTTGCAGGACGTACATCACTTCTTTCTCATGCAGTCTCATTGGCTTGCAGATTAATGAACAGAAGCGCTCATACACAACGGGGGAAGTGGATCAGTCTGGCTTATGCAATTCCTCCACTTTCAGACACTTGTGCAGGGAAACACACGATTTTATGCTTTTAACACTTGTGCAGGGAAAGCATAAAATCATGTGTTTTGTCTGTGTCCATAACATGCATAGAGATGCCCCATACAAAACACCCATCTCAACCACCCAAACATACACCACGACGCATGCACTGCACAGCATAGGGGAAAAAATGTCTACTCGAAATATTGCATTCCTGAGTTTGTATTACATTTGATAGGGCTTTGAGACAGTGAACCAAGCTTCAGATTGACTTGACAAACATAACGCTTGGTCATACTCTCCAACCCCCTGACACAACGTAAACCCTCCTCCTCGGCCTGCCTGCACCCGCGAGCAGACTCTCCTCCAAACACCGACAGACTGACTCACTGCAAAGACGGACCTCAAAGACGCAAAACATCCAACGCGGCGGAGAACGCTCCAGGGCCGGTCACCCGGCCAGCCCTAACGCCTCCCTCCCGGCCGAAGTCCTCACACTCCAGACCCCTGCAATAACAATGCGGCACACATTCGCCGTCCACACAACAAAAAAACCTACAGAACTCATGAAAGCTTCTGGATATTACATCCCACCCGCACCTCTCCTGCAGGCCTCAGTGCAGACGACAAACCCTTGCCACATCCATGAGAAGACCATAACCCGAAGAAGAAAAGCCATTTCAAAACAAAGACTCAAGCGGAGTGCTACCCTCTCCTGCCTGCCACACTACCACAACCGGCACGCGACCCCATAAACAGCATCGAGTCCAGGGCTACCCTCCCATCATCCACCATCCTTCTTCAAAGAGGACATCTCATCAGAAAAATACCAGCCCAGCCCCTCAGCTACCTCCGTCTAAGCGACGGCGGCAGGAGTGCAGTCCCTGGCCAAGTGTCCAGCCTCTCCACAGTTGTAGCAGTTGCGGTTGCCGCCACCACCACCACCACCGCCCTGCCGCGCATTCCCTGTGGACTCGTTCGGGCAGTCGCGAGCAATGTGCCCGCCCTCGCCGCAGTTGTAGCACGAGCGGTCGCCGCCGCCACCGCCTCCTCCACTGCGCTCACCACCGAAGCCTCCACGGCCACCACGGCCGCGTCCGCGTCCGGCACCGCCGCCGAACCCACGCCCGGCGCCGCCCTCGCCACCGCCGCGGCCTCCACCGCTGTACCCGTCGCGGCGGTAGCTGGCGCCCTGCACGAACGAGCCCCCGGGGCCAGTCACGGCCAGCGCCTTGGTGCGCCCGTCGTCGCTGGACTCGACCAAAAACTCCACGACCTCGCCCTCGCGGAGCGACCGGAAGCCCTCAGCGTGGATGGATGTCTGGTGCACGAACAAATCCTCGCCGCCTTCGTCGGGCGTGATGAAGCCGAAGCCCTTGCTGCTGTTGAACCACTTCACCTTGCCCAGCTTCTTCTCGCCCCCGTCTACGTGCGCCACCACCTCGTCCGCCATGGCTGCTGGTGCTCGAATACTCCCTCAACCAACGCCTCTCTGCGGAACAAAAACGAACGCTCCGACACCCGAAGGAAGAAAACAGATGGCTGCAGCAACCTCAAAACCTCGACGACGACGACGACGAAGCGCAGGAAGAGTAACCTGGCGATGGGGGCGATTTCAACTCTTGAATGGAAGGGGAAGCGGGGTTGGACGGGCACGATGGGTCGCGCCGGTGCATCGGACGGTGGGCGATCCTCCCGACTGGGGTTGAGGGCCAGTTTCGCGCGCATTGCACGGCTGCTGCTGCCTGGTGCTAGGGTTTTAGCGCCCCCCTTTTTTCATCCTCTTGCTTTTGCGAGGGCCCTACTGACACTGGCGTGTCGTCTTGGACTGACAATTGTTGCGCCGGTACTTCTGCTACCGGCTCAGTGCCCGTTGCCCTATCCACTGGTCTTCCACTCCTGCACGAACCCTAACTTCTGGCCGTTTCACACCACAAGCTCAGAAACCGGATGTAACGGGCGCCATCCTGTTTGTGCGAGCATCTCCACCGGAACACGGGAAACTGCCCTTCAAATTTGCACTCCTCCCACCCACTGACAGATAGATACAAACTCCGGCCTCTTTCAAGGCCAGCGTGAATAAAGTGTATGTTCGTAATGTTAATGACCCAGTGCCCATTGGACAAAGGGCCATTGGAACCCCACCCATTGACACAATAGAGTTATTCGAACATACCATTCTTTAGCTAGTAGTGCAACACACCTTTTTGTTGGTGTAGAGAATCAGCATCTCAACAAGGAATTGATGACATGTACAAACTATTTTTAAAATAGATGTTTGTTGAGCTACCAAGCTATATTTAACTAAAGATGGCTTTGATTCTTCAAAAGATTACGATTCTTGCAATGATTTTGGCTTGAGATGTTGATTCCAAGAGTGAATACTAAAGAATGTTATGAAAACAGAAGAGGTGTTTTTTAACTTCTCTGGTGTGTTCGCATGCCAATATTATCAATTTCTAACAAGCATTGTTCATAAATAGTCCCTTGGTTCTTTCATGAATAGTCCCTTGGTTCCTTCATGAATAGTCCCTTAGGCTTGACGAAACTTGTGGAAACTCTTCTTTAGCATTTAGGAGGTCACGAGTTCTATGTCCCACGGACTTGCTTTAAATTATTCTCCAACTCATCATAGTAGAGATTTGCAATCTTTATGAACTCAAAAAGAGTCTAAACTGAGTATGAGGTGAGTTTCCACTTTGAGACATTCCTCTTGATTAACTCTAATGCCCTCACAAGATGATGAGCTGCTCATAAGTGACATCAGTATTTTTTTTGGATATTTTGGTAATAGCTAGATTTGCGATGAGATTTTTTGGATTGTAACAAAGTAGTGTCTATGAAAGATGATTCTCATCCATTATTTTGTATCATTCTCATCCAATTTTTCAATTTTTCATTCATATATACACTTTTCATCCAAAATATAGCGATTGTCTAAATGTGATGAGAATAAATTTAGCAATTTGTTTAGGAATATTTCCCTATATTCTCTTTTTTAAAGAAAAGATGGTCATTATGGCTATATTTCGCTAATAAAAAACCATTGAACCTCATGTGGAGTAAAAGCTAAAGATATATACGAATAATTATTCAAACAAATATTCATCTAAATTTAGTTTCTCCGTGGAGTTGACAGGACTCTCTATATTTACCATTTTGTTTGAGTACTCTCCAAAGGAACCTAAAAAGAATTGTTTTTCATTCCTTTGTCCGTGTCCCAAAGCCTTGTCTACAAGTGTCCTGGTGGAGTTGCTCTTAGAAGTCACTTTGTTTGTATCATTATAGAGGAGAAGTCACTACAATTGTCTATGACATGTTTGGGAAGTCCTATCTTCAAAATGGCATGAATGGATTAGTCACAAAAATGACTTATCACATGTATATTGCTTGAAACAATAATATCATCATATTATGGCATATCATTGTATAGAAAGTAGATTGCACAAGGAGAGAGCTCACACAAAGCGGGAATGAAGCTATATTACTGTGCACTAATTTGAATCATGAGGAATGGGCAAGAAGGAGGTTCTTGCCGTGATGCGATACATTCATACGATCGAATCCTCATACCGTATACTCAGCCATATATTGTACCTACAACAATACACTACTAGACAATGGCAATTGAATCAACAAAAAATCAACAACATTATGTGGTTCCGTGCATTGTAACATTTGATTGTTTTCACTGGTTTTTGAACTTTCCGTTAGGCAGTAAAAAAAATTTGTTTGATTTTTGTTGGTTTAGGCAGTGTAAGAAAAATCGTGACCGAATCAATAGAAGTCCAACAAAATTCATAGCTTACTAATTTTAAAAATGTTGAAAAGTGCATTATGAATTGTCAGTTTTACAAAAGCATTAAAAAATAGATTTTAAAATAAAAAATTAAATTAATTCTTTGAAAATAGAGTCAACAAGTTCATTGTATATAATAATGTAGTTAATATTATATATATAAAGAACATAAAAATATTATATAATATTATAATATTATACTACTTATTTCGAGGGTGTTTTTGTACTTCGGGTGTCATAGTTTTGAACAAGAAAAATCTAATGTTGTAAAAAAATTGATTTAATGACATAATATAATAAATAGGAAAATATCAAAATTATTTTAATATTGTAAAATGGAATCTTTTGGCATCTTTTCAAAATAGTTTATATTCTTTTGGAATCGTCAATAATATTTTTAGAATCTTCTTAAAAATATCCTTACGATTTAATTTCCCAAAATATTTGTAGATCTTAATTTATAGAAATTAGAAGCACTTTACATTAAAAATTCAATAAAATTATATTTTATATTTTTAGAATTCAAAATTTGGTATTATTGGTTATAATTGTACTTTTCATCATAGAAGCAAAACAAAATAGATGTACTAAAAAGAACAACATTACTTTTCCAAAATAGTAAAATTTGGAACACAAGACAATGTAGAGGTGTTGTTTTTTTAAAAGTTCCCCTAGGTGAAGTTTAACTTGGATTGGCATGATTCAAATTGGATTCAAAAATAAACTTGATTTCCAATTAGAAAATAATTATAATTTAAACAAATTTTTAATAATTTAGTCTCAGGCAACTCATAAAAGGGGGCATCAACCAAAAAATGATCTCTCAAAGCATTACGGGTTAAATTGAGTTTAAAATTAGACTTTCTTCAGACTCAATTCGACCTTCCCGATTTGGGCACAAAAAAAATTCAATTTTTTTAAAAAAAATTTCTAGGTATAAAAAAATTGCTGCATGATGTAGTGCAAAAAAATTTTATTTTTTTAAATCTTTCTTTACATCGCTAAAAACATCCAATGAAAGTCCGCTAAAAATTTAAAAACAACTCACAGCCTTTGCTATTTTGGCTAAAATAAAATTCAAATTTTTTTGAAATTTTTTCTAGATATAGACAAAGTCCTGTATGATGTTGTGCAAAAGAAATTTTGAATTTTTTTTTTTTTTACATTGCTAACAACATTCAAAGTCTGCTGAAAAATAAAAAAATAGCTCACAGCCTTCACAATTTTGGCAAAAATAAATATAAATAAAAAATAAATAAAAATTGAAATTTTTTCTAGATATAGAAAAATTCTTGCATGATGTAGTGCAAAAAGAAATTTGGAAAAAAATCACCAATGGTTACATTCGTTTATAATTATCAAAAAATATTATTAACTTGCATCAAGACTTCTATGTGGTGTGATGGTAAAGAGCAAGATTTGGAGCTAGGAGGTCCGGTGTTCAAATTCGGACACCGGCGATAGAGCCCAGGTACACGGTGGTGGACCCACCCGAGTTTGGATAGCCCTAGTAGTTTGACCGGGCAGCTGTTCTTTTTCTCGGACAGCCAAACTTTTCTCCTAGGTAGCCCAAAATAATGTTTAGGTAGGGCAGAAAAAAATTGGGCAGATCACTTCAACATGGAATAAGGCATAATAATTTCACAAATCATACCCTTTCCAGAAAGTTCACACATGCATGAAGCTATCTTGGTGTAGAATTATGTAGTATTTTTTGGGATTGCCAAAAGTTAGTTGATGAGTGAAATCTTATTGATATTTACTCCCTTCATCCCGCAAAAGACCTTGTTTTCACTGAAATTCATGGATTAAGCTTAATCTCGTGATTACATAGGGAGTACATGTTCACTATGATGCAAATCCATGGATTAAGTGAGTACAAGGGGATGTTTTGACTGCCAAGAAGGTATACATGACAATAATCCATGATCAGCATGATCAAAATCCATAGATTAAAGTGCCAGATTGTCTGCAATGCCATGAAGTAGTTGTCAAGCACGCCCGAAGCTTAATTAAGTACAGTTGGAAATCATGGTTTTATTTCGACACAAAATTTAAATCGATATCATGTCTTTTTACAAGACGGAGGGAGTATCTTTCATCATCCAGAATATGGATGCTTGGTCCTTTAGAGTTTAAGGAAGGTAGTTTTTTTTGTTTTGTTTTGTATGTTACGTTGAGATCTCCCGAACAGTGGAGGATGCCAATTGCGTTCTTGATATCATCGGAAAGCTTTAGAGGAGAAGGGATGCACCGAAGTCATTTTGTAGCTTTTGGATCTACGATGTGGAGATTATGGATTTTTAATCGAATTTGGTCACCATAAATAAAATGAATTAATTTATGAATAAATTATTATTAAAATTAGAAAAGAAAAAAAACATGGCTAAATCACGGGGAACACTTGGCCAACGGCACATAGCTACACTATTTTTTCATTTAACCCTTAAAGGACCAACGATTCATGGCTTTAAAATGACAAATTCAATCGATCATATTATGTAAAATATAATTTAGATAGAACCAAATTTTATGTCACCAAAATCAATGAAGAATATTGTATGTGTTGGTCAAGAAACAAAAAAATTTGAACAAATAGAAGTCCACATAGGAAGTATTCAAAATTGCTTAAAAAACACGAGATCCAACATGTACTTCTTGGTCCTTTACGGGTTAATTAATGTCAAAATTGACCATAAAATGTAGGAGGACCCAATGAATTTCGTTTTGATATTCATTTTAGAGCAAAAAATGATTAAAAAAATGGTCCAAAATGGCTTAGAGATAGCAAAATATAGCTTAAAATAATTTATTGTATTTTCATTTTCTTGTCTTCATAATTTTTGGGTTTTTACGTTTTTTTTAATCGGATTATTTTTTGGCGACCCTACTGTGGTACTACAATATTTCACCAAAATTGGCTATCAAAGCATATCATAACAGAGCAATACAATGGAGCACCCTTTTTAAAATTGAATCAAAAGAGAATCTTCACTTAGATTCACTTTTCTAAGTAATGAAGGAATGCCATTTGTATTCCATGAATTTTGGGACTATCGTGTCATTGCCACATAAACTTAGTTACTAAGGTAGGAGCATCCAATTCCAACAGTGTACCCAATGCCGATAATTTCTACATAAAGTAGTCATTTCAGAACGCAAATCCAAGCATATCACAGAGCCCTTATTGTTTGTTGACCAAAATGATAAGCTATCTATGGCCTACCTAGATTTACGGTCTAGAATGACTACCATGTTAAGAAATTATCGGCATTGGGTACATTGTCAGAAGTTGATGCTCCTACTTAAGGCCCACTTTATACTTGGGGCTGGATTGAGGGCCGGCCCGAACTCTTCAAATTTCAACCAATAGGATCACTCAATTCTTTCAAATCCGGCCCAAGGGCTTTATACTAGGGCCGGAATGAACAATTTTTCCTACATGGCATCCTATGTGGCATGATTTTGGCGCCAAATCTTTGGGCCAGTTTGATGAAATTGGTACAAGGTTTTCCTTGGCCCAAACTCCAAACTTGGGCCGGATTGAATCAGGCTTGCCTTCCATCCAACCCCAGCCTGTGTATAAAGTGGGCCTAAGACTGTGGGCCCATTGCAAAAGGGTGTTGACTCCCATCGCTCTATTATGCTATGAATCAACTATGTCAATTCTGCTAAAGAGGCTGAAATTCGTCACCTTCACTGCGCATCCACGTGATTGGTTAGAAGGTGAGCGGGTAAGATAACTTGGCAGACAGGGGCCGCGAGCTTGGAAGCCCGCAAAGCCACAAGCTCTCCTCCATAGCCCGGCTCGCATTTCGCAGCAGCAGTGCCAGCCTCGCCAATTTGCAAGCAAGCAAGCTCGCAAACTCGCTCAGCTATGGCGCCTGCATCCATGGCCTCGCTCTCTGCCTCGGCCGCGCCCGCCCTGCTCGCCTCCCCGGCCGCGTCCACCACTACCTCCCGCCGTGGCCCCGTCGTCATTGTCTCGGCCGCTCACGATGCGCAACCCTCCCCCAAGCTCGCCATCTCCCGGCGCCAAGCGGCCGTCACGTCGCTCACCGCGCTCTCCGTCTTCCTCCTCTCGCGGGACCCGGCGCACGCCCGCGACATCCCGCTCTTCGGATTGAAGAAGGCCAAGAAGCTCGGCAACCAGGTCTGCTTGAATTTCCTCCGTGTTCATCTTGTCGCAATGTGAATTGCTCGTGGTTTCTTGTTGGCATTGGATGTAGAAACGGTGAGAATGTACATTTCAGGGGTTGGTGTACCCTGAGCAGCTGCCGAATTAGGGAGTGATAAGGCTTTCTTGTGCTTGTTTTCGTGAATGTCTGGTATCCGTGAGTTTGTAGGTTTCTTGTTTGTGACCTGTACCCTTTTTTGAGCTTTGAGTTTACGACCAGAAGCCAATAATAATGTGAGAATGACATTGATTTCTTGTTGTTCGTTCTACATTTTTTTAATTTTTGGAATTTTGTATGATGTGATTCTTTTTAGTGACGTCCTCTTATTATGATAAGAATCTTGAAAGAGTTCGATGGTATGCCTTTGTGAATTGCTTGTGGTGTCCTCTGGAAGTGGTTTCTTGTTGCCATTGGATGTAGAAACCGTTTTCAGTGCGGAGGATGTACATTTCAGGGGTTGGTGTACCCTGAGCAGCGGGCACTCGTTCTGAATTAGGGAGTGATAGGTTTGTGATGCGCTTGTTTTTCGTGGCGGGAATGTCTGGTATCCGTGAGGTTACATTTCACGGTGACCAGAAGTCAATGATAATGTGACAATGACATTAATTCCTTGTTGTATTCTACGTTTTTTTTTTAAATTGGAATTTTTTATGATGTGACAATGAGGTTAATTTTTTAGTGACGTACTATTATTGTGATAAGAATGAATCTTGAAAGAGTTCAAAGGTATGCCTAGCGATGTTGTAATTTAAAAAAAATTGATGGCGATGTTTGGAATGCAGGTAGTTCAAGAAGTGAAGGAGCTCGTTAAGGAAGGAGAAGAAGCAATCTCAGGGGCCGTGGCTGAGTTTCCTGGGGCAGCTTTGCCAAACATTCCGAGTGTCTCAGGAGAGGGTTTGTCTCCTGCAGTGCAAGCTGGCGCAGTGGCGGGTGCAGGAGTAGTCGGAGTGCTTGTTGCTTCTACGATAGTGAGTTCGCTTGTGAGCCCTGCCAAGTAAAATGTAAGAGTAAAATGTATATTGAGCACCGCGGCTTTCCATTTGTATCTTGTCTTTCATTGAAATACATTGAGTTTACAGGTTAGATATAATAAGTAGTTTTCGGCAGATGCCGTGGTATGGTGATTGCTCTTGAAGGGAGTGGAGTCGGAGTTTCTCATGTAGTGTACACTTTCTAGCACCATTTGGAGGACTCTTTGGACCGTTTTTCTCACAATGAGGAGCTCAACCTCTCCAAATAAAGGAACTGTTAATTGAGTTCATGCGATTGCTATTCGTTTTTTCTGGATCTTTTCACTTATTTTGTACTCACCTTATAACATCGAAGCACCATTATGCTTGTCGATGCTGGAGTGTGAGAATGAGTGGCTGCTCCACCCGATTGTTGACGGAGGTGACAAGTTTTTTCTGTCTGCAGTTGGTGAGTTACACACAGGAATGGCCCGACTTCATATGTGAAGCGGTCTGTGAGAACAGTCCCCAAAGTAAAATGATCTGGTCATGTGCAGTTGCACCCCATTTGGAGGGGAGAATCAGCTGTTTGGATCAGTTCGAACTTTCTACACTCTTTAGGACGAACAATTTGCTATTTCAAAATAGGTAGCCTCAAATATGGTAGAAGGAACATAACTACACTCTTAAGTGTGGGTCACTTTACCTTGAGCGAATTTTTTTATTGCACCAATCATCTTGCATCTACGTATTGAGAATTTAACCTCTAAAAGACCAAGGATATATGTTTTAAAATGACCAATTCAATTGATTGTATTGTGACAAAAAAAAATTCAAATGGGACCTGATTTTACACCACCAAAAAAATGAAGAACATTGCATGTGTTGGTCAAAAAAGAAAGAAATTTGAATTGAATAAAGTGAATATAGGACCTACTCAAAACCGCTAAAAAACATGAGGCCCAATTTGGGCTTCTTGGTCATTTAGGGGTTAACGACTTATTGAGAATCTAATGACTTGATGATAAAAACTATTGACATTCCTATAGATATGAAGGGCTTTCATCTTGTTTTGGAATCTACACTAAGTGTACTTAGATTATAGAATTGATATTTATAGAATGTATCAAAATAAAAAATAATTAGACTGTCTCTTATCCCATAACCAACTATGCCCCTTTTTGAGCAAATATATCACAAGATACGCTATTCAATCATAGGTTAGAACTCGTAACCAAAGCTGTTCTTTTGGACCACCAAATCAACCATAAGATTGAAATTGAACGATTTAGATTAAATGAGTGCACAATAGGTTATGTCCCATAACTAAGGCAGAATGTCCTAAAACCACCACCTCCCCCAATTATGACATGTAGACCTTTCTTGGGGCCACCACAGTAGAGACTCAAAACCGGCAATTTCACTATTCAAGTAGACCAATGGCATGCCAAGCATTGCGAAGAAATAGTTAGTGGTTTTGGGTATCATTATGAGTGAAAATTAGTACCACGTAGTGTGGACATGGGGAAACCTAGAGGACTAATTTGGGTGACGAAGTTTTTTTCACTTCGAAAATTTGTATCAATTTGAATATTGGGAATTAAATTGCGAAAATTTGTGCATTCCGTGAGAAATCTTCTTCCAAATGACCGAAAAATATTTCTCATAAATAACCTTGTTAAAATGAGGCCATATTTCTTAAGTTGGTGGTTTTAGGACATCCTACTTTAACTCAAGCCTACCGACTCTCGTCAATTACCTAGTCCATAATCAGCAAAAACAAAAAACAAAAAAACGCCTTTTGTTTAGTATGGCAAGTCTATAACTTATTGATACAAAAACCCACTCATAAGTTATTGCAACTCAATCTATTGCATATATAATCTTTCATAAGACTTCTTACAAAATATTTCAACTATTTAATAGGGTGCATACATCGTACATCCAAACATCTCACTAAAACTACTATTGGCATGCAACAAATATTGGCTATTAGATACAAATTATAATCACGAGCTATGGTCATAGAGTCTTTCTTCAAAAAAGCACGTTAAAAGTAGAACTCAATGCTCAAGCCCAAATGGCTTGATTAGCATAATAATTTCCAATAATCTCTTATTTAGTGAGTTTTACAGACCGTTTATCATGTTATTTTCAATAGTAAGATCTTGTTGATGATGTTTTTTTGTGTTACATGAGCTACACCACTTAGTGAGTTGATGTGAGTTTGGACAATGCAATTTATCCTCTTACTAATTTGAATGAAATGATCTAATTAACGTAAATATATGCTTGACATTTTTTGACATTTTTGGATGAAATGAAACATTTTGGATGAAACATGAATGAGATGTGCATGGCAACGACACTATTTGTGAGGGTGCAAAAATAGTAAAAACTACATCATATTGATTTTACTTAAAACATTATAAACTTCCATATTAGTATACTTGACAAAATCACATAATTTGGAATTATTTCAATTTAGTGTTATTAGTGCCGAAAGTAATAATTGGAATAAATGATGTAATGAATTATTTTTAAAAATTATTTCAATCATTGATTAAGGTGAAATTTTAGAATCAAGAGTTGAGCACAACTTTTTTTTCACTTCACATATCCTATAATATGATTGGAATTATTTCATTAGCTCTTCAACCAATTTTTTTTCCATCTCACCTTTAGGAATTTCACTCACTCTTTTTATTAGCAATCTTTGTGGAAGGTGGATAATTATCCCTTCCTATTTCTATTTTGAATGTGTTTAATATTAGTAATCCAACCAAAATAATTGTGATCTATCCTTGATTTCAAAAGCATTTTGATTATTAAATCATATATTATTTGGATTCTAATACATTAAATTATATATTATTTAGATAATGTGTGAATAAATTACAATTTTTTGAAGTATTTCTATTATAGCTTTTCAAAAAACAACTACTTTCCAATTCTTCTACGTTTACTCAATTTTAGATTTTATTTTATTTACTTTAGTGTGCAATGTCAAGAAATCAGTGGAGATTCCAATGTCCTAAAAGCATCAATACCTTTGCATTAAAAGGATTTAATGGTGGCTAAATTAGATAGTAAATTGTCAAGGTCCTTTTCAAATAGCCTCTAGTATCTCTATCCTACCATGTCAAGCAATGATCTAATTTTAGTTGAATATATCCTACATTCCATTGTAATTGGTTTATTACCTATTTGGAGAATACATTTGTTATAGAGGGACGTATTGAGTTGTCACTATATCATGTTCATATTTAGTTGCTTTCTTATCCTCTCTGAATAGGCATGCTAAATTTCATTCACTTTTAAGAGAATCTCGAGAATTCAGTGTAGGGTGCGGATGCTCTAGTAGCATCTCCATCAACATCTTTGGATACCTCTATGCCTTTGGAAAAATGGGTGTGTATGGATTGGTCATCAATTTATTTGGAGTAGTACACTAAATACAACAAACTGGTCTCGGTCCTCTCATAACGACTCAAACTAGTATATCATCTCTTGTTAAATTACACATCATGATTGCACAATCCATATGTGGTGACTTTTGAGTAGCTTGCTTAGTATTTTCAAAGTCTAATTGAGTGATGTTGGTGGGGAACTACATGGTATGCCTTGTAATTTTTGAATGACCTGATGGCCCATTCACACCAAGAAGCACTAGCACTTGCGTTGCGTTCTTGGAATGTTGCAAGGTAAATTTCAAAAATAATATACAATTTCTTGCAGTGTCAGAGCCTTGTCTCTTCCTGCACTTTTGGCCAATGCATGTGCGTTGGTGGAGCACAAATTTCTTGCGGCACCCAAAATGAGTTGGAGCAACTTCTTTGCATGCGTCAGGTTAAAATAAAATAAAATTTTTGGAGCAAATTGTAGCTATCAAAAACTTACTTGATGAACGCAGATTCTCTACCGCACTCCCATTGGGTGACTAGTGTGAATGGGCCATGAGAATGCAATTCAGAGTTCCTGGTGGAGATGCTCTAATAGCCTAAGAGCATCTCCGCTAGCACTCTGGATACTGCTCTGGCTATGGAAAAAAGGATGAGATTGGGTTGGTGAACAATTTATTTGGCCCGTCACACTGTATAATCCTCTAAAAATCAGGGCCTTCAAAATCACTCTTGCTAGTGTATCTCCTCTTCTTAATTGCAGATCATAATTGCACAATCCATGTGTGGTGACTTGTGAGTGGCTCACTTACTATTTTCAAGAGTCTAATTCAGTGATGTTGGTGGGAAACTATGGTGAGATCTGACTTTTCAGATGACCTTCAGAGTGCAATTCAGAGTGCTAGTGGAGATGCTCTAACCTAAGTGCAAGGGGAGATCGGCAAATGTTACTCGTAAGACAACTGAAGGCTCGGAAGCAGAGAAGACGACGGGACGATGAATGAAAAAGCGAAAGGCGCGGTGAATGTTTCCCAGCCACCCACAGGCAGGGCCATGGCTGAGTGGCGATGCACAGGGCCCTCATCAAGCGCCTTCGTTATCCGCTAGGCCAGCAACCAATTCGCCCCGCCATAGCCCCTTATCTCCCCGTCTAGTCCAATTCTTCACGTCGTCTGCGCAATTCCAACCTCTTCTCGTTCCTCATCACCCCCAATTCCCCTTCGAAATGGCAGCTATGGCGGCCATGGCGAGCTCAGCCGCGGTCGTGGCCTCCCTCCCCGCCGGGCTCCGCTCCACGGGCTTCGCATCGCGTCAGCTGGCGATGGTGAGCATCGGCAAGCGATCCGCCGCAGACAATGTCGCCCGCAAGGCCATGGAGGTTCGCGCCGGAACCGCCTCATTGTCCGAGCTCGAGAGGACCGTGAAGCAAGCCATTCGCGCTGCGTCGCAGAGCCATTTGATGAAGCAGGCGTCGTTCTTGGCGTTCAATGCGCTCATGGTGATGCCCGCGTTAGCCGAGGAGATCGAGAAGGAGCCCAAGGGTAAGATCTTCGACTTCAACTTAACTCTTCCCATTATCGCCGTGCAGTTCTTGCTCCTCATGGTTGCTCTCGACAACATCTGGTTCAAGCCCGTCGCCAAGGTGATGGACTCGCGCGACGAGAACATTCGCGCGAAGCTCATGGGAGTGCGCGACAACTCCGGGGAGATCAAGAAGATGCAGAACGAGGCCGAGGCGATTCTGAAAGCCGCGCGCATTGAGACGACGGAAGCCCTCAGCAAGACCAAGCGGGAGACTGCTGCCATGTTGGACGAGAAGCTGCAGGAGTCGCGTGCCAGGATTGAGAAGGAGCTCGCGCTGTCTTTGGCCAATTTGGAAGAGCAGAAGGAGGACACGCTCCGCAGCTTGGACAAGCAGGTGCAAACCTTGAGCGAGGAGATTCTCAGCAAGGTTATCCCCTTCAAGGTGTAAAACAGCTCACTGATTAGAATGTATGTAGAGTAGTAGCGATTTGGAATTTTGAAGCAAGCGCCGTTTCCTGATTTGTAGCATTATGATTCCTCATCAAGCAAGCGCAATTCGACGACAAAATTTTCGTGTTCCTCGTGAGCTTTCTGGTATGTGAAACGGTCTGTGGGACATTGAATCAGTGTTTTTTTTTTTTTAATATATTTCACAATTTTGATGGAATACACTGTCTCTAGGTTTCTTCTATGCCCCTACTGTATTTACTGTTCCTTCTTCCTCTCGGAGTCTTGGAAGGGAATCCAGAGCTCTTGTATGAATGACACTCTTGTTTTTTGCAACCTTCGAGAGCTTGCTTTGTGTGTGCACTTGCATTACATGTCATGTCATCCGGAACACATAAGAAAACTCCTAAGTATGCTCGTTGATAATATGACATTATTCCTAATTATGATTCCTCATCAAGCAAGCGCAACTCTTCGAAATTTTTTTGTGTTCCTCGTGAGCTCTCTGGTATGTGAAAGGTGTGGGACATTGAATCAGTGTATTTTTATATATTTCACAATTTGATGGAAAAGATTACTCTGTTCCTAGGTTTCTTCTATGCTGCTACCGCATTTACTGTTCCTTCTTCTAAAGCTCTTCTATGAATGACATTCTTGTTTTTTTGTAACCTCGAGATCTTGCTTTGTCTGTGCACTTGCATTACATGTCATGTAATCCGGAATACACAAGAAAATCCCTAAGTATGCTCGTTGACAATATGACATTATTCCTACTTAAATCACATTACAAGTTGGCATCTATTTGTATCATTGCTACTATTGTCAAGTGTGGCTATCGTTGAATTCGAGTTTGGGATGATTTCGAGTGGCAAGGAAGACCTGGGGTCAATGGAGACAACTCTACAGCTCAACATGATCGTACTTTATTTGCAATTGTCATTTTCCAAGAGCAGATTTGGATCCTTTTTTAGCGATAAAGGTGGTCCCAAAATTGATTGTCCTCAGAAACACTTGCACACAGTGTGCAGTTGCAAATAGGATCCTCGAGCGCCGAATGCCCTTGATCATTCATAGCATCACCATCTTTCCTAATACAATACCTATTAATCAACTCTCTCAAGTGACCAGAGGCGAATGCGGAGGAAGAATAATTAGCCCCAGACGGTGACGTTTCCCTTGCCGTTGCTGCAGTCGTCGCCATAAAAGTTTCTCCAGCCGTGTCAAACTCTCTTTCACGCATAGCTTCAAATTCCTGCACTGTTCTCTCATCACGGACCGGGTTTTCGCAACACTCTCCATAACATCTCTCATCTACAGGCATGGGATGAAACTCTATCGGGAAATGCGGCAAACTCATAAAAATTTCTCCCATGGAAACAGTGGCGTTTGGAGAGGAAGAATTATCAGCCCCAGACTGGGAAGCTTCAGCTTGTCCATAAGAATACTTTGGCATGTTGCTCATCGTTGAAAGTTGTCCAGGCTTTTGAAGCAGGGCCTTAAATTCGAGCATCTCTTCGGTGACCGCGGCGTCGTCGTGATCGGCTTGGGCATCGTCGTCGTGAAGAAACTGCTCAAGGCGAGCAAAATCCGAAAAAACTTCAGGAGGCTCAGGCTCCACTATCGCTGCAATTTCAGGTGCAACATGAGTACGACGAGGTTTCTTCGTGTTGCTTTTCGGCATCAAATTCTCTGCAATGGCCACACCATTCTTGCGAGGTCGACCTCTGGGTCGTTTCCTTGGTAAGTCTACCAATTCATCTCCGTTGCTCGTTGTTGGAATTTGTGGCTCCTCTCCATCTACCTCTACCGACTCATCTACCGACTCATCTTGTTTAATCACGTTGCTCATTGTTGGAATTTGTGGCTCCTCTCTAGCTACCTCTACTGACTCATCTTGTTTAATCACGTTGCTCATTGTTGGAATTTGTGGCTCCTCTCTAGTTACCTCTACTGACTCATCTTGTTTAATCACGTTGCTCATTGTTGGAATTTGTGGCTCCTCTCTAGCTACCTCTACTGACTCATCTTGTTTAATCACGTTGCTCATTGTTGGAATTTGTGGCTCCTCTCTAGTTACCTCTACCGACTCATCTACCGACTCATCTACCGACTCATCTTGTTTAATCACGTTGCTCATTGTTGGAATTTGTGGCTCTTCTCTAGCTACCTCTACCGACTCATCTTGTTTAGTCATGTTGCTCATTGTTGGACTTTGTGGCTCCTCAAACTTGACTACCTTGTATAAAATGATTCAAGTTGTGTGTATTTATGCTTAATTTCAAGTTTGACTTTCGAGACATTTGAGACAATCTCGATGTCTTGTCATTAGGATGTCAAATCTATCTCGAGGTAATTTTCACAATGTGGGTGGTTTGTTATTTAAATGCCAAGTTCAAGTTTCGAGACAATTGTGACACTCTCGGTGGTATGTTAAACCCTAAAGGACCAGAGCGTTTTTCCTCCAAAAACACTCCAATGCTGCCATTTTTACTCCCCCATGTAAATATTCCAAAAAATTGTCATTTTTTACCTTTTAACCAAAAGAACTTGTCCTAAACTATTTGAAAAACATACTCAACAAATTTTGTTGATTTTGACTGCACGGATTGCAAGATAATTGCGTTTGATGAAAAACATCACCCCAAAAAAACACATGCCCGAAAATTTTAGATGTGTTTGACCGTGGCTACATCAAAAAAACCTCACTACTGAAACTTGTCGTACTTCACTTTCACATTCTATATGATGTTACTTAGTTGTGTACCAATTTTTGTTGCGTTTGGAGATGTTTAGGATGTTGAAGAACACCCTGCACTTGTTGGGGGTTTAAAAGTTTAAAAAAGACTCTTTGTTTTTGAAATTGCAATATTTTCAACTTTTGTTATTTAAAATATGAATCTGAGCGGTGAAACATAAGTACATTCCACCCTCTATAGAATGGAGAAAAAAAATTGAAAAAAAAACAAATCTCCAAGTTTTAAAAGACATATAGCATATTTTCTAAGAATTTTGGGGGTTAGGGGGGAAATAAAGGGTAGAGGAAGGGAATTGAAGTGCCACCTCACCCAACCCATTCCAATGTTCATGACTCCACTAACTCTCAAGGTGGATTGACACGTGGCAGTCTTTGATTGGACGATTTAATTATTTATTTTTTGATTTTTTGATTTTTTAAAATTTTAAAATTTTAAAATAATAATTTTAAATTTTAAATTTTAAATAATAATATTAAAATTAAAATAATAAGTCTCAATTTTAAATAATAATTATATAATTATACATTTTTTAATTTTTTAAAATGTTATTTTTTAACTTTTTAATAAGTGTGGAAAATAGGGTGGTCTTCTGCCCCCCACAGGCCACCCCATTTTCCACACTCCGCCCAACTTGTTGCCCCTCCCCAAAAGTCAATTATTTCTCTACTGCCCCGCTGCCCTTTCTCCCGAAAAAAACACATTTCTCCTCATAACTTCCACATACGGTGTCGGAATTCAACCAAAAAAAAAAAAAAAAAAAAATCCCCATTTTTGTGGCACATTGAGGAATCCACTATTAAATTTCCTTCAAAATTCAATAAAAAATGTGTTCACCAAAACCTACTCGGTTCTCTAAATGTCCTAGTTAGGACGCTTGTTCCTTTATGGGTTAAATGCCAAGTTCACGTTTCGAGACAATTGTGACATTCTCGGTGGTTTGTTATTTAACCCCTAAAGGACCACATGCCTCTCCAAATTTGGAGAATTGCAAAGATGCATTGTAAAATGCAACTAGGAGAGATATTTTGAATCTGGTGTATGAATAAAAGTTGTACATAATGAATTTTAGATTCTGTCAATATGGTTAGATCTATGATTGCTATCACCTATATTTTGTATAAATTTTAAAACTTAAAATTCAAAATTCTTTTGTAATTTGATTATGAATAAGGGATTGACAATCTATTAATGAAATTTGTTGTAGTGGGTTGAAATATAATACTCTAAGTGTAGTGATTTTTGGAGATTTTTTGGTTGCTTAATTTATGAGCTAATTTTTTCAAGAGCACTTTTGAACTAAGATTCGAGCTAAGATTTTAGAAATTTTTGGTGAATCACTTGAACATCATGTTTGCAGTTCATCAATGATGAAATGTAAGAAATTTAAACTGGAAACCTTGTGCCTACTAGATTCATACAATTATTAGAGATTTAGTCTATCTGCTAAATTTGTATATAATATATTTTTATATAATATAAACTGTGGAAAAAGATAATTAGATCCCTAAAAACATCCTGATGAAATCTATTTGCACATTATATTAATATTTTGTCCATGCACTAAGATCACAATATCCAAAAGCATAGCTTTTTTGTTTCCCGTTATATCAATAGAAGATGATAAAAATAAATAAAATTTGATGAGATTATTAGCAACCTTGAAAGAAATTCAATCCAAGTTGTTTAATAATTTTCAGACACTAGATGATATTCTACAATTTTTTAAAATTGAAAGCACATTAGAGGATATTTGGACTCTCGAGAGGGTCTCCAAAGGAGGGGGTTGGAGGGCCTCTTTGCATTAATATTTGTACTTCCAGAATATAGTACCAAGAGTAATAAGCTACATTCTGGAAAATGTGATGATGGGGAAGAGGATTCTGATTGGCCGGGTTAGAAGGCACTCATGTAGCCCGAGAAGAGAAGGTACAGGTTAATATTTGTTTATTGGGGAATGTGATATAATGGAGCTAGCACTTGTACTCGATTAATTGACTGGCTACTCATCCTTGAAATTAATTGACTGGCCTTACCTTGAAATGTTTACTTTTGTAAAACTAATTTCAAAAATTAAAAAATTAACTAACTGGCCTTACCTTGAAGCATTGGAGATTATAAAATTATAAAATTAACTGACTGGCCTTACCTTGAAGCAACTGACTGGCCTTACCTTGAAATTAATTGACTGGCTACTCATCAAAAAGTACTCTTGGTACCAGTCAATTTACTGGCTACTCATCCTCGACTTACTACACAAAAAGAGTACAAGCCAGGGAGGGTACTTCATACAAGATGGGGACTTCTATCTAGGTACCGCCCCTAAGTGAGCCTACTTCAATTAATTTCAATTTGTGTCAAACTTTGGGGGCCTTCTTGAGAGTCCAAATATCCTCTAATGGAGGGTATATTTAGATTAAGCGGAATTAGGAGTATAGAAGCCCTAAGCCCCTCTTCAAGCCCAATTATATAATTTCCACCTAGTAAAGTAGCAGAAGAGGTGCTACAATGTACTACAATGTACTACAATCAACCCTTCTTTAATGTTAGGCCTCTAAAATAAGATTTTCATAACATTTAGACATGTATCATAGATAACTATAAAGGAAGGTGGTTTTTCAAAATTTTAACATTTACGAAAGTCATAAATGAGATAAGGCCAATGGAAAACAACACTTATTTATTATTTATTGAAAAGGTTGAAAATATGAAAGCATGTCAATTTGTCGACAATTAGAATGTTTAATAAAAATCAATTCCTTTGGGATTGCTTATCACTTTGCATGACAAACACCACAATCAACTCTCATTTATTGTGACTTGTTTAACCCTAAAACGCCCAAAGGAGGTCCCCCACCCAAAATTGCCTCAGTTTTGTCATTTTCATTGATGATCTCTGAATGACTTTCAAAACATTTTTCACAATCCAACTGTAGGATATTGTACTCCTAGGTTTTATAAACCATCCCTCAAATTTTCAAAATGTATGACTATACGGATGTCAAAATAATAGCAAATGAAGTTGAGTTTTGAAATTTCAAGCCCTGAAAAGTCCGGGCAACCTTGGTTTGATGGGCTCTCAAATCCAAAATAAAAAGTTGAAAAAATGCATCATTTTTTACCGTCCTCAAGATGAGGTATGTAACAAGATGCATGACCCAGTTTGACAAGGTGTTCAATTTATTAGCATTTTTTGAGAGACCTTATAATAGATGGGGGTATGAAGGAAAGCAAGAGATTTTGGCCAAATTGGATTATCCCTTCAACTCTTTTCCAATTGAAAGAGCCCACAACTCATGGCATGCAACCCATGTGAACTAGACAAAAGTTCCTTTGAGGTGCCCAATGAATCTCATTGGCTTAGATTTTTTGGCAAGCCTACCCGAAGTGTTGAAGTTGATTTTAACTTTGAGGTGTTTCACTTTGAAAATTCCCCTAAGTGGATTTTTGATTATATGGACAAAATTCTAATTGTATTGAAAAGAAGACTCATTTACCTATGACATCGTATTTTTTATTTTGAAAAAAATATAACTTTTTGAGTCTGGGCAGGTCGAAAAAACAGGCAGCGACCAAAAAATAGTCTCTTGGGAGCTTTAGAAGTTAAGCGTTTTTATACTCTATAAAAATGTGCATTGGAAAGCATCCCAAGAGTGTTAAGTGGTTAATTGTTATCTTATCCCACTCTTAATAATGTCAATGCACATAGCGGGTGTTTTCACGATAGGGCGTCCAAAATGTGTAGAGTGACATTGCATAGCAAGTGAAATGCGGTAGTAAACATTTTCTATTGGTCATTGAAATTAGTTTTTTGGCAAAAAGTTAACCACAGTGAAAAGGTATTCTAGAATTTTATGTATCTTAATATCCTTTAAAATAATACAAATAGTATTTGGACCAAAATGTAATACATTGCATTTGGCGACGTTGTAGAATAAATACGTTATTGTCTTAATCGATACATTTCATTGAAGATATAGTGATGGCAATATTTTCCTCAATTCCTATAATAGAAAGGTATCATATTCAAAATAGATTCCAAAAGATTCTATGAGCAAGGTGGATATTAGAGGTTTATGGCGGCAATTTTTGTTTCTTTACATTAAACGCCCCTTTAAATGGTGAGCTCCCAAAAAAATTCTTGCGAGCTTAGTTGGCTAATTAAAACGAAGCATGTGGTGTGGTTGGAATATGCATTTGACGTGGTTTGCAAGCGGATTAAATGACATCAACAAGAATATTCCAAAATATTCGAAGAATATTTCCATAAGATTTCAAAATAACATAAAATATTTTGGAAATATTCCAAAGATTCTCCAAAGATTATATTTTACTATATTAAATTTTTTGGTATTTTCCCTTTTTATTATATTACGTCATTAATGCAATTGTTTTACAACATTAGAAACTTTTTTGTTGAGAACTATGACACCCTAGTGCAAAAACACCCTAGCATAATAAAGCAATAGGAGCCGACATCCTTTTGCAATGGGACCACAGTTTAATTACAATTAGCAACTCAGTTTATGTGGCAATGACACAGTAGTCCCAAAATTCATTGAATACAAATGGCATTCTATCGTGACTTAAAAAAGTGGATCTATTAAGGGAAGATTCTATTTTGATTCAATTTTCAAAAGGGTGCTCTATTGCAATGCTCTATTATGCTATGCACCTTCATAGTAGGTAGATTTTAGTAATTGGAGTTGGATGAGCACATGGTTCAGGTAATTGATTGTCATCAACACCTCTATAGTAGGTAAATTACAAGCACGTGGTTTAAATATGTTGTCACCAACAATTTCATTCCATCAATGAGGTGTCTTTAACTCATAAACGCCCAAGGGGGTCCTCCATCCAAAACTGCCTCCTTTTAGTCATTTTCGTTGATGATCTTAGAATGCTTTTCAAAACATTTTTTTTCACATTCCAACTGGAGGATCTTGTACTCCTAGGCCTCACAAACTATCCTTCAAATTTTCAAAACATTTTACTATACGGATGTTAAGATTAGATTGTCCTTCAACTCTCCTCCAATTGGATGAGCCCACAACTCATGGCATGCAACCCATGTGAGCTGGACAAAAGTTCCTTTGAGGTGCCCAATGAATCTCATTGACTTAATTTTTTTGTTAAGCCTACCAAAAGTGTTGAAGTTGATTTGAACATTGAGGTGTTTCACTTTGAAAAAATCCCCTAAGTGGAGTTTTGATTGTATGAACATAAATCTAATTGCATTGGAAAGAAGACTCGTTTACCTATAACATCATATTTTTTGTTTTGGAAAAAAGATATATTTTTGGGCGTGGGCAACCCTGAAAAATGGGCAATGACCAAAGAATGGTCTTTTGGGAGCTTACAGGTTAACATGCCTCTTGTCACACACATTTCTTGGTTTTGTCTCATGCAAAAGCGTAGTGCTACAATTATAGATGATTTTAAACTACCATACTCGATTATCAGGATTGGCACCTCTTGCCAATTTTTTGTTCTCACCATAGACAATAGATTTTTTCGAAAATTAATTTCCTAAAAATTTGGGCTTCTCTTTTTATAATGAATTTTCGCCAACCCTGAAGGCCTGATGTGGTAATCAAGAAATGCATTAAGTGAGATTATTGTATTTTTCTTGATTTATGAAATGAGAAAAATGTTGATTTTAAAATTTTGAACTGTGGTGATAGATTGTAGTTTTTGATTGGAGCAATCTTTTGGAACATCATTTCAAACCAATTAAATTATTTGTCTACAAATCGTGAAACCAAGATCCTATTCAAACAAAGAAGATAAGTGATAAATCACAATGGTTACAGAAAATTTTGATACCAAAATCTCATTGGAGTGAGGAGAATTAAAGTATAAATTCCCAGGGAGGTCACTAGGTACCATTCTTTGCAATCATGAGCTTTCCTTCGCAGACGTGAATTGTAGAACAATTTTTTTTTTTTAATTTTTTTTTTTGGCGAATGACACAAAACAAAGTAGTTAATATTAAAAATTTGAACTAACTTAGGATCCTCATAATTTCAGTAGTACATGATTTATAAGTAAAAATATGGTATTATAAATTACGACATTTTAAAAACTTAGCTTACAATAGGGTGCTAAAATTTCACAATATCCAACATAATCCCCCCAAATAAATTACATGAAGTTTAGCAATTGTGTAATTAAAAAAACTACAACTTTGAAAGGTCAAATCTTAACCATCATGGGTAATATAACTATAAAACATTGCATGTATTCAGTGTGAGTAGTTATTAAAGCATCCACATAGTTTCAAATTCATATAACCTTTGGTTTAGGTGAGGGTTTAGGATTTATGTGTAAAAGATAAAGTGGAATGAAATAGGTGAATTGTAAGATATAGGAGGTCAAATCTCGGATCAAATAAGTAAGAGACAATAATTGCAAAGAAGGTTAGTATAGCGTAACCATTCACCACAATTGTTCTACATCTTGCATGAATTCGAAAAGTTGTGTGCAATTTTTTGACAAATTAAAACATCTACTCAAAAAGAAGTTGACTCATGGTTTGGATGCCAATTTTAGAATTACATGTACATAGAAATTGACATGTCCATATTGTAAATTATATTGGAAATTAAAAGTGTAGTATTTTGATAGAAAAGGAATTTAGGCTATGTTTAGGTCTAATTTAAGCTTAAAGATAAAAGAACATGATAAGCAAGTCACTAACACAACTAAAGCCTCATCTATAATTCTTGTAATGAGAAAGTTCCTTGATAATTACAAACTAAATACTAAGCAAGCAAATAAACGAGATCAACAAAAAAACACCCAATTTAGATATATAATAGAGAGTAGGTGCAAAAAAAATGAAAAATGCATGTAAACTATAAAGTAGTGCATTCTATTGATAACACTTAATTGTTTGTGACATTTATTGACACATTCATTTATGCCATTTACTTGCTCTTATATAGATACTATTCATTCATGTCAAAAATTGTGTGGCATTGTGGCCATTTTGAGCCAAAGTCTTATCTAGTTGCCAAATATAAACAACGACAGTTAATCCTCTTGCCCAAGCGTCCATTTTTTTGGAGGATGTATAGATTTCATCCACGTTTTGTCATCCGTCATGAATTTTTTGCATTGTGGACTTTTTACTATAGATTTTATGGGATTTTAGTTTCAAGTACGTGTAAACCGATTTTAGTTCAAAATAGTTCAAAATAATAGTTCTAAAGTGCTCAAAGTAGTTTAAAATAGTTTAAAATAGTTAACCCTTAATTGCCCATGCAATCTTAGTTCAAAATAGTTCAAAAGTGTTCTTGAAAAAGCCAACTCATAAAATTAAACAACCAAAAAATCTTCAAAAGTCACTACACTTTGAGTATGACATTTCAATCCATCACAACAAATTTCATCCGTAGATTGTCAATATCTTATTCATAATTGAATTACAAAATAATTTTGAATTTTGAATTTCAAACTTTATACAAACATATCGGTGATAGCAATCATAGATCTAACCATATGGATAGATTCTTGAATTCATGATGTACAATTTTTATTCATACATCAAGTTCAAAATATCCCTCTTAGTTGCATTTTATAATGCATCTTTGCAATTATCCAAATTTGGAGAGAGATGAGGGCATTTAGGCGTTTAAATACAAGAGCCAAATGAATGT
Organism: Pohlia nutans; assembly: GCA_022496805.1. Taxonomy (NCBI): domain Eukaryota; kingdom Viridiplantae; phylum Streptophyta; class Bryopsida; order Bryales; family Mniaceae; genus Pohlia; species Pohlia nutans. The sequence continues at coordinate 10,174,614 of CM040097.1, forward strand.
ATTTCTTCAAAATGTACATGTCTATCTTGGATTAAGATGTAGCCGTTTAACCCCTAACTGTCCCGACGTCCATATTTTGGATGTTTTTTGGGGTACATTCACCTTTGAAGAGCTTTAACTTTTGCCAAACGTGTCCAATTTTAATGAAATTTTGGAAAAACAAACCGCATGATGTATGAAATGAGTGGTAAAAATTTCAAATCAATCCAAGATTTATTGAATTTTTGATGATCATTTGAAAGTAGGGGTCTTGTTTTTGGACAGTTTTTGTGCATTTTGATGGCTGCAACTTTGGGGGCTTTTAAGGTAGGATGTCCTAAAACCACCAACCCTCCCAATTATGACATGTAGACCTTTCTTGGGGCCACCACAGTTGAGACTCAAAACCACAAGTGTTGAGACTCAAAACCGCCCATTTCACTATTCAAATAGACCAATGGCATGTCAAGCATTGCGAAGAAATAGTTGGTGGTTTTGAGTATCATTATGAGTGAAAATTAGTACCACATGGTGTGGACATGGGGAAACCTAAAGGTTTGATTTGGGTGACGAAGTTCTTTTCACTTTGAAAATTTGTATCAATTTGAATATTGAGAATTAAATTGCGAAAATTTGTGCATTCCGTGAGAAATCTTCTTCCAAATTACCGAAAAATATTTCTCATGAATAACCTTGAAAAATTGAAGCCATATTTCTTAAGTTGGTGGTTTTAGGACATCCTACCTTATCTCCTTCATCCCATGTCTGTTTTCAATAAAAATTATTGGGTTGGATTCCCCTTGAAGTCTAGTTATGATGGTGAAAATTTCATATCAATCCATATTGTTTAGAATGTTTGGGAGTCATTCAAAGGCACGGGTCTATTTTGGACGCTTTTTGCTTTTTGGGTCAAATGGATCACTTTTCGGGCTACTTTCTGACATTGCAAGGCCATTTTAGGGCACATTGAAATTTTTTCATGAGTTTTTTTTGGTACCGATGTGTTTATATGATGATTTTGAACTACTTTATAGTTCAAAGTTTTTTCATTTGAGTAATTTGAAAACAAATTTCACCTCTAACTGTGTTGCTAGGAAAATTTCAGCATCCTTTTTTAACACTAAAACACTATGATCTTGCAATCTATATGGCCAAATGACTTCAAATTTGATCCACATGATCTACAACATGTATACTACAAGATTGTATGGTTGAAATTCCTATACCTCATTTACATTTAGACCTATAACACATCAAAAGCAATGATAATTTTAAGCCCAAAAAAGCTAGGGACGCTTAGGAGTTAAACAAAGATTTGTAGCAATTATCAACAAGGACAAGGAGCATTATAGATGTTTTTTCACAACACCTTCAATAAATTTCATTCTACCCCCCATAATATGATGATATTATTTTTTCAAGCAATACACATGTGATCAGTCATTTCTATATTTAATCATGCATGCTAACTTGAAGTTAAGGCTTCCCAAACATGTCATAATAGAGAGGGACAATACATTAGGGCCCTTCACACTATGGCCGTTCAAGTCGAGAGGCCGTGGGATTGAGTGCCCAAAGTCCAAAGAAATGGGTTGAAAATATGCAATAAAATATAGTTTTGTTTTTTTATGAAAAAAGAATCAACGGCCTCTTGACCATAGTTTGGATTTCCATCATGTTCAACCCAAACTTCCTTCGAGAGTCCGTCGCCTTGGTCAAAAAGTGTTGCCATGCAGGCATTTTGGGGGGTGACGGCCTTTGAACTTTGGCCTTTAATGTGAAGGGTCGAGAGGCCGAATTCTTGATTTCTTGCAATCTAATTGGTGGAAATCGACAGCCTCTCAACCTTCGACCACAGTGTGAAGCGGCCCTATGATGTTCACATTTCATTAAAGTTAGGTTTCCTTTACCTCCTACTAAAAGTAGCGAAATGTGACAATAGAGAAGGTGATATTAAAGAGGTCATTGTGCACCGGTGAAAGGCCGTAGTCACAGGCGTCTCGATGCGGAGGTTCCCTGGGGGCGTCCAGGTCCCGAAATTCAAAAATTTGCGGACCTGGAATCCCGCCTTTCCAAGGCGTCAGCGCGCGGGTAGAGCTGTCGTCGGGCTTTAGGGACAGTGGACTCCCTCCGTCACCCCTGGCCGATTAGGGTTTCGCTAGATTCCTGCCCCTTCCCGTCAATCATTTCCCCTCCCCCATTCTTTCCATGTGCGCCTTCCTTCACAAATCATTCCTAGAAATTTTCAACCCTTTTCCCGTCATCATCCGTTGCCATTTCAGTTAGCGACGGTAGTATAGTCACGGCAGCCTCTGGGCTTACTAACTAGTTTACCTTGTACTTCGAGAGTTACAGTTACGCTGATGACAATGATGCCGGAATGGCGTTAGTGCAGTCCTTCAGTTTGTCCCAAGGAATGAAGTTCAGTTATGGATGGAGAATCGATGACTGGTAGGGAATGGAATGTGGTTTGCAGTTTCTCGTTTGGTTTTGTATTTTGGGGGGAAACAGAGAGAGATGCAACTTGTTGGACTCCCGGGAGATTTCTTCCCGGGTTATTGGAATGAGCGAGCTGGAGCGTTCGTGGTGTGGAGGATTTCGGAGCTGAGTTACGATTGTCAGCTGTGGTGTCGTGTTTTTGTAGAAAATCTTTGTGGGTCTGGTGCTTTCGTTTCCAATAATAGAACAGGAGCTTCGTGTGTTTTCTATTGACGCAATGGCGATCAAAGTTTAACCATTTATTGACCGTCACTAGATTCTTCTCGTGCAATTTTGTTTTCACTCGTTTTAGTCTAGTTGATGGTTGGAATTCGGCACTTTGGATCAATTTCCCTATAGGCTCGGAGACTAAGGTGTATTTAGGCTCTGGCGTTTGTAGCTGTGAGCCGTTACAGAGATGAGAGAATGGGTTTCTCTCGCATCTGTTTGCTACAGTTCTGATCGATTCGTGCTTGTTTGTGGAATTTTCTAGTCAACGGCAGGTTCTTTAGATTCTGAATCTTCCGCAATTGGAGATTTTTTTAATCTATTAGAAGGTGGTTCTTTGTTTGTTGGCTGTTTCTTATACATATGCGGCAGTTGTTGTCACTATAGCTCTGATAGTGGTTTCTGTCTTTTTGCAGACGCGATCGGTCGTGGAAAGTTAACCTATGATCTCTAGGAGGTGGCTGTAGAGGTTACATCCATCGAAGTTATGCATGATACTGATGCACCGCACGAGACTGATGACCCGACCCCATCAGCAGCTGGTGGGGTTGGGGACGGTCTGGAATCCGAGGCCAAGGGTGAAGACTTGGGTAATGAAGATCCCCATCCTTATTACTTTGAAGTGAAGTCCCAATTTTACTAGTAGGTCATGTATCTGCTTCCTGATTATTTAAGTACTTCCTAGTCTTCTACACTCAACCCTCTCTAATTGCACTCTGTAACTGCACATTCTCAGTATATGCTGAGAATCTATCATATTATGTACACATGTGATAGATTTCAAATTGTCAACACATGCCGATTTTCCCCGAGGCAGTGCGATTAGAGAGGGTTGAATTTACGATGAAAATGATCCCATTGTTAGACTGTATTAATGGCATCATCCATACCATCCTGATGACTGCGTGCCTAAGATCTCAAGAACCACTTTAACCCTTTCACGACCAATCAACCAAATATGGCTTCATGTTTTTTTTTAGCAGTTTTGAGTGGGTTCTATGTGAAGTTTCTATTGTTCAAATTTATTTATGTTTTTGGTCAACACATGCAATGTTCTTTACTAATTCTGGTGATATAAAATTTGGTCCTATCTGGATCATACTTTTCATTATATGAATGATTGAATTTGTCATTTTTAAACGATGAATTCTTGGTCCTGAAAGGGTTAAACTTTAAGCATCGAACGAAATTATGCCATAGGGTAGACTTCTTTACTTGTAACCATCATGTTAAATATCACTATCTTCGTTTAGTTTATCAAATTGAATACGTTCCGCAGAAGTATGAAGACGAAGATCGTAGTCTGAAATGCATTAATTTGAACTGCAGATCTTGGTTCAAATGTGGAAGCCAGTAACCCGGAAGCTGTACATTGTAGCATGGTGGAAGACGGTGGCACAGGCGAAGTCAGCGTGCAGTTGGTGACCCTACCTCATGAAATTTCACTAAAAGCGATAGACGAGGGTCCCGTGGTACCAGTGGATCCCTTGCATGTTATCGCTGACCGTGTGCCTGAGCATCCTTCCGGTAGTGGTTCGAAGTCCACCTTCAAGCCTAACAAGGTAAATCATGAGTTCGTATCGCACTTGAATTTGTTCTATACTTTTGTTTTTGTTTAATTTAGCATGGATTTGCTTTATTGTCATAAGAAGACTTGGAATGTAGAGCGTTCAAGGATCATCAGGAGAGCATGGACGACTAATTCAAGATTTCTATTTAATTCATGACAATAATCATAATTGACAGTTGGTTCAGGGAGTTGAGGATTGAGCTGTGCATATACTTATTTTGTTTTGAACTCACTATATCATATCTGCTACAGGGTGGTAAAGCAATTGGTCGAGAGAGGGTAAGGAAGCAGAGACAGGGCGGGTCTGTCAAAGTGCCGGTAAATATATCTCTGAACTTTATTCTCACGGACAGGGGAGAATGCCATTGTTCTGACTATTTTTTGTAAGCACGTGCGGGTTTGAAAATATGTAAAGTATGACAACCTAATAGTGCTCTTACTTATTAATTACTTTAATGCACCCAATTCGTCTGGAATCAGTCATAGATCCTGACTTCCATGTGGGGTGTGGTACAGGAGATTCGATCATCACCTGCCCAGCCAGTGAAGCCGTACGACAATTTTGCTGATCTGAGCTCTGAGGATAATGTGCGTAGTCGTTATCACCTGTGTTATTTGCTTAGGATTCAAAAAGGATGTTCGTGAACTGATCCCTCCACATAGGCTTACCTAATCTTGAGGTCCTCAGTTCAGAGTCAATTTCATGCCGACAACAGTGTACATCTTCACTGCTACGGTTCTGCAAGTACACTGATACGGTTCTACAAGTAGACTGATCATGACATGATTATTTTGGTCTGGCTTATTTATGATATGTCTGGTGTTTTTCTAAATTATTTGATCACCTGGTGCATTTAAATTTGTGTAACAGGAAAATAGATCCAGCACGAAGAAGCAGGGAAAGAGAACTCCTGCAGCCACTGATTCTTCCACAGCAAGGAGGCAGTTTCAGGCTGATGGAGAGCGTTCTCACGGAACTCCTAGTCGTCGCCTGGCCTTTGCCCCTGTTCCGCCGTCTGAGCTCAACATACGCATGGGCACCACACCTATTAAAACTCCTGAAAAGCCCACTCCTACCAAGACTGTGGCAACCTCAAACAGTTTCACGCCGATCCAGGTTACTTCCACTACATCAGTTGAGAAGGAATTAGCATCTCCGATATTGTCTCTGCAGCAAGCAGGATCGATCACTGGTCAGGTCTTGGTGATTGGAGATGTGAGTGACCCCGAGTCGGAATATCCCGAAGAGAATATTCCAGTTTTAGCAATTGCTCACTCTGACGAAGAGGATTCTATCGAGGCTGCCCTTCAAAAGTATTCTTTGCAGGCATACGGTGATGATGATTCCAATGAACATTTCGATTCAGACAAGGAGAATGTGCCTGTGCGTGAGTTGTTACCAGGTAGTATGACCTTGAAATTGCCACAAGGCTTTAACGCACCAAGACATTGCACTCGGGAGCCCCTTCAAACACTGTATAGTGCGCCATCTCCTTCGATGTACCAGAGTCCGGACATCTTTACTACTCCCACTGCTTCCCAAAAACTGGTTAGGGTGGGTCCTCTAATACTTAATGCTAAATGCAGTCTTCTTGCACCTATGTTATCTCAGTCATGAAGTATGTTAGATTATTCACTCTTCGATCACTAGGAAGATCAGGAATTTGTAATTCAGCACAAGTGCAGTGGCTGTAGTTCCAAACTCTGCTCTAGGAATAGAGTTTTTGATCCCCTAGTGAGACATATAATCCTGTTTGTGTCACAGCAGCCTCTTTATGAGTAAGTCTAATCATGTCCCAACTGGCAGGCGAGGTTTCAAGGTTCCGAGGCAGGACGGCAATGGCAAATGGTTGTAGATGCGAACTGTCTTCTGAATGCAGAGTCTCTCGAGTCTCTCAAGCAGCTTGAAGGAATCCGCGAGACTCTCCTTGTCATTCCAAACATCGGTAAAATCTTTTGACTTCCTGAAGCTCTTGTTTCATACTAGCCATTATTGCAATTTGATGGATCGTTTGTATCTTTAAGTGGAATGCTATGGCTCTATTCTTAGATGTTACTGTATTCGGTAATTCTTCTCATTCACCTAATGGAAAAGTTATTAAGTGCTTCTATTTGAAATGTGAAATTATTTATGAAAAATATAATGCTGTTCAACCCAGAAAGAGCAATGAAAATGCGATTTGACAGAAATAATGATAATGGTGTCTGTATACACTGATTTTTTGGATTTAGTATTCCATTTTCTTTTCAATGTCATCCAGTTAGCAAGTTTACAATTACCCATCTTCTCTAACATCAACCTCAAAAAGTGGTGGGAAGGAAATAATTATAATTGGTCATCAACATTGGGGGGTGATAGGAGTTCATTTTGCAGAGCTGCCTGATATGATCCTCTTGCGTCCATTTACCCTTTCTGCAATTGTGGTGCAGTTATAAGGGAGCTGGACTACCTGCAGAAACAAAAAATCCAAGATGATTGGAAAGCTAGTGCGTTTTCTGCTCTACAATGGATTGAAGCCTGCATGTTGAAGATGCCCTTCTGGATTTGCGTTCAAAGCTCTGGAGAAACTGTGCACGTGGCCATGACTCCTCCTGTATCACCTTCCCTTTATTCTAGGTACGTTCCTTCTACAATAAATTTAGAAGTAGGTGGCTAAAATATGAAAGAAAATCACGTCCCAATTTTATAAGCTTCACCTACGACATGCTGTTAGGTTTTCCTAATTGCTCATCAACGAGCAGGATAGTGTGCTCAAAGTAACCCCTAAAGGACCACAAGGCCCCCACACAGCTTCTGGAACTAGAAATTGAGGAAGTTCGAGTTGCTGGGCGGTGAATTGTATGGTGAGCAACAAAGAGACCCTCGCTCTTTTTGAGAGCTGAATCTGTGGGTACTTCCTGGTTGGGAATTTATGAAGTGTGCAAATTTTGGTGATTTTTTTGAGTTGCAAGGAGGCTATTTGGGTGTCTCTTCAGACCCTCATATCTTCCTCACACCTCCAAATTACGTGAATTTTTTTTGCACATGTTCAAAATGATGATCTCTACATATGGTAAAAATTTTAGAATTTTTGGAGCTCTTTTGAACAATCTGATTTCAACATATGTACTAAATACCCCGAACAAGTTCCTTCAATCTTCTCAATGGTGGCATTTTCTCAAAAATTGTGCAATTTTGTTGATCCTTTTTTCATACAAAAGCTATGTAAGTCTTCTTTAATTTCAATGGTGCTGATTGTCAAAATTACCCCATACCAATTAGGAATTGAGTTTGTTACAAGAGTTAGTCAAGAAAACAAGAGCTAAGTTCAACAACCCCCTGGTCCTTACGGGTTAATGTCCAATATAGAAGGTGTCTTGGGAGTGACTTTTCTTGTTTTCATTCTTGTGCAGAGGACTTCACTCAAATATTAGCGAAAGTGACATGATGCACCCCACTCTCCATGATCATGTCCTTGAGTGTGCGCTGTTTCAACAAGCAGTGCCAGTTGGCCGAGTTGTTATCTTGACAGATGACACAACTCTCAAAATCAAGGCTTTGGCCGAGGTAAAGTTCTCCTGCAACGAGGTTTTATGCGGTGATGCAAACTGCCTGGTTCAGCTCCGTGTGCATGTTCACTTATGTTAATGCTTTTAAAACATTAGAGGTATTCAACTCATTAGTTGAAGCAACCACCAACAGGGTCTCTGCAAACAGGAACAATTATTGATGAGATGTATTCGTAGATTATCCATTGATTTGGAGTGGCCTTTGTAACCATTTATAGATGTGGATGCTGACCTTGTTTTAGTGAAAAAGTGGGGGTGAATCTGGTGAATAAAGCCATGAATAGGTGTTAATTTTTTTATTGGTGGTTCTGTCACGAATGTGAACTAGTCTTAACTATAATATGTTCGTTTCATGACAGGGTCTGGTGGTGGACACTGCAATCAATTTCAGTGACAGCTTGCTTAACCCCTACTCCGACCGCTTCGTTTATGTTGGTAGCACACCCATTGAACGGTCATCCATCGGCCGTCTTCACGAAAAATTATATGATGGACTGAGCACGCCTGGAACGGCCATCTCCAGCTCGAAATGGCCAACTCCTGCTGTTGTTCGTCCTATGTCCAGGCCAGACACTCCCCGGCCTACTTCGAGAGCCAACTTTTCCATTTGGCGTAAGAGCCAGCCGCTTGGCCTTCAGGCTCTACTACAGTAGCACAGGTCAGACCAATCTCGAACTTCGGGCATCTATTCAATGTCTCTGGATCTCTCTGACAAACTTCTCAGGTACCAGAAAGGTTGTCGTGTCAACCTCATGACTTCTTAGACTTTGTCAGCCAGTAAATTTTTGGACAATTATTTTATGTTCAAGAGGTTCCTTGACAACTGTTGCAGTATGTGTATATACCTTTTTTCTTGTAACCATCTTCATCGACTTGCAGTATCTGAATATGATAAGTCAATTTCGTCCCAAGCTTAGCATAGTCTGATTCTGTCAAGATGGACCCTCTTCGGAGATGGAATAGCATTCTTGGTTTCTATACTATTATGAACTCATCCATGCTTCTCATGCCTCCCTGGTCTGATGGACATGGAATCATGTGTGAGGTGCATTTAAAGCCGTAATCGCCCCTTTTAGCAAGCGAGCACTGTTACTGTTATTAGACCAACAGGATTAGTGTCGGGTCATATTAGCAATGCAATTCAGCATGCATTATTTGAACACTATAAACTAGTTATGAAATTTTAAAGTGCGGAACAAAGGTGTATTATAAATTGGCCTTTGGTTTTGTTCTTTTAATGGTGTGCATCTTCATTTTAAACATCTGCATTCTGAAGCTCATGCTTCATGCTTCATAATTTTGAGATGACAGGGAGTAAATTAAAGTGGCAACTTCTATTTTCGTCACTTCAACCTCTAAAATTCCTTGGTATTGCATGGTTTAGGCAGATTCAACATTCTAATGTTGAAATAGTTTTTTCTTTTCTTTTTTAAATCTGTAATTCAACAACAAAAATGAAGTCCACCCTAGATGGGACCCAAGTATGCCAGAGATGATCAAAAGAAATTCTTCCTCGAGGAATCGAACTGACAATGAAAGTTCAAACAAGAAGCATAAAATCCAATTGTCAACAGTGGGATTTGAACTCACGCCCTTTCGGACCAGTAGCTGAAACTGTCGCGTAAATCCCAAATCGGGGTTTAAAAAGAGAGTCAACAGAACAAACAATCAGAAGCTGAAACTGAAACTGGCACCTTAGACCAACTCGGCCATATTGACAAATCAGATGTTGACACCTGGATGGTATAATTGGAGATGCCGGTTATCGATCCCAGTACCTCTTGCATGCAAAGTGAGCGCTCTTACATTTGAGTTGAAAACCTGAAATCTGGGGAATTAAAAAAGAGGAGAAATCAACAATGTGACGTGAGTCATAGGAAGGCCCTCATGGTTGGGAGGCACAAAGCGAACCCAAGGAGCCAAAACAACCAAAGTGAGTACGACTAAGAAGGGGAGAAGAAATAACAACCAAGAAAAGAAAGTCCAATCAAGGTTCAATCCCAAGAAGGAATGAGAGTCTACTAAAAAGCAAATGAGCCAATGAGAAGAGCCCTAAAGCAAAACTAAACGCTAGTGAGGTTCCAAAGGAAAATGACAAGGATTTTCAAAGCTACTATGGGCAGCTAAAGTCTGTGGGCTTGATGACGAGGCAAAAACAAAGTCAGAGGAAAGAGCAGACTGACTAGTCCAAGCTTGCAAATCGTGAATTAAAGGAGTGTTGAGGGAGTGTAGAGAGAGAAGGTGGGAGAGAGAGAAGGAAGGAGTGGGGGCGCCTCTGCCTGGGAGAGTTTCTGCCCAAAACTTTGCTTGTAGTTGGAGCTCTTCGGGAGTCTGTAAATCTTTAGGTAAGATCTGAAGCAACTTTTCCATTTCTGAGTGGTTGACAGTGTTATCATACTGAGGAGGTTCAAATGTTTGGTCTCCAATTTTGAGCTCAATTTCCTCTTCCACTTCATTGGAAATCCCTTGCATAATTTCCTCTAGAGTCTGGTCGGCAAGTTCCTGGACTCGAAGCCTGTCAGGAGAAGAGTAAATGTTGTATAAGTGAGGAGAAGGAATCTACAGCCCTAGTTAATCCTCGCCCAATTTGCCGAAGGGATTGTTGATGGGCAAATTGGAGTGAGAGCCTAAGCCCTGAAGTGAAGGGAAATTTGACTTGGTTTTTGGTTCAATTTTTTTTGGAAATATGTGTCTTCGTGATAATGTTAAATCCAACCATTGGATGGTGAGTAATTTTTTTGGAAGGTCTAATTAAAAAAATCACTTTGAAGAGAGCTTTCAAATTCCAATTGAAAATAGTAAAATCTAATTTGGGTTGCAAAAGCTAATTAGGGGGGGGGGTGTTGAGCTTAGCTCTTGTTTTCTTGACTAGCTCTTGTAGCAAGCTCAATTCCTCATTGGTGTGAGGTTACTTTGACGATCGGCACCGTTGAAATTCAAGAAGACTTACATAGTTTTTTTATGAAAAAAAGATCAACAACATCTCACAATTTTTGAGAAAATGCCATCGTTGAGAAGATTGGCAGACCTTGTTTGGGGTATTTTGTACACATGCTGAAATCGGATTGTCCAAAAGTGCTCCAAAAATTCTGAAATTTTTACAGTAAGTAGAAATCATCATTTTAAACTTGTGCAAAAAATTTCAAGTAATTTGGAGGCGTGAAGAGGAAGATATGAGGGTCTGAAGTGACATTTAAATATCCTCCGTGCAACTCAAAAAAATCACCAAAAATCTCTCACTTGATGAATTTCCGATCGAGAAGTACCTACAAATTTGGCTCTCAAAAAGAGCCAGGGTCTCTTTGTTGCTCATCCTACAATTCAAAGTCCAAAGACCCAAATTTCCTCACTTTCTAGTTCCAAAAGCCCCCTGGGGGCCTTACGGTCCTTTAGGGGTTAAGGGATTAAAAGTGGAATAACAGGAATGCACTTTTTTTTTTTTTTTTTTTTTTTTAAATTTTTTTTTAATCATTTAGAAGAGGTTAAAACACAGATTTTTAGTAAAACTATAACATTCAATGATATTTAAACATTAATCATAGGGAAATGTTAGATGGTTTATAATTTATATAGTGACATTAGCATCTTGTAAGTAGATACAAGTAGGTGATTATAGAGAGTCTACAATTTTATTGTAATCTATGACGCTATGTCCATATTCTATTGAATTTTAAATTGCTGCTTAATCTTGGATCCTTAATTGGTACTCCCTATGTCCCACAAAATGACTATGATATTGACATGAATTTTGTCCCAAAATAAAACGACGATTTTGACCCAAAATAAAACGATGATTTTGTCTTACACTTAGAGCATCTCCAACCGTGCACGCTTAAAGTGACATGCTGAAATTACTCATCTATATTTGAAGAGCCCTTCAACTTGAAGTTCCATCCACAAACACTCTTCAAACATCAATAGTGTACATCAAATAGTCAATGGACCAATCACAAGTAGAATGTGAGATATAGTCAACTAAATTTAGATTTGAAGTGTCATGTTTCACATACGCTATTATAGAGGGTTAAGAAGCTTTTTGGAAGGGCCCTTAGCATTTTCATCTGCTTTTGGAGTGTGTCAGATTCTTGGCAAGGCCCGTCGGAGATGCTCTTATGACTCACAAAGTGTCTCCAACCAACAAACTTATTAATTAGATCCGAATTTCATTGGATTGAATCTGGCTCGAAGTCTTCAGATTTTTGGACAAGTGGTCACATGAGTCATCATTTGGTACTACACAATGACATATTTACCTAGTGAATAGTTACTACTCCCTTTGACAAAAGAATAAATTGTCGAATGTAAATTGTTATGTTATGTGGAAATTGCCAGTTGTCCATTCAGTGATTGCATCCGGATATTATCATGGACACATGTGTTTCACTATTAATTAGTTCCATTTATAATCGGTCTTTGTTTATTACTCCCTCTGACTGACTTTTTGGCTCTCACTAATCTATAGATTTAAACGATATCATGGTCTTTTTGTGGGACAAAGGGAGTAGAAGTCTTTCCTAGTGATGGATTTATATTGAATTTCTAATATAATAAAGTTATCCGTAAAGTCACTTTGATTTTGAAGAATCTACCATGAAATTTGCTTTAATGCACTCTTATTTATTCACTCTAAATAGTTAAAAGGTATGGAAGAGCTTGGTTGTATATCATTATTAGGTGTGTAAGAGCTTGGTGGTCTTCAACTCATGGAATTTTTTTTGGGCTCCTTTCTTAATGCTCAAAAAAGTTTTCCGTGAGTTTGAAGATCACCAAGCTCTTACACACCTAATAATGATAAACAACCAAGCTCTTCTATACCTTTTAACTATTTGGAGTGAATAAATAAGAGTGTATTAAATCAGAATTTATGGTACATTCTTCAAATTCAAGGTGAATTTACATATAACTCTAATTTCATTTATTTTTAAGAGATGATTTGAGTATAGTTATGGTCCGAAATAGATGTTTTTACATTTTTGCATACAAATGATGCTCAAAGTAATTTTTATTTGTACTTTGAATTTTGGAACTTCGTTTTAATTCCAAAATATTCTACTGATTTTTGGACTTCCAAACAAGCGTTTAGGAAAATAAAAATAAAAGTAAAAATACATTGGTATTAGAGTTATCCTTAAAGTCACTTTGTGTTTGAATAAGATATTGTGAATTTTGCTTTAATGTACTCTTATTTATTCACTCCAAATAGTTAAAAGGTATTGAAGAGCTTGGTGGTCTATCATTATTAGGTGTGTAAGAGCTTGGTGGTCTCTAAACTCATGGAAAACTAGTTTAGTCGTCTTTCTATCTGGATTACATTTTTTACAATATAATTGATTGAATTTGTCATTTAAATACCCAAAATCCTTGGTCCTTTAAGGGGTTAAGAAGGGTTTCTAGGAGGCCTTAATGTCACTAAAATAAATATAAGGAGAGACGAAGGGCTCTTCAGTCCGGTCAATACAAGATTTGGAGCATTCTATAGGAGTATTGATTTATTATTGCATCTTGTTTCAATTATCAATCAAATTCTTTCTATACTTTTAGAGAAGTTTTGCATATCCTTGTATATTTTTTTCTCTAATTCTTGTATTTCTAATACCTTGGCAAGATTACTAAATTACTAAGTGCTATTAGAGTTCGGCCTTTTTGAATAGAGAGTGTGTTACCCCTTTGCTTGAGATTTTTTCTTTTGAAAAATGATGTTTTCTTGTTTACATCTTGATCTTTCTTGATAGAGTGAATTGCCCCTCTTCTTGAAAATATTATAGCACCTTGGAGGTTGTGGATTACTTTCCTCTAAATTGGTATTGTTTTGTATTTAGACCTTTTTTAATTTATAGTTGAGTTTATAAAAAATTATGTATCCAAATAACCATCGCAGTACATCATGGTTGATTTGTCAAATTTTGAAAATGTACCTTTGATATAGCATAAAATATCAATAACATGCAATTTGCTATTTAGGCACTTGGCCATATAATCATGCACTTGGCCCCCGAGCACATTAAAAAAATTGTTTAAAAAGTTCTCTTAAAATTTATTTATTTTGTCTTCTACAATCCCTTACATTGTAAACAAAAGATTCTTTTATTTCATTTTTATCTTTATCTTTATCTTTATCTTTTCTTTGATTTTGTTTTCTTTCTTATCTTCCTTCTTGGCTCTTCTTGTGCAGCTGCGGATCGGTTGTACACTTGCACCAAGGGTTTAATTTTAATTTTTTCTCCCATCTTCTTTGTTAGGGTTCAGCTTCTATCTATATATATATATATATATATATATATATATATATATATAGTAGAGTTTCAATGTCACATATATATTTTGCTTTTTCCGGCCGTGGGGTGCGTGACCGTGCACCCTATGTCATTCTCTCCTCTCCGTGCAGTCCTACAAATTGAGACAAGGAAGATGGCCAAATAGCCATGTGGACATGCACACATTGTATATGGCTGAAGAAAACCAATTATTTGTCCAATGGATTCTTTACCATGTTCTGAATTTGGTTCAAGGCAGCAACTGGGACTTTTTTTGGTGGACATTAGTCAATACTTCTTCAACTATACCAAAGTAAATGGTTGGGCGGTGAGAGACACTATGGTTGTTAGAAGGATGCTCCATTCTAGACATGTATTGTCAAAGGAGTTAGGCCAAGTGGAGTCCCTTTGAAATATGTTGCTGGTAAGGAAACTTACAATATTTTAAATTTTTCTTTCATATTGCTTCATCTTTACCTAGGAACCACTTTTGCTGAACGATGGTTTTGTAATGAAAGCGTGTCTTTACCTATTCAGGTGCATTTTTGCATTTATAAGTGCAGCTCACATTATTATAATATATTACATTTTGACCGAGTGAGTTGTATTGGTGTTATTTACCCAGTTATTCATACAATTGTTAGGTGTCCAAGCCCCAAAAAAATATCTACCAATAAAAAGAGATGCAAGTGACATACATTCAACTTTATTGGAGGCAAATTTTCACTACTATTAGAATGAAAGCACAGAAAATTGTACCAAAATATCAATCTTCAATGTTGAAATCATAATTTTTTTGGTCAATGGCTATAAATTTACATCACAATATATTTTATTTTGGTTTTAATTTCATGAGGCATTTTAGATTTCTTATAGGTACTTGAACCCAAAGTTTCAAAACAAAATCTTCAAAAAGGTTTACAAAAAGTAGTGTTTGAAAACGAACGCCTCAATCAAATCTCTGTTGCAAAATTGATGGCCTAAATCCAATTTTTGTCATTCAAAATTTTTTAACTACTTATTGAAGATCTTTTTTTTCAATATTTTTAGTAGACTTTATAAAACAACAAATGTCTTATATTATGGTTAATTTTTTTTGTACATAATTCAAATTTGTACTATATTTTTGAACCTTGCATTGTTGAATCTTCATAGGGATCAAGTTTACATGCTTTCACCTGTTACAAAACAACTTTGGATTGATGGAGATGGTCTTTTAGTACATCAGAGGAACATGCATTACAAAAAAAATTCAGGTCTTCAAAAGGCTGCTAACTCAGCCAAATTTCCATGCAAAAATAATAAAATAATAAAATAAAAAATATTTAAAAATAAATTGTACAAAAAATATCTAAAAAATAAAATATAATGTGGCACCATTTTGGCCATGTTAGACTAGATTTTATAAATTCTTTTGTGAATTTTATTATATATATTATATATATTATATATTTTGTGAATTTGGCTAAGTTAGTAGCTTTTTGGAGGCGGCCTGAAATTTTTTGTAGTGTTGTTAGTGCACAAACATATGATCTATCATGAGGGTATTCTGTATGATGTTGACGATGACATTTCATGCTATTAGTGGTACTCGAAATGTGTCATTCAAGTTCCTTCTATTGAGAAGACGTATGAGATTTATGGTATTATGCAATGCATTGATTCTAATGCATGTTCAAGGCCCAGGGGGTGCACTTTACATTACGTTTGAGAATCATGTGCGTTCATGACCCCCTCTAAAAACCCCTTGTATAAGAGGGGTCATATGTCTAAAAATATTTGTATTTAGATATATTCCGTTTTAAATATATGTTTAATGTAAGTATACGTCAGTATTTTCAGCTCTAAATATGTTTATTGTATGTATACATCATACGGCAGTGTTCAAATTAATACTCCTTCTGTGCAGTCACGTATACTTGTACGTGTTTAGTACAATGCACCCCCTGGAGTACAAGGATAACACCCTCAAAAATAATTTTGGTACGAAGGAAAGATACCAAAGCAAAAATTATGCATGTGGAATTTGAAGATTATGCACTTGAATATTTGCGAGTGAAAGGGATCTTGGCGGACTAGAACGAATGCAAGTCAAGGCCTTAATCCCTAACCGCCCAACCATGCATATTTTGCATGATGTACGGATTTGAAATCCGTTTTCTCATCCATCATGCACTTTTTGCAGTGTGGATTTTTTACTGAAACTTTTATGGGAAGTTAGCTTTGTGCATGTGTGATCCAATTAGAAAGGGGATAATTTGTGAATTTTTTATGCCTCATTTCATGTTGTAGTGATTCACCCAAAATTTCGAAGATTTCAGTGTAAAAGTGCTCTTAAAAAAGTCAACTCATAAAATTAAGCAACCAACAAATCTTCAAAAATCACTACATTGAGAGTATTACATTTCAACCAATCACAACAAATCTCATCCACATGTTGTCAATATCTTATTCGTAATCGTATTACAAAAGAGTTAAAAATTTTATACACAAATATTGGTGATAGCAATCGCAAATCTGACTGTATGGATAGAATCTAAAATTTATAATGTACAACTTTTATTCATTCATCAAGTTGAAAATATCCCTCTTAGTTGCATTTTATAATGCATCTTTGATAAACTACCAAATCTAAAGAGGGTGAGAACGTTTAGGGGTTAATGTCTAAACGTCCTTTAACCCCTAAAGGACCATTCTCATTCTTAAAATTTTATCACTTTCTCGTGATGCTTTCAGAAAGGCAATTGTATCCCTTGATTGGTATTCATGTAGAAAACTTCACCATTGAAGTTCAAAAAGGACTTAGTCATGAGACTGTACATCAATTTTCAGAACAATCTACCGTATATATTACATGATTATAAGGTTTGATTATAAGTTGATTTCTGAAAATTTTGAATAAAACCAATTGGTCATTCATTGCAAACTTTCTCATAAATTTAAAAACTATGATTAGCGTTTGAAAGTTTAGGAGCATACAAAGATGTACTATATCTAGGTGCCCACAAAAAATGGTGTTCTAAAACTAAATACAACAACAATGATTGATTCTCAAAGATTTATGTTTGGGTGAATTGACTTGTTGGTGACTCGTTGGTGACTCGTTGAGCCGGTGTTTGTGATCGTTATTAATTTTTACATTGCAAAAATGTTTTAAAGAATTCAAATATATATTTGGAATATTCCAAAATATTCCAAAATATTCCAAAATAATATAAAATATGTAGAAAAGATTCCAATTATTTTGAAAATATTCCATTTAAAACATATTTAAATATTTCCGTAATTATTTTATAGTGTTAATGATGCAGTAATGGCAAATATTTTACATATTGGACACTTCTTTTTTTAACGAATGTGACGTCCAAGTGTGAAAACGCCCTTCAAGTCATCAACCGCCCTAACTACTATGTCCCAAGTTCATCTACGTTGACGTTTTAATTTTTTTCCCGATGAATCAATCAACGTTATTGCAAATCTTGAAGGATTTTTGTGTTCTTGAAACGAACATTTTCAATTCTCTAGTTAACATTGAGTCAAAATTATGAAATCCAAACAAGTTATTAAAGTAATGAAATTATTCTTGAACACAATGTGTCCACCTGGTCCTTTAGGGGTTAACCCCTAAACATCCTCACCCCTCTCCAAATTTGGAGAATTTCAAAGATGTCTTATAAAATGTAACTAAGAGGGATATTTTGAACTTGATATATGAATAAAAGTTGTACATTATGAATTTTAGATTCTATCCATACAGTCAGGTTTGCGATTGCTATCACCAATATTTGTGTATAAAATTTTTAACTTAAAATTTTTAACTCTTTTGTAATACGATTACGAATAAGATATTGACAACATGTGGATGAGATTTGTTGTGATTGGTTGAAATGTAATACTCTCAATGTAGTGATTTTTGAAGATTTGTTGGTTGCTTAATTTTATGAGTTGACTTTTTTAAGAGCACTTTTACACTGAAATCTTCGAAATTTTGGGTGAATCACTACAACATGAAATGAGGCATAAAAAATTCACAAATTATCCCCTTTCTAATTGGATCACACATGCACAAAGCTAACTTCCCATAAAAGTTTCAGTAAAAAATCCACACTGCAAAAAGTGCATGATGGATGAGAATTTCAAAGAATATTCATTTTTGTGAAAAAAATAAAAAATTTAATTTAAATATTTGACAGAAATATTTGGCGATTGATGTTGAGCATACAACAATGTCGTTTAGAGTGAAAGCCTCGGAGGAAAAGGAGGTAGTTGCCAAAGGTGCTACTAGGCTACGGTATTGATGCCCTAGGTTTACACATATTTGAAGAGTAAAAACTCCATTCTCTTACTTTGAGAAGAGTTAACCCCTAAATGACAAAGGGGTATTGGACAAAACATAGATGTGTTATAATATGTGACCTCTTTGTCTTTGATGAAGTTTGGTCCAATAGAGAAAATGAAAAATCATGTTGTTTTAAAATTATCCGCACAATTAAATTTCCAAAAAATAGTTTTATATCTTCATGAAATGAATTTAGAAGCATTTAACTTCAAAAATTTATCAAAATTTTAAAAAAAAAATTAGAATTTTAAATTTGAAATTATTGGTTAAAACTAGACATTCTATTCTAAAAGTTTAAAAATAAGTTTTTTTGAAAGAGAGAACATCATTACTTTCCCCAAATAGTAAAATTTGTAACACTAAACAATGTAGATGTGTTTATCTTTGAAAAATTCTCCTCGGCAAAGTTTAACTCGGATCGACATGATTAAAATTGGGTTGGAAAGTAGGCTTAATTTCATGTTTGGAAATATTTTTCTATTTTTTATAAATAAAAAATTCATCTCGGGTGCCCAATTAGTAAAAAATAGGCAGCGACTATAAAATGGTCTATCCGTTACGTAGGGGTTAAAGCTCTATGTTAATATATGTTGATACCTTTTGTTACCAATATCATCTTACAACCAGTTTGGATTGAATTGGATCATGTGTGTATATAGGCATAACATTCTTCAGCCGTTGCTAGACCACACCTTTTCTCTACATGGTAAAGCACTAATAAAATAATTCAACTCTTCAACCCTCATTGCTTGGCCCAGTTGAAATTACTGTAGATCCTCCAAAATGCTTGTGATTCCAAGGCAGTATGGATGCAGATTCTTTAGATGCCACATGTACAACAATGGCCTGCCTAAAAACGTTATGGATGAACAAGAGAGTGGACTTAGTCATCAAAAAAAATTCCAGGCCTACAAAAGGCTGTGAATTCAATCAAATTGAGTGCCACGCAAAAAATATTAATTAATTAATCAATTAAAATTTAAACATTAAAATTTTTAATTAAAAAAAAATCCAGTCTGACATGGCCGAACTAATGCCACGTCAGATTTTTTTTTCAATATAGTTTTATTATTATTATTTAATATTTTTGCATGGCAATTTGGCAAAATTTGCAGCCTTTTGGATGCTTGGATACCTTTCTAATGTGTTTGGTGGAAGGAGCATTGGGCTCTATGTTTCACCAAAAACTACTCTAAAACTGACATTTCTAAATTACTAAAAGAATATGTAATTTATTTTAAGAAAAATTGACTCATGGATTGCAAGAATATAGTGTTTGACGTTTAATTTTTTAATTTATTTTTGCACCTTGCCAAACTAGTCAACAAACTCGCTTGTGATCCACAAATAATTAAAATTTGTTAAAACATGTTGAAGAATGGAGTTGAAAATATATTTAAAATAATAAACTAAAATTTCTTTCTTTTAAAAAAGATGAATAGAGGGAATTACAACATGAAAAGGACAAACTAAAATGTTAATAGTTCTAACGTGAAATCGAAACATGTCAATTCTAATGGTTAGAATGTTGTAGTGAACAATCTAAACCCTATGGAATTTATTGTCTCTGCTCCAAAAGGAGAGAGACTATGAAAATGCTTACAGCTGGACAGTAAAACCATACGTAAAAGTCAATTTGGCATAAATACTAAGGGAGAGACTATGCGACTAGCTGCTTGTTCAATTTGAAAATTGTGAAAATTGAGTTAAGAACCAAACATTAAATTTTTCATTTTTTTTCAAGACAATGTCACGATTGCACACAAAACAAGACTCTTCATAACTTTCACAGCATTTACTAAAATTGAATAAATTAAATCCTTCCATTTCGATATACATCTATTTATTTATTTATATACATATATATATATAGTATAGTATTTTTAGCTTCTCAAAGTTGATCATTTTGTGCTGAAGCTTGAATTCTTTTCATAAGGTACCATTAAAAAATCGTTATGCATCTACAAAGCTCATGGATATCCGCACTTTCAAAAAAAATTCAAAAAATTGCACCAAAAATTGACATTAGACAAACCTATTCAAACTCTTAATCCTTTAATGTCGAAGATGCGTTATAAAATGTTTGATGAATAACAAAAGTGGAGTTGATGTACAAAAATAAGTCATAAATGTCAATGTGAAGATCACATGTGTATAGTTGGATTTATCATATTTTTTATTAATAAATTTTTACTGAAAATTCAATTTTTTTCTTTTGAAAACCCCAAATTAACCCTTAAAAGTTTAAAAATTGTTTTAATGAGTTTGGAACAACATGCACTACGAGATGGTATGATTTCCATTATTTGATTCTACTTTTTATGGAAAATCATGTTTAAGGTCTCACTTTTTGAACTAAGAATGAAATTTGACATAAACCAATTATGTTATTTTTAAAAAAATCACAATATCTTATTTTGAAGATCCATACCGTACAAATGATAGTCAACTAGCACAAGAACCAAGAGAAATTTAGATGGATGAAAAAAGTGTACAAGATGTAGTCAAGAGAAAGGTTACAATTTCTTCGTCGTCGATTACATGAACGCGCACAATCGCGTCCATGAGTTAATTGTTCATAGTATGAGTTGGCCAAGTTGGTAACACTTCCCCCAACAAACTCTTCATTCACATTGGCTCTAAGGGCGAGAGTTACTCTCTCTCTCTCTTCATAGTATAGATAATGGTACTTAGGTGGGACACCCAAAAGTACCACTGATCCAAAAGTGCCATCTTCACCCAATGTACATCCTCTTAATATCCAATATCTACATCTATTCATGAAATAATTTTAGAACATCTACCAAAAAGATTTTGATCTTTTATAACGTTTGCATACAATATCCAAATGACGCCTTTTTTTGGCGTATTAGAATCCTCTTTTAGTTGCCAACAAGGAAATCTTAAAATTTTAATGAATTTAACAAAAAGTAATATGCTCAATTGCAGTTTTAGTTGTCTCCTTCAAATTTAGCTCAAAGTGTTCAAAAGTGAGTGACAAGGCTTCTGTTAAGGATTAACCCCTAAAGGACCACAACTATGTTCCTCTCCAAACACTCCAAAGCCGCCTAAAAGTACCCCTTCTCATAAAAAGGCAAATAGTTTTGATCTAAAACCTTTTTGACCGATTCAACTGTAGGATATGTCAACCAACTTGAATTTATTAGCACCTACAAATTTTCAAGTATTCAACATTCCTTAATAGTAAGATTATAAGCTACAAAGTTGGTTGCACTTTGTTTTTTGGCCCGTTGCCCCGAGTTTGAAACTTTTTGAAAATGCCCAAAATGAAAATTTTAGTCTCAAATTTGGTAAAATGAATTTGACAATTGTGTATATAGGAGTGTTAGCTCATTGTGTACAAAAATTCAGATAAATAGCTCATTGTATGAAAAATTTCAGGAGCTGCTCGCAATTAGATTTTTCACCTTAGCACGATTGTATCTTTTGATCTATACATCACCTATGTACGCAAATTACATCGCATCTTTGTTACAAAGAGTAGGATCACCACCAAAAATCTCAAAAATTGAGGATCAATATTCATTCTACAATGAGCTGACCAAGCTTGAAAAATCAACCTTAGTCCTTTAGAGGTTAACTTACCGTACCACTAGTAAAAAAAACCCCACCCTTGTAGACTAGCCAACAGATTCATGAGAAGACTTCACATGACGAACTAGACTAGTTGTGGGTCTTTATGCGCATGAGCCCTATACAGGCGGTATTTCTACTAATGTACGGTGAACGTCAGATTCAGACTGAATGTTAAAATTGAAAATCCGTGTAAGATTTGATGGGGTCCACGTCACCGCAAACCAATCACAATATGACACGAGGCGCCTTATGCCAAAAAGTAATCAATTTATGTCAAAACTGGCCATGATGAAATGTATAAGCAGCCAGCCAGTGTAATACCAGGACCTATGATCAGATGCTTAAATCCTGGATTTTCGGTGAACATAGACCTTCACTCAATCCTAGATCCACTTTCCACAGGCGGCAAATTTATGTCAGAAAATCAATGCTGCAGCAGTACAGTATTTCCTGCAGTCATTCTACTCATGAGAACTAGTTGAGGCATAACTTCTGCTAGTAATGATAAATGAATGCAAATATTGAAGTGAAAGACCAAATACTGTACCCAAACTATTCTAAGAATATTCAGACTCTGACTTCCATGCTCTGCCAAACCTCTGCTCAAATCCTTCCTTGAAGATCGTCGGAAGCTTCATGAAGATCCGGGTCTTGTTTATGCGCATCAATGAGAACCTTAATTTCTGCTTCACCAATAGTCACCTAACATCACCCTTTCGATTAAATTAAGTAGCTAGGAATTGAATCAGGAAGAGTTTGATGAACTTAATTACTGGGCAGTATAAACCCTGCATGAATTTGAAAGTTTTACTACAATAGTTGATGAGCTTTTAATTGCCGGGCAGTATAAATCCTGCATGAATTTGAAAGGTTTACATCAGGTTTCCCCGTGCAATGAAATTCCGTTTCATTTGTGTAAAAAAAAAAAAAAAAAATTTTACAGCAGTGGTTGATGAACTTATTATAACTACCGGGTAGTATAAAATTAGTGTTGGACTGATATGGCATGTTTCTAAACTTTTGGACAGTGGTTCATTTTAAATACCCGTTTGAGATTCGTTGTTTTTTATAAGAGCATTCACACCTTCTCTAGAACTTACTCTTGAATTCATGAAATTTTCATCCTGCTAATATATCCCTTCTCCACTCATAAAACTATACCTCACCATGTTGCACAATCCTAAACAAATGTTAGATTGTCATGTGTTCCAACAAGTCCCCAAGCTATTGATCATTGTCAACATAGTCCCCAAAAATTTCATTCAAAATATTTCGTAGAAAGGTGCATGCATGGGTAGGATGGGGATGGTGTAATGACTCTAAAGACATTCTCATTTGGTGTAAAGAGTGATGTTAATGAGGATTTTAGGAATGAATTTCGATAGACTTTTGGATTGAATTCACTTTAATGAGAACACTACTAAGACAGAGTGGGAACATACCCTTACTACTTGTGCATTTTACTGTGCAATACAGCAACAGTGGTATAAACCTTGGATGGATGTGAAAGTTATATAACACAGTTTGCTAAACTTTGTTACCGAGTATAAACTCTGCATGCCGGATGTGAGTTTTACTTTCTATGCAATCAATCTACTCCGGAAAAAGCTTGACTATCTGGCTGTTGGCCCATACACGCCAATAACCCATCTGGTAGCTACAGTGTGCTCCTCTAAAATTTATTCTTTTAACTTGACACATGGAAGAAGCTGCTCTAACACATTTTGGATGTCGCAAAAAATTTGCATCTCCACCAACGCACATGCACTGGCCATAAGAAGAGACAAGGGCTGTAGCGCAATGCAAGTGCTGCAGGTTCTTGATGTGAACGGGCCATGTGAACATATTGGATTGTTGGTCCTTAAATTGTTGAGTAATTACAACTTGGGCAGGGTCACATTATTTTTAATCATGTAAAATTATGTTGCAGTCGGCATATTAATTGGATGAAAGAGACATGATGATATATTAATGCGCCTGATATTCAACTATTCAGTGCTGACACCGCACCTTCTAGCACATTCTAGCTTTTAGAAAAATATATAATTCTGCCGCTCAGATAGGGGACAAGGTAGAAGAGCAGCAGGGAAGAGTATACCAAGGAGGACGAGGAACTGCGAGGAAAAGGAGTTGGTCGCGGTGTTGATCATTGTTGCATTGTAGAGCAGCTCAGCAGCTAGCACACTCGTGATTTAAAATTAAAGGCAGATGGCCGTTTGGTTATGCAGGAGGAGAAGTTTGTGACATTGCGAAGCAAGTCGAAAATTAATTTGAAATGTGGAACTGCCACAGTGACAAGAATATGAAATGAATGTTCATTCTCTATGAATCTCCTTTCATGTGCGTACCAAATGCGTTGTACTGGAAGTGCATTTAGTGTTCAGATTCATGGCCATTTCATTGGAAGCGTGCTTACTACATACATTACTGTAAATGGCTCCACCTTTCAGAATACGGAATCTAAGTCTAACATAAAACAAAGGCATAGCAAATTTGCATTGTGGAGCCAATGAGCACTGGAAGTATACACGTAGATATACTATCCTCCAGTGACACCGTACAATATTTTGAAACCGTGACACTATCATTGCTTGTAGCACATTTGTCACAATCCATGTCAGTCACAGTGAAAACATTGGAATCAGGAATAGATAAAAACGTTGGAATCAGGAACAGTGAAAACGGTGCAAAGCCAACAGTGAAAACGGTGCAAAGCTAGCAGTGGGAATTCTGTAGTAAGTATGTTGCTCTACTCTCTAGTGCTTGAGATAAAGATGAATGCCGCCCCCGTCTTTTCGAACCTCAACCGTCAGTTGAATGGCTTTCCACTTGCATGCACTTCAGAACACTGGTGCTAGCTCATTGGGGTTCCAAGCGCAATTCTCGAGGACTGTCCGACAGATAACACTGACGCCAGTGGGAAACTGAAAAGCGGATACTTATCAGGCTTCGAAGGCAGATCACCAGCAACACGAAACTTCACACGCAGACAGTCAGACATCATACGACCACATGCATAATCATTACTAAATTGCAAGGCAAATATATTTACAACCTGCGCTAGACAACATATATGTCAAACGACTGTATTAATTAGCACACATCATTGCGTTGCGGTAGTAATGACCAGGACCACATTTTCAATAACATACACGCCCGTTGTAATGCAACAGTTCCCGATACTACAATGCAGAAGTATGAAATACGATCAATACTGTTCAGTCTTTAACTGACAAGCTCGTCAACTCAGAGACTAGATCATTACGAAGCCAGGAGATCTGTGTTGGTTGTACATTTAACGTAATACATGTACAAAACAATCACTGAGCACTGCATTTTGAAACTACGTAATTATAACCAAATACTTACCTGTTGGACTTGAGGGACGAGCAACACTCAATATCATCAGCACTGTTCAGTCTCTAGCATAGCATAGCAGACCAGCTCGGTCAACACTCAATATCATCAACACTGTTGCGTCTCTAGCACAGCATATCAGACAAGCTCTATCACAAGAATAGATTAACAAAAAACCAGGAGATCAGCCTACTTGTAAGTGCATTGATTATACACATCACGTGATCATGCACACCCGCATTGGGAAGCTCGGCCACTCTACTAACGCATTTGTTGGGAAAATTCAGTTAATAACCGTGCCATCAGATGTGACGAGAAATGACATTTTTCTCTCCTTGTCCCCTCCAGCGCCTCCCCAGCGCTATCATCTTCCTGTATACACTACAAATTAAAATTAAGATACATGCGACGAAGATGAGATTGTCATTCGAATCACAACAACGATTCCCTTACATGCTTAACAGTAGAAACTAACCAGACCATGAATCAACTGTTGCTAGACATCAGACAGTCAGTACTAAACTACTATACCTAGACTTAGTTGGCAATGGACACATTTCTCATTTGTGCCTCCCTTTCATAATGTTGCATTGCAATGCTCTGACCAAACAATGAACCAAACTAATGCTAGACGCTAGAGTATCAGTAGTAAACTTAACTCAATTCAAACCTGTTACATGTATGACTTTCTCAAAAACGACGTTCTAGAATAGTCTACACAATATAATTGCCACACTATCATTGATAGTAGCACACATTCAAACCATACCATTACCACGGGTGAAAAAGTTAGGCCCCAGGTAGTAAGATTGCAGTAAACTGAGGCAAACAGTCGATGCACCGGCAGCACTAGCTGATGTGGAGTTAAAAAAGCTTGACATAATCGTAGTACTGCATTGCAATGCTCTAACCAAATAATGAATCAGCTAATACTAGACGCTAGTATATCAGTAATGAACTGAACTCAAACCTCATTAATATGACTTCCTCCAAAACGACGTTCTGGAATAGTCTACACAAGTAGCACACATTCAAAATATACCATTACCATAGTATAAGTTGGGACCCCAGGTGGTAAGATTGGAGTAAACTGAGGCAGACAGTCGATGCACCGGATGCACTAGCTGATGCCGTGATGCGGAGTTAAAAAAGCGTCACATGACAACACAGTTTGGCATCCGAAAATAGCAAGTTCACAAACTGATCTTCGCTACAAATATGCTCGGGTTCGCCATGAGTTCAGAAGCTCCATAGAGGTATGCACCTCTGAATTACGTCAATTCCTGATGAAAGACAGTTTGGAGTTCTACTGGGGTAATAAAACTCCTTGAATCGTTGATCGGATTCTACTGGAGTAGAACAGCTTCCCGCATTGATGATCGAATCATGCTGAATGTTCACCAAGAGTGCCCACTCAGGAGACTGCAGCCTAGAACAATTAGAATAGACTTCGTTTTGATCGTTTCCCGGGCTCACCGTGATTTATCTCTTCGATGCGGGGATGCAAATATATATCTTTCTTGCAACTGTGTCGGGGGGAATGAAACCTGGTCCGGAGCTGTCTAGTACTGACAGCTTCGGGCCACACATCATTCCTCACGGCAAAGTCACACGGTGCGTTTCTCTTCGAGATCCGTCGAGGCAGCTCTGCAACATCCTGTTGTTCTTTCGGACTAAAGTCACGATCATGTAGCTTCGTTCAGGGGAATGAAGCCTGGTCCGGAATTAAGTGCATGTTCTGAAATCAGTTTCGTCCCAGGCGTCATTTCCCACAACAAAGCCACATGTAACTGATCCAGAGCTGGTGGCATGAGAATCAACCCTTTCCACGACCTAGCCCTAATTCAGAAGCCTGCAACACAGTTACTTGTATCATCATGGAAATTGGTTGAGGGGAATGAAGCCTGGTCCGACGCTAACTGCTAGCTACTAAAATTCAATCAGCGTAGTACCAGAACATCATTCCCCACAACCAAGTCCCATCGATTGTGAATTCCTGCATCACGATCTCTGCTTTCAGAATCAACCCTAGAAGGAAGGGAATTCAACAAGTGAGAGCCTTGGAGTCGATTGCTAGTAGTAAGAGTAGGTTATCTATCTGACAAGGTTTCGTGAGCAATCGCCCAAGTGTGACCACCGTTCGTCTGCAGGATATGATGAGCACCGCCACTAATCTACAACCACCTAGGCCATATGTAGTACTGGCCAAGAAACCGAAACAAATGGATCCTGCCAAAGGGTGACCAGCCTTTGGCAGTGCAGCCTGAGCTAACTAGCTAGCCTCTAATGATGATCTCCCACACTCGCCTAGAAAACCAAAACCTCGCACGGTTCACATCCTTCCCGAGGCAACGCCACTACTGTCCGGCCTTAGAAACCAAACCCATCCACATGTGGGACGGCATACGGTTCACGTCACTGCTCACGTCACCGTCTCGTAGAATCCGTCTGCGTAGTAGACACAGCCCCGGTATGTCTGTGTCTGTCTGTGTCTGTCTGTGTCTGTCTGACTGGCTGACAAGCCCAGGTAGGTGTGTGTATGCGTAAAAACAGAGAAAAACAAAGACTGTACTCGATCCTCCAGAGGTAGTGGTGATGACGATGCCGGCTTAGAGACTACGCAGATCGAGAGAGTGAGATCGATGGCTTGGCAAGATCGATGATCGACAGAAAAGCTGATCGATTACCAGACGTACCCAGCAGGCACTCAACATCATCACAGAGTTCTGAAACCGAATTGGGAGATATGCGAGCAGGATTGAAGAAGCCTGTGATGGGAGTGCAACTTATTAGAGGAAAGTGTGAGAAAGTGCGTGACTATATAGCAGTGCCAAGCTGTGTTAAAGAGTGAGCACTTTCCTGTCTCCGCCAGAGTAGCCACTTCCACTGGTTTTGTTTTTTTACCCCTTCAGTTGCAATCACAACAATGGTGCAAATATAAAACTCACAAGTTTAAAAAATTTAACTCATTACCAGTGGGGTAGATTTTCATTCTAATTTGATGTGGCATATACTAGTAAAAAGGTGGTCTTTAGGTACCAATGAAAAGTATCAGAGCGTGGTGCCCAAAGCCCATATGTGCACCAAATTAGTACCAAAGCATGGTGCTTAAGAGCGTCTTCTACGGTTTGGCCAAATATGTTTCTTGCACAGGGAGATTGCACAGGGCGCATGTTGGAGGACTCAGTTGGCAGGAGGTAAAACCCATGAGCCTCTGTATTTTATCCCTGCATGTTGTCCCCCTTCTATTTCATGTGCGCAACATGGCCCCTCTCCCACGAATCTCTCTAAAAGTCTTCTTTCTTCCCTTATACAGTGAGCTGGAAACCTCAAAAGGATGCTCCAAATCTCAATGGCCTTGGCCATTTTCTAGCAGCCCCTACTAGATTGTTTCTATGATACAATAACCGTTAGACTGCAGTAATACCCCCCCAACCTTCACAATGCCAGCAACCGCCCTTATATTGAAGCCCCCCTCTACACCACATATTGGCACCATGCTTTGACATAGTGGTATGATCAATGGTGAATGGATTTTACCTTACGAAGGATGTATTTTACTCCATAGAATTACAATTTCAAAATATTTAAATTTTGAAAAGGGATATTGAGGATATTTAAACCCCAATGGAAAGTAGAATCTTTTTTTCTCCTTGCTTGCAGTTTGAAAGTTATATTTCCTATCCTTCCTATAAACCACCTCTAAACCTTGAAAGAAATGTTTATTCTCATATGTATTACGTTTTAAATTCTTCTTAATTCCACAAGGTTAAAATTTATACTCCACCTTTCTATCACCTTTGATGTAAAGGTATCTTTAATGTAATATTTGGACTAAAAATAGAAGTGCACTTGAAGTGCATTAGGAAAAAAATTCAAGCCGCCAAGGGATTGGCTATACATTTATTCAAAAAAATTGCTTGACATATCCAAACGTGAAGATAATAAGAAGATATCATGTTTTTGACTAGCATAGAAATAGAAAGTAAACAATGTGAATAAGAGTATTCATAGAATTTGATTGTTGTAAGGAACTATGTGACCAAGGTCCACCTCATGGAAAATCATTTCAAAGTATAAATTACATTTTCACTATCTTTCTCTTACAGCCCTTTCAAAGGTCCAAGTTTTATGTAATGAAAAGTGTTCAGTTCTATATTTCTATAGAAATTGAAACAAATCATTTGGAAGTTTCTAAGAAGGAACATTTAGTATACCAATGGGAAGAATATAAATTGCTTTGCAATCTTGAATTTACAATATTGCATGGTGTAAATGAAGGATTGGGCTAGTTAGATTTTGTTAGTTTGATGGTGGTAGTGGATCTCAATTTTTTGGCAAGGATATATGTAGAAAGTTATTGTTTATAAATATTGAGGCTTGAAGTGCACATTCTATTTTTAATTTAGGTACTATAATTTATTTTTTTAATATTTGATAATCGAAACTTTTTAAGTACATTTGCACCATTCAATATTGTAGAACAAACTTTCTTTTGAACAACACGCTAAATGTCTCTTATTAAAGATTTCCAAATTATTCATTTGAAGCCCTATAGACATAGATTGAAATGGACGCTTTTGCCCATTTTGGCATTAAAAAGGTTAACCCCTAAACGTCCTCACCCTCTTCAGATTTGGCAGTTTGCAAAGATGCATTATAAATTGCATCTAAGAGGGATATTTTGAACTTGATGTGTGAATAAAAGTTGTACATTATGAATTTTAGATTCTATCCATACAGTTAGATCTGCGATTGCTATCACCAATATTTTTGTATAAAATTTGAAACTTAAAATTCAAAACCCTTTTGTAATTTGATTACAAATAAGATATTGACAATCTAAGAATGAAATTTGTTGTGATGGGTTGAAATGCAATACTCTAAGTGTATTGATTTTTGGAGATTTTTTGGTTGCTTAATTTTATGAGTTGACTTTTTCAAGAGCACATTTAGACTAAAATCTTTGAAATTTTTGGTAGGAACAATAGAGTTATCTGTAAACTAAAGGGTTGAGTGGGCCTTAGTTTGACTAAAATTTGGAGAAACGAAAACTATTGAGAGAAGTTCTAGGAAATCAAAAGAATGGGTGAGTGGGGACGGTCTAGGTATATATAGCGAGAATCTATTGTCAAAAAAGGGGCTAGCAATGACCTTCTTCATGTGTGAAGGTGAATAATTGAAACTTGGGTGAGAAGTTTTTTAGCACCGATTTTGGTGCTTTCAAAGTTTGCATCCACAGTTTTTTTTTAGTGCCCGACACATGTTCTTTTTTGAGGATTAATGTCACTATTCACTCAAACTACAGTCCACTCACCCACTTTTGAGGGACTTTACGGATAACTCTAATGTGGCATGAAAGGAGACATAAAATTTTCACAAATCATCCCCTTTCTAATCGGGCAGTGTTTCTACCATTGCAGTTTTATCATGTATTGCCTACCATAAATGAGGGTCTAATTCAAACAACCTGATGTTGAAATTGGATTTTCCACATCATATATGGAGAGGGCCATGTCACCTTAACCAAATCAAAAGATGACATGTGGCACGCTTTCAGGCAAAAATCAATCAATTTGAATTTGACTACAACGTAGGCATACTAAGTCACAGTAGATGCTTATGTTCCTTGGGTCATTTCTATTTTTATCCTTGTGTTTGGCACCCTGTCTCTTTGGAATCTGTGCTCTAGCTTAGTATGGAATTCCACTTGATGAAATGATGAATCATGAGTACATTGCCAAGTTGACAAACTGCAGAAATTAAAGAAGAAGAAATTAGAAGAATGTTGTTATCCAATTTCTTCAGCTTATGAGGGTCATCATAACATGACCCATATAAAATAATAGAAACTGATGTTATAATTATCCGCATGGCTTCTTAACTTATATGAAGTAAGTTGGCTTTTCCAACTTCAGGATGGTAACCCTTTCTTTCCTGTGGCCCTAAACTAGGTTAGATGCTTTTTCATCACCATCATAGCATTCCATGAAATTATCTTCGATACCCTTAAACATCCTTTCCTAGTTTAGAAAAAGGAGTATTTTTGAGTTTTAACCTCACCATATATGAATAATTTACATTCTAAGAATGTAGGTACATACTATTCTTGTCATAGATGATGCCTAAAAAAGAAAATTCATAAAAATGTTTTTCTATTACTAACAATTCATGGTCAATTGTGTCGTTTGAAAACTAAGAAAATTAAGCCTGTGGGGCTTGGTATGTTCTTTAACCCTTAAAAGACACACCAAGCCGCACATGTTTTTTGGTGTTTTGGGAGAATCTTGCTTATAACTTCTACTTTGTTGAATCAATTAAGTTTTTTTTTAATGCCAAACGGAGCATATTTGAGGGATCTATACTTTTTTAGAATAAAACCAAAGTAAATTAAAAAGATAATCATGTTTAAAATGGAGTTCAAAAGAGATTTGAGCGTGGGAATATTTTAAGGGTTAATAGTTGGTTTGTGCAACCCAAAATCATTCAGAAGATAGAAGTTGATTTTTTGGAATTTTTATATTCTTTATAAATAAATAAAACGTTATTTTTTTTATGGTGAGAACAAAAATCTTGAGGAATATTTATGGTGTGTAAATGAACAAAAGTCCAGAAATTATAATTATTTGGCAAAATAGTGTCGAACCTTAAGTTGATTAGACTAGATAATTTTGAATTTGCTAACTCATGGCAGCAGGAGCGTGGTAGAAGTAATTAAACTGGCCTAAGGTCTGGTCTTCAATCAAGTGAGTGGTCAAAAAACAAGAGGTCACAAGATTTAAGGAACCGCAGCCATTTGATAGGATCGAGTGTGACAATCAGCTCCTTGATTTCTCTCTTGGAATGTTCATTGGGCAACATGCATGTTAATTGTGAACCATAACTCATGCAAAATTTCAATGCCCGAATCTCTGGCTTCATCTAAATTATGTGTGTGTGTTTTTTTAATAATATTCTATTTTAATCTTTTTGAACGCTATGGTGTTATGGAATATTGGAAAAGAAAAAAGAATATATACAAGTCTCGTACTGATTTCCATTCAAGGGTTTGTGAATTTCTGGGGTGCACTACCGTAAACTGATAGCACTTCCGACACTTTTGGAAAATAACGTCAGCTTTTTGGCATGCCACGTCACCTCTTTTCAGATCGCACAACCAATCAATAAGCGCCACGTGGCAGATTCTTGAAATTTTGAATTAAATTTGTGCCGGAAGTGTTATTCGCCTACGGTAGTCTTTTAGAGCTTCCCCACCAGTCCATTCAACGCCCACACCAACAGACTAATAGTTCAATGTATCAACACTATAGCTACTAGATGTTCTCCACTGGCCCTTCGCCAACACCATACCTTTCGAGCTTCATGCCATTCGATGCTTCTCTCCCTCGACGTTTGAGAGATGTTTAGAAGATTTGCAAGGACCTTGGATTCTTCGTGAGATCCTAATATGACCACGAATTCGGTGGAAGCATCTACGATTGGCCACTAGTAGCAGCTATGGACGTGGTCCGGGTCCTGTTAGCGAAGAGACATCAACTTGCAATTTAGTGAATTATACATAAGGTTCTTTAGTCTCTGTAAGCTATACTTAGAAATAAGAATCATTGCACAAGAATCGTTGTAGCACATTCTAGAATATTAGACATGTCACCTCATTCTTTAACTAAAGAATGATGGTGGAGAGTTGGAAGTCCACAACAACCCCGCCTCAAGAATCACATGTATTGAATTTTTTTTTATCTTTCATGCAGTGAGAGCAAAAGGGTGAACCTTTGCAAGGGCTAAAGAACCTTATGAGTCATCCAAAACATGATCCCAACTTTTAACCTCAAAGGAGTGAAAAAGGTGCTTCGCTTTGGTTGGCTTGGGACCATCTTACACACCAAATCTTTGGATTAAAATATTTGGATTTGATGAATAAAGAAAAGACAACCTTGATTCTTAATCTAAACTTATTAACCCCTAACTGCCCAAGCAGGCGTTTTTGGCCTGATGTACAAATTTCATCCGTATTTTCTCATCCATCATGCACTTTTTGTGGTGTGATTTTTTTACTGAATTTTTTATGGGAAGTTAACTTCATATATGTGTGATCCGATCGAAAAGGAAATAATTTTTGAAAAAATTATGCCCCATTTTGTGTTGTAGTGTTTCACCGAAAATCTTGAAGATTTTGGTCTTAAAGTGTTCATGAAAAAAAAAACTATTAAAATCAAGCATCCAAAAAATCTCCAAAAATCACTACACCTAAAGTACTACATTATAACCCATCACAACAAATTTCATCCACATATTGTCAATATCTTATTCGTAATTGAATTACAAAGTAATTTTTTATTTTATGTTTCAAAATTTATAAAAAAAGATTAGTGATAGTAGTCATAGATCTAACTGTATAGATAGAATCTAAAATTAAAAATGTATAACTTTTATACATACATCAAGTTCTAAATATTCATATTAATTGCATTTTATAATGCATCTTTGCAAAACTGCCTAAACTGGACATAGGTGAGGACGTTTAGGGGTTAAGATCCACCTAAATAGAGCTAGATTTCATGACCTCAAGACCAAAAATTGACCTTGACTCCAAGTCTAACTTGCGTGTACAAGTTTGCATTTCGTTCCCACACTTGTGAATGAAGCAAACTAAGGATATGATTCTTACCAGCTAATTAACTTAGTACGTGGGTGAATCGGCAATGACAAGCCTGGAAAACGTTGAGTTATCAATGTGGTGCCTTGAACGTCTTCTCCTGTGACGTGATGTTAGAGATTTGGCATATCCCTCGCCACACATAATTCATCTCCCGCCTATGCATGTAATTCACCTGTTACTACACTTTGCACGAGGCCGATGTCAGGATCATTTCAAATGATTCATCTACTACCTAGCCTTTATACATGCAGCAATTTAGTGATAATATTAAGCTTCAAATTAAAAAGGCTGCACCATTAGAGATCATTAGTGCAAATCTCTTCATTAATTATGACACTGCAATGTAGGGTTATTATTACAAGTTTAGAACATCAATGTTGACCTTCCAATATTCAAGTGAATTAAAAAGTGACATGAATCTCTCTCTCTCTCTCCTTTGAAGACCAGGACATGTCCTTCAGCATATTCTTTACTGGGATGGAATTGAACAGTAGAATCCTAGAATGTGAGTACAAATGTATAATACCCTAAACCAGGGTTCTTTCTTTTTTTGTTTTTGGGTCATTTAACTTTAGGCTACAAAGCTTGCATGCAAGTGAATTAGGTAGCTTTCTGATCCCTTATTTTTTATATTTTTATTTGAGAAACTTGAAGACAATTTTAATTTTAATTTTTTTCATACATCTTATCTATTTCATTCAATATATTTGCTTTTCGCAAATCCCTTCATACGTCCAGTTTTTTTTCATCCAACATTTTGGCCTTTTCATCCACTAAGTGTCTCTCACAAAGTCCCAATTTGGCTTGCAACCGGTCCAATCCATTGCCTTGGTGGCTACATCAGGTGGCATTTTTCTCATTATGTTCCCATGTGGTGATTCTCCCAATGGATTTTTGTAGCAAATTGGCTATACAAAGCCAAAAAAAAACCCTATTTGTCAGAAGTATGTGAAGTATGGTTTTTTTTTGGTTTTTAGGTCATCTAACTTTAGGCTACAAAGCTCGCATGCACGTGAATGACGTGGTCCTTTTTGTTCCTTATGTTTTATTTTTTATATTTAAAAACCTGGTGACAGATCTATGCTTTTTTCATTCGCAATGACCATTTTGCGAATATTGGCCATTCGCAAAACCCTTCATTCATGGTCTCTTTTTCATTCAACATCTTGGCCTTTTCATTTACTGCATGTGGCTCACAAAGTCCCATCCTGGCTTGCAACTGGCGCAATCCATTGCCTTGGTGTCTACATGAAGTGGCATTTTCTCATTATGTTCCCATATGGTGATTCTCCTGGTAGATTTTTGTACCAAAATGGCTATAAAAAGCCATAAAAAACCCTATTGTAAGTTACGGCTATGGTATCAACCACCACAGCACCAGCATTTTGTTTTTTGGTTTTCGAGTAATTCAACTTTAGACTACAAAGTTGGCATGCAAGTGAATGAGGTGGCTTTTTTATCCCTTTTTTTTTTTTTTAAAATTTAATTTGAAAAACCTCGCAATGAATCTATGTTTTTTCATACATCCTATCTTTTTCATTCAATATATTAGCCTTTTGCGAAACCCTTCATACATCGTGTCTTTTTCATCGAACATCTTGGTCTTTTCATTCACTATGTGTAGCTCACGAAGTCCCAAGTTGGCACGTGCCTTTGCCTTAGTGGCTACATGAAGTGGCATTTTTCCATTATGTTCCCATATAGTGTTCTTCTAATGGATTTCTGAAGCAAACTGGTATATGATACTAATATTAATTATTTAATTTAATTTAATTTTAAAAACTAAAAATTAAAAACTTGCATAGCACCATTAGTCTCGATAGAGCCTAACCATTTTGATGTGATAAGATACTCCAATGTGGCTTTAAAACGTACCGAATTTAGATGGTTTTGTGTTTAAATGTAAATTATATTTGAAAATATCTTTACATAACAAAATTGCGATTCCTTATAACTTCAATTTGCATACCTCTTATAAGAGGCACTTCTCAATTCAAAATTACAACAAATCGTTGTCAAGTTATACTTTGAATCTTCAAAATTTTGAAGCACAAATCAAAATTACGGCCACAAATATGCTGAAATATGTATTTGAATAAGTTTATCTAAAGTGGTGTAGATAGAAAAGACAACACAATTATGCTTGATTGATATTTGCTCTCACTTCCACAAATCCATTAGAATACCAATACAGATATATCATAAATTCTTTGGTAATCTTTAGCTTTTTTTTTAATTGAAAATCAAAATTAAATAAAATTGGTAAAAAGTCTTACTATAGTACGAAGGAAATATTTTTAGCATCTTCATATAGAACCTTTGACAAAAAATATATAGCAACTTAATTGGCAAATTTATTCACTGCTGCCAATGATGGAAATACAAGGTTCTAAGCATAGCCCCAACACATGTTGAGGTTCCTTCTTATATTAAAATCCATAAAGTTGCCATGCGAGTAACCAAACAAGGCTCCAATACTAAGTTGGACCCTACGAAAAAGCACAAAACCAAACGTGAAGTTCTTCACTAGTAAAAAGGGTGATTTTGGGGCACAAAACAATATTCTTAGAGCAAGATACCTCAAAGCCACTATTGATACCAAGCTAATTCTTATAGTGATCTTGGGCACCACGTTGTGACACTATTCCTTGGTGTCAAAGACGACCTTTTTACTAGTGCTTAATGCTGCATTTTTAAACAGCTTTTGGCATGCTACAACCACTCTAAGAACCTCCTTACACGTATCGACGAGTGGTTAGTTCACCGATGCCTGGAATCATCAAAGCACTTTCTTGTGCCAAACACAATATTTTCATACTGATATCGGTGGAACGCACTCTTATCTTCTAATCGCTTTTAGCATTTTCATTGCCCATCGGGCTTGCATGTAAGTCCGCCCTAATACCGTAGTACCATAACAAGGTCGCCACCTAGTGAACAAATATTTTTAATATCTTTTGAAAAATAAGGTTCGTTTCTAAAAAAATAAACTCTTTGATTTTCTTTTTCAGAAAAAATCATAATTAAAAGTGGTCCAAAATGGCCCAAAGTAGCTTAGAAATAACAAAATATTATATTATATTATATTTTGTGTTCCTCATAATTTCTCGTTTTTTTACGTTTTTTTCCTTTGGATTCTTTTTTTTCTGCAAACCTGCTATGGTACTACAGTAAGTCAAATGAATTCAAATTTGGTTTAGGACTTCTTCCATTCAGTTTTGAGCCGGTCAATGATAGGAAGTACGTACCTAGGGCACATTTTCTTTGCACCGGCCTAGAATAATATACTTTTTCTTAATCAAAATTTTTGTTTCATGATCAGTATTGTTTGTCGCACCTTGTGTAATAGTTCATTGCGTGTAATTTGAGTCTCCCAGTAATTTAGTCACAGGCTTGTCAACATTACGTTGTGGAATGATGCAGTGACACACGAAGAACATGAGATGACAAGGCATGTGGCATGGAACACCCAGATTAGTAGGAATGGGGAGATGGCCCAAAAAATACTAGAGCCTCAGAAAAACTCCGCCTCTTGGACATGACTAATCACAAGGCTTCCATGACCAAGACTGACTCCCAATGAGCTCATGTCTATGTCTGCCTCAGTTTAGCTGTGTTTCCTCCCACCCCATTTCCATGAGAGCAGCTCCACCGCAGGCCCTCCCAGGGCCCTGGCAGTCAAGAAGTAAATGAAAAGTGCTCAGGGCCCTCCCAAAATGGCTCAGGGCCCTCCCTCCTAGCGTGTCAAGAAATGGCCCTCCAAATCACTATTCAGTTGACTAAATCACTAATTAGTTGACTAAATCCCCACATTCTACTTGTGATTGGTCCATTGAATGTTTAATGTGCACTTTTGATGTGTGAGGGCCCTCCAAGGGTGGGGGAGTGTGAGTGCAAGGGCCCTCCAAATGGTAATGAATAATTTGAGCGAGTCATCTCTGGCGTGTAGGAGTGGGGATGCTCTGACTGATGCATTGGCATGGCCCTTTCTTTGGGTTCATAAATCTCACTCCAAAAGCACTCAGCGGGTGAATTTATAGCCTGCGTGGCTGGTGGGTTTGTATTATGTCCTTTCTGCAGTTTCATTTGTTTTCAAAAAAAAAATTAAAAACTAGTTTATAGCCTGCATTAAGATAGATAGCCAAATCAGTTGACGATGATTATTTTGCTAGGCTGTGAGAAACATGAAAGCCCTCCCTCGACACACATCATGCAACCAAATCACACATCCAAGCTTCATGATCTGGGCCACTGTGCCATGGGGAAAATACTTTTTTTCATTCCCACCCCAAATTCCGCCCCAAATTCCGCTACATAAAATATGCCACTACCATTCATTTAACCCTTAACTCTTAAAGCTCCAAAGAGCCCTTTCTGACCATTATTATACAACAATATTCCATTGTATTTGGCACGGTTCCACACCTCCTAAGGGATTAAGATCAAAAGTGAAGTTAAAATTCATGTCGACATGATTTTAATGAGCTATTGGGGTATAAATTTGGAACTTTCTATTTACAACAAATGTCAAATATACGCCAACGTATCTACTATCCCCATCAGTATTTTAAGGGTTAATGGACATAGAGAGCCTCGTGGGTTTTTTGGCCCTGCCTCTAAATCGCCCCCCCCCCCCCCCCCTCCTTCCCCCTTGATGTAATTGCAATCACTATTCACCCATGGGACCCATTTTCTGAAATTTTCATTTTGAGCACCTTAGGGTCTTTTTTGTTGGCATACTTTTTGCAAATTTGGGACCTATGGTTCAAATTAGTTTA
This sequence comes from Pohlia nutans, assembly GCA_022496805.1. NCBI lineage: Eukaryota > Viridiplantae > Streptophyta > Bryopsida > Bryales > Mniaceae > Pohlia > Pohlia nutans. The sequence goes on from CM040097.1 coordinate 10,213,402, forward strand.
GGGGGGATCCTCTTGGAAATTTTAATCTTTAAAATAGGAGGTTATTTTTTAAAGTGGGCCCCAAAATAGGGGGCATGTTTTGGGGGGGGGGGGGGGGGGGGTTTGCGGGGGTTTAGAGTTGGGAGTTTTTGGTATTTTGGAAGAATCTTAATCATAAATTCTATTCCATTCAACCAAATGGGTTTTTGAAAATGTCAAACGGAACACATTTGAAGTGTCTTTATTTCTTTAGAATAAAACCAAAGTAATTAAAAAAGAATCATACTTAAAATGGAGTTTATAAGAGATTTTGGGTGTGGAAATCACGAAAATTGTGTCGAGTAAGGATTAAGGGCTACTTAACATATGAAGTCAAGGTTTTTTTGATGTGTAAGAGGGCTCAAATTCTCACCTCTCATTGGTCCAAATTTTGAAATCAACTCCCCACCTCCTTTACACTGAGATTTGAAGCCAAAACTTTGAAACCAATTTTTAAATTAAAAACGACAAGGTTTGACATGGTCTCAACTCAAAGAATTGGATGCACCAAAAATGGAAGGCCAATTTGTGGCCTTAGAACCGTTTCCAGATTTTAATTAAAAACTGTTTTTTTTTTTTTCCTTATTTTTCCAACAATCAACACCTTTAGATTGTTTGCAAATTTGAATGTTTGGTTTTGGTCTCTTCTTTCCTTCAACTCTTTGGTCCCAATGCCATTAAACATGGAAGAAATGGATTTTGTTATGACCTTATTATATTGAGTACTTGAGATTGCTTTTAAGACTAATACATGCTGAAATTTGGTTGAATTGGCCCTAAGAAAAAACGGCCTCAACTTCATGTAAACAGTGGCCCTAAATTGTCCTCTCAAGGTTGTAAACTTACATGCATTTACCAATCAAGTTTTTGTTTCTAGGTCATGTTTAACCCCTAAGTGACCGAACAACCATTTTATGGTCGCTGCCCTTTTTTACGGGCTGCCTGAGATGAAAAAAAACTTTTTTAAAAAATAAAAATATTTTCAAATAGGAAATCAAGTCTACTTTCCAACCCAATTTGAATCATGTCAATCCGAGTTAAACTCCACCCGGGAGAAATCTTCAAAGACAAACACCTCAACATTGTCCTAGTGTTACAAAACTTACTATTTCGGGAAAGTAATGATGTTCCCTCTTTCTAAAATTTTGCTTTTTTGAACCTTAGAATAGAATGTCTAGTTTCAACCAATCGTACCAAATTTCAAATTCTAAAAATAAAAATTGTAATTTTGGTGAATATTCAACGATAAATGCTTCTAATTTTGTTTAATGAGTATCTAAAACATTTTTTGAAAGTTTGACTGTACGGATAATTACTAAACATCGTGGTACTCATTTTCTCTTTTGGACCAAACTTCATCGAAGTTGTAGAAGCAACATTTTATAACACATTTAGGTTTTGCCCTTACCCCCTTTGTCATTTAGGGGTTAAGCACTCCACATGCTCACAAAATTTTACATGATTTTAGAGGGTCAAATATAGGTATTAACTCAAGTTTGTTGTTGCATATTTTTTGAAATAAATAAATAGTGAAAATTTTGATTTTTTTTTGGATTGAAGGTAGTCAATCATCTCTAACTACCTACACTACCTAATTCTTTTAGATTGTTACATTAATTTTGATGGTCAAAAAGCCTTTTGAGGGTCAGAATAAAGTCCTATTTTAATCGTGACATGCAATAGATTACTTTTAGATGTTGAGACACTCTAGCCGTGCTTTTGAAATTTGGTTGCAATTAGTGGAATTTAGTAGTGTGTGTCAAAATCGGATAGTCGGTTTAGTGAACAGAAAGCCAAATTTGTAGTCTCTGTCTATTTTGAAGGTTGAATGGACTTGTAGAAATCCATGTTTTTGATAGTATTTTGTTGTTGTGGGTGGAAGTTGAGAATTACCAATAAATGTGTAGGTTAGGTTTTCACAATTTCACATTTACAACTTTCTTTCTCGCCTTTCAGCATGCTTTAGTTCACGTGCACACTACTCATGTCTCACCTTAACGCTCTCTCGTCTCCTTGCAACAATGTTTCATATATCCTCCCTACTTTGTACCTAGTAAATTCACCCATAACTAGAAGATAAACGAAACACAAAGTTAATCACACAAAGTGAGTTTCAAAATACACTTGCAGTATCTCATGTGTTTGTGCCATGTAGAGATTGTTCTAAACCAAAAAAGTGTTGTTTCTGCATTGAGTTTGTGCTTACATAGATAGTAAATTTTGAAGTGTTATCCTATTTAGAAAGTAAATTCTAAATTATGGACATGTCAAGGTCAATAGCGTGAAAAGTTGTGTCATATCAAGCAAAAGAGAAAAATCAATCTCTCAAGGAAGTCACTTAGTGTGAATTTTGGAATACATGAGTAAACACAAGGTATATAATTGGAAGGGGGGGGGCTATGAAATAATTGGAACATTATACTATTTATAGTATATGTAGGATAATTATACTCGTAGTATATTTTAGGAATATTCATAAAATATTCTCAAATTGGTTTTAAAACACCCTATATTACTACTAAAGATTTATAAATTTATTTCAAATGAATAAAAGACATCCTATATTTGTTCTCTCATGGTTATCTAAATTTTTGACAATGACTTCCCCGGGATCAATCTATTTATTTGATGAAAATTTCTTCACTGAAAGTTTGTTTGTTCAAGATCTCACATCAAAGCCCAAATGATAGTGAGAGCTACATTTAACAAAAACTATATTTATGATAAATATTAATCGATCCTTGTAATCAATTTTAGAAATAATATATGATAAATATAGCCATGGATACAAAGAAAATTTGGAATTTTTAAAAGGTGTTGTAAATTGAGATCCAATTCATTGTAGAGGGCTTTTTTTTAAACCCTTAACTTCTCAGGCGTCCAATTTTTGGATGATGTACAAATTTTATCCACGTTTTCTCATCCGTCATTCACTTTTTGCAATGTGGATTTTTGCTACAGATTTTATGGGAAGTTCACTTGCATGTGTGAACCAATTAGAAAGGGGATGATTTGTGAAAATTTTATGCCTCATTTCATGTTGTAATGATTCACCAAATTTCTAAGATCTTAGTTCAAAAAATAGTTCAAAAGTGCTCTTAAAAAAGTCAACTCATCAAATTAAGTAACCAAAAAATCTCCAAAAACCACTACATTTAGAGTATTACATTTCAATCCATCACTACAAATTTCATCCACAGATTGTCAATGTCTCATTTGTAATCAAATTACACGAGAATTTTGAATTTTAAGTTCCAAATTTTTGTACAAAATTTTTGTATAAAATTTTGAATTTTAAGTTCCAAATTTTTAAGTTCCAAATTTTAAGTTCCAAATTTTAAGTTCCAAATTAAAATTTTAAGTTCCAAATTTTTACACACAAATTTTGAATTTTAAGTTCCAAATTTTTGTATAAATTTTTGTATAAATTTTTGTATAAAATTTGTGCCAACAATCATAGACCTAACCATATGAATAGAATCTAAAATTCATAATGTACAACTTTTAATCATACATCAAATTCAAAATATCCCTCTTAGTTACATTTTATAATGCATCTTTGCAATTCTCCAAATTTGGAGAGGGTTATGGGCATTAACCCCTAACCGCCCAACCATGCATATTTTGCATGATGTACGGATTTGAAGTCCGTTTTCTCATCCATCATGCACTTTTTGCAGTGTGGATTTTTTATTGAAACTTTTATAGGAAGTTAGCTCTGTGCATGTGTGATCCGATTAGAAAGGAGATGATTTGTGAAAATTTTATGCCTCATTTCATGTTGTAGTGTTCCACCCAAAATTTCAAAGATTTTAGTCTAAAAGTGCTCTTGAAAAAGTCAAGTACTAAAATTAAGCAACCAAAAAATCTCTAAAAATCACTACACTAAGAGTATTACATTTCAACCCATCACAAAAAAAATTCATTATTAGATTGTCAACATCTTATTCGTAATCATATTACAAAAGAGTGTTAAATTTTAAATTTGAAATTGAATACACAAATATTGATGATAGCAATTGCAAATCTAACCGTATGGATAGAATCTAAAATGCATAATGTACAACTTTTATTCATTCATCAACTTGAAAATATCCCTCTTAGTTGCATTTTATAATGCATCTTTGGAAAACTGCCAAATCTGAAAAGGATGAGAACGTTTAGAGGTTAAGGGGTTAAGGCTATCTCTAACTTCTCTACTAAAGGACAAAGTGGTAATATCATATTTTCAAGATGTACATTATGAATTTTAGATGAATGCATGGCCAATTTTCTATGGATTTTCTAGAATGCATTGTGTTTTTGAAAAATGGCATTCTAGAATCTAAAATTCATAATGTACAAACTAGCCATAATTCAAAGGAAAAAAAGCCCCGACTCTAAATTCCCCCCTCAACATTACTGCAAGCACTATTCACTCATGGGCCTTTTTTTTTTTTCTGAAATTTCCATTTTGAGCACCTTATGGTTTTTTTTTGGCAATTTGTTTTTGCAAATTTGGAGCTTACGGGTCCAAATTAGTTCAAGAGAACCCCTCGGGAATTTTACACCCTTGGAAGAGGGGTTTATTTTTTAAAGTAGGCCCCTACATGCACAAAATGGGGGGATTTAGGGGGTCTTTACACTAGTGACCAAGAGCCGGGATGGATAATTCTCTTGGTCACGGCCCTTGGTCAAGAGCCATGACCAAGAGCCAACTTTCCCATCCATTGGTCACCAACAATAGTGTAAAGTGAACTTGGACCGGCCGGCTAGGTGGGCTGAATTTTTTAATGTATTTTTGAAAAGAGTAGATTTGATAACTTACATTTCTTTTGCACTCCTCGTCTAGGTCTTCTTCTCTCTCTTCTTCTCCCTTTCCTCTCTTCTCTTGTTTTCACTCATCTTCTCACCTTGTACTGGAATTTCAGCAATTAGGGTTGTAATGGAGGAGAGGAAGAGGGACCTTGTATTGGCGTTGGGATTGTATATATGCTTGTATATGATAGTACAACATGTTGTGAATATGCAATCTCTGATTTTGCAAGGAGAATGGGAGAAATTTACCATTTTCAGCATTTTGTGGGAGAGCATGGGACGTGAGGAGCGTAGTATTTGGAGTCATACACGACAAGTTGGGTTTACGGATCGTTTCTTGTTGGGTTCTTTCACAGAGAAGATGTTTAAGCAAAGAACTTGGATTAGCCATGGTACATTTAGATTTCTTTGTGAAAAATTGGGTCCATTTCTGAAAAAGAAGGATACACGGTTGAGGGCTGCTATTTCTATTGAAACTAGGATTGCGGTTTCTTTGTGCAGATTGGGTACTGGAAATGGGTTGTTGCTTGTAGGAGAGGTGTATGGAATTGCTGAATGTACAGCTTCTTGCATAGTAAGGGAATTTTGTAAGGTTGTTAGAAAACACTTATTAAGGGTTTTAGTCCAATTTCCTAGTGAATTGCAGTTTAGGGTTTTGGCTTCTCAATTTGAAGCCTTACATGGAATTCCTTACATAGTGGGTGCAATTGATGGTTCACGTATTTCTGTTTTAGCTCCTGTAATTGGGGGGGAAGATTACTATTGTCGGAAATCATTCCATTCAACAATTTTACAGGGAATTGTTGATGTGAATTGCAAGTTTTGGGATTTTGAATTCGGGTGGGCTGGTAGTCTTCACGACTGGTCTATTTTTCAAGTGACAAAAGTAGGAAAAGCATTCATGGAAGGAAAATATATGCCATATAAATTAATAGGTGATGCAGCCTATCCGGTTAGGCCGTGGATGTACTGCCCATTCAAAGGGCAAAAAGATGGACTATCTCGATGTCGTACAAACTGGAATTTCATCCAGTCTTCAACACGAATGTGTGTTGAACGAGCATTTGGCATATTGAAAGGGAGGTGGAGAATCATAATGAAACGATGTGATATTCCATTACGTATGGTTCCTGATGTAGTTTGTACATGTATAGTATTGCACAATTTGTGCATAACTATGAAGGATGCTTTTGACAAAACCTGGATTGATGAAGCAGAGAGTGAATTGGCCAAAAAAATTGCAAATGGCGAAGCAAGGGAAGGATCAGAAGTGGGTGGTGCATGAGCTGCAATTGAAGAAGTGAGGAGCAGAATTCAATATAGACAAAATTCAGTAGTTGAAGATGTAGTTGATGAAGAAAATGAAGCTTTTTTGATTGCAGAAAATGAGAAGGACACAGATTTGCTTCGGGAAGCAACAAACATGCATGAAGTTTTAGCTACAAGCCTGTGGGAAGCCAAACTTCGTGAATACAATCCTAGTGGCTATTCTGATACTGATTCAGATTCTAACTAATAGAGTAGTTAGAATTTCTCTAGCAAGTTTGCAAATTTTTTATCCATGTTCTTCAACAAATCCGTTGATTGCTGAAATGAGGAAATGAGAGTACTGGAATTGCTAATTACCTGTTCCAACAATGCATGCATTTTTTCTTGGTTAGTCTTCCTTTTCTCTTCTGATTTTGGTGTTGAAGAAGTAATTTGTGATGATAGCGGTGAAGAAGGTGATGTACTTGGTGTAGATGGATTGTCGAGGTCCTCATTTCTTTCTGTTGCACTTGCTGGGATCGCATTTTTTACACTAGCATGAGTGCTGTTCCATATGTCCATCTCATCAAACCACCTACAGTCTTGTTTCCTATCCGTGCCTGAAATCTCGTTTGCCATCTTGTCATTTCTGTAATCCTTCAAAATGGCCTTGTACTTCTTCTTGCAAGAAAGCCATGTGCGGTTAAATCCTCTAATTCCCGCGACCATCCGAGCTTGTAACTTGATCCATGTGTTCATCCCTATAGTAGGAGAGAGAAACCACCAAGAAAATGTCAAAAAATGCTCCAAGGCCATCAAATTAGCTCTTGAAAAAAGTGGATAGCACATGTGGTGGTTCTATTTAGCATAAAGAGAAGTGGGAGGAGATTGTGGACACCAAGAAAGTAGGAGGAGATGGTGGTGGAAGGTGTTGGAACTCTTTGCTCGGAGGAGAGTGGGGTTCAAACCCCCTTGCGTGCGAAACCTCCAAGGTGGAAAAAGGGAACCCTGAAGCCCCCGCGGCAGCGGCCGCTCACGTATTTTGGGGGGTAGGGGGGCATGGGGCATGGGGCATGGGGCTGGCGGCCAAGGCCTTTAAAAGGCCACCATTAGCCACAACATGGCCTCAGCACGGCCCTTTTTTTGCTCAAAATTTCCTACCGAAGCTTCAAAACATTTGAGCTTTATGTATAGACATTCATACCTTGCTTGTTTGCTGTCTTGGCGAATTCCTCTTCCATTTCACTTCGGATGGCTATGAGAGTCTCCACTTCAACATCTTTCCACTTCACAGCTGCAGCTTCCTCCTCTTCATCTGATCCTAGCTCAATTACTGTCTTCTTTCCCTTCTTTTTAGCTTTATCTTTTGCTGGAGTTGTTCTCGCCCTCTTCTTTGCTACAACTTTAGGACCCTTTGCTGCAACTTCTTCTCTTTTCACTTCTAAAATCTGGGCCCCCTGTAAAATTTCGGTTTCTTGTCCTATGTTTTCTATCTCTCTGTCCTCACTGTATGGAAGTCTCCTATACGAAGGTGTAGGATACCCTTAAAACGCTCTTTGACCTGAAGTAAACATATTTGGTCTATGTGCAAACTGTAGCTGCGGATTTTCTGAAAAATTTGGCACAGGGAATCTAGTCATCCACTCTGAATTCTGAGACCATTTCTGTCCTACTTGAGATTGAGAGTACTCATTGTCCGGACCATATCCCTCCATTGCGAACAAATTGCACTACAAACACACACAAACAATGCAAGAAAAAAAATCATGGATGTAGTTAAAACATGACACATGAGAGAATTGAAGAAGAGAGAGACATATTTGTTGTGGAAGGATTCAAAAGTTAACGGTTTTTGGGATCTTAAAGACTTAACGGTTTATTTTCATCTTCGAAAGACAGGTAGCCGCCCTGCAACAGTAAAAACAGTTGAGCAAAAAAAAAAAGGCAAAAAATGTTTAAAATTTTATTAAAAAAAAAAATTCCATTGGTTCTTCGTTTTTTCAGCTCTTGGTCACCCGGATATTGCGGCGAGAGAACCTCTTTTGGTGGTCTCGCCGCATTATCCGGGTGACCACGAAACCTTATCCATTTCTGGACATGTAGGATTCCATGTCATTTTCTCATCCATTTTTAGTCTTGGTCACTTCCTCCTTTTATGGCTAGTATAAAGTGTACTTGGACCGGCCAGCTCTTATCCTCCAATCATAGTGCAGAATTTCCCTTGGCCACGGCCCTTGGTCACTAGTGTAAAGACCCCCTTAGAGTCGGGAAAAAAAAAAAAAAAGCGCCCATTCACCATCTGTTATGTACAAGAGATAAGGTTGGTGAACCGAAGTCAAAATTAATATTGAGGGGAGGGGCGATAGCCGTCATATATCAATGGGCCAGATATGTAACCAGCTAGGGAGTTAAAACAAAGATCAAAAGCTAATCATCATCCGTCGTAGTGGGATTCAGCTGAAGTACGAAAAAGTGGGGCTGCATAATGAACACCATTGAGAGAATCAATATGGGCATTTGCGTCCCACAATCACAACTGTCAAGATTGCAGCTCCGCTTTTGAATAGCATGCAGCAAACTCACTCCAGTTACCAAAAGCTGTCTGAGCTCATGTACAGGCATGCAACCACAACCACGAGGTGTGCCGTAAATTCCGCTCCGTTTGGATCACTAAAATGGGAATTTTCCAAGGAAACCAGCCAAAATCGATTTTTTTCCAAAAGCAACCGGTTTTAGACAAGAACCCATCCGGTTATTACCTATGTGTCACCTAGGTAGCATCCGAGTATCACAAATTTTTATCCGGATTTTAGCCTAAATTATGAGTTTCAACCAGTAATTTGGCTGATTTTACACTAATTGCCTGATCTCCTTGTACATTGGTTTGGATGTTAGGACCAGGGCATTTTATTTTTTTCATTTTTCATGAAGTCTCAAAGTGGCGATATAAAATGTCATAGTGGTGCTCCATATTTCAACATTCATCCACATATTGGATAGAAAATATCACATTAGAAGATATCACATATCCATAATTTTGTTTTCATCCACAATTTGGCGATTTCATCCATTTATTTTTTAATTCGAAGTTTTATGGCGAAAAACTTCATGCTTTTTAGCTAGATTATTTCTTGTGCAATCTGGCACTATTTCGCCCAAAAAAAAAAGCTTTGGTTAGGATTGCCCTAGCCTTGGCACAACAATGGCACTTACACCCCCAACAATTCAATCGTTGGAGATGTTCTTCATTTTGGTATCTTGTAGGAGACTTTGTGCACCCACATGGTAGTTGCTAACTACGGTTGAACCTAATTGGCACATAAAAGTCCATAATCATGCAACGTTCTTCCTAAAACCTTAAAGTGCCGTCGACATTGACTAGCAACCATTCCCATGCAGTGAGGACCTTGGAAAATTTGACGTGGAGCGTGGCTTTATTTGAAAATTAAGCATGAATGGTATTTGCATGGTAGTTGCAAGCAATGGTGGAACATAATTGACACATAAAGTCCATAATCATGCAATGTTCTTCCTAAAACCTTAAACAACGCTGACTAGCAACCGTTCCCACTCGATGAAGACCCTGGAGAATTTGACGTGGAACATGGCTTTATTTGAAGATTAAACGGCAATATTGACGTGGCTATATATACTTACATCAGTAGCTATGACGTCATTGGCATCCACTAATGGCAATTTTTTTTTTTTTTTTTTTTAAAAAACACAAGTTATTCCATTTGGGATATCATGTTTCATGATATATTGGCTTTAACAAACGTTTCACTACATTGAAATATCAATCTTTTACAAAACTTGAAGAAAGCCTACAAATTTTCATTTTACATACAGTTGGTTGAAATAAACTACGATCCATTCACAAGTATAATACAACTTGTATTTTTGGCAATTAAATTTAGAAAATACATAGTAATTTCAATATCTTTGAAAAATATCCTACACACCACACATAAAAAATGAAAGGCTTCATATAGGAAAAATATCTTAAAATATAGATTTAATCGATTTGAGTGAAAAATAGAGCAAACAAAACGGTCCCTATGACCATTCTGAATCCGTGGCTCTAGGTTCGGTGTTTAAGGATTAACCCCTAAAATTCTGGTCGTTCCACTTTTTGGGCAGCCTCCAGGGACCTCATATTTTTTAAAATTTCAATGAAAATTTCAGTGTAGCTTCCAAAAACTACACTCTACATGTCGCACTTCGTTTCATGTCATTCCGATAAGTATTGCAAAAGTTATAAGCATTTGAAGTTTTTGAAGCGAGATCAAGCAACAAGAATTTTTTTATTTTTTACTCTTTTTCAAAATTTCTTTTTTGATTCATGATTGGTTGATCTTTATCTACAAAAGAAGCTTTAAATCTACCCATTTTGAGCAATGGGATAAAAGTTATGAGGAGATCTGTTTTTTGGGCAGTTTGGACAAAAAAAACTTTGAAGCTCATTTCTAAACTCAATTTTCAATATTTTTTAATGAAATAAAAGGCACTAGGTGAAGATTTCCAAGTACAAAATTCTCACCGTTAAGATTGACATTTTACAATTCCATGTCAAACTTATTAATGATTTTCTTTTTCCTTTCACTTTGTACCCACTTCTAGTAATTGTTTTATGAAAAAATTAATATGAGCTTTTTTCTTACAAGATTTTATATTTGAAGACTTAACTCAATTGTTAACATGGCCTTGCCATTCATTGAATTTCTAACCCATTCAAAAAAAAGATATTAATTTCTAAAGTTCAAATTTGTCACCGGATTGAACCCCAAAAAATCATCTTTTGGCAACTTTGATCCTTATAATCTAAAAATCTAATGGTCATTTTGCTCTCGAATTTTGTGCTCACATGAAAATTCAAGTTGGGTATTAGATCTTACGGTTAAATGATGAAAAAACTAAAAAACATATGATTTCTTCTGCAACTTCCAAATGCTGCATTTTTCATGGTTTTTTGTGAGAATACGGTCAAGGAATTTTAGGGGTTAACCCTAAACTTTTTAGAGTTTTTCTACAATGACATTCTTTTAATAAAAATGCCATATGAATTCTTCAAATGTATTCTTTCCAAAACCACAAAAGGATCAATTTGATCATGTTTGGTGCCGAAATGATACCTTTGTTTCTAGATTAGGTATGCAAGTTAGATGGAATCCCCTTAAGCCGAGGGCGGGGGCCTTCAGTTAGGGTTTTCAGTGTTGTTTGGTTCTTTTTCGCCGGCGGTGTGCTGCCTGGTTCCTGTGATGTTCGTTTTGTGCAATGAAATGTCCGTCATTTGTTAAAGAAAAAAAACACACAAAAGAACACTATTTAATTTCTTGGTTTGCAAATCAGTTTGATGTTTATTTTAAACTACATTGGTTTTTCCACATATACTTGCATTAAAACATTGCACTCATGTTAGTTGTAAGGAGACATAGGATGTTAGTATCTTTTGCACATGGCTCCATGCGAACTGGTCATGCCCTTGGGAGGCCCATCTGTATTGCCAATAACTGTGTCCTAGACTCCTAGGTAATGCATATTAACTTGAGAAACTGCAAATTTGCAGCGAATCGACTATCAACCTGCATAGCCTCACTCAAAATGCACAACAAGATTATGTCTGGTTCCCAGGTTGCAATATATTCCCAGGTTATGCTTGACCACTAGATAAAGTGTCAAACATGATGTCGAAGACATAGGAATCCTCCCCGTATGTCAGATATTAAGCATATTTTTAAAATATTTTTGGAATATTTCATCCAAATTGTATAACATATTTGACACTTGTTTAATTCATTATATAGTCAACGTTAAATATCTAATACGACGTCGAGTTGAAAAATAGTGTCAGACATGACACCCTTGGTTATAACTATCCTGTACTATTTAGCGTAACAAGGATAAAAATGTTAAAGTATAACAACTGTAAGTGAGAGGAACTTTAGTATCCTAAAAACTAGAATTTTTATACCTTCAGGACTAGTGGACTTTGGAAATCTACATCAGTGGGTCTATTGAGCACTAGTAAAAACATCGTCTGTATAGATTAGAGAAGCATGCCCATAAAGACTTACAATTAATCTAGTTTGTCATGTGGGGTCTTCTTGTAGATTTTTTCTCTAGTCTACGTGGCGGATATGTTTCTACTAGTGCAAAGACCAAAGTTCTATCAGAAGGGAAAAGTATGAAAATCACAACCTACGTCAACAGTAGACCTACATTACAAGTCGATTTTGAAAGACTGAAATCTACAAATTTGATTGAGTTGGACTTTGGTTAAATCTGGTTAAAATAAGATGAATTAGGAAATCAAGCCTGATTTTTTTCCAAAAAATAATTAATAATTGATAATAATAATAATAATTCTTGCCAGGAATGGTACATTATTTACTTGTTTGCCATTTTTACCGTATCTCCCCATCACTAGTAGAAATCTTATCGAATGTGACATGTTTTTAACGACTAAATGTCCGTAACAACATGTCTTTAGCGACTAAAAGATCATTATGAGTCGCTAAAGACATGTTGTTACAAACATTTAGTCGTTAAAAACATGTCACATTCGACAAGATTTCTACTAATGCATGCACAACACAATTAATTCAGTTAGTGCAAGAATAGGATATATTAGTGAAAAACCTATGACATTAATTTGGATGAAATATGGATGAACATGGTTTAACCCCTAAACGTCCAACTGTATAGAAAGTGGATTATGTGCAGAATCAAAAACAGTTTTCTCATTTGTCATTGACTTTTTGTAGTGTGGATATTTTTACTATATATTTGATGGGAAGTTAGCTTCATGCATGTGTGATCCGATTAGAAAGGGGATGATTTGTGAAATTTTTATGCCTCATTTCATGTTGTAGTGATTCACCCAAAATTTCGAGATTTTGGTGTAAAAGTGTTCTTTAAAAAGTCAACTCATGAAATTAAGCAACCAAAAAAATCTCCAAAAATTCCTAAACTTAGAGTATTACATTTCGACCAATCACAACAAATTTAATCCACAAATTGTCAATATCTTATTTGTAACCAAAATTACAAAAAAAAATTCAATTTCAACTTTCAAATTTTATACAAAAATATCAGCACCAACAATCATAGATCTAACCGTATGGATAGAGTCAAAAATTCATAATGTACAACTTAAATTCATATATCAAGTTCAAAATATCCCTCTTAGTTACATTTTATAAGACATCTTTAAATTTCTCCAAATTTGGAGAGAAGTGAGGATGTTTAGGGGTTAATCAACATGGAACGTTGGATGGAAGTTAGTTGAGAATGAATGATAGATGAAGTTAGATGACAATCACACTATTTGAAATAACATGAAAATAGTACAGATCACACATTACATTGATTTTCACTAATTCAAATGTTATACACCTAGCAAACTCACATAATGTTGAAATCACTACAAGTTCATGTTATTACTACAGGACTGCAGGATGAAATAATTGAATTACCTTGTGTAGTTCAAGAACACGGTGAGTTTGCCATGATAATAATCTCCCTCTGAAGTCAGAGACCAATTCTGACGACTCTGGCCAGTTGCTCGCGCTTCGAAATGTTCTGGTAGACCTTTGTACTTTGTGGTCTGCCCACTTGACAAAAGATCGATCAGTGTGTGATCAGTTTTCTTTTTCTTTTTCTCCTCTTGGAAAATAGACCGTGTCAAAAAATCAGTTGATCGATCAGTCCTCACTCAGGAGTTAACTTCATGTAATGCATGCTAACTTAGCTTTCGATCGGAGCACGGGATTATCACAGCATACTAGAATTTCAAGAGCAAGAAGAATATTAAGCTGAATGATCGACTCGGTGCAACGGTACACTTACGATCCGGTCCTGTTCGAACAATAGAATGATCGATCTATTACAGGAACTGTTCAGCTAATTCTAGTGCGACAACTCACTGGTTGATTGACTTATTTCCGGTAGCAGAATTTTCTGAATATGTAAAGTGCATGTGTGCACCGCCCAGCAACCAGCAGCCACATATGACCTTGTCTGTTCTCAAGCTTCAAAGTACTTCATTGTTATTACGTTGGTGTAAAAGGCTCACCAGAACTGTTCGGGTTTGGCGCGTCTAGCTATCAAATCTCACATCCTAGATTTTAGAGTTATGAAGTTGCAGGAATGGATTGAAAATCTCACATCTATACCTCTCCTAGACTTTAGAAGTTACATGAGGTTGCAGGAATGGATTGAGATGTTCACCACAGGGAGATAAAAACAAGTTTCCCATATGGGAAACGCAGACAAATTTCCCACAATTGTAACTTTCCGAGATCAAAAATACACTACAATCATCCCAGGAAAGTTACAGTTGTGGGAATTTTGTCCCACTTCCCATATGAAATCCCATGTGAGAATGTCTTAATCTCTCCCTGAATTCTGAAACTGGAGCGGTACTGAGATACTCATCTGAATCTCATCTTTCTACTTATCCTAGATTTTAAAGCTTTGAGGTTTCAGTTGGGCAACTAAACTTTCATCACTTGAACATCATATTTTGCCAAAATAAGGAAATACGAGAATTTTTGTTGACATTCGAAAACTGACAGAAAGAAAATATTAATTCCAATTCTTTTAAGAACCAACATAAAGAGTCTGAGTGTTCGTTCCAAGTCTCACATCGCTGTCCCCTTTTTTTTTTAAACTTGACTCAAAAGGAGAGAGCCACTTTCTCATCAGGCCAAGCTGACAACTTACTGTTAATCACCTGGACTTTCGTGTGCAATCACATAAATGGCTTGCAGAATTATTGATCTCTAGTTTCATCACTGCTTAGATATTGTCGATCGATGAAAATGCACTGAGTCTGATTGTCAGGACGACCAAGAATTGAAACGATCATCATGCCAAAGATTGATACAAACTGGCGTGGCCCGGCCGTGGTTTCTAGTTCGAGGATGCGTGTCACCGTGAGGTTTGGCCAGCTCTTTGTCGTGGCGAAGGGGCGCGCAGGCGAGAACAGAGTATATATCTGACGCACTAATTCGAATTTAAAATATTAGTTTATTACTGTATGAGTGTGTGTACGTGTATAGTAATGCGATCGAGTCATGCGACTCATATTCTTGACATGCGTTCAGCTTGTCGGTCGGTTACTCGCCCTGCAAAGCAAGCAAGCAAGCTGGACCCAGCTGTCTGCGCATGGGACTCCCTTGTGCGACAAGAACCAGGAATGATCACCCTTTGTTTTTATAATCGGAAACAGTGAAAAGAATGTTGCTCATCAGAAGAACCAGTCTCCGCAATACCATAAGCAGTGTTTTTCCTGTGGTAGCCTGACTAGCGACGTAAAAACAATTGGGAAAGGATATTTAGGCGAAATCTTGAGCTTACAATCATATTTTGATAGAATTTCTTCATATTTTGGTAGTTTTCTTCACAAAATGTGGCTATCTTCACAAAAAAATATAGAGAAAATTTGGCAAAAAAAATCAAAATTTTCTCATTTTTTTCCTTAACAAAAGGGAAATGCCATATTTTGTAGAGAAATCTGGTGAAATATAGTCAGATAAAAAAAAAAAACTGACTATAAGCTAGTGTATTGCAATGTACTAGGCTCTTTAGAGTGTCTAGCAAGAAATTGAGCTAAATCAATCAATATTCTAAGTTCTTTATTATTAATTGGTTGTTCATTGATATGTTTTGGTTGTTTTTTGTATTTTACTTGAAATAGTGTTTTTTTTTTAAATATTCCTTTGTCCTATAACAAGCTTCATATATCATGAAAATAGAAGACTTAATTCCTCCAATGGTGTGGATCCTGAGCACAATGGTGTGGACCTTGGATGAGTACGAGTAGTAGTTTGAGCAAACATGATGCTTAACATGGGACAAAGGTATATTAAATTTGCTATAGTTGTCTCTCTCTATTGTCACATGTGTAGATAGCCCGGGAATAGCCCTACCTTCAAGGTACTAAAGGCAAGCTTCCATGTGAGGATCGGTGATGTGAAAGGTACTAGAAGACAAGAAATGAGGTCTCAAAAACTACTCATATTCCACCCATTTCGGTACAAATGAAAAATATACTCATGGGTTCTCCTGGATTCATCCATTTTGATGGTGAATTGGCAGCTTTCACCTTTTGGGGACCGACCACCCATACATAGAAGTTTGGCCTACGCATGGATTAGTCACAAAATTGACTTGTCACATGTTTATTGTTTGATATAATAATATCTTCATATTATGGAGTGTCGTTGTATGGAAAGTAGACAATAGAGTTATCTTTAAAATCACCTTATGTTTGAATAAGATATCCTGAATTTTGCTTTAATATGTACTCTTATTTGTTCACCCAAATAGTTAAAAGTTATGAAAGAACATGGTGATCTCTCATTGTGAAGTGTTAGAGCTTGGTGGTCTTCAAACTCATTGAAAATGGCTAAACCGATTTTCGCCATACATTGTTTATTTTTATAATTAGGTTGCCTTATCTAATATATACAGAACCTTGGAACTTCATCCCACCTACGTAAAGTGATGGATGGTGCATTTGGATATATGTTAAAAAGGTTAATTTTCAATATCTATAATATGGGTGCATAGTAGAAATTTAAAATTGCCTTAATTATCATTGTCATTCATCTTCTTGTAAACCTTTGGGTAGTTTTTGCCTCAGGGCATTTTACAAAGAGTACCCACTCCCCGGGGAAGTCACTATCAAAGATTTATATAACCATGAGAGAACAAATATAGGGTGTTTTTCCTCATTTGAGATAAAATTTATAAATTTTTAGAAATAATATAGGATGTTATAAAACCAATTTGAGAATAATTTATAAATATTCCTAGAATATACCAAAAATATACCCTAAATATATTATAAATTGTAAAATATTCCAATTATTTCATAGCCCCCGTTCAGTACCCTGTGTACGCTCATGTACCACGTGCCTGGGCAACTCCCTCGGCAATGCCACCTTTTCTACTAGTGCTTGTGGCTGCCATGTGAAAAATTGCGTCATGATGGCCTCTTCTTGCTTGCATTTCAAGCAGCCTCCCGTGCCATTCGCATGTGTTGCAAAAGGTTGTGCATGCTCTTATGCAACTCCATAGCTGGGACCTCGGTTACAGAAAACACAAGTTCATGGAAACTAGAGTTTAAAATGCTTATTCTGGGAGCACAGATAGAAGCTGGAAGTTTTATTTTTTTGCAAAATATTGTACAGTGTAAAATGAAGGGCAACAGTAACTCATTTAATTTCCGGCCCAGCTCTCTACATATTATGCTTTGCACATCACTTGCCTATTACAGTGCAGGTTTTGCAGTTGTAGTATGTATGGTAACAGACATACTACAAGTAGAAAAGTCGTACGTGGGCACCAAGGAATAGTGTCAGAGCAAGGTGTCCAAGGTCTATATTGGCACCAAACTAGTGTCAATATGGGCCTTGGGTACCATGTTGAGACTATTCCTTGATGCCCATGTACGGCTTTTCTACTCATGTTGAGAACATGGTCTTATTCAACATATGACAGGTGGGCGTTTGCACAGTATGGTCCACTAGGTGTAAATGTCTTGGTGCACTTTGCGCATATTGTTTAAAAAGCTAACTTTCAAATCAATTTAAAAATTATGTACTAGCAATGATTCAATGAAAAATGAGTGAACCAACTTTTAGATTGATGTACATATTAACCAAAAAAATAAAAGTTTAGAATGTCGAAATGATTTTATCTTTAAGATTTTGAGTATCAAAACTCCCATTCTAATAACAGTTTTACCAATTTATGATCAAAACTTTGAATGTAAATATGATTCATGTTTGATTCTATGTTAAAAATTCTAAAAATAATCCCACACGCAAAAATTTCATTCTCAAGTACATTCAAAAAAGAAATCTATAAAAAAAAAAAGTTTCCTAAAATAGAGAATCAATAAATCTCTACCAAAAATAATACATTTTAAAATTTGAAACTTTAACCCCTAAATGTCCTCACCCTCTCCACATTTGGCAGTTTTGCAAAGATGCATTATAAATTGCAACTAAGAGGGATATTTTGAACTTGATGTATGAATTAAAGTTGTACATTACAAATTTTAGGTTCTATCCATATGGTTAGATATGTGATTGCTATCACCAATATTTTGTATAAATTTGAAACTTCAAATTCAAAACCCTTTTGTAATCTGATTACAAATAAGATATTGACAAATCTGTGAATGAAATTTGTTGTGGTGGCTTTAAATGTAATATTCTAAGTGTAGTGATTTTTGGAGATTTTTTGGTTGCTTAATTTTACGAGTTGACTTTTTCAAGAGCACTTTTACAGTGAAATCTTTGAATTTTTTGGTGGAACAATGTGGCATGAAAGGAGGCATAAAATTTTCACAAATCATCAACTTTCTAATCAAATCACACATGCATGAAGCTAACTTCCCATTAAAAAATTTAGTAAAAAATCCACACTGCAAAAAGTGCATGATGGATGAGAAAATGAAGTTCAAATTTGTACATCATGCAAAATATGTATGGTTGGACAATCAGGGGTTTTAATCAATTCCAAAAAATTCCAAAAAATTGGAAGATATCTTTTTTCACATATTTGAACATGTGAAAATTTTATAACTCAAAATTCCATACACAACCCAAGTTATAGAGTGCATGTTATGTTGTGCAATAGTGCACCAATTTTCGTCATTTTTCATCCCCAACAAGCTATATATGGAATTTCTTTAAAACAGAGATTCATGAATATGTAGATTTCCTTCACCCTAAACCTCTCCACTTTACGAAAGTTGAAAAGCTTTCATGGATTGCAGGCAGTGATTTTCTAAAAAATCACAAAATCTTGAAAAGAGTGCATTGTGACAAGAAAGTTAGTGGACCATACCGTGCAAACGCCTAGGTAATAAACATATAAGATGCAATAGTCTACTTCTGAAAGGAGGCACCTAGGTAGACTTTGCCACTCGTGTCTTTGAAACATGGATAGATGAACTACCTCCAATGAATTATGGTCGGATTAGTCAATTCTTAAAAGCTTAGGTAGTCCCTTTTTGGTCACTTTGGGTGTGTGATAGTGTAAAATATGTAAAAAAATATGAATTTGTGTTTTGAAGCATGAATTTATGTGGATCCATTTTGCATTTTTTGGGGAAAATAAACACTGCAATCAAAACTCGGAAAGGCCTCCAAATACCATTTTATATGATCTCAAACGTACCATAAATCACCATATATGGTTATGTATTTTTTGGTTACTTTTGACTTTTTTTCTTCTTCTTTTTCTTTTTTTTAAAATTTAAATTACTATTTTTTTCAGTTTTTTTAAATTTAAGATTTTACTTTTTTCTGAGAAAGAATGCATTTATATACAGTTGTTGCTTCAAAAACTTGATGCCCAATTGGACTTGATTGAATGTATGCATAGACCAATGTGTGTAATAAATCGTATTGAAACCGTATAGAAACACTATGCCTCTTCACTTTGAATAGCTCTTAAAAAGCAAGTAAAAATCATCATTGTTCACAAGAGGTGTTTTTGGAAAGTTATGGAAGTATAGTTTTGTATTCAATATTGATTAAAAGGCTCAGAAATGCAAGTTCTCTGTTCAATCGATTCAATCACAAGTTCACAACGAAGGCCGATGGCAATTTTGCGATTTCAAAATGAGTACATTTCCAAAATATTTGTCATAATATGAATTGAGCTTTATATAGCAAGAACTTCAACAAATATCAAATTTTGTGAATATTTTTTAAAATTCGTTTTTTCACCATATAAAATAGAATTTTGAGGGAAAATAATTTCTCAAATATTTGGGTTTTTCTTTTTATAATTATTCTATACCGATCCTGATGGTCAACTACAGTATATGTTCAAGGTCATTCACAATTTAGGTGCTCAACTCACTGATTCAAAGACATTTCTTTGTTTACTAGGTAGCAACAAGCACTTTGACAACGTCAAACCTCATATTCATTCAATTGGCAAATTTCAGAGTCTACCCTTTAACCCTTAAACGTCAAGAGGGCCTGGGCGGGGCAGCCCGGAAGGCATCTAAATTTTCGGAGAAAAAAAAAAAAAACAGCTCTGCGGGACACTGCTGGCCAGCACTGTAGCACTGCGGCATCTCAGCTGCCCCAACCTCAAAAACTTGTTCAATTTCATAACTTTGATTGCTTACCAACGATTCCACAATCTCTCAAATGAGGCGCAAATTTGCAATCTAGATCGCTTTTTCAGTAGCTTTCCAACGCACCAATCCATGCTTGATTTGGTTAAAAAAATCTACTTTTTTCTTGATTATTCTCTTTTAAATAAGCCCATGGGGCTTACCTTGACGTTTAATCCCTAAACGTCCCAGCGTCCAGTTTCTGGACGTTTGTTGGTCAAACCCCAATTTTGATCTTGAAGATGACTTTTGTTGCTAATACACCCAAGTAAGAAAATGAAGTTTATTAAGTCTAGTTTGTACTCCACTTTTCAAATCTTAAAAATTCCAATTATTGAGTATTTTATTGCTTGTGCAAGCTTTGTAGCTCAAGGTTTGAATTACACTACATAGGATGTTCACCTTTCGAATTTCAAAATGTAAATAAAAAATTTCTATGGAAAACATATCATGTGATTCTCCATTGGAATTTGTACCTGCTCCCAAAAAAATATTAATTTTTTAAAGCTTTTTTGTAATAAAAATTATTTTTTGAAGTATTTGACTTAAAAATTTGTTAAAAAGGCCGTATTAAATCAAAAAAATCTGAAAATTTCAAGACTGATAGGAAACATTCAATTCCATGCATGAAAAATATTACAAAATATATTTTGATAAATCTTGAAGGCTAAATTGTGTAGTTTGACTTTCCTACAAAGGAGTGGTACATTTAAGGGTTAAGGGTTAACTGCCAAGGCGTTCAATTTTTGAACAATGTATAGATTTCATCCACGTTTTCTCATCCGTCATGTACTTTTTGCATTGTAGTAAAAGTCATAATAAAGTAACATTTGGAATTGCAAGAGTTAGAATAGTGGTCTACAACCGTTTACACATTGAATCCCTTACCATATTTGTATGCAACCTTCCTTCTGTGATATAGCAAAATGTTCTGTAAATATGCATAGCAAGTACTGAATTGGATACATCCATCTGGCTAAGAGAACAAAAGATGTGATATTACGACATGAGATATTAAAGAATTCTAGATGTACATGTAAAGAGGATAGATTTCATCTTGTAATGGATGGTATATAACATTCTTTAGTAGTAGTGAGAATTACGCGTTCCTATTGCAGATGGCAAAGCATACCTCACCAACATAGTCGATGATCACTGTATCGAATTTGCCTACAAATTCCTTCCAATTCGCAAATAGAAAGGTGACACTCTGAAAACCCTAAACCCACTATCACTTATCCACTACATAACTTTACCTCAACTAATACTTAGCTCCATTTACTACTATGTTGCAAAAAAAACAAAACAAAACACATTACAGCACTTTGAACTAAAAAGAACTATAAAGCAATTCATAAACTTAGAATATTGTTAGTTTCCTCCTCCAAATCATGATGCTTTACGCTTATGAATGCTCGCACATTCAAGTTTAAACCCCCAAATACACACTGCCATCATATGTTCACCCATAATTTTGCTTCTTGCACCCATGTGAATAAAGTTTATAGACATCCTGCCATTCTATGTCTGCAATGACTACATTGAATTCACATATTGTGACCATCGCATTTTTAACGACCCAGTTGATAAAAAACAAACAAATTTAATTCCCTCCTTAATCTCACCAAGCTAATAAGCTTCCCCCTGGAACAGACTGGTCCATCACGACAGAAACAAGGGGAATGGAAAGGACCAAGAAACATGCCATTTCAACGGCAATGAAAGAGGAATAATTATACAAGCAGCTCGTGTTCAAGGTTTCCAGAGCTTCATAGTGTTATCATTACTGTATGTCACTAGTAAGTTGCGGTGAGGATGATGCGTCACTCCAATGATGTCCTTGTCGTGAGCCTGCCAAACCACATACCCACGCTTGTCACACATCACCACAAACCACGACCTCTGAATGCACAAGTACAATGCAGGAGCTTGGTTCCACGCCACGAAGAAGCACAAACGACTACATATCCGTCACTGGAGCCCACCATGACGTAGATTCAATGGCCTTCCTCAAAGCGGAGTTTCACTCAAACGCTGTATCAATGACAACTAAATTGCCCAAACAACATAAACATGCAACACACTTACCGTCATCAGGTGCTCCAGCTTGCCCGTTTGATTACTGAAGCAATAAATATTCCTGTTACCAAACCACAAGCACCCATTAGGACTCTCCTCTCACCTGCAGTGATCTTCTGACACCATTGCAAGAAGCCACACCATGCACCTTGAATAAGCCACAGAAAATATTCATTCCAACATCATCTGCAAAGCAAACCGCCCCCAAACACTTCCAGCTTTCGCATCTCTAGGTGCGCCAAAGTAAACCTCTTCCTCATCCACGCACAAACACATGGTTACCAACGTATGGCTATCGATGTACCACCCTAAATGCAATCGACCATCCAATGGAACTCACCGATCTTCGCCTACACAATATATCCAGTCTCCTTTCGGAGAAACAGTAGCACCAACAAAGTCACCACCCTCTCGCTTTCCAGACGACAAACTTTTCACCACCTGCCATACAATCCCCTCACTGTAAGAGTGTATCGATGATAAAAACCAACGCCCAACTCCAGCACGGCATACATCCGTAATCTCCTCCAAGATGCAACAACACCCAAAGTAGCTTGTAGAACAAACGTAGCATTCCGACTTCACCCAAAGCAAGGAAAACTGACGAGAAGTTGACCGCCGTGAAGTGGGCAGGATAAGAGGAACAACCTGGCCCTGTAATGTCATCACATAGATGGCAGATGCTCGGTTGCATACCACAATGTGCTCCGGGTTCTTCGGCATAAGGTGCACGGAATTCACCGTTGCATCGCCCCCCTGCTCACACAACGCCTCAAGCTTAGACCACCTCACTGACCACAAACGACATCCACTGCTAGCGAGCACTGCCATACTGCACATAATTCCCGACCAGACTACGTTCCTGTCTACACCTAACAAGGCCTCATTCTAGCCAAACAATGGAAGAGGGCGAGGCACAGGATAACTCACTCGCAACGGAGGCGGAGGTTTGAAAGTTTGTAAACATTCCGTGCTTTTCACATCCCAAACCTGCCAAACGATCAAGCACATAATAAGCCCCTCGACGCCCATTACACGACCAAAATGACGTGAAAAAAACCATTACACGACTTCTGGAGTCAGCAGGAGGCGTATTTGAGGCCCAAACCAAAATACAAAACCAATGGACGTCGACTTGCACCTAATCACTTCCTGCAGTCGCCGCCAAAGTGCTCACCTTCACAGAGCCATCACTGGAGGCTGTGATCACTCGACCTCCATCACTCGTGAAGATGGCGTCATTCACGTATGAAGTATGCCCTCGGAACTCCTTCAACGTTTTCCCAGACTTCAATCCATGTAACCTGCCAACATGCAACCAAACTTCAATCACGTCAATTTTATGCACCCGGCAATCATGCATAAAACAGTCCAAAAATGGCACAAAAGATCCGTCGTGATTCCATTCAGTAGACGGAGCCCACAACCAACAGAAAACCTGGCACCTTCACAAGCTCCACCGCATAAAATGGTCAAAACAGGACAGTTCTACTAGTCACTCTATATCATTACCGCGCTGTGCCATCGAACGATGTACTCAGAACTTGCGTGCTATCTCTTGAAAACGAAACGCTCGTCACTCCCTGCCCATGCGCTCGCTCGAACCTCCGCACACATTGTCCCGTTCGTATTCTCCACACCTGCGTTGCATAGTTGTGTCCCAAATCCGTTACAATTTCTCACAGCAACCCAATGAACAACATCAGGGGGCAAGCAAATATCAAAGTATCACATCCGCATTTCAGAGCAACGACACCGTCAGATTCTTAGCCGGAACCAATGAACAAGGATCCCAACCTTGATTTTGCCGTCCTGGGATCCTGAAGCCAGCATCTCCGAATCCTTGCTGAACGCGATACACAAAACTGCCTCGTCGTGCATCATAAATGCATCCTGCACCATCCACAATACACGTCAACATCACCGAAACAACTCCAGACTCAAGCTGCCCAAGCGAACACGAATTGCCAGAAAAAACTACGGCAGAACACCACCGCAAAGCATACTCAGGATGCTTACCACTGCTTGATATTGCAAGTCTTTTTTCAGCTTCCCAGTCAAATAGTCCCAAACCTGCCAAACGTCAACGCATGCTTACTTACTGTGAGCCGTTCAAAATTATCCCGCTCTTCGGCGTCAACTCACAGTTAGGCAGCTGCAAACAAACTTATTCTTGAGGTAGAACATACTCTGCCCATTCCAGACAGCTAACCAACTAGCACACTGGCTTGGTTAGATGCATTGAAATACATCGAGGGGGATCTGCACAACCCCTCTCCTGGCCCCCTCACCCTACATACATTGTTCTTTCACCGCAAAAAAAGAAGAGCCAAAGGATGCCTTCGCATACACAAACACATGTTGCTCAATGCTTGAACGATACCAACCTCGATAAACCCATCCACCGAAGAAGAAACCAGAAACTGCCCATCGGGAGAAAACCGGGCGCACTCTGGATGACTTTGCTTTCCGAACTGCACCAGTTGCAATTTCACCACAGGTTCAGCGGGCTTCTGTGGGCCTAAACCTCAGCCTAACTGTAAAACGACGACCCCAAACCACGTACAAATCCAATTACGCTCAAATCCAAACCTGCTACCAGCCATGCCCCCCGCGATCATACCTTAATTGTGTGCTCCAGAACCGTCGGATAAATCTCTTCCTCGTCCGCCTTCACGGCTGCCGCACCTTTGAAAAGATCAAACTGTGTCCCGGGTGGCAGCAGCCCTGTTCACAGCAAACAGATCAACTCATCAATCTCCCCAGCATTGTGCACGCCGTAAACAAAGCACCATCACAGAATGACTGGAGTCAAGTATACGCTCCGACACCCAATCCAACACATTGGTAAGCAACAGTCTATCTGAAAATCCTTGTGAGCACTCGCATTGTTCCGCTTCAAAACATCAGACAAAAGAGAATCAAAAAACGGTTACATACCCTGGTGTTGTTGCCACTTCAACGCTTGGCCGATCAAAGCCATCAGCCTCGACGGGGGCACCACAGTCACCTCCGTAGACAGGGCTGCACGGTGTCCACACACACTTTCGAGCTCAGGCAAATCATGGCGATAAGAAGAAGCGACCATGCACAAACAATAAAGTCTTCAAGACCACGCCCCCGTTGCATCTAACAAGAATAACCGAAGGATCCACACCTTGCGCAATCTGTGCTCGTCTCTTCTCTTTCGACGACTCTTGGTACGCCTGTCACAACCACCATGTTTTTTCAAGCTGTCACATGCAGTCACGTTCCAAACCCCTAATGTGGGTGCCCGATTCGCCTCAACATTCTCACCCCACATCACTATCATCATGTTCTGCTCCTCAAAACCCTAATCTCTCATCAACCACTCTGTAGTTCATGTCATGCAGCAGAATTATTCAAGACCTGCAATCGACACCTCCCACCGCATAACATTAGCGCACGTACCTCACGGGGATCGAAATACGTCCGGACCAGCAGGTGCTCCAGCTTCAGATAACGCTCCGGCTGTTCCTGTTTCATGAACCCCATCGCTTGCGTCTGCCTCAAAATGGACCTCGCAGTGTCCAGCTCCCGAAGCTCGATCATTTCCAGCACGATCTGCCACAAAAAAACCCACCCGCCTCCATCAGCCTCTTCCCATGATGATTGTCACGACCTTGGATATTCGGTGAGAAAGCCACATTTGTAGTCAAATCCACGATCGGCAGCAGGAGAACCCGAGCTCCCGTAGTAAGTTTCATCCCCATCCCAACCATGGTGGTCGAATATGCAAAAGCACAGGGACTACTTTACATTACAATGAGAAGGGTTTTGGAGAGAGAGGGACCGCACCTGCTCGTACAAGTCCTCCAACTTCTTGCGCGGCAGCTTGAGCTGCGCCACCTGCGGCAACAGGGCGTCCCAGCGCCCATTGTTGATGTCCGCCGTGAACGTCTCCAGGCTGTCCACGGTGTTCAGGGAGACCTGGCACTCATTCTGCAGCGTCTGGAACGTCTGCTGGAGCGAGTTCTCCTTGCAAAACTGAAGCACTATCTTGATGACACTGCACCACAGACATCACCTAATTCAGTCATCGCTGAGTAATTCAAGCGTCACCAGCGGAAATCGGTGAGAGCATCGCACAGACACAGACTCAGATTTCTTACTCGCGCGCTTCGATTTCGAGAGTGGACATGACCGAGTGCCACAGCTGCAGACGACGAATCGACGCTGATAAGTAAAATCTGCGAGGCAGGCTCCAGAAAAATGCACGCCGCGGCGATCCTCGGTTTGAACGTGGCCCCTGCGCGCAGACGTCCCAAACCCTTCCAGGCAAATCGACGGAGCGACTTCCACCGGAATTAGGGTTTAAGGGCCGTGGCTATGGCGATGGAGGTCCTTCACTTCGTTGCAAAACTCGAACAAGTACACGACCGAGCCAAAATCGTAATCGATTTTGGGATGACGGTACTTTGGCTACTGGTTCTTTCACAATACTAATCCCGTAATAATATTAGTGTTAGTCACACTAATTACTAGAACAATTTGGTTGGCAAAGGGAGCTCTAGATTTATCTCACCCTCTTTCCACTTCTCCATTCTTTTTTAAAAAAAATTGGTCATAAGAATAAAAATTATTATGAAGGGTTATTAAATTTTAAAATAATTATAATAATAAAAGATTATGATTACCTCAAAACGGAATTGGTTGATTATAAAGGGTTATAAACATAAAATTAATTATAGAAATAAAAGATTATGGTTATGATTAATTCTAAGCGGAATTGGCTGGTCTAACACATGTTTTGTGTGTTCACCCATGGATCGGGAAACTTTTTACCCAAAGCACTCTAAATAAATTTAGAGAACAAACTGCACAAAGTTAATGTGATTTAAATTTGTCCTGCATTTGACGCAATATGAGTTTAGTGTGGTTACATTGTTTATTCTATTTAGTGTATGAATGTATCATACATTGTTTCGGAGGTCTCATTTAAGTTTGAATATCATTTAATAGTATTGAATATGATTGAGGAACATCATTTGATGAGTTTTGGATCTTACATTGGATACTTGTTGATTGGATTTAAAATTTCAAAACATGCTTCCAAAAAAATTGATGGTGAATTTAGGGTACATTTTAAAATTAAATTGTTTAAAAAATATATCCGCTATGCCACATTATTTTGATTGTAAATCATGAAATGTGAATGTTGAAGATAATAGTTGTCAGACATTCAGTTGTTTAGTGATTCAAATTCAGAATTCACCTATGTGTTGTGTTAATTTAAGTGTATTTGTAAATGAAGGTTTAGATGATGATATTCTTCTTCAAGTTCTTATTAATTCTATAAATGACAATTGGTCATTAAATACCGGTATAATTTTTTATGTGTAGGTAAGATTGATGGAAGGTTAACCCTTTAGTGCCCAGGGTACTGTAGCAGACAGCTCTGGATTTCAGTGGGTTTTTCCACTGTGGTTGAGACTACCAAAAATAGAATGGGTTAAATTAGAAAGTAATCGTACAATTCTATTATCAACTCGAGAGCACACATTTTATTAAAATTTGAGAATCATCCGATGGTGGGATCAGAAGATTATAGTATGTATTTGAACTGTATAATGTACGCTCAAAAACGAGATTTTGGGGGGTGTGTGACTTCAAAGTTAAATAGAATTTGAGGTAAATTTTCAAAAATAAAAGCAAAGAAGCTCAGCTATGCCCTATGTCAACACCTCTCCGTTGCAATCTTTCATATCAAAAATAGACTCACACATAATTATTGTGAGATTTATAAGTGAAAGTGACTTGTCCGTGTACGGTGTAGGACAAAATTTTATACGTTGAAAATTGACAGGAGTGGGTACATTAGTCAAGATTGGATTACACACACTAATGGAAGATGAAGAAGAGAACACAATCCAAAAAAATAAAACAAGATAACAAACTTCCAAACACAAGAAATACTACACAATACATATGTTGTATTTGTAAGTATTTACTGTATTTTCAAGTATTTGCAGTATTTTTGCGTTCTGTTGATAGGTATTTTGATAGTTGTACAATTCCAAATTGAAAATTTCCTTTTCTGGAAGGTGCGTAATGTATGTGCGCAAATCTGAACTTCAAAACTGAAGTTCCAATTCTTCACGGATTCTCTGCTATTTGCATTTCGGACGTTGTAGTGACCATAACGTGGTTTGCTGGGCACTAAAGGGTTAAGGGTGGCCTCCCCATAATTGGGAGACCTATATTTGTTCTTGGTGTGGGTATCGACACCTCTCACCGTGTCCCTATGCACCCGAACTGATTGAATCAAATTACCAAATAGAAAGTGGCCGACCACTCTAAGAAACCCATGTTTTTTATGACGAATTTTTCAAACGGGCAACTGTTTTTATTGTTTTCCAGATGTCTTGACATTTCGTTTGATGTTATTGTTGACATAAAAAAAATTCTGAAAGTTCAAAAAATTCGTCTTAAAAAACACGGGTTTCTTACAGTACACTCTGAAAGCGGCTTGGCCCACACTTGAAGCCACATCCGCCCTCAACACCTAGCCACACCCAACTCTTGAGGAGCAACTATGTGACAGACTTTTGCATTGACTTGATTTATTTTTAACCCCTAAACGTTAGAGCGTTTAGAAAGTGGACGACTAACAGATTCAAACCCTTTTCACGTTCTCATCAATGCTTGGATGAAAGTCATCCAATTTTTCGGAGATTCTTCACCAAGTTGTTGTCCTATCTAACGGTTGGATTTAGTCATACTTGATTACATATTTTTCTAAAATTACAAATGTAGAAGTATGTCAAGTCGTTGACCAAGCCAAAATTGCATTGACTGTATATCAAAAGTTGCCTTGCAAAAATGAGGTCATAGATTTAAGAAACACAAAAATTTCAAAGAATCACCACGTTTAAGAGTATCTCATTTCAAATTCATTCCAACAAATTTTACTCAAAAAATATTAAAATTTTGTTTGTAATCAAATTTAGAAGGAATTTTTAATTTTAACTTTCAAATTTTATAATTAAATATTGGTGATAGTATTAGTGAATCAAACCGTACGGATGGAATCTAAAATTCAAAATCCAAAACTTTCATTTGTATATCAATTCCAAAATATTCTTCTAAATAGTAGTTTATAATGTTTTTTCTCAAATTGTCGATTCCAGGGACACCCTGGTACGTTTAGGGGTTAATGTCACGAACAATAGTAGTCATTAACAATACTATGAACTAGCAAAAAATAGCTGCCACCATTGGCTTGCAATGAAGGGCTCCATGGGGATACACAATGTCTTTAAGACTCGTGCCTCCATGAACAATGACCATGAGAGTCCGTGTCAAAGAGTGGGCACGGATCTCCCATAGGAAGTGGCTCTAAAAGCAATCACTAATGGCTAGCCATTCACAATAAAGGGTTGTATGGACAATATTTAAGTAAGAATGGTATTTAAGGGAAAGCCATTTAGTTTCTTTGAAAGTGAGATGTGCTTATGTGGGTTGGGGGTGCTGCATTTACTAAAACAATGGAAAGAATGCACTATGTGCAAAGTTTTATGAACAACTAAAGGTAGAATTTTGAGTCTTGGTTTTTGGTACAAAATTATGCCCCTCTATGTTATTATATGAACAATCGAAGCTAAGTTCGGAGTCTCGATTTTTTGATTATTGTAATTGAATAGAGTTTTGATCGAATTAAGATTTTAGAGAAGCATTTATGACAATTTGTATGCAATCTCTGTTAACACATTAACCTTATGAAACCATGTATATATAAATAAATAAATAAATAAATAAATCTTATTCATTAATAATTTCCACGATAAAAGTTAAACATTATGTAATGTAGTTTTCATATCTAAATTTAATAATTCTAACTTACTATTGATGCAAATCATTGCAATATTCAAATTGTGCAAACATTTAAAAACTTACGTAGACAGTATCCTAGGGTCAAGTTTGGCACCCTTCCCCCGAATAATTGGTATTTGTTTAAAAATAAATTCAAACAAAACAAATATTCCCCGAAATCCTTTTTTATCCCTAGTAAAAGAGAAAAAATTGAAAAAAAATCACTAAAAGTCTGGCATCTATTTTTAGAATTATTTTTTGCCAAACCTCATTAAATTGGCATTCAATTTATAGGTATTCAACTTAACAATATATCCTATACTAAACTTTGACAAGTTACAACAAGTATTATAAAAAGTTCATTTAGCTATTATTTAGATTGTATTTATTCGATAAATGATAAATTCTATCATTTAAAATAAAATAGATAACGATGTGATTTGACATATTGTCATTCATTAAAATCTTAACTACTTTTGGTATGGTCAAGTTGTTTTCAACATATGAAGTGTTAGTTTTTCAATTGAAAATGTTAAGTTTGGACTTTGAAGAGGAGACAGGAGTATGACGAAGTTTTTGGCTCGGTCGTGTGCTTGTTCGAGTTTTGCAACGAAGTGAAGGACCTCCATCGCCATAGCCACGGCCCTTAAACCCTAATTCCGGTGGAAGTCGCTCCGTCGATTTGCCTGGAAGGGTTTGGGACGTCTGCGCGCAGGGGCCACGTTCAAACCGAGGATCGCCGCGGCGTGCATTTTTCTGGAGCCTGCCTCGCAGATTTTACTTATCAGCGTCGATTCGTCGTCTGCAGCTGTGGCACTCGGTCATGTCCACTCTCGAAATCGAAGCGCGCGAGTAAGAAATCTGAGTCTGTGTCTGTGCGATGCTCTCACCGATTTCCGCTGGTGACGCTTGAATTACTCAGCGATGACTGAATTAGGTGATGTCTGTGGTGCAGTGTCATCAAGATAGTGCTTCAGTTTTGCAAGGAGAACTCGCTCCAGCAGACGTTCCAGACGCTGCAGAATGAGTGCCAGGTCTCCCTGAACACCGTGGACAGCCTGGAGACGTTCACGGCGGACATCAACAATGGGCGCTGGGACGCCCTGTTGCCGCAGGTGGCGCAGCTCAAGCTGCCGCGCAAGAAGTTGGAGGACTTGTACGAGCAGGTGCGGTCCCTCTCTCTCCAAAACCCTTCTCATTGTAATGTAAAGTAGTCCCTGTGCTTTTGCATATTCGACCACCATGGTTGGGATGGGGATGAAACTTACTACGGGAGCTCGGGTTCTCCTGCTGCCGATCGTGGATTTGACTACAAATGTGGCTTTCTCACCGAATATCCAAGGTCGTGACAATCATCATGGGAAGAGGCTGATGGAGGCGGGTGGGTTTTTTTGTGGCAGATCGTGCTGGAAATGATCGAGCTTCGGGAGCTGGACACTGCGAGGTCCATTTTGAGGCAGACGCAAGCGATGGGGTTCATGAAACAGGAACAGCCGGAGCGTTATCTGAAGCTGGAGCACCTGCTGGTCCGGACGTATTTCGATCCCCGTGAGGTACGTGCGCTAATGTTATGCGGTGGGAGGTGTCGATTGCAGGTCTTGAATAATTCTGCTGCATGACATGAACTACAGAGTGGTTGATGAGAGATTAGGGTTTTGAGGAGCAGAACATGATGATAGTGATGTGGGGTGAGAATGTTGAGGCGAATCGGGCACCCACATTAGGGGTTTGGAACGTGACTGCATGTGACAGCTTGAAAAAACATGGTGGTTGTGACAGGCGTACCAAGAGTCGTCGAAAGAGAAGAGACGAGCACAGATTGCGCAAGGTGTGGATCCTTCGGTTATTCTTGTTAGATGCAACGGGGGCGTGGTCTTGAAGACTTTATTGTTTGTGCATGGTCGCTTCTTCTTATCGCCATGATTTGCCTGAGCTCGAAAGTGTGTGTGGACACCGTGCAGCCCTGTCTACGGAGGTGACTGTGGTGCCCCCGTCGAGGCTGATGGCTTTGATCGGCCAAGCGTTGAAGTGGCAACAACACCAGGGTATGTAACCGTTTTTTGATTCTCTTTTGTCTGATGTTTTGAAGCGGAACAATGCGAGTGCTCACAAGGATTTTCAGATAGACTGTTGCTTACCAATGTGTTGGATTGGGTGTCGGAGCGTATACTTGACTCCAGTCATTCTGTGATGGTGCTTTGTTTACGGCGTGCACAATGCTGGGGAGATTGATGAGTTGATCTGTTTGCTGTGAACAGGGCTGCTGCCACCCGGGACACAGTTTGATCTTTTCAAAGGTGCGGCAGCCGTGAAGGCGGACGAGGAAGAGATTTATCCGACGGTTCTGGAGCACACAATTAAGGTATGATCGCGGGGGGCATGGCTGGTAGCAGGTTTGGATTTGAGCGTAATTGGATTTGTACGTGGTTTGGGGTCGTCGTTTTACAGTTAGGCTGAGGTTTAGGCCCACAGAAGCCCGCTGAACCTGTGGTGAAATTGCAACTGGTGCAGTTCGGAAAGCAAAGTCATCCAGAGTGCGCCCGGTTTTCTCCCGATGGGCAGTTTCTGGTTTCTTCTTCGGTGGATGGGTTTATCGAGGTTGGTATCGTTGAAACCATTGAGCAACATGTGATTGTGTATGGGAAGGCATCCTATGGGTCTTCTTTTATTGGGGAAAATAACTATGAATGTATCTGAAGAGGGGACAGACTATTGAGCATCTTGTCCGAGCGTTGTCTGAAGTTGTAAGCAGTTCAGCAATGGTTTTTGTTCGGCTAGGAAGTTCTGCAGATCCGCCTGAATGCGCAGGGGTGTTTGCTATATGGAACTCCGGCAGTTGGATGGGCAGAATTCGTTCCTCTGCAATGAGAGTTTGGTTTGCAAACTGTGAAGTGACGGCAAGCATTGGGGCAATTTTTGTTTTTCGACAGTAACTAGCCATGCGTTGACGTTTGGCAGGTTTGGGACTATTTGACTGGGAAGCTGAAGAAAGACTTGCAATATCAAGCAGTGGTAAGCATCGTGGTCATACTTTGCGGTGGTATTTTCCTGCCGTAGTTTGTGCTGACATGCCATGTTTGGTGGCGCAGCTCGAGTGTGGAATTGTTTCAGTACTGTTGCACACAGTAGAGAATGAATGTGAGGTGTATTGTGGATGGTACAGGATGCATTCATGATGCACGACGAGGCAGTTCTTTGTATCGCGTTCAGCAAGGATTCGGAGATGCTTGCTTCGGGATCCCAGGACGGAAAAATCAAGGTTGGTATCCTTGTTCATTGGTTTCGGCAAGGAATCTGGCGGTGTCGTGCCTTCTACTCCAATGGATGTACGACAGAATATGTCTGATTTGAGAGTTTTCTTTTGCGATGCATTTGAGTGGACTTTTGGGGTTACTTTGTGTAGAAGCGACTTTGCACATATGGCATTTGTGTTGTTGCTCTGGAACATGGATTCAATATCTGTTTGGTCCCTGACGATGCTTACTGGTAATGGGTTGGTGTGAGAGATTTTAACATTCCTATGCTATCCAGGTGTGGAGAATAAGAACGGGACAATGTCTGCGGAGGTTTGAGCGAGCGCATGGGCAGGGAGTGACGAGCGTTTCGTTTTCAAGAGATAGCACGCAAATTCTGAGTACATCGTTCGATGGCACAGCGCGGTAATGATAGAAAGTGACTAGTAGAACTGTCCTGTTTTGACCTTTTTTATGCGGTGGGGCTTGTGAAGGTGCAGGTTTTCTTTAGGTGAGTCAGGAGGTGGTAATGTGGGCTCTGTGAACTGGCCAGAATCACAATGGTTCTGTCCACCGATCCTGGACTGTTTTGTGAATGAGTTGACCGGCTATATGAAATTGACATGATTGAGGTTTGGTTGCCTGTTTGGCAGGTTACATGGATTGAAGTCTGGGAAAACGTTGAAGGAGTTCCGAGGGCATACTTCATACGTGAATGACGCCATCTTCACGAGTGATGGAGGTCGAGTGATCACAGCCTCCAGTGATGGCTCTGTGAAGGTGAGCACTTTGGGGTGGAAAATAGGAATCGATTAGGTGGAAGGCGAAGGCCATGGGTTCTTGTGGTTTGGGCCTCAACTACGCCTTTTGCCGACTCCAAGAGTCCTGTAGGGAAGCTTCTTGAGGGCCATATTTGGTGAGGTGGAGTTTACCGCCTGTTCGAGGCGTGGGTCTTTTTGTTGTGCATTTTCTTTTGGTTTTTTTCACGTCATTTTGGTCGTTTGATGGGCGTCGAGGGGCTTATTATGTGCTTGATCGTTTGGCAGGTTTGGGATGTGAAAAACACGGACTGTTTACAAACTTTCAAACCTCCGCCTCCGTTGCGAGTGAGTTATCCTGTGCCTCGCCCTCTTCCATTGTTTGGCTAGAATGAGGCCTTGTTAGGTGTAGACAGGAACGTAGTCTGGTCGGGAATTATGTGCAGTATGGCAGTGCTCGCTAGCAGTGGATGTCGTTTGTGGTCAGTGAGGTGGTCTAAGCTTGAGGCGTTGTGTGAGCAGGGGGGCGATGCAACGGTGAATTCCGTGCACCTTATGCCGAAGAACCCGGAGCACATTGTGGTATGCAACCGAGCATCTGCCATCTATGTGATGACATTACAGGGCCAGGTTGTTCCTCTTATCCTGCCCACTTCACGGCGGTCAACTTCTCGTCAGTTTTCCTTGCTTTGGGTGAAGTCGGAATGCTACGTTTGTTCTACAAGCTACTTTGGGTGTTGTTGCATCTTGGAGGAGATTACGGATGTATGCCGTGCTGGAGTTGGGCGTTGGTTTTTATCATCGATACACTCTTACAGTGAGGGGATTGTATGGCAGGTGGTGAAAAGTTTGTCGTCTGGAAAGCGAGAGGGTGGTGACTTTGTTGGTGCTACTGTTTCTCCGAAAGGAGACTGGATATATTGTGTAGGCGAAGATCGGTGAGTTCCATTGGATGGTCGATTGCATTTAGGGTGGTACATCGATAGCCATACGTTGGTAACCATGTGTTTGTGCGTGGATGAGGAAGAGGTTTACTTTGGCGCACCTAGAGATGCGAAAGCTGGAAGTGTTTGGGGGCGGTTTGCTTTGCAGATGATGTTGGAATGAATATTTTCTGTGGCTTATTCAAGGTGCATGGTGTGGCTTCTTGCAATGGTGTCAGAAGATCACTGCAGGTGAGAGGAGAGTCCTAATGGGTGCTTGTGGTTTGGTAACAGGAATATTTATTGCTTCAGTAATCAAACGGGCAAGCTGGAGCACCTGATGACGGTAAGTGTGTTGCATGTTTATGTTGTTTGGGCAATTTAGTTGTCATTGATACAGCGTTTGAGTGAAACTCCGCTTTGAGGAAGGCCATTGAATCTACGTCATGGTGGGCTCCAGTGACGGATATGTAGTCGTTTGTGCTTCTTCGTGGCGTGGAACCAAGCTCCTGCATTGTACTTGTGCATTCAGAGGTCGTGGTTTGTGGTGATGTGTGACAAGCGTGGGTATGTGGTTTGGCAGGCTCACGACAAGGACATCATTGGAGTGACGCATCATCCTCACCGCAACTTACTAGTGACATACAGTAATGATAACACTATGAAGCTCTGGAAACCTTGAACACGAGCTGCTTGTATAATTATTCCTCTTTCATTGCCGTTGAAATGGCATTTTTCTTGGTTCTTTCCATTCCGCTTGTTTCTGTCGTGATGGACTGTGGGAGTTGCAATCCCTGTTGTGGAGCTCGCCCCTGTAATGTGGTTCCTTATGAGACGTACACCGACATGTTATATTTACATGGGAGGTCTATGGTGAACGTATGCAGGGAGTTGGGATATTCTAGAGTATTTAGTTGTTAGGCTTTTGTCGTACAATAGGAAATTCATTAGTTTTTTTATGGTAGGAGCACTAATTTCCGTGACTCTGGTAGAGAGCCTGGACCACTGTGGAGATGCAACTGAATGAATGGGCTACTTGAGTACTTGGGTCATATCCACAATGGAAAATAGAAAAAATGCACCCTAGATTGGAAGGAGTCATATGCAACACACTTACCATGAATTGTAGGATAAATTTTCGATACATTTCACAAATTAGCACACTTTTGTGATGTGTTTATTGGATAATTGAACATCAACCATTATGATTCAATTCAAGGCGATAGAGGAACATCATCATTGTTGAATGTCAAGGTGACCTCCCGGGAAGTCCCGGTGCTGCATCCATTTTGCCGCATTTTCATCCATCCACCTTTGGCCAGAGTTCCTCTCTTGAATGTCAATGATGTAAAGTGAAAGCATGGATGCAATACATAAATTAAAAAAATTCTTGATGGTTTTTGACATAAAAGATGTGGTGACATTTTGAACTAGTTATACCCCCAAGGCATATTCTGTCAAGCTAGTAATTGTAAATGATATCACCATGAAATTTGAGGCTCTCCATGGAAAGTCGTCCTTAGAAGTAGAGGTTATAGGAATTCTAAAGTAGAAAAATCAACAGCAGAGGGAGTAAACAAGAAGGCATAAACAAATGTTTTGAACAAAGTGAACATTTTTGAAGTAGAAGAGATGGATATTGGCGGAGGGAGTTCTCGAGGAGATACTTCCAATCAAATCCCGGAAAACCTACAACATCACGTTGCATGATGAAGCTACCAAGGGGATCATCGATTAAGATTCTCCAAATGCCAGCTAATGCGAGGCAGATTCGTTTGAATTTACCAAAAATTCCTTTTTCGTTATATTGAGACTTTTCGCAGTCTCATTTTTATCTTCGACTCAAAGATAAACCGTTTTATCTCTTTACTACTATTTTTTTATAAATAGGTAACAACACCAATTTTTAGAATTTCATTATAGAATCACTATTTGAGCATTATTATTTTATGGTTTCAATTACTATTTTTTAAGTGAGTTTTTGAATAACTAGCATTCCGTCTCAAAATTTGCAAAAAGTCTCAATATAACGAATATGACCTTCAAAGTTCTATGGATCTTGGAATGAAGATCATATGGTGAACTTCTTATGTACAGTTTGGTGATGAAATCAAAGTATTTTCTCATCTAGTTCTCAACAAC
Organism: Pohlia nutans; assembly: GCA_022496805.1. NCBI lineage: Eukaryota > Viridiplantae > Streptophyta > Bryopsida > Bryales > Mniaceae > Pohlia > Pohlia nutans. The sequence continues at coordinate 10,250,582 of CM040097.1, forward strand.
ACTTATCAATACCGCTTACCCCTGGTATCGGTCTAATGTAGCTACGACTTTCCCTATGTGGCCCTAACTACTAGCTGCATTCTTAAGGCAATTTAGACCTGGAATTGGTTAGGAATATGTGGCAAAGACCTTCTAAAGATATAATTTCGTATTTACGAAGATTTGAGGTGGTCTGGACGCGATACATAGGAACTTTGCTAAATGAAAATGTTATCAATAATTACTTCTTGCAAAGTTTTGAGCAGAACTCGATAACGAGGGAGGTAATTCACTTTTAATTAAGAAAGACCAAACTCTAGTATAGTCAATGTCAGTCTCGTCAAACTGTCAGGGACACAAGAACTTAAGGACAAGAAGTGCAATAGTACAGAAGAGTGATTCACAAGAAAGTATATTGAACTGAATTCATAACTAAACAAAATACAAGACAAGGCAACACTGAGGATTGCTTGTAAACTGGTGTTGATGTGACTGAGCAGTCCCTCGTCTCGTCTCTTATGTATTAATGTGTTTTAAGTTATTAATCTAATTATTAATAGTTGAAATCGATTATGAAAATTTTGAAGATTTTTCAAGATCTTGCAAACACAAAAGGAGTTGAATATTGGTAGCTCCTCCTTTCCTAATATTGCTCGGTAATCTAGGACCGACCTAATATAACTTATGGAGAGGATATTGTATCTAGTCGGAATTCCTATTCGTCAAGACTACCGATCACTATTCGGTAATAAGGATTAGTTGCCAAACAAGAGATGGAGAACAAAGAACAAAGATACCGGAAGGTATTACTTTGGGAGAGATGGAGACCGGAAGGAAATCCAAATAACAGAAGAGTAAATCAAAAACTCTAGTTCGGAAAAATGTACCACTTGCCAATGCGTTTGGCTCTATTGCTTATATACAAAGTACAACCCGATCTGACCTAACTGTCAGATCGGTAAAAAAGGTTTTCCTAGATTTACTTTCTGTGGTAACTTGGAAATTTACCGGAGTAGTAAAAAATCCAGATCGGTAAACTACCGGTAGTTACGAATTTACCGTTAACAAATATGACAAACCGATATGAAAATTTACAACTAATTTATGCATCATTTTTAAATAATGACATCTTTTTAGTTTGTGAGCGTACTAATAGTGCATTTGAATACTAAAATTGGTTGTCATGGTCGACATAAAACAATTATAAAAGGAAAACCCTAATTTTTAGGAAATTATTTTTTCAAAAGATAAATGAATTTCTATGGTGAAAAGGAAAAGCTTAGAGGTTGTCTACAAATTTTAGAGAACTTTCTCATCAATCCGACAATATAATTAAATATTAGGCATGAACTCTCAATCCTTACGACCGAACACAATATTATCAAAAAGTAAATTTATTATTATGTATTAACTCTGAATATCTGGATTACTAAGTGTGATATGAATATGTTTAAAAAATACGAAGGAATATGGATTCAATTAAATTCTATTATGGATTCAATCTGCATTCGGTATAAGGTCTTGTCTATGTTCAATATAGGTTTTGTATGAAAAAGATATAAAACTATATATGATAACTATATGTGTTTTTGGTTTCAACATCAGCCTTGTAGTGAAACGACAACTCTTACAATTCTTATATTGAATCGATATTGAAAAGTATTCTACATAATTCAAACAATCTCACCTACTATATATTTTCAATATATCATTGGCACGAAGAATTTTTTTTATACAAAACTCAGAGTTCTATATTCTGTATTGATTCAATTGGCTCAAAATCTATACTAGAGGCATATGGTACATGCTCTGAGATATTGTATAGGATCCATCTAGCTGGCCATATCAACCGGAATTATACAGTTCTTATACAGTTTTGCCTCCTTCGAATATTCCTGATGATGTAAGAGGCTGTAGGAGATTGTAGAAGTTTATAAAAACTCATATGTCCGTAACAACGGGATCGAGTGTGTTGATTAAAATTGGGGAAGTTGCTAGTGATAGAGCAACGATTCCAAGAGATTGGGTATTTAGGTTGAATCCACAGGTTGCCCGTCTGGCCGTCTACCCATCCATCGTAACTTTAGTTATTTTTTATTCATTAAATTTAATTGATAAATTTTTAATATTTCATATACTATGTAAACACCAAAAGAAAGTGATTAATTAAGGTTGAATGGGTGAATGCACTGCTCAAAGACTGACATGGTTCTTTGGCAAGACTCAACCTTAGGGGCGGTTTACACTATGGACCAAGAGCCATGACCATGGAATTCTAAAATCTGTGATTGACCCAAAAAGAGCTCTTGGTCCCATTTGGCTTTACACTACCTTGAAAAAAGGAGAATGACCACTAACTTTGAGGTCCCCAAAAATGCTAAAATTTCCCAAATGGATAATGTTTTCATGGTCTCCTTGATTATAGTTGAGTCGAAGCAAATGCCTCGACTCAACTATAATCTAGGAGACCATGGGGCTCAAAAATCATTGATTGGCTAGTGTTCAATTATTTAAAGAGAAAGGAGGAAAAAAGGGAGGATAAAAGAGAGAATGATGAGCTTAAACTTGTCCCGGTCTAAATCCACTTTACACTACAAAGAGTGACCAAGTCATTTAAAATTGCATTTTTGATTTTTCATGGTCACGGCTCTTGACCAAGAGCCATGACCATGAAAATGATTTAATTTTCTTGGTCATGGCTCTTGGTCCATAGTGTAAACCGCCCCTTAAGCCGTGCGCTAACTAACAAAAATACAGAAGTGCCAAAATTTGTTTAATATTTAATAATATATTTTAAAGTTTAATTATATCAACTAAAAAAGAAGTGTGACATTAGTGAGTTCTCCGTGTATGTTAACTCGATTCCCCGCTATTACTTTAAAGGGTGTAATATGCCAAAAACATCTTTAGAAGATTATTATTTTTTACTTCTACCCACTCCTTTCATCCTTAACCTAGTGAGTTCAAAGTTTAATTATGATAGGTTGGATAAATCCAAAACAATTCGGAGAGGGGGGGGGGGGGGGGGGGTAAAATCAAAGTTGACTTACAAATCACCGACACAACTCTCTGAGACATGTGTGAATTGTCGTACCGGTCCACATATTACGATAAACTCTTACCGTCAGGTTTGACACTCTTTTCTTCTATTTCTACTATTATCTGCAATATTTTAGCTGATTAGAACGATTGGCGTATTTGAGTCACTTTCTATGTGGTGTTATTCTGTCTTTTTCGTTATTCTAGATTTATGTGTGAATTTAGTTGATTAGCGGTTTTTGGCCTTTTTAAATTGTGGGTTTTGAATGATTTGTATTATTTGTCTTTATTTTAGGAGGTGTATTATTATAACACCTTTGTAGAATGTTGGCATTGCTCTATTGGATGTGATTAAGTTCTAATTTCTTAATGGTAATTTAATACCCGGTTAACTAGGAATAAACTTGTTGTTTAGTTATCAGTTAGTGGAGTTTAGTATAAGTGGTGGATGGATGAAATTTTAGCAGATGAGAGGATGAGGGGTAGTTGGATGTAGGTTAGAGTTGACATTGGGGAGAGGGGTCGACCCTTCTCTCTCTTTCATTGTGTGTGTGTTCCATAGGAGAAGAGACTAGAGGTAAGGAGTTGTGAGAAAATAGACAGTAGAAGAAAACCAGTGCATATTGGAATTTTAGGGTTGTGAGCTTTAAAGTGCTATAAAAATTGTAGTTTTAACAATTTTGAAGAACCGTGAATTGAACTAGAAAGTAGAAGACAACTCCCACGTATTCTTAGTTAGGACCAATTTTATTTAAAGTTAGGAACTAGGTGAAAATCAACGTTTGACTGAAAAATGATCAAACATGGCCCCATGGGGCTCCTTGCACGCTTAGGGGTTAAGTCTTTAATGTCGTCAATCTGATTACCGAGCCCTAAACTGACCCTTAATGACACAGTCATAGGTCCTTTAAAAAAAACATTATTGTTTTTCTAGGCTTTCAGGTTCTCAAGCTATTGGGTTCTCCGCTCTAGACTCATATGCTAGCAATTCCTTTTTATGGGATGGGATGGAGATTTTATATTACCAATAATGAAATAATAATCTTAGTAACAACACTTATGATATTTATTTAGCAATTTATTGCTCAAATGCTAATTTAGATTTTACCAAGGCAATTTGCAATACTAAAAAAGCTTTTAGATTTCAAAAAAAAATCTAAACAATTGCTATTGGGCCGTGGTAATATTGCTTATTTTTTAAATGAACACATAGATGAATGATTTTATTTTCATTTACATTATGTGTGTGGGTACAAATGTGCTAAATGAAACCTCTTGGCATGTAGACACTGCTTATATTTTCATTCTTGCACAACTTTGAAAAATCATTGTATTCAACCTACTAATTCAAATGACTTTATTTTTGTTGAAGTGTTCCACTTAACCCTAATCTTTCTATAGCAAAAAATTGAGCTCAAATGGCCATGTTTAGGGGTTCCAAAAGGAATTATGAGAGCAATTGTGGACAATTATGTAGTAGAAGGGAACCATGTCTTAAGTGACTACAAATTTTAATTTAGGGTATCATGCTTTGAACATGCTTATGAACTCTTAATAAAGAAATTAGAGTATGTACCCTAAATAAAAGTTAGTCACTACAATGTATAGAAGGGCCCATGTGGTTTTGGAAATATATACCCTACATCAGGTCATATTTTTATTGTTTCAAAAAAATTGTAAAACTAGTTGTAATTGCAGGTGTGAAAGCAATTTTGGACAATTGCCCTTCAATAGTATTGTGCCACGTCTTGGTAGAGATTGAAATAGCAAGGGCTATCCTTTTATCCATAGGAGTCAAGTGGATCCTTTTATCACGTTTGCAAATGTGTTTCATCTACATTCATGAATGTAAATAGCTTCATTAATATTGTAAAAATTGCAATTGATTGAACCCTACCTAGGAAAACTGAGAAACATATATTCTTGAACTACATTAAAATGATCATAATTATGTTATAGGTGCATGAATAAAATGGATAACCTCATTCATTTGAAAAATCTTTATCAATATGTAACATAATATTTTATTAAAAAACAAGTATTTGTAGTGCTTGTTGTGAATATTATGATCTTAAGAATTTGGTGAAATTCACTAGAACAAAAATGGGATTTTGTGACTGAAAAATATGATTGGATTTTTAGTTGTTCTTTGTAAAATGACTAAAAACAATAAATTATGGGAAATCAGTGTTCTAGTTATTACGTACGAGTTTAACCCCTAAACGTACCAGGGTGTCCCTGGAATTGACAATTTGAGAAAAATCATCATAAACTACTATTTAGAAGAATATTTTGGAATTTATATACAAATGAAAGTTCTAGATTTTGAATTTTAGATTCCATCCGTACAGTTCAATTCACTAATACTATCACCAATATTTAATTATAAAATTTGAAAGTTAAAATTAAAAATTCCTTCTAAATTCAATTACAAACAAAATTTTAATATTTTTTAAGTAAAATTTGTTGGAATGAATTTGAAATGAGATACTCTTAAACGTGGTGATTCTTTAAATTTTTTGTGTTTCTTAAATCTATGACCTCATTTTTGCAAGGCCACTTTTGAACTATAGTCAATGCAATTTTGGCTTGGTCAACGACTTGACATACTTCTACATTTGTAATTTTAGAAAAATATGTAATCAAGTATGACTAAATCCAAGCGTTAGATAGGACAACAACTTGATGAAGAATCTCCAAAAAATTGGATGACTTTCATCCAAGCACTGATGAGAACGTGAGAAGGATTTGAATCTGTTAGTCGTCCACTTTCTGGACGCTCTGACGTTTAGGGGTTAAAGTACGATTGTTGATTAGTTTTATGACTAAACAACTAATTAAACGATTGAGAACATTCTTTTTCCAATCTGGACCAAAAAAATAAAAATCATGGCCGGCTCGAAACAATGCCACGGGGTCCGCCTGAGCTCCACTGACGGCAACCGAATTTGAACCCTTGACCCCCTATCTACAAACACTTGTACTAAACCATCACACTACATCAATTTGCTTGTGCAAAAGATTGGAAGTTTTTGTTAATTATAAATTTACATTGTCAATGAGGATTTTTTGGCCATGTAAAAAAATTTAAAAATCAATTTTTTTATTTCAATCTTTGTATGCTTTTTTGTACATATAGAAAAAATATTAAAATTTTGAATGATGTTTTTTTTGGAATGAAATTATGATGGCTAGGAGCTATTTTCTTTTTTAAAGCGGACTTTGGACATTTTTGGCATTTTTTGATGACCTATATTGTAGCATTAAATAAAAATTGTTAATTTGGAAAATTAAGGTAATAAATTACATATTTTGATTCATTTTGGTGTACAATATAATGTAGAAAAAAAAGGTCTCTAAAGAATGAAAGGAAAATATCAACATTAGTTGTACCTATAGTCATACCCATAACTACGAGACTAATGCTTACACCAAAGACCGTATTTGTACTAGTATTGATGACGAATTCATATGAGGTAGTCGTTTTGCCAATTGCAGTAGTCGTATGGTCGACTGCACTAGTTGTAGGAGCAATTATTGTCGATATTTGCAATTAACGATGAAGAAAAATCAATATAAATTAATTTCCTAACTAGTTGTATAACAACCAGTCATAGAATCCCACTTTTCTTCTTGTGATTGTTTAAAATATCTATATGCACAGAATCATACAACTCTTTGCAATAAAAATCAAAAATCAAAAGTTTTACAAAATTCAAAAAGTCAAATTAAACAACTAGAGTCATGGTGTTTAACTATTAATATATACCCACAAGTTTTTTTTTTTAAGGACTGTATCTAATATAATCCAGTCATAAACTTTTCAATATGTGAAACAACATGAATTCATTTTATTCTAAATGTGAAGAGGCGGCTCATTTTTTTAACCGTCCTTTTCATTAGATACTAGGTTTAGTGAAAGCTTGAATATTTTTAGACCATATAATGAAATCAAAACATGTATTTTAGTAAAACTTGGAAACTTATTTAAGATAGTGAATATAGTGAAATTCAAAAGTCATTGACATATTATTTCTCAACTACGTTAAGCTTTTGCAAATGTATGAAGCAAAAAAGATGATATAAAGATCAAACATCAAAATAATACAACAAAAGCTTAAAATATGGAGATGCCCTATGATCCACAAGTTCTTGCAGCTGCAGGAATGTTTGTTTTTGTAGCATCTTTTCTAATTTTAAGGAAATATCATCAAACCCGTATTCAAAACCGTGGCTACTTTAGCAACTAATCATCATGTATAATCATGTTGATACATATATATATATTCATATTTATATATGCACAATAATGTATATAATGTTTGTAATCCATCTTTTTTTCAAATTTGATATGAATACATAAGTTTATGATTTGTTTAACAACCAATTATTTTCAATAAGCTTCAACAAAATGAAAAGGAAAAATATATTCTTCAATCTTTAAAAAAAAAAATCATTTCACTTCTTTAGAAAAAATTCTTTACATGACATTAATCATTATTTTTTAAACACTTAAAACAAAAAATCTTAACATTCTTCTTATCAATGATATATTTTTTTTGGTAAAATATTAAATATAATTTTGTCTTAATGATTGTATTAGGTAGTTTGGTGAAAATTTCACAAGTTCAAAAATGGCTTGTCCTTGTCTTCTACACGTGTTAGCGTATTATATGAAAATATCCTATATAGAAGATGTAGAGGTAATTACATTGTTCAAAAATACCATATTTTTATTAATTAATGCAATGAATTTAGAATAATAGGATTTTGAATTATTCTAAAAATTTCATAGACATCAAATTATTATATTTAAACCAATAGATTATTTTGCAGACAATTGCAAAGCGACCAAAATATACTCAGTACATGAAAAAAATGAAAAGGAAAAAATTAAAAAAATTAAACAACTAAAACCAAAACTATTAATGTATATATTTTAAAATAATAGTAATAAAAAAATGAAGTAGTCTTACAAAACCAATGAACCCATTTGTTTGTTATTCATTCATGCATCACTAATGGCATTATTATCGTATTAAATTAATTTTCAGTTAATTTTCATATCCAAAAAAACACTAAATTTTTATTTTAGTTCATTGATGGAATTAAACTAAATTCCAATTATTTATAAATTAAAAAATAAACTAATATATTTAAAAAGAACTTAATCATGCTACAAAGAATTGCAATAGAACTAATACTAGCATTTCAAATCTATACACAAAATACTATAACTTGGTTGTTGCAAAAACACTTCATAATTTTGTATCAAATTATTTTTTATGGAGTTTTTTTAATCTCGATTCTGGCAATATTATAATACTATATACTATTAAGAGTAAGACCTTTTTCAATTGTTTAATTTTACTATTTGCAACAAAAAAATTGTTTACACAAGTTGGCCTATAACCTTGAACTACTTAATATTATGGGACAAAGAATGAGTACAATAGAAGATGAAATTCAAAATTCTAATTCAATGATCCAAATTTGAATTGAGATCTTCTATTTAGCTCAAGTTTTGTCCATTCTTCAAAGTTTGTTTAGAAAAAGATAAAAAATTAATTAATTTTGTTTTTTTTTGTTTTTAGAATTAAATAAAATGTCATCATCTTTGACTAAAATGAAATCGTTTAATATATTCCCTAAATACGTCAATTCATCATATTTTGAAAATAAACAAGATCAATGGTTGAGCTATTGGTAACTCCAAATGACGTGACATTCTATTTTGAATGGCCACATCTTTGTTTAGAACAATTGTCTTTTATGAAATGCCTTCATTGATGAAAAGGAAAAATTAAAAATGCCACACAAGTAAAAGACTTTAAATGTGGGTTTACCATTTTGTGTAACTCGCTTCTCTAGGCTTAGTTTCCATACATTAAATAGATTCAAAGATCAAATTATTAAATAACATAAGTATTTTGTTCAAAATGAATGAAAATTCTACAAACAAAAATTGAGGGTATTTGAATATCAGATAATATAGAGGCCTCATCACTCACTAAAAACAAAAGTACATCATCTTCAATTATCGCTACATCAAAATTTTACTTTGCATTTTATAATGAGTGCACCCTTAAGAAAATTATCTATTTTTATTTTTAAATACAAAACTAATTAAATTTTTATATAATTGGATATTTTCAAAGGAATCTGTCGTAAGTTGTTGATAAATCATAGATGTCTACTTGTGCAAAGGTAGAAGTTCATAGTAAAGTGAGGGGTTTGTGTGAACAAATGAATGTTGATATAATAAATGACATTATATCTACAATATTTTTGCCATTTTCATACACTAATGGCTCTTTGTCCAGTGGGCACTAAATCAATAGTGAGACAAACAGACAAATGACCGGAGTTTCTATCTATCTCAAGTGCCATTTTCATCTAAGAGCATATGTGGTTGAATGAATGAATTAGACATTCGTACTACTTCAATTCTTTGTTTAGTTTCATTTAGCAATGCTAACTTGTTCAAAGACAAACAAATGCACTGAACATTACAATTAAGATTTCAAAGAACGCAGTAAACAAAATTGTAAAAATGAGAAGTATGAACAAATGTGGATGAATGATCTCATTGGAAATCATTAGGGTACCTTCTTGGAGTTGTTTCAACGAAAGAGATTCTTTGATATTTTTGTTCTTGTTTAATTGCCATAAACACGCAATTCGCTATTTACGCACTTGGCCATATAATCATGCACTTGGCCCTCGGAAGCATTAAAAAAATTGTCTAAAAAATTGTCTAAAAAGCAACCATTTTTGTCGTTCTACAATTACTTTCATTATAAACAAACAATTATTTAATTTATTTTTTTATTCTTATCTTTATCTTATCTTTTATCTTTTCTTTATCTTGTTTCGTTTATCTTATTTCTTTCTTGTCTTCATTTTCTTTTCCTTCTTGTCTTCCTTCTTGTCTTCTTCTTTTTCTTCTATTTTTTGCCATTCCTCTTGTGGCAGCTGCAAAACCTTTGCCCGCACCAAGGAAAAAAAACCAAAAAAAAAAAGCCATAACATACAGCTATACAAACTTATACAGATATACTGACTTACTATATATCTGTATACAAAGGTATTTAGACATATAACCTCTCGTATACAAGGGGGTTTTTAGAAGGGGTGATGAACGCACGTGATTCTTAAACATAATGTAGAGTGCATCCCCCGGGGAAATTTGACTGAACAACTTCCAAATGACAAATTGTGAGCATGGATAAGAGTGTTAATATTGTAAAAATCCATTTGTCTCCCAAGGCAATGTTGTTAGAGAAGGGTGATGTATTGCCATGAACAACAAGGTCCAGTTTAGGATTTTTTGATATTACAATTTTCTTGGTCAAAGGCCATAAATTACCACAAAAAGGTCATATATATAAGTTCTAATTTATTTGCACCTTCCATTGTCCTATTAGGTACTTAAATCCAAAGTTTCAAATTAAAATATTAAAAGAAGGGTTACTAAAAGTAAAGCTTGAAAATAAATGTCTAAACCAAAATTTGGGAGCAAATCTAATGAATTGAATCACATTCAACATGAATATAAATTATCTATTCTTTAAGTTCATTGTGCGTTTGAAGGCTCCAAAGAAAAAAATCTTGAAAAAATAAACATTTAATGCAACTTCAACTTGTTTTATATCTACTTTTCAATTTGGTCAGAACTACTTTTCCAATTTTAACCACTCTAACCTTACTATGACACACATAAATACTTATTGAAGATGAATTTTGCAATTTTTTTGTAAGACTTTGTTAAATATTGTGTCTTTTATTTTGTCAAAAAAAAATCACAAAAAAAATAATTTAATGGATTTGTGGACCTTACATTGTTGCTTCCTCAGAGGGATCGCAAGTGGTTCAATTTACCATACTTTCACCGCCCTCCACATATACTATTCTTGTTAAGGGTTTGAGATTGTTTGGAGCCTTTCATTACTGAGAGAGGCAAGACGTTAGTGCACCACCCCCCTACCCCCCCCCCCCCAACAAACTCTATCCGGATTGACGTTGCATGGCAGTGGGGTTGCTATGGACGTGGAATCTATTCGTCCATTATTTGCCCACACTACATATTGCAGGTGTTCTTCGCTCTCATACTACACTCTTTGTTATACTCAGGTCACCGTGTATTATTGCTCTATACAAATAGGATCTACACAAACACATGAACAATCAACTTGTCCCGCACAACCCGTTGTAATTGTTCTTTGTTCTTCGTACTACTGTAGTACACAATTGGATTCAACAATAGAGTGCCGAATATTTATTTGATTTCTTAAAATAGATTTAGCACTTGTACTTTTTTGAAAATTTTCTTTAATTTGAAAACAAAGTGAAAAAAAATCTTAAAATTTGGGTCCTTATTAAAATAATAGAATTAGTGCCGAAGCCAATTATGTACTACGATACGCTCTTGATCATGCTCATGTTACAATGTTCTATTGTTCTATCACAAGTAGGATCTCATAACATACAAACAATCAACATACAAAAAAGTGGGTATAACGCTAATTTGGGCTACGAGGTCTGAAATGAACAATTAATAAATGGGCCCTTTTGCATATGTCTGTAACAGAGCCCGAGCTGCCCCACTTGGGCCAGCGGTGCACGCTGTCCGTTTTTCGGTGCTTTGTGCACCACGCAACGCACCTCATACATCTCAATACCGTGTTCTGCCTCCCCCCATGTAGGACCAGTATGATTGAAGAATCTGTTGATGAAAGCTCTACGAACTTGGCCACCATGACCAAATTTGCGCATGCTACCCTTGATGCTGTCTTTCAAGGGTAGACTTTATATCACAAGGAACAAGTAATCAATACCAGTGGGGCGGGGTAAAGTTACTTAGGGACTAGATTGTGGTAATTTTTTATAGTGGTTTAGGGGATTATTGGCATTAGTTGTTTCTTTCTATACATCTTTTGGTGAGTATAATGGATTGTAGCTATTTAATAGTATTTGTGTATATAGTTTTTAGTGCTTTGTTGATTGGCCTCAAATCGGCTTTGAGATGTAGTTGTTTATTGAAGGTGTGTTAGATGCCTTTGTATATTGCACTGCGAGCTCTAGTTGTAATTACAAGTAGGAGAACGATGGTGGGGACAGGACACGGTGCTGAAATGTATGAGGTGCGTCGCGTGATATATAAGGCACATACAAACAGGAAATGTGCACGGCCAGCCCAAGCAAGGCAACTCAGACTCCTTTTGTTGACATATGCAAAAGGGCTCATTTATTAATTGCTCATTTTAGACCTCGTTGGCCCAAATTAGCATTATACCCAATTTCTTGTATGTTGATTGTTTGTGTGTTAATTATGAGATCCTATTTTTTCCGGTAGAACAATAGAACACTGTGACTTGAGCATGATGAAGGGCGTAGTACGAAGAACGAAGAACACATGCAACGAGCAGTGCGGTGCCAATAGATTGTTCATGTGTTTTGAGATCCTATTTTTTTTGGAGATCATGTGTGTATAGAACAACAAAATATTGTGACTTGAGCATGACGAAGAACGTATTACAAAGAGCAAATAACACCTCTCTGCAACGGGTAGTGCGGCCAAGGACAGGACGTGCGGATTCCATGCCCATGGCGACCCCACCGCCATGCCACGTTAGTCTAGACAAAGATCGTTGGGGGAATAATGTCACACTTGAGAAAGATGGGTTTGGATGGACATTCATTTTTTCACTTTCTCCTAAAATTCAACAAACTGACATGCTAATACTTTTGATTCATTTTCAATCAGTATGATGACTGCAGTTGTGCAGTTGTGCTTGAGGGTCTCTGAGATTGGAGATCAGTTTGGCTTGATATTAGGAGTATTAAGGTGGAAGTACCTATTACCATCCATTTGAGCAATCTGATCATCTTGGAGGACATATCTGGAGGATATATTTAGTTTGTCACAAATTTTTGAGGGAAAGATAAATCTTAGTGGAATTGAATCCAAGTGAAATCATATTTTTTCAATAAAATTTGTAATTTATATGAATTTTCAAAGTGGTTTGCCTTGAAAAATACATAACTGTCCTCTAAATGAGGGGGATGAGCATTCCAAAAATTCTTTGTAATCGTTCAAAATCAGCCTATAGTTAATAGAGATGTTACCTCAAACCGCCCGATTTACTCATAATTTCATCCATTTACACTCAACAAATCTATTGGATTCTCGTGCTAAATTGCTTCGTTCATTGTCTTGATTGCTTAATCCCTCTAGGACCAAGTCAAAATTTAGGAGTTTAGGCAGCTCATCATGAAGTTAATTTTAATCAAGATTTTCACATTTCTTTGTAGTAATAGGTATTTTTTGGGAATCTAACTTTTCATCTCGGGCACATTTACGGATCAAAAATTTTGCAGTCACAAAGGTCTGAATTCTAATTGCGGGCATGAGTTGGCCAAATTAAATGATCCCAATAGCCTCTTCCTCTCCAATTTTGCACTAATGTCGGTCATCTCATGTGTAATCAAAGTAAAATATTACTTCTTTCAAAATTGAAGTCTAAAGTACCGATTTCAATCATCTCAGAGGAAAAAAAACCAAATCAACAAACTTTGAATGGTATAAGCTCACTAATGGCGGACTTTCAACAATTAAATTTTGGTTTACTACTCAAATTCGAAATTAGTTTGAAGATCATACAGTTGGAGTCAAGTAAAAAGGCTTAGATTTGTTTTTAATCCCTAAACGTCCAACTGTCTAGAAAGTGAACGATGTACAAAATCAAACACAGTTTTCTCATCTGTCATTGAATTTTTGCATTGTGGATTTTTTACTATATATTTTATGGGAAGTTAGCTTTGTGCATGTGTGATCTAATTAGAAAGGGGATGATTTGTGAAATTTTTATGCCTCATTTCATGTTGTAGTGATTCACCCAAACTTTCGAAGATTTCAATGTAAAAGTGCTCTTTTAAAAAGTCAACTCATAAAATTAAGCAACCAAAAAATCTCCAAAAATCACTACACTTAGAATATTACATTTCAACCAATCAAAACAAATTTCATGTACAAAGTGTCAAATTGTCAATGTCTTATTTGTAATCAAATTACAAAATAATTTTCAAATTTAAGTTTCAAATTTTATACAAAAATATTGGTCACAGCAATCATAGATCTAACCGTATGGATAGAATCAAAAATTCATAATGTACAATTTCTATTCATGTATCAAGTTCAAAATATCTCCCTTAATTACATTTTATAGGACACCCCTGAAATTCTCCAAATCTGGAGAGCCCAAGTGAGGATGTTCAGGGGTTAATCAAACTTCAAAGCGGTTCATTTTCACAATTTTTGAAATTCTTGTAGATACATATCGTAGGCAACTAGTAGGTTCATCACCTCGCCGCCATTGATTTAAAGTAGGAAAAGAGTGTTCGGAGGGAAAAATATAATTACTGACATTTTCAAAATATTTTCACAAAAGTTAAAATAAAATTCGGCCACACCAAGTGGTTTGTCGAAGTTGAATAAAAATGGATGATCACACGTCACAAACGTCGGTTGTGAAGGAGGTAGAGCCTTGTGCTTTATACAAAATTCATTGCAATAGTGCCAACAATGAATGTGGTATATGTTGAACTCCTCTCACTTCTTGTTCTCTCTTAATCATTGGTTAAACTCTTTCACAAAAATGTGCATAACTTAAGCATAAGTCCTTCAAATCACAAAATTTGTTTAGAAGGTGACATTTTACTTGATTGCGCAAGTATTCTTAGTTGAACAATATTCAAAATAAATTAGTCTACTATGCACAATTGAACCTTGAATTCAAAGTCTGATCACAACACATTTTCTTCTCATTCAACTTGTGCACATTCTTCACAACCTTACTAAATTTCGTCCATATCTCATGCATAAAAACTTCAAATCACAAAATTCTTTTTGGAGGTGAAAGATGAATTGGCCTTCTAAATTTTCTTAGTTGAAAACATTTCAAATAAGACCATTTCCTATGCTCAATTGTGCAACAAAATCTACTGGAAAAATATGGTGTAGTGAGAATTCACATGGGCTTGCAAGTTCTTTTTATCACATATCATTTGGGAGTGACTTGGAGTGAATTTGATTACAAGATAACCTCTTTCATCTCCCACAACACACACAAATAATATTAAGAAATGTAGAAAATGGGAATTTTTCAACATTTTGACAATTTCAATTTTTCATTTTCATGAAGTTTGGCAAAATTTGTTCGTAATATCCAAAAAATTGGGCATGTTATTTTTGAAATACTTATTAATGAACCTGCTACGCACCTAGAGTATGAAGGTCCTTTAAAGATTAATCATCAGTTTGTTATCTCATTTTCATTCATTGGAGTATCTAAAACCTCTCTATTTACACCCAATTCCACCTATCATTTAGTGCATTTAGTGTTCACTTGAAGTGGGGTGGAATTTGGTCAATGCCACGGTGGAATTGAGGGTCAATGATAGAGTGCGGAATTGGGTCTTGGGTGGTTTGAAGTTTATCCACCGTAAGTGGGTCTTTTTAGGATCAAGTTTATGCATGTGTGATACCACCAACAAACTCTTTGTTCACGACGATCTTTTAAGCCAACGTTATTATTTCTATTATTATTATCTTGATTTATTTTTATTTTATTTATCTTGATTTATTTATACTTTATTTTATGAGAGTTCTAAGAGGGCTTCTGGTACTATTGTAAAGGGCCAGCTACTGCATGGTGCAGAATTGGGGGTGCAGGATGTAGGGGGTGTGGTTGCAGAATATTCTTGGAATATTTTGTCCTGTCAGCATTGCCACGTGACAAATTAAGGTTCAAGTTTGGAATTGAGGGTTAGGGTTTAGGGTGTAGAATTTTAAATTTACGGAATATTTTCATAAATTGATTTCAGAAAATATTTTAGGAATATACGGCACCCCGCACCCCCAATTCCACAACCCTTATAGTAGTTGAACCCTTATTGTAATGACCCTGCCCCTAATTGTGCCTCAGGTGGATAAGGGTATTGGCGGGATCAGTGAGGAACTGAGTGACTGAGGAGGGGCTAATCAAATAATAAGAACATCACTGTTAGTACTGACTATGCTTATGCACTGAAACACTCATGAGTCACTTTTATTTTGATCCAGAACTGAAGGAGCACTTAAAAACCAGTGATAAGTTTTGTGCAATCATACAATCAGAACAGGCGGGCGGTGGATGCCAGATTGCACTGACCCAGCACATGAACTGAAAGAGAAGTTATGCCATTGCAGTTAATAAGTTAACCCTTGAAGGACATATGCTTTCCCGATTCCACACTCAAAATCTCTTTTAAACTCCATTTTAATCATGATTCTCTTTTTAATTCACTTTGGTTCTATTCTAAAGAAGTATAGATCCCTCAAAGGTGCCCGTTTGGCATTTAAAAAACCCCATTTGGTGCAACAAAGTAGAAGTTATGAGCAAGATTCTCCCAAAATAATATCAAGCCCGTGGGGCTTGCATTGTCCTTTAAGGGTTAACCCCTAAATGACCGATCGACCATTTTCTGGTCGCAGCCCAAACAGCAGTGACTGCCAGTAGTCAGAAAATGACATTTTTTGAGTTTTGATTTTTTGTCGAAATTGGGGGTAGAGATCATGTGTTGTTTGATGCATTTCATTTGCAATATTGAGGTTCACTGAGGAATTCTTCAATGACAAACACCTCGACAATGTCCTAGTGTTACAAAACTTTCTATTTTGGGAAAGTAATGATGTTCTCTCCTTTGAAATTTTTGCTTATTTAAATTTTAGAATAGAATGTTTAGTTTTAACCAATCATACCAAATTTCAAATTCTGAAAATAAAAATTGTAATTTTGGTGAATATTAAATGGTAAATGCTTTTAAATTCATTAAATGAGTGTGTAAAACATTTTTTGAAAGTTTGACGGTACAAATGATTACTAAACATCATGCTTCTCATTTTCTCTTTTGGACCAACTTCATCAAAGTTGTAGAAATAACATTTTATAACACATCTAGGTTTTATCTTGACCCCCTCTGTCATTTAGGGATTAACCCCCTCAGATACCCAAAAAATACGGCATTTGGACTTTTGGGCGGGCTATAGAAATAAAAATAAATTAATAAATAATTTTTTTAATCTTTAAAAATAAAAATAAAATAAAAAGTGGGTTTTTCAATGTTCATAGCATAATAGAGCAGTGCAATGGAGCACCCGTTTGAAAACTGGATCGAAGAATAATTTTCACTTAGATCCACTTTTCTAAGTAATGAAGGAATGTCATTTGTATTTCCATGAATTTTGAGATTATTGTGTCATTGCCACGTAAACTTAGTTTCTGACTATAACTAGATTGTGGTCCCATTGCAAAAGGGTGTTAGCTCCCATTGCTTTATTATGCTATGGTTGTCTCGCATAGAAAGTTCAGTACTCTATATTATAACCATCCATAAAAAGTTGAAAGCTCTTCCAAGTTTTTAAATTCACTTTCCATAATTTTGATATTTATTCACTATCTGCAATATCTCTAAAATTCTACAAAGTGAATGCAAAAACAACTCTAATTGCAACTTACAAATTGATTGTGATGGGTCAATGAGAACCCTTGTTCCATTAAAAATCTTCAAATTAGATTCAAATCTAAGTTTCTTTATATGGTTAATTGTTTCATTTTATTTATTTACTTTGCAAAACTGAGTAGTTTGACGAGATATTTGAGGCAATCAATTTTGGAATTCAACTATTTACAAACAACTATGTGGAAAAAATATTCCAACAACAATATACCATGACATTCATGTTTACAATTTTGGATTCTATTTAGACATAAATATGGTATGGCGGCTTTTCAATTGAAAATAATCATCAAATGTACTTGGTTAAATCGTTTTTTTTAGCACCAATGGTCCTTTGCCTGGTGGATACTGGCTCATGGTGATTACGAACATATACTTTATTCACGCCGGCCTTGAAAAAGGCAAAAACGGAGTTTTTATCTATCTACCTGGTTTTGATTGTCATTGTATCATTTTCAAAACTAGATCGAAATCTCAACAACAAAAATTCAAAAATACCAAAACATATTAGAGTTATCCACTAACTCACCTTGAGTTTGAATAAGGTCCTATGAATTTTGCATTAATATATTTTTATTTGTTCACTCCAAATAGTTAAAAAGGTGTGGGAGAATTTGGTGGTCTCTCATTATTAGGTGTGTAAGAGCTTGGTGGTCTCTAAACTCAAAGGGGAACTGTTTTTACCATCAAAATAAATGTTTTTTGAGTTCCCCTTGAGTTTAGAGACCACCAAGCTCTTACACACCTAATAATGAGAGACCACCAAATTCTTCCATATCTTTTTAACTATTTGGAGTGAACAAATAAGAGCATATTAACCCCTAAATGAGACCAAGAAGTCCAAATTGGGCCTCTTATTTTTTTTTAGCAGTTTTGAGTAGTTTCTATGTGGACTTCCTTTTGTTCCATTTTTTTTTGTTTCTTGACCATCACATGCATTATTTTGCACTGATTCCAATGATACAAAATTTAGTCTCATTTGAATTATATATTTCACAATATGATTAATTTAATTTGTCATTTTAAAACCATGGATCCTTGGTCCTTTAGGGATTAAAGCAAATTTCATGAGATCTTAATAAAACTCAAGGTGAGTTAGTGGATAACCCTATTACATGCTATGTTAATCTTTGAATCCAAGATTTCATGTAAAACATATTTAAAAAATAACCTCAATGATGTGAACATAGCGTTGAAAAAGCTTCAATCAGTGCATAAAGGTTTGGCACTGTGAAGAGAGTATGGTTGAGCATGCAAACAACACTTACGGTAGTGTCGTAAGTTGGCCAGATGGAGACATGCAACCATGTAAATGGAAACCAATCAGTGATAAAAAATAAAAAATAAAAATCACAATGAATTGCCAGCTATTGATGATCATGAGTTATTGTAAATAATTGAAGCACTCAGCCAGCATTGATAATATGATGAACACCAGATTACAGAAGTACCAAGGTAAATTATGCATGGCTACTGTAGTACTGTGAAGTCGGTCACTTCATCAAACATTGAGGGGAAATTTTGATTGACCGGAAGCAAGGCTGACTTTGACAGAGTTGCCCTAATTGTGGTTTGATATTCCTACATCATAATAATTTCTGTTGTAATAAGTTAACCCTTAAACGACAATTCCTTTCCTGATACCACACCCAAAATCTCCTCTTAAATTCCATTTTAAGCATGATTATGTGTTTAATTTGCTTTAGCTTTATTCTAAAGAAGTATAGATCTCTCTAAGGTGCTCGGTTTCGAATTTTAAAAACCCCATTTGGTGCAATGGTGTAGAAGTTATGAGCAAGATTCTCCCAAACTAAAACCAAGCCCGTGGAGTTGGCATTGTCGTTTAAGGGTTAATACATAACATTCAGTAGCCTTCATGCCCACTGCCTTTCCTTCAAGCACTTTGCTCATCACCTTGAGCCTCCACTTGTCCACTTAGCTATACATGGGTGTGGAATATTTCACACCATCTACTGTAGAGCCAAGGCAAAGTGCATGCTACTTAATGTTATGTAATAATCACTTAACCCTTTAACGTCCTCATTCAACACTGATTTCAAAGATGCGTTATAAAATGTTTGATAAATAACAAAAATGGAGTTGATGTACAAGCTAAGTTGTAAATGTCGATGTGAAGATCACATTTGTACAGTTGGATTTTTCATATTTCTATATTAATAAATTGTAATTAAAAATTTAAGGGTTATTTTAATTTTAAATTCAATTAAAAATCCCAAATTAACCCAAAAAAAAGTTTAAAAATTGTTGTAATGAATTTGGAATAACATGCACTACAAGATGGTATCATTCTATCATTTGATTCTACTTATTGTGGAAAATCATGTTTGAGGTCTTACTTTTTGAATTAAGAATGAAATTTGACATAAACCAATTCTGTTATTTCAAAAAAAATCACAATATCTTATTTTGAAGATCCATACCATACAAATGATAGTCAACTAGCACAATAACCAAGAGAATTTTGGATGGATGAAAATTGTTCATGTGTGTTGTTAAGAGAATAATCTGAAATTGTTCATTGTTCACTATATGGACGCAAGCACGTCCAAGAGTTAAGCTTAGGGGTGACTTCCACTAGTAGAAATCCTGACCGCATTGACAAAAGAAAAGACTCTTGAGAAGACCTCCAATGACAAACTAAACCAGTTGTGGGTTGTTTGGACACACTTCTGTAGTCTACGCGGATAATGTTTCTTTTATTGTAATGTTCTATGTGCAGTACCAGTAAAATCAACAAAGATGTAAGTAGTTTCTATGGGTTGGAAAAGCACCTATAGTTGTAATCCACTGTGAGGATATTCTTTGTTCAATTCTAAGTACTATTATTTACCTTGACCTATAAGCTCCCGAGAGATCACTGTTTTGGTGGCTACATTTTTTTAACGGGCTGCCTAGAACAAAAAATTAATTTCTTGAGAAAATTAAATATGTTTTAAAATACCAAATCAAGTATGCTTTCCGATGCAATTTGAATTATGTCAATCCGAGTTAAACTTCATCCAGGAGAATTTTTCAAGGTGGATCACCTCAACATTGTCTTAGTGTTATAAAATTTGCTAGTTAGAGAAAGTAATGATGTTCCCTCCATCATTTCTCTTGCTTTTTTGAAGTTTACAATAAATAAACCAATTTTAACTAATCATGCTAAATTTTAAACTCTAAAAGTGAAAACTATAATTTATACAATATTTTAAAGGTTAATGCTTTTAAATTCATTACAAAAAGATCTAAAGTCTTTTTTTTGGAAATTCGACCGTATAGATAATTTGTAGAGATGATGCCTACATTTTCTCTATAGAACCAAACTTCATCAAACATACGGAAGGCACATATTATAACACATATATGTTTTTTTCCAATACCCCTCAGACTTTTAGGGGTTAATTAGGGTTTCAAAGGTGATTCTACGAGAATTTCTACATAATCGAGCATTATGTTTTTTTAATCACAAGTGATGAATGAAATCAAACTTCCTTTAATTTTCCAGTTGTGGTTTACATTGGGTAATGCCCTCTTCATCAAACAATACACTATACAAAACTCTCTTTTATCACCCCTTTGGTAACCAACATGAAGTTCAAAACTTGGCACGTGGAAAGTATTCAATCACATGTGTTCAAAATAGCAAATATTCTCTCCACACACTGGAATGTGATATTGGAGAGTGTGAGTGGGAGGAAACAAGGTTAAAAAATATAGAATCTATGTATTCATTTATACTCGACTTATTTTGAGTATGTACAAATACATGTTTGAGTATGCTGTAACTACTAAACCACATTGAGATAATATTAAATTAATATAATAATATAATACACATAATTTATGTAGAACAACGATAATTAAATAATAAGATATCACTGAAACACTTTATCATTTTATTACTAAACTATAATTATTATATATCGGAACAACAAGATGTACTTGTACGGGAACATTACGAACGGACATTTTATTCACGCCGGCCCTTTTTCTTAGGGTTGGTGTTTCTATTATTATTATTACTTGTATGGGATACACAATACATGTATCCATTTAGTACTATGTATATGTAATTTATTATACATGTACACATCAAACTAGAAAGAAAATAGGTGGCTCAGTTGATTGAAATTTGTGAAAAAAATGTTAATTTTGCTCATTTTTAGAATATTTAAACTTTGAACGTCACATCGAGCCCCTCCAGTTTACTATACATATGATTTGCAAAAGCTCATTGTGACATTGATAGAATTCTTACACAAGATTCTTTTTTTTCAAATCAAACATATTATTCATAACATTCTTGAATAAAGCAAACGAGGTCTCTTTGCTTTGCACATAAAATGGAACTTTGTTAACCTTTAGTGCCTAGCTAACCACATCGTGGTCACTAAGTCTTTTGCAATTGGCATATCTTTAAATTCGTGAGGTATTTGAAGTTGAGTTGCAAGGTTCAAATGTTTTCAATTGTATACCATACCCGTTGGGCAAAAAATAGAATCATTCTGAAATGATTCGCTATCAAAACATTGATGCACAAAACACCAAAATACTGCAAATACCTCAAAATACAACAAATACTTACAAATACAACACATGTACTATGTGGTATTTCTTATGTTTGGAAGCTTGTTATCTTATTTTATTTTCTTGGATTGTGTTCTCTTGTTCATATTCCCTTAGTACATGTATTTTGATTTTCATCAATGTACCAACTCCTTTCATATTTTAATGTATGAATTTTTGTCCTAAACCGTATATAGACAAGTCACTCTCACTTATAAAATTAAAAATAATTATGTGTGAGCCCGTTCTTGACATGAAAAACTACAATAGAGAGGTGTTGACATAGGCTTGAGGGAGGACACACCCGTACCATGAGAACACCCAAAACAATAATCTAAAAAATGGTGAAGTAGTTAGACGATAAAATATAAAATTGATTAAATCATTTTCATCACCATTTTGGAAAGAATGGAGGGGATGGTAGCTTGAGGAATAAGTTAGGGTTAAAGCTTAAAAAACAAGTTGCAAAGTGAAGGAGGATTTTTATTTTATTATTCTTTTTTACTTCTTTTTTTATTAAACCCTAATCATCCCTAGATTTTTTTGGCTTAAAAACAACATTACTTTTGATGTGTTATAAATCTAAATGTAAGTGAGGTATAGAAATCTCAACCATACAATCTTATAGTATACATGTTGTAGATGATGCGAATCAAATTTGAAGTCATTTGGCCATATAGATTGCAAAATCATAATGTCGTAGTGTTAAAAAAAGATGCTGAAATTTTCCTAACAACACATTAAAAGTGAAATTCGTTTTCAAAACTACTAAAATGAAAAAAACTTTAAACTATACAAAGTTTCAAAATCATCATATAAACACATTCGTACCAACAAAACTCATGAAAAACTTGATGTGCCCTAAAATGCCCTTGTAATGTCAAAAAATAGGTTGAAAAGTGGCCCATTTGACCCAAAAAGCAAAAGTGTGTGAAATAGACCCGTGCACTAAAATGTCTCCCAAACATTGGGAACGACATGGATTGACATGAAAATTTTACTATAATAACTATATTTCAAGCGGACTCTAATCCGACAATTTTTATTGAAAATTGACATTGGATGAAGGAGATACAAGCTCCCAAAGTTCCAGCCATCAAAATGCACAAAAATTGTCCAAAAAAAAGACCCGTGCTTTCAAATGATTCCCAAAAAATCAATACATTCAAATTGATCTCAAAGTTTTACCACTCAAACTAGACATCATGCGGGGGGTTTTTCCAAAATTTCATTGAAATTGAACACTATATGAAAAAGTTACAAGTCTTTGAAGTGAAAGTAACCCCAAAAAGCGTTCAAAATATGGACATTGGGACGGTTAGGGGTTAAAAGTTTTATATTGTATACACACTTTCATCCATTTGGAAGAGGTTTTGAAATTTACTTTTTTGATTTATTGATTTAGCGTCCTATAACCTAGACATGCTATCAACAATTTATTAGGGAGACTTTTTAAATCAGTTTCATTTATTTAAGGTTGAGTGCCCTTAAATTCATTTTTGACAATTTTGGAGGAGGTTTTTAACCTTTAATTTTAATTTTAATTTTTACAATTCTATAATTTGGACACATCTCCAATGATTTGAAAGGAAATTTCGAATTAAAAAAAAAATCATTGTTCTTATTTTTATAATTTATGGACAAGTCCCATAACCTAGAGACACTTTCAACAACTTTTGCATTGGTGGTCAATATAGGTCAATTTAGTTTTTTCTACAATTTACAATAGGTCTCAATGTGATGATAATTTCTACAATAAGTTAAATTCAATTCTTGAAATTGGCATTACAAAAGTCCTTATCTATTGATTGTCAATAGTTTGGTGTTTGTTTAATTAATTGACAAACACGTACTAAGAATTCATTGTGCACGTATCGAAATACACCAAAATCAAAGTTGTACTTGTATTATTTTAATATACATTATATTCATACAATTTTATGAGTGAAGTAGTAGCAAAATGACAATGCTAAAATTCTTCAAGTATTTATATGTACAAAAATGATGTAACTACAATGTTGATTCAATCTTAATTTGGCATTGACATAATGCACTTTTTACAAAGTAACTATCAATCAACTAAAAATACATTGAAACATAGATAGCTGCTTCAAATCTTGATAATAGCATTTCAAAAATAAATAAGAAACCGATTTATTGAGCTTTTACAAAAAGATTTTGCTAAATCTTTATTTTGTACTAGACTTGGCCATTGTTACCAATGCATAGAAGTCCACCTTTGTAAACTTCACATATTGCTATATAATAATTCTTCCTCCATCGTATAATATCTAACCACTTTGGTTGGGGTAAAAAATTAAGGATTTATTGCAAGATTTCACTTGTATACGATCATTAAAAAACCTATATCTAATTTACTCTGTGCATACCAAATTTTTTTACTAAGTGAACATTCCTCAAGACCTCAATAAGCAATAGATTAAAAGCCTCCATAGATGTTTATTGAATCATCCCATTCGCACATTGCTTATAGCACACAAACCTCTTGAAGTTCAAACATGAGTCTAGGTTCATTGAAATCTTCTTAAGAAGTACTATAAGATATATTGTTTATTTATTGCACTTGGTGAAAAAAATTGCAAAGTATAGTGGGTCAACATTTAAAAATACTCTATTATCGAGAAATGAGATTTTTATCCTCAATATCTTGTATATTTATTTATCAAATATAACAAATAAATATTATATCTTATAATGCATTTGAGAGGATTTCAAAATTTATAAAGCTCAATATTTGAATTCTTAGCAATTTTTGTGCTATATGTATTTAAAACTTTCTTTCATGAGATTTAGGACAAAAATGAAAATAAAAATGACCGAGCATTATGAAACTAAGGGGATTTTGAATATAATATTGATTGTAGCAAATGGTGTAATAACCAATAAATCTAGGTCAATGTGATTTATGACATTTGTTGTGGAAATTAATTTAAATTAAATGTTTGTGAATAATGATATTTGATTAAGTATTATTATTATTATTTTAAAAATATAGATATGAATATATGAGAGCCATTTAGATTAATCAAGGTTGCACGAAGCAAATACATCCAAACCTCTCCAATATTACATTCAATAATATCACATCCTTGTTCTCTCACCAAACTCTTGGAAACATACATTTTAAGTTTAAAATACACCTTGCGTTTTTACCATCATATTTTTAGGTTACAAAAATGTGCAGACAAATGTGATGATCAAAGATTTGACGAGTATGAAAAGGATTTCATATCACTGTATTATAACACTATATTATAACTTTACATATAACACTATATTATCATAAATTCATGATGTTATAAAACTCCACACAATCATGTGAGCTTGGTGTATGTCATGATGATTGAAGAAGTGTGGGTGTTTGATTTATTTGTGACCTTTGCTTAATGTAAATGGAGTATGAGGACATTGAATAAAATCTTGATATCATTAGAATGCTTCCAATAACTAGAATAATTAGAATGTACTATAATGGTTTCACAAGATTTGAACTTGTAAAATTAAAAATGCTAACATATGAAAAATCACCAACCAAGGAGGATTTAATATTTTGAAAAAATTAAACACCGAATACAATTTTTAATTTTTTGGACAATCGAATGAACTATAATAATTATGCAATATAAACCCATGGTAGTTGATTTGGAATATTGAATAGTATAATTAAAACCAAACATAAAGTTCTTAATATTAATTTTACTTGTACAAGATCATTTGACAATTAATCATAAACTATTTAAAGAAAGGATTAAGTTTGCCTTGTTTCAATTTTAGTACTCAGTTTATTGAAGAAGTTCAATATAACATTTTATAACAGTACAGTCCCAAATGGCATTAAAATTGGCAAATTTATAGACCTCATGTATTAAAGATATAAAATTTGATTTTTTATTTTTAGAAAGTCAAGTTATACCGGATAATAATTTTCAAAAATGTCAAAACAAAAACAAAACGGAAACCAATTTTGAAATGAAAAATAAAATGAAGTGGGTGGCTCACATTCTAGGTAAATTTCTTTTATCTTTAAATCGATCTTTTTAATGTTTACATTGAGCCTAAAAAGCATTGGTTGAAGTTTTTGAACATGTTCGTATTTTATATGGTTGTTCTAGTATAAAATGAGTGTTACTTGGTTTGTGCAAAATAAGGAAAAGTCCTTGTCAATTAGTATGTTAATTAATGTAGAAATATAGAAATTAGGATAATTAGAATGTTAGTGGTAGAATTAGTGGTAGTATTAGTGGTGCAAGCCTAATGTTGGTGGGATAATTGTGAAATAGTGTTGGTAGTGCCCAAATAGTGTAGACAACTTCCAATTAGTGTGGGCAACACCCAATTAGCGTAGCAATGTCCAAATAATGTAGACAATGTCGGATTAGTGTCGGATCAGTAGTGATGAATGGTATGGTTTGAAGATCAAGATGAAGATTGTAGCACATGGAGGAGGGCAAAGCCCTTGAAATTTGAATGTTAAACCTCTTTCTCTCTTCCAACTCCTTGTAGCGAAGCTCTACCGGTTTGTGCCCGGGTTTGTGGCATGGCTAAAGTTCAGATTGCATTACACTTGTAGGAGAAAATAAGGTCATGAGATCTAGAAGTGAAGTTTTAATGGCATTAAAGCAAGAACAATTTGTAATAGAGCTTAGAATGCAAACGATAAGATTTAGATTTAGAGATTCATTTAATTCAAGCACAAGGGAGGTGCAAGATCAAATCAACTTGTGCTCTTATCAAGTCGCAGCGCGATATTACGAAGGTTTCAAAGTCACTAGTAGAAATCTTGTCTTTACTAGAGAAATTCGTAAAGTCTCCCTATGACTCCTCCTGGATTTGATCTCCCATCCTTTAATTTTGAAGAGAAACAAAAAGTAATGGAAGCAAAAAAAATTCCAGATGGTTTCAAATTGTTGGGTTGAAAATAGTGCATTCAGGCAACACGAGGAGAATTCTTTTCAAAGAACAAGTGGCAGTAGGCATTTCACATTTGTTGTGCGGACACCATACACACAGCGCGCAGTGTTTCCAGTAGCAAACTCAGTCACCCTTCTTTTCTTTCCGGAAATAAAACTCATCTACCTTTTAATTTTAGAACCTGACGCTCCCTCCTTTACTCGTCCACCGGGCCAGAATATTGACCGACACAATACCGGAACAAGGAGATTTCAAGACTTTATGAATTTCTCTACTGACTCAAATGTTCGTTGTGACATGTTTTTAATGACTCAAAATTAATTTTGAGCCACTAAAGACATGTTACATTGGACAAGATTTTCTTTTAGTGAGTGAGAGTATGGAATTTCATATTGCTGTAGTCAAATCAATGTTCCTGCTCTTATAAGATCACAATGTGATTTTATGGAGGTATATAAGTGATATTACGGAATTTCATACCACTACAGTCATATCAATGTTCCTGCTCTTTATTATTATGGAGATATTATGGAGGTATTGAGGTGATATTATGGAGGACATGCCAGTGAAATTTCCAATTCAACATCAAATCCAAAGCAACTTCGAACGCCCCGGTCTCCAATTTTTGTACAAGTGTTTGATTGTTAGTGATTGGTGTGATTTTTATCACACGTTATTTGAATTGTTGGGTACATTTTTGTGTTGTCTTATCATAGTCAATTAACCCCTAAAGGACTATAAGGCCCCCACGCGGCTTTCTGGAACTAAAAAGTGAAGAAATTCGGGTTCTTGGGCTTTGAATTGTAGGATGAGCAACAAAGAGACCCTGGCTCTTTTTGAAAGCTCAATCTGTAGGTACTTCCCAATCGGAATTCATGAAGTGTGCGATGTTTGGTGATTTTTCTGAGTTGCAAAGAGGCTATGTAGGCGTTACTTCAGACCCTCATATCTTCCTCCTCACACCTCCAAATTACGTGAAAATTTTATCACATGTTTAAAATGATGATCTCTATATACAGTAAAGATTTCAGAATTTTTGAAGGACTTTTGAACAATCCGATTTCAGCATGTGTACAAAATACCCTGAACAAGTTCCATCAATCTTCTCAACGGTGGCATTTTCTCAAAAATTGTGCGATTTTGTTGATCATTTTTTCATACAAAAGCTACGTAAGTCTTCTTTAATTTCAACAGTGCCAATCGTCAAAATTACCCCTCACTAATGAGGAATTGAGCTTGTTATAGGAGCTAGTCAAGAAAACAAGAGCAAAGTTCAAACCCCCCCCGGTCCTTTAGGGGTTAATGAAGAATGGGTGATTTGATTTGTAGTTAGTCAATGGTAGTACCTAAGTCCCATAGGAGGTTTTAGTTGGAGTTTATAATTGAATGCATGTGTGTATGTCAATCTAGAACCAATCATATGCTTTGCGAGTTAAATTGTTGATTGTCATTTATGATTAATTAGCTCTTTAACTTCATCATTTATATTTAGTAATCTGCGATTTGAAGAGTCCATGCTTGGAGGCCCTTAGGGTCGTTCCATTCATTCCAGCCTATTCTTATAATGCGTTGGCTGCCCGTTAGTCAAAGTGCTCACAATGGATTTGTAAAAATGGATATTCAATATAATTCTTTTGTAATTGCTGATGGGGGAGAGGTGTGATGAAGGAGGTATTAGTTAATGTTCCTAGTTCGCATTGGACCTTTATTATAATAAATAAATTAAAAAATATAGCTCCCAAGGGTACACTGCTACCACTCAACTATCCAATTATAAATAATAGACTACAACCGTAACTTAATCTTATAGTAGAGATGACTATGAATTTAGTTTAGGAGTTTACTTTCACTTTTGGCGTTCTATCTTTGGCAAAGTTCTACTTTGATTCTCTAAATTAGTAAATAAAGCTTATTGTGTGCAAAGTTGTATACATAGTATATAAAGGCCTAGAAGACTACAACCCTACAACGAGTTAGTTTGTTTTATTTATTCAATTTTTTAAAGAAATATTTCAAAATTTAAAATTTAAAATAATCAATTTTAATTATAAAATAATACTTTAATTTTGATATAGTAATTTTTAATTTTGAAAAATAATTCTTAACTTTGAAAAAAATAATTTTGATTTTAAAAAATGAATTTAATCTTAAAAAATAAATTTTAATTTTAAAAAATAATTTCTAATTTTAACAAATAATTTCTAATTTTAAAATAATTTTAATTTAAAATAAATAAAAAATTAAAAAAATAAAAAATTTTACTTTTAAAAAATAATTTTAAATTTCAAAATAATTTTTTAAATTATAAATAATAATTTTTAATTTTAAAATATTTTTTGTTTTAAAATAGGATTTTTTTAATTTTAAAAAAATAATTTAAAACTTAAAAATATTTTTTTTTAAATTTAAAAGTAATAAGTTTTAATTTTTTTTGATGAGGGTTGTCTGCTGCTCTCCACAGTCCACACTATTTTCCAGACTCCGCCCTTCTTGTTGCCCCCCTTCCAAAAATTCAACCATTTTTCTATTGCCCCGTTGTCCTTTCTCCCGAAAAAAACATATTCCCCCCCTATAACTTCCAAGTACGGTGTCAGAATTCAAAAAACAAAAAATCTTCATTTTTGTGGTACATTGGGGAATCCACTATTAAATTTCCTTTGAAATTTAATTAAAAATGTGTTCACCTGGTTCTCTAAATGTCCTAGTTAGAACACTTGGTCTTTTAGAGGTTAATGAGTCGTGCATTAATTGATATTTTACAATTTTTTCACAACAAGATGACAAGTTCAGGGTAGAACAAATTTGTACAATTGAAATCTCTCAATAGCATTCCATGTTGCTAAAAGATGGAACAATCTACAAAACCATTCTAAAACTTGCCTAAAAAATGAATTATAACTACATTGAATGTAAGTTCACTATTAAAGATCTATGTTATCAAAGGTGAAAACAAAAAATAGTTTTAAAGATGCCAAACTATCATAATTCAAATAGTCAAACAACTTCTATAACACATTCAACGATCTCTAATGCTTTGATTTTGGAAGATCACTATTGAAGTAGTTACGGTAGAGAGATAGTGCCTAAACTATCACATAATCATTGTATCATTATAAAAATAAAGCCAATTTTACATTTTGTATTCAACAAAGAATCAACCCAATTCACAAGAATGGATGGGCCTCTATATTGCAAGTGGGTTACATTTGAGTTGCCAAATATAAAGTCATTAGATCCAATTTCACAACTGCTATATGTACTCTACACTAAAATCTCAAACAATTATATATCAATGCAAATGCATGCTAGTGTCCAATGTGCAGGCCCACTAATCTGTGACAATTATGAATGTAGTCAAGGATCATTATGGGTTACATTTTTGTTCAATATGGAAGGCCCTAGTGGCACTTTAGAATTTTTTGACAACACCTTCAATAAATAATGTAAGTCACATGTGATGTTGAAATAAATATAATTCCAGATACCACTGTACCCGACTATCAGGGTCAACAACTTGTGCCAAATATACATATCTGAAATAATAAAATATTCTCTCATATTATATGAATATTCTCTAAGATTCTCTTTAACACCATAGAAAATATGATTTTTTTGAAAAAGTGTTTTCTAACAAGCTCACAATTTTATTTTGATTTTTTATAATTATTTATTGCCGACCTTGACGGCCTGGTGTTGAATAAATTTGTGTAGTAATTTTCCACATTCAACATTTTCCGGAACCTCATGACATATTAAATTTTCAAGAGGGCGCAGTTGGAATTGTGGCACAAATAGGGTGCACTAAGGTAGGATGTCCTAAAACCACCACCTCCTCCAATTATGACATGTAGACTTTTCTTGGGGCCACTACAATTGAGACCCAAAACCACCAATTTCACTATTCAAGTAGACCAATGGCACGCCAAGCATTGCGAAGAAATAGTTGGTGGTTTTGGGTATCATTATGAGTGAAAGTTAGTACCATATGGTGTGGACATGGGGAAACCTAAAGGTTTGATTTGGGTCACAGGTTACTTTCCACTTTGGAATTTTGTATAAAATTGACAAATGCAAATTAGATGTTGCAAATTTTTGCAATCCTCATCAAAACCTATTTCGAATGCAGTCATATATATTTTTTCGAATTTAGCACTGCCAAAAATAGGCCAGTTTGCTTAAGTTGGTGGTTTTAGGACAATCAACCTTATTTTAACAATATCATCAATCATGTCTTTGTAGTTCTTTCCCCTATCCTATGGCCCCTTATCCGGTGGCACCAGGTCATTATCATTACGAACAAACACTTTATTCACGCTGGCCTTGAAAGAGGACCGGAGTTTCTATCTATCTATTTTTCCCCTACTGCACCGAAGGCAGGCACAGGCCGGCACCGTCCCCGTTGCTACCTACCAAGCCACGATGGAGCCAGCCCGGTAGGTAGGTACCTAGTAGGGTTGCACCAGCGATCGATCCCCGTTCACACGTTGCGACCGGGCAGGGTCGTCGCGCTCGTCTCGCTCGTCTGCCTTCACAGCGAGCATTGTTCTCCACCGAGCTGGATGATTGCCCTGCTTTCGGGGCCTTCTTTCTCTTCTGCTTTGCTGCCTCACCTCACCTCGCCGCACCGCACCTTGCCGCAGCTCTTCGTTATATCACCATACCATGTAAGCCTTCCGATCCACGGGTTATATTACGGAGCACGGGTAAGAAAACAACGAACGAGCGGGGAATGAGAGCCGAGAGAGAAAGAGATAGTGGTCTTTTTTGTGATGTGGCTTTACGAGGCCTGAGAGTATGTTTCTTCGGGATGTGCTGTGTTTTATGGTTTGGCGGAATTTAGCGGAGCTTTGCATTGTAATGTGACGCTCTGTTCTTTCTTTTTGTGGTTTGCATCTGAAAAGTCACATCTAAGTTAGTGTCGTCTTTGTCTTTGTCTTGCGTTTCGGCATAGGTTTGGTTGTGCGTGGAGGAGATCATTAAATCTAGCTTTTGTGTTTTTGGTCTGCATGTCCGCGTTCGAGATCAGGCGTTGAGGTGTTACGGCGTTAGGGTCGAAGCAGGAATGTGATATTCTTTAGGTCAGATCTAGTGCCGTCTTTTCTTTCGCACAGTTATTTATGCGAGGTTTTTTTCATAGGTGCGTTTAGAATCTTCAAATCTAGGATTTTTTCGGCTGTACTTCTGACCGAAGGGTAGGAGCGTGCAGGGAGAGGTTTTTTGCAGTTTTTAAGGATGAGGTTACGTGGTTTCTTGACATGTTGTTGTCTTAACGGCGTTATAGGCGTTATCTTTCAAGTCACTTGTTTTGTAACGAGTAGCTAATATTTATGATTTTGTGAGCAATGTACACGACAGGTCTGAGGAAAAAGCTATAAGTTATATGATCGAACTTGTAGGCTATAACCTGAAGCATGAAAGGCATGAGTGTGTTGTTTATATTGTATTAGACCCGTAAATGATCTGGATTTACTCCTATTACCGAGCTATTAAACTTCACATCTGGTATGAAACTGGATACGTTGAGTTTACTTGAAAACGGCGCCAAAATTTTGAGGATGAGGTTGTATGTTTGCATCGAAATTTAATTCAAGCAGTGGAAAGTTCAACCTCTTGTAGTCGCCAACTGAAAAGAAATCTAAACTTGTGTTTACTTTTTTTGTGAAACAGAGTGGGAGCATGTAATTTATCTGGAGTTTAAACTTGTATTTTGTGTGATTTCTTCACGCAAGAGAGTTCTTTATTTTTTAGAAATGGCATTGTGAAGCTCCACCAAATCAGTGCATGACTGGATCTGAGTGTTGACGAGTTCATGGCAGTCATTGTCAAGTGACCGAAGGTCTGATAAAGGCCCAGTCTATCTGTCGATACATAGTTGAGAAACTGTCAAAATTGGAGGAGTGAGCCGCCACTCCAAAGCAGAAATGATGAATTCAGTGAAAAGTATGTCGGAGAAATCCGACAAGAAAGATGATAAGAAAGGGGGAGTCTCCGATGCTGGAGCGTGGGCAATGAACATCATTAGCTCCGTGGGGATCATCATGGCGAACAAACAAGTTATGTCTAAAGGAGGCTACGACTACAGATTTGGTAAGGAAGCTACACAATAGCCTAAATTTTCTGAGAGCATTCCTAGTTTTACACTACCTGAGTTGATTAATGACCATTTCTGTTGATTAAAAAATTGAGTGACTATTTTCTCTGACAAAAAGTCGTGGATATTTGCTGCAGCAACGACTTTGACGGCATTTCACTTCTCAGTGACAGCAGGAGTGGGTTACTTGTCCTCTGCTTTAGGCTACTCCGTCTCCAAGCATGTGCCTTTTAAAGACTTGTTTTTGTTCTCCCTGGTGTCAAACACATCGATTGTTGCCATGAATCTCAGTCTCATGCTCAACTCAGTGGGTTTCTACCAGGTAACGTTAAGATCCTGATTGGGTTTGTGCGATGACAAAGACTCCCAATACTATACAGTCAGTACTAGGATGGTCCATGTGAATCACCTGGAGGGGATGTAAATCCTTATGTGCCCTGCTGTGGGTTACCTGTATCTATAATGAAGGTTTAGGGTGTTCAATTAGAAGAGTGGCTTTACACATTGGAGTTTACTTTGGTAGTGACATGTGCATGACGGACCAGAAGATTGATGCGATAATCTTTGCAGACGTAATCAGTACATACACAATACTACTTTCTAAAGCTCCTCTTTTCTGAATGGGCAATGACGAGTGATTTGAAAGATAAGTTGGCATTAGTTTTGAAGCTGTCAGTTTCAGATACGCATTGTTTTGTTTGGCTGATGATCAGGTGTTGGTATTTTTCACAGATCGCGAAGTTGAGTATGATACCAAGCGTCTGTGTGTTGGAATGGTTATTGCATAGCAAGACTTACACAAGAGAAGTGAAGGCATCCGTGTTTGTTGTCATGATCGGGGTAGGTGTGTGCACCGTAACAGACGTGAATGTCAACCTTCAAGGATTTATGGCGGCAGTGATTGCAGTGATTTCCACTTCTCTTCAACAAATTGTACGTAAGCCTTGCTCTTTTTCTACAAGATGCTGCATCAGCGCTAGTCTTGTGTTTGCTACTTTACTTATATAGGCATAAATGTATGTTGCTGCTCCTGCTTTATTAGTGATGTTTCCTTGCATTGTCAATTTTTTTTAGACAAGTGTGTTTCTACTATTTTTCTGTGAGTTCAGGAAGATCTGAGATTGCTGAAGACATTCATTTTTTTTTTAATGCTTATTGCAGTACATTGGCGCACTACAAAAGAAACACAGTTGTGGTTCGTTTGAGTTGTTGAGCAAGACTGCACCAATTCAGGCGGCTTCACTTGTGATGATAGGGCCCTTTGTTGACTACATTCTGATTGGGGAGAATCTTTTGAAATATACCTACACTTCAGGAGCCATTGTAAGTCATTGTCTGAATTGAACTATAGATACGGCAAAGAGGATGATGTGTTTATGTTAAGAGGGAAATCTTTGTACTATTAATTTTCTGGTTGTTTTTTGAAACTTCCAAATGAGGACACTCTTTCAGTGCTTGGGTACGCTTGTACTTTCATGTTTAAAAAAAAGTTCTTCTATGTTTGTTTTGCTTAGTGCTCTAACTCTATTTTCTTGTGAATGATGTTGTGTGCAGTTCTTCATACTGCTTTCATGTACGCTTGCAGTTTTCTGCAATGTGAGCCAATACCTGTGCATTGGACGATTCTCTGCCGTGACGTTCCAGGTCCGTTACTGCCAACGCCTAGAGAGCTAAAATTTGTTCTCCTTTTTATTGCAATAATGACACGGCAAAATATAGCAATAATGACAGAGCAATATATGACTTGTGATGGACTCTAGCTTCTGTGAAACGTGGCTTTGAAATGACCTGAATTTTTGATGGGCTTTCATTTCATCACAGGTGTTGGGGCACATGAAGACGGTTTGCGTCCTGACTTTGGGATGGATTCTTTTCGACTCTGTTTTGACGGGGAAGAACATGATGGGCATGCTGATGGCTATCATTGGTATGATTACATACAGTTGGGCTGTCGAAGTCGCCAAGGCTGAAGCATCTAAGAAGGCAACCATCAAAGTGAAGGAGCCCAGCTCTTTTAGAGAAGAGGATGTGTCGCTTTTGAACAGTGACGCAGATCTGGAATATGGGAAGTCTGACAAGGAGTGAGCATGCCTGCGTGTCATTCTGTCTGCCATTTTATTTTATGGGGTCTGATATGCATGGCTCTTCCAAGTAGATTAACCCGTAAATGCTGAGCCCTGAGACTATGCGGTCAAACTCCATTCGCTTTCCCCTTCTATTTAAATTTTTACATGTTAATTTAGATATATTTTTACAACTATGCTTTGTAGAAGCCCAGTGATTTTCATTATTATCTGTTGAGGGGTTCTATTGATATAAAATTATGCTGATTGAAGTTTCGACCCCACACCACTGTGAATGTTCCTTTCTCTCAAATTTCTTTCAAACTAGAGACTCTCTTTCGAGATGCATTTCAAATTAGAGATAATCTTCATGTAAGAGGGCGTGGGCCTGTGGATGGCGAACATTCCTTCAGAAAGGAGTATGGGATTGACTGTCCTCTCGGCTGAGTGAATTTTTAGTGCCAATGAAGTGGTGATTTCTCTTCTGCTGAGATGCACTGTTGTCATTTCACTATTTTTAGATTTATGGGATGAAAATCATTTGGACTTTTTGACTCTGGATTTTATGACATTGTAAGATGCTGTACTTTGAATTAATTTTAATTTGGAGATTGTGTTCTCTGATGTGAAATGAGACTTTTATGTATGATGGGAAGATTCTCTTTATGATGTTCTCTAAAAGTATATGAAAGATCTGAAATCGATGAATTGTACAAATAGGCTAAATTAGTAATGAATGGAAGAAGAAATAACATATAATATTGTTGAGGATGTCATTGGAAACCTTGAGTCTCATTCTTATTTTCAATTTATATATGTGAGAATGATGTCATTCTTGTTAGCTCAATGTACAAGAGATGTAGCCGATAGGTTGATACAACTTTCCTGCTTATAATAACTCACTAGCAGTACCAAGTCATATACAGTGACGAGCAAAACTGAGTATTGATTTGAAACTTTTCCATTCAAACGACCATATCATGAGCATCAATGGGCAAAGTCCAAAAGTGAATTTGCAAAAGTTGTAGTGTGCGACATATAACACATTACTACCGAAGTTTGAAGAGAAACTCAATTGTGATTTGAAAGAAAATGAATTTCAAAGTTAGCCATGTCTAAAACTCGGTTTTGTGCGCTACAAGTTGGAAGTACTTTAAATTTTGTGAATTTTTTC
Organism: Pohlia nutans; assembly: GCA_022496805.1. Classification (NCBI taxonomy): domain Eukaryota; kingdom Viridiplantae; phylum Streptophyta; class Bryopsida; order Bryales; family Mniaceae; genus Pohlia; species Pohlia nutans. The sequence continues at coordinate 10,286,988 of CM040097.1, forward strand.
TTATAGCTTCAATAAAACTTTTTGTGCCTTGGCATGTTGGTATACATCGTTTTAGACTGTTGTACGCAAAAATTGAAGGAAGTTGACATTTATAGAATTTAAAATATCGACAATTTGACAAACATGCAAATGATGTTGGTTTTCACGATATTTGAATTTTTTTTTGGATTTGAGAGTTTGGGACTGCATTGGCCATTGTATAGGGAGCATAGGTTGCAATATGACCATTGTTACATCTTAATGCCTTTACATTTGAAATAGTTGTTGAATAGGCCTATGCGTTCAATTTATATATTGGAGCTATACGATGTAGTTTTTTGGTTTAGGATTTTTGTACGAAAACTAGAGTTTATGACGCACATAATCAATCCTACAAATCAAAATTAAAAAACATATTATTTTCCATATCATCAAGAAATTCAAAACTGCCAGAAATTACACTGACTTTCATAAAATTGACAATATTTTGATGATACTCAACACAAAAAAAAACAAGTTTTTCAATTGGTTAATTGAGTATGTGCATCATGAACCCTAGACTTTGTACAAAAAAGTCAAACCAAAAAACTGCATCATACAACTCTAATATATAAATTGAACGCATAGGCCTATTCAACAACTATTTCAAATGTAAAGGCATTAAGATGTAACAATGGTCATATTGCAACCTATGCTCCCTATACAATGGCCAATGCAGTCCCAAACTCTCAAATCCAAAAAAAAATTCAAATATCGTGAAAACCAACATCATTTGCATGTTTGTCAAATTGTCGATATTTTAAATTCTATAAATGTCAACTTCCTTCAATTTTTGCGTACAACAGTCTAAAACGATGTATACCAACATGCCAAGGCACAAAAAGTTTTATTGAAGCTATAAGAAAAAATTCACAAAATTTAAAGTACTTCCAACTTGTAGCGCACAAAACCGAGTTTTAGACATGGCTAACTTTGAAATTCATTTTCTTTCAAATCACAATTGAGTTTCTCTTCAAACTTTCGGTAGTAATGTGTTATATGTCGCACACTACAACTTTTGCAAATTCACTTTTGGACTTTGCCCATTGATGCTCATGATATGGTTGTTTGAATGGAAAAGTTTCAAATCAATACTCAGTTTTGCTCGTCACTGTATATCACATTACTGTTGAGACAGACCCAACGGGAATCGAACCCGAACTACATAATAGTAATACAAAGCCCTTCACAAAAACCCGCTTCGGGTTAAAAAGAGAGAGAAAACAATGGGAAAACATGCGAGACCCACATGTCAAAAAAGGGCACAAGGCCCAAGAAGCCAAGCCAAAGAGGCGTGGCAAAAACAAAGCCCTTCACCAACCAATTGGAGAACCTATGACTTGACAATCATCACCAAGACAAATGTCAAATTATATTCAACAATCTTACAACTACTAGACTATGGTTACTGTTTGTTATTGGTTACTAGAGTGTCTATACTCAGAAAGGGAGAGTAGTCTTGCACCAATGGCTCTTTGTCCAGTGGGCATTGACTTATTGTTAAGACGAACAAACACTTTATTTACACCGGCCTCGAAAGAGGACCGAAGTTTCTATTTGAGAACAATGTCAACTTTGATGAGTCATAATTTTTAACTCACAACTCTGATTCACAAGTTTTTTTTTAAATTCATGGATACGTGCTTTTATGATATTTTTAGCCATGTACGGCACACCCCATCTTAATCCCCCACAAAACGCTATCACATTTGTTTATTTGTTTGCAACACCTCTTGGTTTCCTCACCTTAGTTCTTGCGAATGCAAGGTTGGCAAGGTCGGGATCGTGTGTGAGCATCCTTTTGGAAGTGGTATGATGTTTAGCCAATCAAACCAGAAATCAAATTAAAAAATCAGTTTTAATTTTTTAAATATATATTGGTAGATTTTCTCGTAGAAATCAATAATAATAATTTTTATTTAAAAAAATCCAACCGTATATAAATGGCAAGTGTTAATTCATTACTACAATTTTCAATTACAACTTAACCCTTAAATGCCCAGAGGTTTTGGGCAATACCTAAATGTATTATAAAATGAGGTTTCATTAGCTTTTTTTGAGCTTTGACTCTAAAGAGCATATGTAGAACATCCTTATTAGAAGATATACGTATAGTTGTATTTGAGATAAAATGCCTAAATATTTTTCAAATGAATTTACAAGATTTTTTTTTGAAAATTCACTAAAATAACAATTTTCATACTTTCATCTTGTAATTCATTATTCCTCAACAGTGGTGAAGTTATTCACATAAGTTTTATTATGGTTCGAGAGAGGTGTCTTGAGATCTTTTTGAAGCAATTATAAGATAATTTTATAGGTTGAAATAATGTACATTATGCAAAAGATGATTCAATGTTGTACAATAAAATATGCACTTTTGACCAATCATTCCAAAATTCATAAGATAATGAAAAAAAAAATCTTTTTTAAAATCAAATTTAAACATTTTTCGACACTATTACTTAATCCAACTGTATGAATGTCATGAAAAATCATCATTTACAACATTCATTTGTATGTCAGCCTCAAAGAATGGATTTAGTGCAATTTAATAACTCAAAACCTTAACCCCTAAACGTCCCAGCGTCCAGTTTCTGGACGACGAACAGATTCCAACTCATACTACACTCACATTACTTCATGGATGAAACTCATTCAATTTTTTGAAAATACTTTATGAAACTCATTCAATACTTTATGAAGTTGTTGTTCTATCTAATGGTTGGATTTGGTGTTACTAGGTTACATTTTTTTTTAAAATTACAAATGTGGAAGTATGTCAAGCAGTTGACCAAGCAAAATTGCATTGATTTTAGTTCAAAAGTGGGCTTGCTAAAATGAGGTCATAAATTGAAGTAACACAATTTTTCAAAAAATCACCATTTCAAGAGTATCTCATTCTGAATCCATTCCAATAAATTTTACTCAAAAAATATGAATATTTTGTTTGTAATCTAATTTAGAAGGAATTTTTAATTATAACTTTGAAATTTTATAATAAAATATCAGTGATGGCATTGGTGAGTCTAACTGTATGGATGGAACCTAAAATTCAATATCTACAACTTTCATTTGTATAACAATTCCGAAATATTCTCCTAGATAGCACTTTATAATGATTTTTCTCAAACTGTCAATTTTGGGGACACCCTGGGACGTTTAGGGGTTAAATTAATATTTTGTCAAAATGAAAGCTCACATGGAATGGAAGGACCTAGTAAATTCAATATCGATCTTTTTCCTAATTGGACTTCACTCACATGGAAATAACTACCTGAGAATACTGAGAATCATAGAAGAACGTTCTTTGGACAACCTTACTTCATCCTCCTCCCCTCCTTCCGTGCATGTGCCACCATTCATCCACCCTTCATCTATAATTCATCCACCATTCATCCGCAATTCATCCACCCTTCATCTGACGTTCATCCTTCCTCGCCGATGTGCCCGTCCTTCACCGCTCAGACAGGTTTTGGTTTTCCAGGGCGTGGTGGCTTTTGTACACCAAACTTGCTGCCGAGATCTTGCACACAATTCTGTGACCGCAGTAGGTCGGAGCGATGGCATCAGCGTGGAAGACTGCTTTGGAAAAAGTGACCAAAAACAGCTTCATCGCCACCTTGAAGGAAGCCAAGAGAACCGGCAACTTGTAAGTTACACTTGTCTTGCATTTGCCCTAATGTCGTCTTGTTTTGTTCGCATGCCGCTCTTGAACCTCGAATGTCTTTTGCTCATTTCAGAACGTCGCTCTAGCTTTCTCTTAGCTCTTTGAGTTCTAGAATCCGGCCGTCATTTGTAAAGTAGCATTTTCTGTGCTAGTCTGGTTTTGATAGTATGCGCCCTAATCGAAAACTTCTCTGTTCCTTGTTTCCTTGTCACTTTTGAAGAAAATAATCCTTTACACATTAGTACTCTTCATTATCTCTCCCCTTGCAATCGTGTTGTTTGTTTTTTTTGGAAATCCTTAGAAATAGGATAGCGTTTTCCTCGATTCTGTTCTTGAAGCTGTAAGCACACATATGAAGGTTGAAAAATGTTAAAAAACTTTCAAATTATTACTGGACTGGAAATTGGAAAGTAGCATTTCTGTGCTAGTTTGGTTTTGATAGTACGCGCCCGAATCGCAAACTCACCCACATCCACAATTTCTCTGTTTCCTTGTCACTTTTGAAGAAAATAATCCTTTGCACATTAGTACTCTTCACTATCTCTCCCCTTGCAACCGTGGTGTTTGTTTCTTTTGGAAATTCTTAGAAATAGAATTGCGTTTTTGTTCTTCGATTCTGTTCATGAAGCTGTAAGTACACATACGAAGGTTGAAAAACTTTAATTTTTTTTCAAATTATTACTGGACTGGAAATTAGAGAACGGAATAAAACGTTTCAATTCCGTTTTCTGGTACTCTTGAAGCGAACTCGATTTATTTTAACATCTGGCTGCATTGTACGTCGAATTTGCATAGTAGGTCGCGTATGGCATCTTTTTTCCCTTCCATGCCGACGATCTCTTGTCCGGAGAGCATGAATTACCGTAAACTAAGTCGTATCGATGTCTGAGAGCCATGGTTACGTGCAAGATATTTCTGGTGTTGTCATTCACGTGGCATATTGGTACAATAATAGTGGCCATATGTTTTCTAGGTTTTATCTTGTGGTAGTTGATGTTTTGACTGACTCATGTTTTTTTCCGATGTTTTGTTACAGGGCCAGGATCCTTGTCGATGGCAACTTGCTGTAAGTACATGTATTTTATCTTGTTATGTGATCAACGTGTTTACTAATGATTTTTTTGAGTAACATTAGTAGTAGTATTCGAGGTGGAAATAAAGTGCTGCGTGTCCCGTCGTTTTGTTTAGAAATGCGCCAGAAAATTGTGATAGCAAGCACTGTTGCGGTTGACTTGTTAGCGGATTTATTTGCAGGCATACGAAGTTGAGAGAAGCTGATGCAACTTTGGTTGGAGAGGATTCTCAAGGAAACAAGTATTTTGAGAATATGAATACTCAGTATGGTATGATTTTAAAGAAAAAATTTGCCCCTTGTGGTTTATTTTGTGTAAACAATGCTAGGCTAATGCACAATGGCTGATATATACCTCTCATAATAGGATACTCTGCAGACTCATGCACTGAGATCCGCACTTGGGAATTTCTTCTATAGGATGCTTGTCTTTAATGGAAATTGTACAGCAAAGCAACATCAATTTTGTACGGGATCTCTAATTGAATTCAAGGCACAGAAATTTGAACATAGTGCTCAAACATGATTGAGTAATATATCACTGACATAAATCGATTGTTTTTTTCAGGAAGGCAAAGGTGGGTGGAATATGCCGACACAAAAAATTACAATGCGTCTTCTGTTCCACCCGAGTGGCATTGTTGGCTTCATTACATTACTGACCACACCGCAGAACAGGTTGCTCCGTCTTTCCTCCAGAAAATTTCCTGTTTTCCCGTTTCTGTCAAGAATGAACTTCTCGACACCACCAGCACTGGTTTATTTGTCAGTCCGTGTCTACGCATTTCTTCAAATGTCTAGTAACCTCGGTCAATTTCTATGTTTCGGCAGCTGCTGGAGTTGAAGCCCACGAGATACGGAGTCCCTCACAAAGAGAACTTGACAGGCCGTGGAGACGGCATGATCTACCACAGCAAGGGGCATGCCCTCAACTCGAACAAGCGTGACTGGAAACGCTACCAGTCATGGCAACCTGAGAACCCGGACTCCGATGCCAAATCCAGTGCATCCACTCCGAATTCCATCTAACTAGCTGAGTACATTGAGTACTAGAACTGCTGGTACATTCTCAGCCTGAGTCCTTTCTGGACACGCACATGCAGTTTGATTGTCATCGGCCTTATCCATGTTCCAGCTGAAGCTTTGAAATGGAGTGGTCTGGTTATAACCAATACTTTGGACATCGTTCCTACAGTATTAATTGTAGACCTTTCAGAATAATATTCCTTTATAAGAATTTCATGCTTTCTTCACCTGTTATAAGTTGGAGTGCATTTCTTAATCCTCCCAAGTGCTTTTTATTCAATTATATGGTTTTTTTGAATTGTGTTGACGGCAATTTTGGTATAGGTTTTTTGAAATATAGGTATTTATGCTCGAAACGATGATGGATGTTCAATTGAGCTAGCATCTAATAACCACTGCTTCAATTCATATATTGCTAAATCAATGAGTGCGAACAGCGCCAGCAGTAGTACTGCAATGCACCCGTAGTGAAGATGTCCAAAACTGGGCTCGTTTTTCCAATCATTTCCGTGTTCATTTCCCAGACGATTAATTCATCGTGCGTGTGCGTAATCACGTCCACTATGTTCTGTAGACCAGACGTGATACATACATAGCTGCTTAATTCCATATGATTCCAGATTCTTGTCCAACTGTTGTGCTGAATGGATTATCATAAAAGAAAGTGAGAGCTTTACAAGAAGTTGAGCACTTCGTCAAGCAAGCATCCAGCGTTGCATGCAAATACGCAGGAACCAAAGGCTGCAAATGGTTCTTTACTTTTTTTCAAATATTTCTTTTGATACAAACAGTGGTCCGACGGTTCAAATCAATGCCAGCCTTGGATCTAGACCGACTGACTCCGACAAGTTGGGTTTAATAAATTATACTTGGTGGACCTTGTTACAGACTTACAGTACGTTGTTAGCGCCGACCATTCTTGGATTCTCCTTCTCCGATAGACCGCTATCGAACTATTTGCGGGCACTGGTCACGCAGAATACGGAGAGCCCAAGAAAAGTATTAAAATTTGAGCTGCCGCATGCATATATATACTACTTCGTTGGGGGTCTTCAACGTCCTGCCTCCCACAGAGTAAGCTAGCATGTCGATCCACTCTTGCTGATTTGGGTCTTGATCGATCAGCTTTTCGCAAGCTTGCTCAGTGAATTCAGTGGTGGGACTATTTCTTGTAACTAAAGAATCTGATGGTAGTCTGGAGTGTTTTGAGCAACCATCTAGCTACGTGCAGGAGAAGCAGTGGATCTTAAGATGCTTAAGTAGCTAGGTGGGATTTATTTCTGCCAGGTTTAATTTCTTCTATGGTTTGGATTTGATCGAATGCTTTGTTACAACATAACATTTAGTAGCCTTCATGCTCTCTGCCTTTCCTTCATGCATCATCTTGGGACTCCACCTGTCCACTGAGCTATTGATTTGATCTTGTTGGGTGTGGAATACGTTGCACCATCTATTCTGGGGCAAGGCAGAGCCACTACAAGCTACTGAATGTTATGAGTGTCCTAAGAAACTTAGGGTTTAATTTGGGCTGTGCTTTTAGATGATACTGGGGAGTTCGATGCTTTTTCTGGAGAGTTACCATGGTTGGAACGTGGTTTTGAAACTACCTAACTCTGATGTGGATTACCTAATTGTAGGCCTAGATCTAGAAGTTTGACTAACCTTTGCCGTATTCTCTCCCTTCACATCTTTAACTAATTACGGTTATTATACATCAAACTCAAGTACCATTACGATGATAGGACACTCTATCATACTTTTTGGCTCTATTTACACCCTCATTTGTGGGGTTATAAAGGTTCCTAAGATGGTCATCTATTTCTTCTCAACAATAGCTGCATTGTTGACAATTGCTCCTTGCATAGCATCCTTGTACTTGTTTCTAAAGGAACTGAAAGAGACAAAACATGGTCGGTGGAGGTTTATTCTTCACACTTACCTCAAAAGTTCCTTCAATGATTATGGGCATAAGAAGATATTGTCTCTATTACCTAAGAGTTGTTCGTATTGTGACTTCTTCTCAAAATTGCTTGCAACAGGAAGTAATAAGCTTTTTGTCTTTGGAAGACAAACTGAATTCAATAGAGTTGTTGTGCAAGTTCACAAAAACAAACCTGTCAATAGAGCTTTTATTTTGGCATGCATCTTTATACTAAAAATTAAAATGTCTTCAAAAAATAGGCTATTGACGAAGATTGATTGGAGGTGTGCAGTAAGTAAAGAAACAGGGGCTGTGATAAGAGATGTGGAAGTTAGGATTTATATGAGGGACAATGGATTGAAAGTCACTTTTAAAAACTTTATTACTAATGAGTCTTGGGAGGATTTCATAAACCAAAAGGGAATTTTCTCGCCTACCCCTGCGCGAATGTTTGAATATGCTAGAGAATTGCTTTGGTCTGCTAAAGCAGATAATAGGTATTTAGTGACATCTAACCCTTTTGATGATCGAAATTTGTCAAGTATAAACTACAAAACCTTATTGAAGTATATATTATGTCAACAAAGTTATATCAAAGTTGACCATTGGAAGTGTATAGTGGGGGGAATTGAGGAAATTGAAAACATGGGTCTTTTCGGGTTGAACAAGATTAAGTCTACTTCTATGCTTAACCAAAGTTTGTCCTTTTGGGAGAGGGTCAACATTTGTCAAAACTGAGCCTAAACATATATTTGTTTTTGTAATTAGTCTCAACCTAGCTCGTAAAGGTTTTAACCTTTTGGTCATTGAACTATTATATGTCTTTAGTGTTGAATAGAAAAAATCTCATTCATCTTCTCTAAGTTCTATTGTCCATATTGTCATTGACTCATTGCACTTTTCAATGTTCTTTGCTATTTAATATTTACCATATATTAGGATTAGAGACTAATGAAAAACCAAAGCCAATTCCCACTCTTCTATATACTTCTTTTTTTCAAAAGTCTATTCCATTATAGGGTATTCCTATTTTTTATTTTTTGCATGTGCAATCTTTAGATTATCTTGAATTTTTTTTGAAAGAAGTTTCATTTAAGCTATATTTATCATTCCTAATTCATTGGTAAAGTCATAATTGCTAAATTAGGTGTTTTAGAGTGTCCTCCCAATTACTTAAACTAATTTGTTAACATTGTTAGTTAAGTCCAACTTTTAGGACCTAAAGGGGTCAACTATGGGCCTCTATAGGTTTTGCCGTGTTTTGAACATGATGGAAGCAACCTGAGCTCCAAAGTAATCTCCTTAGTGTCACTCCCTATTTGTTACACTATATTTAGTTTAATAGATTTATATTAGTTATATTCTTTTTCCGACAATTCCTTATTAAGTTATTTACAAGTACGTTTTATATATTAATTTGTTCAATGTGTGATTTTGGTGTCATTAAAATCACTCTTTAAATCTACTCATGCTTTTGGGACAATCACTTGTGGAAAAGCACCCTTTTTAGTTTTTTAGTTTTGTTTTCAAGAATGAACTTCTTGACACCACCAACAATGATGTATTGTCAAGTGTGCATTTCTTGAGATACTCCACCTCCAAGTATGCCATTTATAACATTCTTGAATTGCCTTGGCTTGGTTTCCTTGTCTGCAATCCTTCTTTTACCAGAATTTTTTTTGAATTGAAGGTTTGCAATGCTACTATAGAAGCATCATTTCTATTGTTACAGAATGATGCCTCTATAGTAGCACCATAGGAAAGGACCAAGCCAAGGCTATTCAAAGATGTTATGTTATGCGGTAATTAATGTCTTGTATTTACTTGTCAGGTAACCTTACTTTCTGTCTTCAGGCAACTATTGGCGTTGAAGCCCATGAGATATGGAGTCCCTTGCATGGAGACGGCATAATCTACTACATGAAGGAGCATGCCATCAACTTGATGTGATTACTTTGACACATGCTCTTTTTGTAATAGAGTGAATTTGGGTGGTCTGTCACAAAGATTAAGTGCTACATCACTTATTCTTTTCTTGTAGATATTTGCGCATAAATTGTGTTTTCTAAAACTTGTCATGTAAAAGGGAGAAAAGCCTATCCACACATTTGCCATTTTTGCAACAAGCACCTGCAAATACTTCAAATGAAATCGTAGAGTAACAATGAACTAATGTGCACCTAGAGATGTCTTACAATCGTTCAAAAGGAGTTGAGGCTCTGAAAGCTCACTCACCAACCAAAACCAAGTTTCATGAAATTTGCATACCCACTGCTATTTCGAGATTGCTCTTTTGTTATTGTTAGCCAATCTTGGAATCTAGGTGGCTCCCTCAATAGAGCACCATGTGTAAGTTGACTTTTCAGATTACATTTGCTACATCTTTTGCTATGCATTATCAAAGTCAGAGTATTCTATTTCAAACTCACTTTTGGAACTGTGTTACAAAGGGAGCCCATTTGGCTTTTGAAAGGCAGAATGCAAACTGTAGAATGAAAATTCACTAGTAGAAAAGGTGGCGCTCCCCAGGGACATGCCCATGCAAAAGCACTACTTGCCTGGGCATCTCCCTTGGCAGTGCCACCTTTTCTACTAGTGATTGCAGAATTGAATTCACTTGGAATTGCTGAAAGTAATGCTGTACATCAGAGACCACTAAAAACGTCCAAGAATGTTCCGTATCTGATGATTCGGCTAATATATTTCCAACATATTTACAATGGGGCAAGAGACCTGTGGAATTCAGTACACCAAACACATCTAGCAACTACTTTTCAATACCTGTACATGTAAAATCTAGTACCTTTCAACCTGCACCTTCTTATTTCGTACATGGACGAGCATCTGCCCTAAGCTCTCAGTCAAGCCTTTTTAAATGGAAACATGGCCCCAGCTTTTCACTGACAAAGTCTTCAGTTTCTCATGCTTGGTTTCAAGCATGAGAAAATGATGAAATTGTCAACTTCGTGGGTACAACTACAGTGAGGGGTTTTGCACCAAGCCCTCAAGATGGCTGCATAGGTCATGATCTTACCTACATTGGTTGAGGCAAAACCTAAATGGACACAGTTTCCTCATCAACGTCTTCAGGCTTGATGTAACGTTCGTATTCGATTTGCACCATTTCTCCACCGTTCTTTCCGTCAAATGAGCACCTATAGAAACTGCACAAAGTTTGATAGAAATTGCACAATATCGGTTTCAATGCTTAACATTGGGCCTCACCCCATCCCAAATATAAGTTGAAAAAACATAGCTATGTAAGCAATCTTACACTGAAAATTTATTGCGGATTAAGAACATTACTAAACCTACTCATTCATCCGTCAAGTTGGAATCAAATACACCAATTCATAGCAAAATCTTAATTTTTTAATGAAAAACGATATTCACCTCCCATTTGCACACACTATGACGATTGTGTCCTTCTGAGCCCCAAAGGATACTATTGCCCTGGTGTCCTCAGGCACACGGTACTGTGCAAACGACCACTCTGAACTGAAATACTTAGGCAGTACACCTGTCACATGTAAGTTTCAGGTCAGGTGCATAGTTTAAAACAAACTCATGGATATAGTCAGTGTGAGATTGCTTATATAGCTACAGTAACGAAATCCTCGGTTAACACAAAGAAATGAGACTAACAATCGGAACTACAAAATTCTGAACTGTATCCAACAACTCTAGAAGAAAAACAAAATAAACCACTCCTCCTGTGTACTCTCCTACTTGAATTAACTGGAGGTTAGAACATGTAGCCTGCGAATAAAGACAACAGGGTTTTTAGTAGAATTAAAAACGTCAAAAAGAGAATCTTCCCCATAATTCATTGGGAGGTCTCTTTATGGTCAACAGTGAACATATGGAGGCTTCCATATGATCAGTATGACCATAGGAAGACCTCCCCATGAATCATGAGGGAAATTCTAGTTATAACGTTCTTAAAAGTTCCTGAAACAGTATAATTTGACGGAAAACCATATTAACCCCTAAAGGACCAAGAAGCCCAAATTGGGTTTCGTATTTTTTGTTTTGATAGGTTCTATGTGGAGTTTCTTCTGTTCAAATTTATTGTGTTTTTATCAACACATGCAACGTTCTTCACTGATTCCAGTGATGTAAGATTTGGTCCCATCTGAATTATATTTTTCATAATATGATTGATTGAATTTGTCATTTTAAAACCATGAAATCATAGTTAAATGTTTGTGAAAGAAAACTTGTCCAGAAATTCCAAACAATACAAGGGACAAATGCTAACCCTTCATGAAGGAAAGTGATGAGCCAGCATTTGCGGATGCAGATGACAACAATGATGAGGTACTGGCTCGTAGAGGACTGTCATTGCGACCACCGGGAGACAGTGCTGCGGAGGGTGAGCCTGTTGCAGTTGCTGCCTCGGTTTGTGCCTCTTCAGTAGTCGGTTTCAAGGTAAAAACATGAACTGTCCCTTTAGCACTGGAGACAGCTAACCAACGAAGACTCGGGTGGAAAGCAAGACTGTATATTTCAGCACGCTCTGCTCCTCGTCGAAGCTGTCACAAAAACAAATGGATCGTTTAGGGCATCTTCAGTCCAGACATTTCAAAGTACAGTTTCATTTATACTTCAATTTTAAGCGACCCAATCACACTCTCTATATGTGCATGGTATATAGTGAATGGACAAATCACAATTCTCACTTATTTGGAATATAGGACAAGGTTTTGTCACATGTGCAATCAAGTACAAAAATCTACCTAAATTCAGTCTTAGGGTGGTTTGAAGGACTCTCCAAACTCTCCAAATGTGACGTGTCTACTTGCCCTCTACGCTATTTCAGGATGCTTATCATCCAAAATACTAGGTGTCAGATGGTTTGAAGGGCTGCATTGAGGATGCTCTTAGCCCTTCAAACAGATGAGATCCATGCTAGTTTTCAACAGGGTTTTTTTTTCTGACACTATAGTGCCAGACTCCAATGTCGTGGCACAGTCATAATGATCTAAATCTGGAGGGACCACTCTCCATTGCATGCATGGAGCACTGCACTACAGTGCAAAAAAAAAACCCTGGTTTTCAAAGGCAATGAAGCTAACCCTATGATGGTCAGGAAATCGTGTGAGAACTATTCATTTCCATAACACGGACTCAAAGAACTGTACAGACCAACTCACAGACAGCCTCTTATAAGAAATAAACAGATTGGCTAGTTCAATCTCGCTCTTTGAAGACCCTCATAAATCACAAGCCTTATGGTATGGAGCAAGTAGGGTTTGCGCTGAGGCGGGAACAGCCGCTAGACCAGGAAGGTCTAATAACTATTTACAAAAAAAGGGCTTACTAAGGTTGATTTCATTGATATTTGGGTTTTATAAATACACTAAGATACTCTATACTTTAGAGAGGACTTCGTTGCCTTCAATATCCTACACAAGGCCGGGTCCTCTACAATACTCCTGTCTCAACAGATTAGCAGAGTATACTTTGTGCATTGAGGAGTGATATTTGACATGATATGAAGTATGCTGGTAACCCTGGACTGCAAATATCTTAACCCCTAAGCGTCTAAAACGCCCAATATGGCCATCTGCATCACTGAACTTAGCAAAGGTGGCATTTTCTCATTTTACCTCGGTTTTCTGATTGCAATACATCATTTTAAAGCTCTTGTTCTATACTACAAGATCAACAGTGTCGATCATGTCAAACTGAAGTCATTTTCACACAAACAGTTGATTTGCAGCAGGGGGTCCAGTTTTCCTACACTACAGAAAATACACAGTGGACGCTTAGGGGTTAACCAGGTATAGCATGGTGATTTCAGGAATTTTATAATAGATTCTTAATAGCCCATTGTAAAACGAAGTGTACCTCTTGCAACTTAGTGCCATCTGCCGTATTGAATATCCGAACAAGAGTGCCTTTATTGCTTGCAGTCGCCAGGAGAGCTCCATCGAGAGAAAGTGACAGACAAGCCAGGGAGGAGTCATGTGCCTGAATGAACCTTGTTTTCTTCGCCCCATACAACTCCACCCGTACTTCACCCTTCCGCTGGCCAGGGCAAGCGAGAACACACGCTTTCGGTGTGGGAGAGAGTGCACATATTCCTTTGGTGTTGGACAGAGTTTCAATTTGATGAAGCAGCTTCAAGTCCGCGAAGTTGTAGACATAGATTCTGAATTCTAATACAACAACAATCCTATCCCTCCGAAGCCGAACAGCTCGCACTTCGCTTCTGAACGAGAGCTCCCCTATACACCGGCTTTGATGGTCATCCCATATCATCACCTTGTTGGACGAATACCTCGGTGATTTCCCTCCACCAACCAGAGCCAATATGTTGCACCTGAAACTTCGCAATCGTCATGGTTTTAGATTACGCATGGACAGTTGAAAAGCACAAAAAAAAACCTGTACAATTGAAACTGTGAAAGGCTCCACTACAATACCAGTAAAAACCTTGGCCACAACCCCCTTTGAACCATAGAAATATGCGTTTCAAGTTACTATAATCAACTAAGGTGAGTTGGCCAATAACCGGCGCTAACCATAAACGGACTCCTATAATTACTTCAATGACACTCCACTGTGCCAAAAACCAACAATCACTAAAATAGTTATGATTTTGAGCACTACTTGGACTCACCTCATTTGTGGGAACTATGTTTATTCTAACTCTCTTTATCATCCTTCAAGACATATTCACTGTCAATTTCAGTCCAAGTCTACTGTCACAGATAGGCAACATAGACCTTGGACTTTGAAAATTCATAACTTATTCAATATAACTCCAAAAATTATGATTCAACTTGGGGTAGATTTAGAGTCAATTTGCTAATCCATTCAAACTATCACATTGCACCTTAGATTACTATAAATAGGCGCAGTGCTTAAAGTATCGGTTTATGGCATGTCCACCTTATTAGCTTCCAAAGTGGACTTTCTACTTTTAGCTTGAGCACTGAGGGCATGAGACAGTTTCTGACGTAAACCCTGCCAATTGTAACGCATGACACAACTGCATAGGCAACTTTAGAAAGAAAAGAGAGCCACTGTGAAACTCGAAATACAATCAAATTGATGGAGATGCAATCGGTCGCACCTAAACAACATCTCGACAATAGCAATCCCAGCGCCATCGAATTCTCGACGGAAGGTTTCCTTGAAGGGCTCACAATTGTAGATGCGAAATCCTGTCTGTGTGCCACATGAAAAGCATCCATGGTCCTGATTGAAGGCAACAGAGAGCAGAGATTGCTCTACAGCTTCGGGGCTAGAAATTTGGGGCGAGACTGCGGCTGAGCCTGGTGAAGATGGCATCGAGTCATCACTCGGGTACGGGTCCTTTTCAAACATTATCACAGGCAGCAGTAGAAACCTGAAATCACAGCAGAGAACATGAAGAGGCACCCTAACGAACCTTAACCCCTAAGGACCAAGGATTTTCAGTTTTTAAATGTCATTTTCAATTGATCGTATTGTGAAAAATCAATAATTCAGATGTGACCAAATTTTATATCATTGGAATCAATGAAGAACATTGCATGTGTTGGTCAAACAATAAATAAAATTGAACAAAAAGAAGTCTACATAGGACCTACTCAAAACTGCAAAAGAAACATAAGCCCAATTTGGGCTTCTTGGTCTTTTAGGGGTTAACCTAATCTTCCTCTAAAAGGGTCGAGAAATTAGTATATACATGAGTGTCCGAGTGCGAGCTTTCAGTTCCGAAAATCGAGACAGTTCAGTTTCTGAGACTTGAAATCTCTTCGCTAGATTTATTGCATCGGGTCAAATTGGAGTAAAATCTCACAACCTCAAATGCGGCTTACCACATAAAAACACTAGTTATTGCATTGTTTTCCTGTGTATGGAGTTATCGCATTGTTTTCGTGTTGTATTCGCAAGAACCTATAAACCTTGTAAATTAGAGTGACATGAGAAATCGCGAGCTCACACCCTAGTAGGAGTTGTCACACAATTCTGTCGTTTGTTTCCAAATCCATCTCCGTCCCAGAATCTCGTTTCAAACATTGTATGTCAGAGTTCAAGACTTCTGCTCCGAGAATGGAGGCACAAGTCTTGAAATCTCTACAAGAGAACTAGTACTTTGAGACAAGATTCTGAAGCTAAGAACTGAAAAGAAACTTCAAAAACTTTGCACACACCAAAGAAAGAAGGAAACCAAAAATCAAGATTATGTATGAAATTTTCACCTCTTCTTCGATGTCGACTATGAAAGAAACCCAACCTCCAAATCAAAAATTGAACCGCGCCTTCTGAGCTGCACGCATTCCGCTACCAAGCTCAAAATTCACGCTCTTTACGAAACCCTAAAAATTCACCACACTGTCAATCTCAGAAGCCAATGCCGCCGAATCATTCGAAGACCATGGGATAGCAAAGTCTCGCATCGCAACGATCATACCTCGCCACTACAATCCCGAATTGGCAAACAGAAAACAAATTCACGTGGAAATTCAAACCAGTCGCAGAAAAGCAGATCAAACAAACCTTCACCAGAACATCAACTTCGTGAAGATCAGATCCCATTCAAAGAAATCCAAACCCTAGCGTGGTGAGGAGCTTCCACCTTGTAGTTGGCGATGGCGGAGGTTCGGAACATTCGTTTGCAACGCACAGCTCCGACATACTAATGGAGTTCTACTACACTATTTATATAGTGTGGTGTTTATATAGTGTGGATTCATCATTCTATTTTTGTTTTATTTTTATTTTTATTTTTTTCATATTTATTGCTTGAGGCTTGAGTGATCCCACATAGCATAATAAGGTAGAAGCACCCATAACCGACAATGTACCCAAAATCAACGTGTAGACTGACCCAAAATCAATAACAACCAAACTCAATGCTACTTGTGTAGAAAATTTTCTCAACCAATCAATTTCTTGCACTATTACTTATATTAATCAATTTCAAGAAGCAACTTGGGCCGGTTTGTGAAATCACATGTTCACGGAGTTGAGATAGTCTAGTTATCAGTTTTGGGTGATAACTAACTTTTCACTTTGAAAATTTGTAGAAGTTTTAATTTCTAAAATAAAATTATGGAAAAAATTGCATTCTTTGTGATTTCTATTTTCCTATGAAGAAAAAAATACCATCCGCCTTCTATTCCTACTGCACATAGGCCAAAAAGCTTAACATATCGGTTATGGGTGCTTTTACCTTAAAGAAATGGGAACCAATACCTTCTTGCAATGGGACCTCAGTCTAGTTACAATTAATTCCTAAACGTCCTCACCCCTCTTTGGATTGGGCAGTTTTGCAAAGATGCATTATAAAATGCAACTAAGAGGGACATTTGAACTTTATGTATGAATAAAAGTTGTACATTATGAATTTTAGATTCTATCCATACAGCTAGATCTACGATTGCTATTACTAATATTTTTGTATAAAATTTGAAACTTGAAATTCAAAAATATTTTGTAATTCAATTATGAATAAGATATTGACAATTTGTGGATGAAATTTGTTGTGGTTGGTTGAAATGTAATACTCTAAGTGTAATGATTTTTGGAGATTTTTTGGTTGATTAATTTTATGAGTTTCTTTTTTCCAGAGCACTTTTAGACTAAAATCTTTGAAATTTTTGGTGAATCACTGCAACATGAAATGAGGCATAAAATTTTCACAAATCATCTCCTTTCTAATCGGATCACACAAGCATGAAGCTAACTTCCCATAAAATGTTCAGTAAAAAATCCACACTGCAAAAACTGCATGACAAATGAGAAAATGGAGTTTGCTTATATACATCATGCGATTTTGTCTTGGTTGGGCAGTTAGGGGTTAAAAAGTAAGTTTACGTGGCAATGACACGGTACTAGTAGTCCCTAAATTCATGAAATACAAATTATGGCATTCCTTCATTACTTAAAAATGTGGATCTAAGTGAAGATTATGTTTCGATTCAATTTTCAAAAGGGTGTTCCATTGCACTGCTTCATTATACTATGCAAGGCTAAGGTGGAAGTACCTATTACCATCTATTTAAGCAATCTGAACTTCACTTTGAAAACATGCTAAGTGTCACAAATTTTTAAGGAAAAGATAAATTTTAGTGTAGTCAAATTCAAGTGATTTTTTTAAAAAAAATTGACAAATTTGGTAATTTCTATGAATTTGAAAAGTGATATGCTCTGAAAATACAAAATCATCCCTAGGTGAGGGCCATGAGCATGCCAAAATTGCTCTATGATCATTCATAGATTAATTGGTAGTTAATTGAGAAGTAACCCCTAAATGACAAAGGGGGTAAGGGCAAAACCTAGATGTGTTATAAAATGTTACTTTTGCAACTTTGATGAAGTTTGGTTGAAAAGAGAAAATGAGAAGCATGCACTAGTAGAAAACATGGTAAAAAAGAACCGCAGCCAATTTTGGTTGCGGTTCTTTTTTACCATGTTTTCTACTAGTGATGATGTTTAGTAATTATCTGTACAGTCAAACTTTCAAAAAATGCTTTAGACACTCATTTAATGAATTTAGAAGCATTTACCATTTAATATTCACCAAAATTACAATTTTTATTTTTAGAATTTGAAATTTGGTATGATTGTTTAAAACTAGACATTCTATTCTAAAATTAAAAAAGCAAAAATTTCAAGGAAGAGAACATCAATACTTTCCCAAAATATAATTTTTTTTAACACTAGGACAATTGATGTTGAGGTGTTTGTCTTTGAAAAATTCCTTAGTGAACCTCGATATTGCAAATGAAATGCACCAGACAACACTTGAACATGATTTCTACCCCCAATTTCGACAAAAAATCAAAACTCAAGAAATGTCATTTCCTGACCATGGGTAGTAACTACTGTTTGGGCTGCAACCAGGAAATGGTCAATTGGTCACTTGAAGGTTAAACAACTCCATTTACACCCAAGAAAGCTATTTGATTCATCTTATACTAAATTGATTTCTTAATCTCCTTACTATCTTTAATAGTTAAGCCACCACTTTGCAATCTCATCCTTAAAGTATCTAAAATTGCCCCATTTACACCTAATTTCACCTATTACTTATTACATTTGGTGTTCATTTGAAGTGAAGTGGAATTGAATCAAATCCATGGTGGATTTAAGTAGAGTGCACAATTGGGTTCAAGGCGGAATTTGGTATATTTATCTTAAGAGTAATATGCCTTGCCAAGGGCCTTGGGGTGCTACTTTTGTTAAAATTGACTATGTGAGTGCGTCACTACACAAATAGTGTCATTTATAGGATATATTTTTTAGAATGTTGTGTGATTAAACTATAAATTTTCAACAATGTGGATTATAGGTATGCTTATAATTGACCTTAGTCCCTCATATTCACACCTTGTACATTAATGGTGATAACCTAAATACATCCAATTTTGCAACACATGTTGTTTTTACATATTTTTACCATTCAAGTGCTCACTAAATATAATCAACAATAAGAGATTGAAATGTTATTTAAGAACCATATTAAATTTTATTACCTTCAATGTAAGATCATAGTCATGTTTGGTATAAAAAAAAATTAGCTCATAACATGATATGTCATTTATGTTACACAAGTTTTTTACTATGGAATATGATGTTTCATTTATATTTTACAAATTTACAAATGAAACACTTCCAACACATGATAACGGTGATGTTGGGTTATAAAAGGTAGCTTTGAACATATTGATTTGTACAAGATGCATCACTATCAATTTTCCTACACATTTGTCATGTTATGTTGCCACATTTTGTGAATAGTTCATGGCATGTGAAAGGTCCACTTTTTCATTTTAGTTCGAAGGGCTAATTGTCACTTATAAGCGTCAAGTGGCCAATTGATGTACAAAGGATGTAAAATACCAATAGTTGTCCAAGAATCAATTGCTAATTGTAAAACATTAAAGGGCAATTATCAAACAAAGATCAACAATCAAGATGCCTTTAACCCATATGAGTGGTTTACAAACATACATCCAATAGGCTATGATTAATTATTTGTGGCATATGACTCTTATATTGAATTCTCAACCTAAAAACAAAACAAGTTATCTTGGATCCATATGATTTACAAACATATAATTATCTGATAGGCTACAACTCATACAATTGGATTCTTAAACATGCATACTCCCTCTGTCCCACTAAAAAGTTGTGATTTGGACTTAAAATTTGTCCCAAATTAAAGTCGTGATTTTAGTACATTTACAATCTGTGAATGGAAAGCCTCCCCAAATTGAAAAAAAACCCAGGTGTATGATCATAAGGAATTGAGAAAGAGAATTGACATACTGACACTCCAGTCTCCAATCGTTCCACGAGAAAAACGAATTCGTGGAGTTGTTTCTTGTCGTCCTCAATTTCTTTGCAACTTGTAGTCACACATGCTTCCAGGTTTGCAAATTTCCTAAATGGTAGAATGTTATGGTCAATTAGCAAAATCACTAGATTGCTTATGAGTATTAGTTGTATGAAGGCAACATGTAGCGATCTAGATGAGTGTGAAATGACAAGTCTTCCGCGTCAAGTGTTTTAAGGTTGTAGTCAACCCTAACCCTACAAATTTCAAGAGTGATTTTGTGGTGCAAAGAGTTTTGATTTTGGTGTGCCAATTGCCCTCTCGTGCGATGTGGGGGATTAATCGCAAAGTTAATGAAATCACAACTTTTTAGTGGGACAGAGGAGTATTCAAAAACATAAACGCATTTGTTCCTTGTCTCCATTTCGTTCTAGTGTGTTGTCCTGGGGGTGTACTATACTAAACACGTACAAGTATACGTGACTGCACAAAATGGATATTAATTTGAACATTTTCGCATGGCGTATACATACAATAAACAATATTTAGAGCTGAAAATATTGACGTATACTTACATTAAACAGATATTTAGGATGGAATAGATATGTACACAAAGGTTTTTAGACATAGAACCCCTCGTATACAGGGGATTTTTAGAGGTCATGAACGCACATGATTCTCTAACATAACGTAGAGTGCACCCCAGGTGTGTTGTATGAAAATGTCATTCTTACAATGTCATTCTAAGCACCTGTGCTCCCATGGTTGCACAAGGCATGCTGTGCTTACGGTGCTCTGAGCAATCCAGAACAATAGAAACAATTATCAGAAGAAATTAGATTCATTAACATGAATAAAAGGCTCGCTGAATTCATAGGCACAATTCATACGACCTCTTACAAGTCTGCTACTAAAACGACTTCACATCTAGGCTGTAAAACATAGGTTTACTGAGGATGAGCTGAAATAAATTGTTTGCTTTTTTGTGCGGATAAGCTCCATCAAAAACCTCACTCTCAGTTCTTTCTAGCGAGCAAAGCAGGCAACAACGTGTACTACAAGACTCTAGAGGCAGAATTGGATAACAGTCACTCAAGGCAAAGGTACAAGACAACCATTAAACACCCAATGATCCAGGTATGACAGAACAGAGTGGCAGACGGTCATATCAAAATGACCGTGCAACCGATTTCATGACTGATAAACTCACCAAGACAGTGTGTAGCATTTTATAGACAACTCCTTATTCTAGCGGCGCTTACAATCCCATTGACACAATCAAACACAGTTTCTGAAATTTCTGACATATGTACAGTACCCTACTATAAGTATCCGATGCAGAAACTTGACAGAAAGGAGAATTTCGAAAAAAGCACTCTGTACTCAAAAATCCTTCAATAATCCTTCAATTCAGGAATAGTAAAGTGTATTGGATAGATAATAGAGTCTATTTTCACGTAATTGCTCTTCTCATGTGCATGCAAGCTTCCAATGAACTCACTGCTCTTTCTCTCACAACCCCAGCAGTTCACAAAAATGTCGGATACTTACAGTAGGGTACTATACACAATTTTTGAAATTTCTGAAACATCTAAAGTACCATCCAATAAGTATCCGATGCAGAAACTTGACAGAAAGGAGAATTTCGAAATTGCACTGTATACTATAACATTCTTCAATTCAGGACTCGTACAGTGTGTTGTATAGATAATAGAGTGTATACGAAATTTCACATCGATTGCTATTCTCATTGATAGATGATAGAGTTTATTTTCATGGTACAATAATTTCACGTCGGTTGCTCTTCTCATGTGCATGCAAGCTTCCACTGAGGTCACCGCTCACAAAAATGACGGATACTTATTGTAGGGTACTATCTACAACCAAACACAATTTTCTGAAATTTTTTCTGTGCTCGCAACCCAAAGCGTACATCACACGGTAAGCGAGCCTACTATAAAATCGTCACAAGACGAAGACAGAAAAAGATAGTGTAGAGAAAACAGAGCTTAAGCGATTCGACAAGCGGCGAGCGAGCTACCGGCCGTCAGTACTTTCAAGATCCTCATCCTCCTTATCCTGGTCCTTGACGTCGTCGTCGTCCACGTCGTAATTGGGATCCAGGGACTTGTCAATGGCGCGACGGGCGGGTCTAAGTACCGGCGCCAGGGCGAGCTCGAACGCCGCCCACGTCAGGAGAATGCCCGCCGCGGCCACAATGAGCGTGCCCAGCAGCCCCCGCCCCCTCTGTTGGTTCGCCATAGCCGACGAATTTGCTGCAACCCTAATGTTCAACAATCGCCGAGGAAAAACAAGCAGGTCGCAATAGGGAGCCAGAAATGTTAAGGAATCCGTTTGTTGCTTGAGTGAAGGCCAAGTGAGTGTTGTAAGGCAGGGAATCCACTTGCTTGGGGTCCTTTACTACACTGAAATCACCATATACTGTGGGTAGATAATTGCTGTGAGTACCAGTGATCCCACGATTAGTTTGTGGTTTTAGAGTTATTCATAAAGTAGAGTACAACATATCCCCAAGAGGAAAGATAAGGCAGAACTGGTTTTTTTTAGCTTGAAAGGCGGCGAAAACAAGTTTAGGCTCCTTTTTTTTTCGACCAATCATAAGGCTCTACGTTGTCAGTGAGAGATTCGAACCTTGCACCTCACCAATGCAAGAGAAGCTCCTCCACACCGCACTCATGTTCCCAAGAGGGAATCTATCCGTGCCCCCACACCAACCCTCATGCTCACCCAAAGCAAGTGCTTAGTGGCTTGTGATTGACAAGTACAAAAAATATTATTTGAAGGCTGCAAACTCCGGCCAGCAAATAAGGTACCCCTCTTTTATTTTACTAATAATTCTATTTAGTGCAAATGTTACCACCCATGGAGAAGGTCAGCTACTTTTGCTATCCAGGTATGTATAGTAGACATGCCAATGACTGCACAAGTTCACCACACAATTCCAATAGAAATGTAAGGTACCGCCCAATCACCGCACGTTGTGTGGTGAAGGGATCCAAGTAAATTTCCATTAAAAATCATACCCAATGTGTTTGACGTGCACTAAAAGTTATTGTACATAACATTTTTGAGTGTGATTTTTCAATGTGAATCGCAACTTGACATACCACAATCTTTCAAAATTTGAGACGGTGTAAGTTTCTACATTATCATGGGGAAGGATTTGAGTATTGCTTGTGTGGTCATTGGCATGTCTAGATAGAAACTCCAGTCCTCTTTCGAGGCCGGCGTGAATAAAGTGTCTGTTCGTCTTGATAATGAGTCGATGCCCACCGGACAAAGGGACATTATTACAAGACTACTCTCCTCTTTCAAGGATAGACACTTTAGTAACCAGATATAAAAGTAACCTACAATACCCACTTAGTAGGTATTTGTGTCATTATTATGTTATAAAATGGGGTTTCTTTTGTTAGTGGTCGCCAAGTCATGGTTCCTGGGTTGGTTGGTGAAGGACGTTTGTGTTGACATTATACGGTCCGAGTTCGATTCCCGTTGAGTCCGTCTGAGCGTTAATGTGATATATACATGACTTGGTGCTGCTAGCGGGTTTATCGTAGGCAGGAAATTTGTACCAACCAATCGGCCCCTACCCACCTTCCTGAGACAAGTGGTGACGCCAGGCTAGATTGTCTAAATAGTGGTTCTCATCGCTACCCCCCTCTTTTTATTCAGTTGGTATAGATTGATTGTTTTCTATTCGTCTTTTGTGTAGAAGGATTGAGCCAGCATATTGGATAGCAATTTTGTTTATTTCTTTGAATGTGTGTTGAACAGAAGTTTCAAATAGTTTAAATTACGTTTCGAGTTGTTTCATTGACGGGACATGTGTAGTTCCTCGAGCCCCTGCTGAGATGACTATAATTAGATCAACTTTCCAACCTTGGTGACTGATGCTATTAATTAATGGTTGATATTTTTGGATTTTGTTGTTGATTGTGTTTTGGAAAAATCGATCATTTGTGTATGTGAATTCAATAAATTGGACAGTGAGGTTGTCTACTGGGTTTGATGGTAGAGTGTTTTGGTGTGGAAGTTCTTTAATACATAGCAGATCGGGTTTGAATCTAGCGTTGCAATGGCATCGTTCTTGTCTACAAGTACAGGGTAGGAGCCAAGAGGGGACTATATTTTCTTGTGGGTTGTTGTTAAATGTTCCTGCATTCATGAGAGTGTAGCATCTTGATTTCTGCGATGATAGGATTAATTTTCTGAGTTCCCATACTGCTTTATTATGTCTCTTGGTTCTAAGAGCGTGTATGTGGTGTTGATTGCATTTTAGTAGTACATGGAGCCATGTGTCTGCATCAGAGGAGTTACAAATTGGACATGTGATTGATGGAAATCTTTCTATGCCAAAGAATAGTTGTTTTCTAGCGTTGCCCATGTATTGTCCGGTACGAAATTTTAGTATGCTAGTTTTTTGTGAATCTGTTATTGTAGAGTCGGACCAGAATTGATTGGATAGTTCGTTATCTATGACCGGGTTTAGTGTCCATTTACTAATGTTGGGGAATTGTTCAGCTATTATTTCTAAATTGTTTTCACGGTCGTGCTTAGTAATGTATGTTTGTAGGCATCTTACAGGGCCTTTGTCAGGGCCTTTGTTTGGTCCAGGCCATGTGTCTTTTTGGAAGTAATATGGTATTGTGTGTGCAAATTCATATGAGTTGGCAGCGAATCTGTATCGTTTTTTAGCGCCATTTTTTGCAAGTTGGTCTGCTTGCTCATTGCCTACAATTTTTGTATGTGCTTTGACTTTATATATGGTAGTAGGTTGTGTACGGCGGTGTAACATTTCTACGATAGATGTTAGTATGACTTTGTCGGCGTGGTTATTATGTTGGGTTGGATGTTTTATTTGTGTATTGAGTAGATATAGGCAATTGAGGCAGTCGGTGAATATGTGTGCGGGTTCATTTGAGTATGTAGTTGTGGTTAGTCGGAGTGTTGTATGTATGGCCATTAGTTTGGCTCTAAAGCTGGTTTGTAGCCCTGGTAATCTTTCTGATATTTGTACTTCTTTTGTTGAGTTGTAAATTCCGTATCTAGCTTTTTCTTTCTTCCAGTGTCCGTCGTTAGCTAATGTGGGCGGGAAAAAAGATCCATCGGTGTAGTAACTGTATTGTGGTGGGAACTTTAGTGTGGTATGTATTTCGTAGTTTGGAAGTGGTGGTGTATCTGTGGTGGGTGGATGGATGTGGAGTGGGTATAGTAGGTTTTTCCATTTGGTGTTTTTATTTACGGGTGTGTCACGAGGTGTGGGTGGAGCTTGTTGTATGTGGTATTGTATTATTTGTAGATTTTCAATTGTTGTTTTAATTGTGTCTATTTGATTGGGTGTGCCAATGCTATGGTTTTGGTGATGAATACAGAAGATGTGTATTGCTAGTGGTTCGATCCTTGGTTTGTTTAGGATTTGAGGGATTAAAGGTTCTTCGTATGTGATAGTATCGGCTGCAAAGTGAGCAATAACATGTGTATCTGGGAATGGTCCGGTGTGTGGTGTGTAGTTTTGGTACCAATTGATTTCCGGTATAACTAGTATTGTGATGGTGTTGGGGTCATTTTTGGCTGCTACTCTTGCCCAATGAATTGCCTGTTGAGCTGTTTCTTCGTTATGTGGGTGGGCGTAACCAATTCCTTTCCATTTGTATTGAAAGGCAGTGCCTAATGAACCAAAAACTTTGTCTCTTGTGAATGGGGAGTAAAATTGTGTAATATGTGTAGAACATGTAATTGGTGAAGAAAAATACGAGTGTGAGATGTTGAATGTTTTTGTGAGAGGGTTAAGGAGAGTTTGAGGAAGAGTGTGCTGGGATGTTTTGAGTGGATCTTTGTTTGGAGTTTTAGAGTTATATCTTTGATAGAGCCATACTACTTCTGTTTCAAAGGATTGCGTATGCGGTACTAGGCTGTGTGTACTATAAATGGCGTTGTTGTATTGTTTCCATAACCAATTTATTCTGGTGGTTGGGATGGTAATGAGATGTTTCCCTGTGTTGTCGTAGATGTGAGTTAAAATTGGCATGTCTACCTTAGATCTGCGATTGCTATCACCAATATTTTTGTATAAAATTTGAAACTTGAAATCGAAAATTCTTTTGTAGTTTTATCACGAATAAGATATTGACAATTTCTACATGAAATTTGTTGTGATAGGTTGAAATGTAATATGTTAAGTGTAGTGATTTTTGAAGATTTTTTGGTTGCTTAATTTTATGAGTTGACTTTTTTTAAGAGTACTTTTACACTGAAAATCTTCAAAAATTTGGTGAATCACTACAACATGAAATGAGGTATAAAATTTTCACAAATCATCCCTTTTCTAACTGGATCACACATGCACGAAGCTAACTTCCCATAAAATATATAGCAAAAATCCACGCTGCAAAAATTTACTGACACATGAGAAATTGTTTGATTCTGTACATCATCTATTTTTTAGACGGTTGAACGTTTAGGAGTTAATACTCCCTCCGTCCCACAAAAAGACTATGATATCCACTTAAATTTTGTCCTAAAATAAAACCACGATTTCCAATTGTATTCATTCATCGCCGGCAATTAAGCTTTGTGCACACTTGGCGAGTGCTTCAAGGCATTGCAAACAATGCTGGCAAATAAAACCATGGATTTTGATTATACTAATCATAGATTTTGGTCATGCTGATAATGAACTATTGTTATGGGCTTTGATCATGTACATACTTTTTGGCAATCAAAATACTCTCTCTATATTCACTCAATCCATGAATTTGCATCACAGTCAACATACTCACTATGCAATCACGGGATTAAGTTCAATACATGGATTTCAGTGAAAACAAGGTCTTTTTGTGGGACGGAGGGAGTAGGGTTTTCACTCTATCTCCTAAATAAGAGCATCCGCACCCATGCCCTCCTAAAGTCTGACACACGCAATAATTAAATGAAAAATGCTAAGGGCCCTTCAAAAATGCCTCTTGACCTTCAATCCTAGCGTGTTAACCCTTTAGTGCCCAGGTAACCAGTAAATGGTCACTAGATCACTAGAAAATGAAATGTTGTAAAATTTGTGAATCATCTCAATCGGGTGTTTGAAGTTCAGAAGTGTAACTTTTGATTTTGCAGAAGATGTAAAAAAGAAAATTTGGAATTTGACTTTCTTAGATATCCAAATACCTATGTACAAAGTACCAAAATACTACAAATACCTCAAAATATAGCAAATACTTACAATACAACACTTATACTATGTGGTATTTCTTGTGTTTGGAAGTTTGTTATCTTGTATTTTTTTTTGGATTGTGTTCTCTTGTTCTTGTTCTATTAGTGTATGTATTCCGATCTTGATCAATGTACCAACTCCTTTCTTATTTTAACGTATAAATTTTGTCCTAAATCGTACATGGATAAGTAATCTCATTTATAAAATTCACAATAATTATGTATAAGTCCGTTCTTGACATGAAAGATTGCAATGGAGAGGTGCTGGCACAGGTCATTGCTGAACATCTTCACTTTCGTTTTTGAAAATTTGACCCAAATTCTATTTAACTTTGAAGTCACTCACCCTCCAAAATCTCATTTTTGAGTGTGCATTATACAGTGCAAAGACATACTATAATCTTCTAATCCAACGGTCTGATTTCACCAAGATTTAACCGACACTTGTTTCATTAAGCTATGCTTACATTTATATAGTCGAATGCTATTAGTAGTATTCCTAATTTCAACAGAGAAAGTTTTAAAAAACATCACCCAAAAAGCTATGGTCTCTCCACAACCACCATGGGCACTAAAGGGCTAAGAAATGGCTCTTCAAATCTAAGTTTAGTTGACATTCTACTTGTGATTGGTCCATTGCACTTTTGGTGCTTGAGGTGCGTTCAAAGGTGGGGGAGTGTAAGTTCAAGGGCTCTTCAAATGTAGACGAATAATTTTAGCGAGTCAACTTTAGCGTGCATGGGTGCGGATGCTCTTACATCTGTACTTGGCAACATGCAACTTACAGTGTACCTTATCAGTTGAATCTAGTGTTTAGCCTAGTGACACAACCAACAAAGCAAACAATGCACAAGTCATGGCTCTTCACCACATGATGCAGATGAAAATAGTTGCACACAACAACAGACAAACAGTTTTCGTGCATGTCAGTGCTAACCACTACTCAGTCAGTCATGTCAATTAACCATACAACATTTGAGTTAACCGAAATCAGAACAGGTGATCTGACCCCCGGAATATAAGGAAACCAAAGTCTATGTTGTCTATGAGTGTAACCAAAATCAAATCAAATAGTGAACCCAACATCCTCTACCTTTAATTTTAGACTTGAGCTTTGCAAGCCAATCCAAGTTATCACAGCCACCTAATCAAACGAGCCATTCAATTATATCTGAAGCTTGCCACATGCCTTGCCATTATCTCAAATTGAATTTAGGCCAACGCCTCCAAGCCTGTGCTCTCTGTGAACTCACCTTAGACTGAGTTTGGCCACCTTTGTGACGGCAAAACTAGTTTACCCTCCTTTCTATTTTGAATTCTTTGGAAACCATGCCAGTTTGCTTGGTTGCCTTAGGTACCGGTTAGACTCACCTTACCTAACATGTATTCTCTCTTCTTTTTGGTTAACTCTATTCCTGCCACCAAACTGTACAAGTATAACGCATCTACACTAAATAGTGGAATTAGGTTGCCCCTCACTAATTTCTCTACATTTGACACTATATAAATATTTATTGTTATTGTACAAGAATGCACTACTTTTGAGTTAAATATTGTTGTTATTGGGACTCATGAACCTCCACGTGTACAAATGGAAATATCTATAGAAATATTTGTTGACTTTGATGGCTTCATAACGTTCTTCAGCCCTTGTTAGACTACACCCTTTCTCTATAGTGCTGCAACGGTGTAAACTACTAATAAATAAAAATTCAACTCTCCAACCCTCTTTACTTGTCCTAACTAAAGTTATTTTAGATCCTCCAAGATGCTTGTGATTTCAACTTTTCAAGGCATTATAGATGTAGATCCTTCACATGCTCCATGTGCGATGATACCCCTTTAAAGAACGTTATGTTGTGACGTAACTTTTTTGGGGTAAGGCAACCTAATTTCACTATTTAGTGTAGGGTTGGACGGTCACACTCATGAATCCTTGGCATGAATCATATGCACTTTTGGAGATGACATCCAGAGCTTTAAGGGCAGCCTTTTATTTGGAAAAATGTCATGTTTGATTAGAACATCTATGGATTTTTTTTATAGATGCAAGTCCTTGTAGCATTTATTCATGAACAATTTGGATTCAAATGAATGACTTAGTTTTCAATCAACAAATCTGAATTCACAGAGAAGTTCACGAGTCCGCTTGCACTACTCACAAAAGTGTTAGAGTTCACTGTACACACTTGTCGTACGTGACGAATTGCATTCAACAAGTCTTGGCACCTGGGCTGTGAGTGCAAAGTGGCACTGCTTGGTTCACCTATCGAGTGAAAAGTGACGCCTTCTCCTTGTAGTGTTGGATGTCGATGGTGGACTATGGTAGAATTGCATGAATGAATATGGCTCAACAAATTGAAAAGAAACCTTAAAATGGGCCTCGATTATTGAAACAAATAGGCCACTTTTGGCCCAACAAACAAATATTTGGAACGAAGAAAGATGTGAAGGTGGTGTGGCATAAGCGACTTCCAAATAAGGGTCTCATTTTGCAGCCTTTAATCACTTGCTTAGTGGTCGTGTTTGTGCTAGTGAGGTCTTTGGCCTTGCTTGTTCTGCCCTAGTTGTTGTCATGATGTAGAGTTGAACTTCCATTTTTTTTAAGGCATAACCACATGAGCAAAAATAGACAAATTATGCACTTCCATTGAGCTAGCGCCTTTCTAGAAAAGCCAAAAACTTTCAAGTAGTATTCACCTAGAAGTGTTCCACAGTTAACTCTCTTAACACATCACCCAAAAGGTGTCACATATGATTTTTGAAGTTAAAAAAAACTTTAAAAATTAGTGTAAGTCATTGTTGAAGGGATGTTTTCTTCCATCTCATATGGTAGTGCATTGTTTGCAAAGATCAATCAAGTACTTCCATTCTACTTGTGTTTGTGGTTTGGACCTTTAGCAATAGCCTTGTTTTAAAATAAATATACAAATAAATAAATAAATGGCTGAGTCATATCATTCTTTAGCTAGTACTGCAACACACCCTTTTGTTTTGGGCAGAGAATCAACATATGAATAGGGAATTGATAGTGTGGAACATGTAGAAACTATTAAAGAAACAAAAGTTTGTTGAGATGCCAAGCCATCATTAGGTAGAGATGGCTTTGAGAAGATTACAATTCTTGCAATGATTATGACCTTGCAATGTTGATTCCCAAATGTGAACAGTGGGGCTGCTAAAAGAATGTTATTGTGAGTCCGCGACAAATTTCTTTTGGTAACATGGCTAGGTCTTTCAATTGTTGTAGCTTATTTGTATCTCTTTTTGCAATAAAGGTATGATCCTTTCAATTTATTTGTGTCCAACGAAAAAAGAAAAGAAAAAACATCTTTCGATAAGTGAGACATCTTAGAGAAACTTCTTGATTGTAATTTAACCCTTAAATTTCAAGAAGGTCCTAAACGAGCAGCCCAAAGGAATAAAAAATAATTAAGAGAGCTGCCCCCAATAGTAGCCCTTTGAGTAACGTGAACAACCAATAAGAACTCTTCAAATCCTCTATGAATAGTGTCACTTCAAAAACAAATTTAAAAAATACTATGAGATTTCGGCTCTGCAGTGAGCTTTGTGGTTCTGGATTTAAAATTTATTCATTAAAAAATTAAAAAAAATTAAAAAAAAAACATTGTTGAATAGTGTTGGCCAATGTTGGCAGCTCTAGTATCCATCAAGATCTCAAACTGCCCGACTCCCTCCCCTCCCTCTCCACCAATTCTCTTTCTAATTTCCTTGAAATGTATAATTTACTAAAACATGCGTATTTTCTATATTTAGCTTTGCTTTTTCATCACCTTTCCAAAGCACCAATCCATTTCAATTTTAGTTGAGAAAATCTAATTTTTTTTCTTGATTATTCTCTCAAAAAAAGCCCGTGTGCCTTTTTTGACGTTATTCAGCCACTCTGCATGTTCATCCATCATTTGATTTATAGTGCATCATGTGAATTTCGTCTATACAGTGCATTAAGTGCAACCCTTTATTTTTCATTTTTTAGAAAGTAGGGAGGGTGGGGAATGAAACACGAAGGTCATAAAACATTGTCAATGGAGGGAAAAAAGAAGTGGCCCAATGTTTAAGGAATTTTTTATTCAGGTTGCCCATTTTCTATTGGTTAGCCATGCTATTCTTGGGTTAAAGTATTATTACTTGTAATGTTGCTCTCTTTAAAAGTGAGGGACATGTGGGGATGTTCAGCAAAGACCATGCATGGTTACCTTCCTTTCTCATAATATTCAGTAGCCTCTGTGACTGCTACCTTCCCCTCAACAGAATGATGTGGAATTTCCCACATCATTTCATCCTCCCAATGAAATGATGTG
Organism: Pohlia nutans; assembly: GCA_022496805.1. Lineage (NCBI taxonomy): Eukaryota > Viridiplantae > Streptophyta > Bryopsida > Bryales > Mniaceae > Pohlia > Pohlia nutans. The sequence goes on from CM040097.1 coordinate 10,318,527, forward strand.
GGATATTCCACATCACATCAGTAGCTATGGGGGCATGAGGCATTAAGCAAGAGCAACTAACTATGGTGAACAGTAAACGGAAGCACTCACTCAGTCACAATTCAATAGTGTCCTATAATTGTTTATTTGATTCAATAGCCCATTCAATTATAGATCACTGGTCACTCTATATATAAAGGTGGATGAAACTAAAAAAAACAACCTTCTTGGAGGCTACTGAATGTTATGTTAGTTTTTCAAAACTTCCATCTGTAAGAAAACAGGGGTATCTACTAGTTGTTCTTGAATGATAATGTAGAATATGCTGCACATTCTCCTCAAGAGCAAGGCAGAGCCAGTGAAGGCTACTGAATGTTATGTGCGGTCAATGTAAAGATGGATTGCAAAAATTAACAAACTGGCCCATGACATCAGATGATAAACTGGCCCATGACATCATAACTTGGCTAAATACGGCAAAAATAATAAAGAAATCGAAATCCACTATCTTTGGAGCATAATGGAAGGAATTAACGGATACGGAATCAACATTATCAACGACCAATCTCTACAGTTTTATATTCATTTTTTGCAAATAGGGTCAGTATCCACGCAAGATCTCTGGAATGTTTTTTTATGTTTTAATTTTTTGTGGAATATGAGGGCAAGCCAATTGAAGTGAAGGGCGCAAAGGCCCACTGCGATTAAAAAAGAAGATCTCTAGAAATTTTCACACACCTTCTCGAAAGTTGGGTTGATTTTCATCCTATTCTAATTATCTCCAGTATCCTAGTATGACAAACATATCACCTCAGTGTCATCTATAGTTTAGTGCAACACCAAAATCATGTTTCACAGAGTAAATGAACTTTTCTTTGTAAACAAGCGGCTACTTGCGTAATCTCTGTCTTAGTATTTACCTTAGATTAACTTTTATGTTGTTTAGCCATGTAACTTCTTGAAACAAAAGTGTTTTTGTGTTCTCTCCCCTGGTGGGCAGAGACAATAAAATACCTTGAGACCACCATCAAGAAGATTTTGAATGAATAAGTGGTGTTCTAAATGAACGGATAAGATTTTCAACCAATAAGGACCGTGACTTCCAAATTTTGGCACAAATAGGGTGATTTTCAAATTGTGAAACAAATGAACAACAAGGTAAGGTGGCATGCTTCTTGAGCTTACATAAAAAGAAATTCGTCGGAAACACATTTTCTGTAATGTATATTGGAATTTTAGGGTTTCGAGCTTTGATGTGCTATTAAAAACGCAGTTTTAACAATTTTGAAGAACGGTAAATTGGAATAGAAAGTAGAAGGTAGCCCCACACTTTCTTAGTTGAGACCGTTTTCATTTGAAATTAGGAACTAGGTGAAAATCAGCGTTTGATTGAAAATCAATCAAGCATGGCCCCACGGGGCTCCTTGCATGCTCAAGTGTTAAAAAATGTAGCTCCCATTAAAAGGTTTGACAGCTTGAGTAAAAAATTAATTTTTTTTTTGCGAATCCGGGCGAGATCGATGGAATTTGTGAGGAAGGGAAGATACAATCCAGAATCAAGAGACGGTCCATACAATGATCCACAGAAGAGAGGGTCTTGACTGAGACTGGGACACAGAAAATCCTGTGCAAGCAAGCAAATCTGGGGAGTCAAAGGGCCTTTCACCCGCCAGTAGCCTTTTTTTAGCTCGCGAAATATAGCCAAAAAGCGGAATTATTTTTAGAAAGAGCTAAATTTAGACCAAAATTCCTTTATAATCCTTTGTCCCATATTAAGCTTCTTCAACCCTCAAAATAGAAGTATTAACTCCAATGATGCAAATCAATGGTGTGGACCCTCAACCAGTAGGAATAGTAGTTTGAGCAAACATGAAGTTTGTTATGGGACAAATTCAAAAGAGAATTAGGAAGCTTAACATGGGACGAAGGGAGTACCAGGAAGCCCTCACTCGAGGGAATACGTATTGAAGCAAACCTTCCGAGTGCTTTACGGTATTCATCCATCGTGATATATGGTTGATTGCCTTTAAACCACCAACTTAAGCAATTTGTGTATTTACGACAATGATATTTTTGGTGAAATATTTTTCTTTCATTCTACATAAGGTTTAACAACGTATGCATATTTTTCCACAATTTTATTCTCAATATTGAAATTGATATAAATTTTAAAAGTGGAACTGATTACACCGGGACTCAATATCAACATATAGGTCCCTCCTATGCCTACACTATGTGGTACTAATTTCCACTCACGATAATACCCAAAACCACCAACTAATTCTTCACAATGCTTGGCTGCATGCCATTGGTTTGCTTGCATAGTGAAATTGGTGGTTTTGAGTCTCAATTGTGGTGGGCTCCAGGAAAAGCCTCACATGCCAAAGTTGGGGGAGTTGGTGGTTTTAGAACAAATGTTCAACGTTATTTTCATCCATTTGATAAAATTCTCATTCATAACATTTAGTAGCAAGTGTGAGGTCTGCCTTTCCATCCATCCATGAGTTGGAGTCTTCATGCATGACGATGATGAATGTACAACACATGGGCTCTCCACTTCCCTATGCTAGTCACTAAATTTCCACATGATGTCTGGAAAAATGGGTAGCTAATGATGGAACATGAGGAATATGGTGTACATTTTCCTTAGAGGCAAAGGCAGAGGTAGCACTAGCTACACGGAATGGCATATTTAGTGTCTGGAACACTATTTCTCAAATTCAGACACTATTTGATTTTAGGGAGATATAGTGTACTCGTAAGAAAAATTGAATATAGTATTCCAATGACATATGGCAACTCTATAATAAATATAGCATACCACTTCGTGTCACTCTCATTACTTGGAAAGAATATGGCATTCTCAATGAAAGTGGGAATGACAAGTGGCAAACTCCTATGTAATGTCAAGGGACACTTTCTCTTCACTTTTGGACAAATTGTGGTAAAAAAACATCAATTCTCTCCGGACACTAAATACGCCATTTAGTGTCATAACATAATAGAGTAGTGCAATGGAGCCCCTTTTAGAAAACTAGGTCGAAAGAAGATCTTCAATTAGATCAACTTTTCTAAGTAGTGAGGAAATGCCATTTGTATTCCATGAAATGTGAGACTACCGTGTCATTGCTACGTACACATAGTTTTTAATTGTAAGAGCATGTCCAGTAGTATGTGATTTTGAGGAACCAACACCAAGATTTGGTATAGCGAGCTCCACTTGCTCCAAAGTCCGGCTCAACAACTACCCACTAACGCCAAAAAATAGTATTTGGGACCAAAGTTTGAGTTTCCCCGCCATCTACAAAAGCTTTAGTGCAAGCAAATTATTCACACCAAGCAAGCATCTTTGCTCAATCAATAATTAGATAATGAGCTTCAAGAAGACTATTAACTGACCCATGTTTCAAAGCCATCAAGTTCTTTTCATAAAATCTTCTTTTACTAAGTGGCTTTCGTGTTCGCACAAGGAGTGTTGTTGGGCTACTTCTTATTCTTAAAGGACATATGCTTTCCCGACACACCCAAAATCTCTTTTAAACTCCATTTTAAGCATGATTCTCTTCTTAATTTACTTTGGTTCTATTCTAAAGAAGTATAGATCCCTCAAAGGTGCCCATTTTGGCATTTAAAAAACCCCATTTGGTGCAACGGAGTAGAAGTTATGAGTAAGATTCTCTCAAAATACTATCAAGCCCGTGGGGCTTGCATTGTCCTTTAAGGGTTATCTAACATTCCTCTAAGTTAAAAATGGCCCTCAAATTAATTAAATTAATGCTCGATGAACATATTTGGTATGGAGTTGCTGGGCTTGTTTTAACTAAACTGTGGTCCTATCGCAAAAGGGGGATGGCTCCCATTACTCTATTATGCTATGGTACTAAATGTCATGTTCAATTATGATGAAAGTGCTACAATGCAGATTGTTTCATTGGTACCACCTGTTCAAAAAATGAAAATTTGCTTAACCCCTCAAGGACTAAAGCTGATTTTCCAAGTTCGGTCAGCTCACTGTGGAATGAGTATTGATCTTCAATTCTTGAGATTTTTTGTGGTGATTCTACTCTTTGTAACGAAGATGGGATGGTAATTTGCGTACGTAGGTGATGTATAAATCAAAAGATACAATCATGCAAAGGTGAAAAACCTAACTGCGGGCAGCTCCTGAAAATTTTCATACAATGAGCTATGCATTTTTATTTTTGCACACAATTGCCAAATTCATTTTACCAAATTTGAGACTAAACTTTGCATTTTCGGCATTTTTAGAAAGTTTCAAATATGAGCAGCATGCCAAAAAAAGGTGCAACCAACTTTGAAGCTTATAATCTTACTATTGAAGAACCTTGAACGGTTGAAAATTTGTAGGTTGTAATAAATTCAAGTTGCTTGAAATATCCTACGGTTGAATTGGTCAAAAAGGTCATAGATCAAAAAATATTTGTCTTTTTATGAGAAGGGGTACTTTGGAGTGTTTGGAAAGGAACATAGCTGTGGTCCTTTAGGGGTTAAAATTCTCTAAGGTAACTATATTTAAAAGCAACATTTTCCTTAAATCGCCCCAAGCTCAATCTTCTATAATAAGTAAATTCTGACATCATACTATTAATGAGAATATGCACAATCTGAACATCAGAGTCTAAGGTCGCTTTATGGTCAACCTATAGTCAACACTTTGGAAATTCATAACTTATTCATACGGTGTCCAAATAATGTATGCTAAAGTGCATTGGAATCCTCTTGAACTTGCTATTAAGACCCACCAAAAATATTCTCTGTTTTATGTGTGTAAATAGGCTCAGTTGGTAAGAGGACGCTTTAAGGTATAGTTACCTTACACCAAACTGAATGCACGCCGTGATATAACTTATTCGACAGAGGAGGTCGTTGACTTTCTACCAAAAGTCGCCGACGGTAGAGCCAGTCAATTCGAGCTCACAATCCGCCGTCACAACGTCGTCACCATCGACCTTCCAGAACTCCACTACTCTGTCAGTTTCCAAGTCTCTTTCCCACAGATGCTTTTGGACACTTTTTTTTTTAAGATATTCTTAAAGCAGATGAAGAAATCTATTGCCAAAATATCTTTCAAGAACAAAGCCATGGAGAACAACATAAGTTACCGACAACAATCTCAAGGACATTGTAAACACTAGCTAGTCTACCCTCCATACAATGACACGATATGACAATATTATTGTTTTGAGCAATACGCACGTGACAAGACGTTTATGTGAGTAATCCATGCCTGCCACCTTGAAGTTAGGGCTACCCAAACAACTCATAATAGAGAGGGATAATTGTACCATCTAGTTACAAGTACAAGATTAGGAATGTTGAGTTGTCGAATTGTACATTCAAACTTGTCCTGTTACGAAAAGCAAGTCGTGTATGTGACTAATCCATGCTTGCCACCTTGAAGTTAGGACTTCCCAAACATGTCATAATAGAGATTTAGGACAATTGTACCATCTACTCACAAGTACAAGATTAGGAATGTTGAGTTCCTATTGTACATTCAAACTTGTCCGCTTATCAAATCAAGTCGTTTATGTGACTAATCCATGCCTGCCACCTTGAAGTTAGGGCTTCCCAAACAACTCATAATAGAGAGGGACAATTGTACCATCTAGTTACAAGTACAAGATTAGGAATGTTGAATTCCTATTCTACATTCAAACTTGTCCTCTTACCAAATTTTTAGTTTTTATTTTTTTATTTTCTTGTTGTTGCATTCACTAAGTACTAAGATGTTTTTTTATTTTATAATATTAGGAGAAATCTCTTTTCTTACTCTTAATAAGGATATCCTTTCGACTGCATTCAAGGACCATAAATCAACAACCTTTTCCAAATTCTATGTTTGATTTGGGCATTCGTCCAAAATTTGTTATTGAAGACCATTGTGTTTTCAGAAATGCAAATTAGCTACAATACTACACCTTGAATGAGGAATCATATTCTATCTGTGGGTTGGGGTCTCAAATGTACAATTCTCCAAAAATGTATTGTTGGAAGGTACATGTCTACACTCCACAAATATATTTACAATGCGTTACCCAATGAGCAGTAACCACAATGTCCTATTCTAACCTCTACTTAGTGTTGATAGAATGCTAACTTCTGTGTCCTATTCTAACCTCTACTTAGCATTGATATAATGCTAACTTTTGTGTCCTATATATATCCTAATCTATACTTAGCGTAACTGAATAATACTACATAACATTTGAACAGTAGCTTTCAAAAAGGCTGCCTTTTAATTTTATCCACCTTTATATATGGAGTGAACAATGATTTGTAATTGAATGGGCTATTGAATCAAATAATAAATTACATGACACTATTGAATTGTGACTAAGTGAGTGCTTTCGATTACTGCTCACCATGGTTAGCTGCTCTTGCTTAATGCCACCTGCCCCCATATATAGCTATTGATGTGATGTGGAATATCCCACATCATTTCATTGGGGGATGAAATGATGTGGGATATTCACATCATTCTGTTGGGGGAAGGCAGCAGTCACAGAGGCTATTGAATGTTATATGGATGAAAGTCGAGGGCATCCCCACCAGAGGTTCTGTATCCCTAAATGTTTTACCAACAATGAAGCCTCTGAAGCCAGTCAACCTTGGACTTTATACAGATGAGAGGTCCTGTAAAGACGTGGGTGGGAAGGATGAGAACACAAAAGCTACCACACAATTGTTCTCTGCTACCGTATCTTTTCACTTGTGTTTCTACCAAAAGAGCAAAAGAAAACTTTGGCCTGGCAGTTATTGACCATCCTACCTACCGGACAGGCCTAGCGGCTCTGAAATGGAATACAGAAGTCCTACCAAGCATCTCAATTACTGTAACGATGTGCATGATTTTTGTTTTTGTTTTTGTTTTTTTGACATAAACAAAGGGAGACCCTTCAGTTCATTGCGAGGAAGAAAACAAAAAGCAAACATGTGCATGAAATTTCGTCACCTGAGTTCAGCTTCTCTTGCAACTGCCGATCAATTGATCCATAATATTAAGTATCCACCGTACTCATGGCACCAGCATGCATGGTACGGTAGTCTTTTATAGATAATTTCCTGCCAGGGGTACATAACGCAACCTGTGGCGAGGAAACCAGGATCAGCTCATAAAATATATGGATTGAATATTGATTTCCATTAAAAGTTATATATTCCGGTAGAACCGGAAACTCGTCAAAGGAGCTTCGGGGACTCGTGCAACTTCCTGTAGCTAGATCGATCAGTCCGGTCTGTAGATCTATCGGTCCGGGGATCACTGATCGAGTGCAGGGAATAGAACTCCCGTAGAAGACCATCTATCTAGCACCCCGGCGCGCCTTCTCTTTTTTCAGTTCACGGCGTACCTTAAGCCAGTCTGTGGAGGTAATCGATGGCAGTTCCTGTCAATTTCGCTTACAGTTTGATACCATGAGGTGAGCTTCTGGGGCTCTTTCTGTAAAGTCTGTATTTTAAGAGTAAAAATAAAAGTCGTTTTGCATAATGGAACGTCTGGGTGAGTGGAATGTTTGGAGGAGTGGAAGGGTGACATGGGAGGTGGTAGTTTGCTCAGTTTTGACACTTGTACTTGCTACGAGAAACTGAGTTCGATTAAAAAAACAATGGTGACGTATGCAGTAAGTTGCTAGTTAATAGATTCCGGAGCTCATACAAATGGAGGACTCTGTGAACAGCCGTAACTTTGTTGTAGGTCTTCTTCCCCTCACTTTGAGGTGGAGAAAGCGAGGGGTTTCTCTCTCGCTCTCTCGCTTGGACCTGTCCATCAGACTGCTTGTTCGCCACTTCAAAGCTGTGATGTTCGCCACTTCAAAGCAAGCAGGACTTGAATGAATGGTGCCTTGAATTTCGAATTAGGCTCTGTGGACCAGGTGTGTGTGTGAGTAGTACTTGTCATTTGATTGTCTGGGTTCTCTTGTTTGTGAGAAAATAATGTGATCAGTGAAGTGGTTTTCTGTCTCGTCTTCTAATCCAATCTCAACATTTGCTTACTTTTCACACGATCGAAGATAGCTAGAGTGCTAGATGCTCAGGTGACAGGCACCCTGTGTATATATATTCTCTGGAGAATATGTACCAGAAGTGTACATTTCGGGAGTTCGTGTCACCTGAGCACCACTCGTCCCGGCTCCGAAAATGAAAACTGATTTCTAGATCTCGGAATGAGTGCGCCAACAGTAATCTGTTGGCGCCGATCGAACGCTAGACTTGGAATCGAATGTCGACTGGGTCGGGCGATCACTTGATAGATTTCGAGGTGTCTTGATTGCGATGAAAGGTTTGGGAATTCTGAGAGAAACTATGCGCAATTGGATCGTGATGCAGGTAACGCAAGAGTGTGCAGGACCGGACAATTGGTGGTGGGATTGCAAGCAAAGCTAGTGAGCTATGGCGAGTGAGAAAATGGAGTCGAATTCCAAAGAGGACGTGGAGCTGGGAGCTCTGGAGGCCGAGGTGCGCGCGGCCATGTCCAATGCGGGCTCGCGTCGCCAGTCGCTCTCCCGCAGCATGCGTCACAGCAGCGCGCGTCGCAGCAGCGTCTCAGCGTCCGCGCGCGGGCTGGGCTACTTCGGCGGCTCCAACCCATTCGAAGCCGCCTCAGCAGGCGGATCCTCCCGCGCCGACGACGAGGAAGAGCTCAGGTGGGCGGCCCTGGAGAAGCTACCCACTTATAACCGCTTGCGAACGTCCGTGTTCCAGAAGGACACAGGATCGCTGCATCACGTCGACGTGAAAGACCTCTCCACGGTCGATTTCAACAAACTCTTGCTCAAGATTCAGAACGTCGGAGACGACGACAGCGAGCAGCTCCTGCACAAAGTACGCGCGCGTCTCGACCGAGTGGGCATCGAACTGCCCACTGTCGAAGTTCGGTACGAGAATCTCTCCATCAAAGCGAATTGTCACGTGGGCGACCGGGGACTGCCGTCTTTATCAAACGTCGTCCGAGATATCGTCGAGAGCGCCCTTGATATGATCAAAATTCTGCCCTCAAAGAAGCAGGTGCGAATTCTTTTGTTGCTTGCTATGTTGCTATAAGAAAAATTGGGTAAAAAAATAGAGTATATGATCGCCATAATCTTATAATTCCCTTATCATTGGTGTGTATCCTATAGCCAAAAACTCTATAGAAAGCTATGTATTTGTGGTAAATCGCCAAAAAAATGCTTTCTATTTTTGAAGTTTCAATTTTCAAACCGCCAATGGTACTCACCATTAAATTTTTTTGATGCGCAGGTGCTCACCATTCTAGACAACGTGAGCGGCTCCCTGAAACCGGGCCGAATGACGTTGCTGCTGGGGCCGCCAGGCTCTGGGAAAACCACGTTGCTGCTTGCACTCGCTGGAAAGCTTGATCGGAGTTTGAAGGTGCACGGTAGCATTACTTATAACGGCCACACGCTAAACGAATTCGTCCCCCAGAAAACGTCCGCTTACGTGAGCCAGAACGACCTTCATGTCGGCGAACTCACGGTGCGCGAGACGCTAGATTTCTCCGCTCACGTTCAAGGCGTCGGCCCCCAATACGGTACTCCCACCTCTCGCCATGTCTTTCTGAGCAATTTTAAGTAGATCATATGATGACTCTAAGAACAAAGGAATGAAAAGGAACGAAAAGGAATATCAAAATTGTTCAACTTTTCTTCCTTGCTCAATAGTATTTTGGATGGAGTATTGCAACTTTCTCTCGTTAAATTCATGGAAATTAAAAATGTGTAATTTCTAGCACACATCAAATCTGAATCCTGTTGGTTTCGCAATGTAATCGATCATTTTTGAACCTTGGTCTTTTAGGGGTTCGCACACTTAATTCACACTTGTCGGTGCAGAGATTCTCGAGGAGCTTCACAAGCGGGAGAAACAAGCCGGGCTCAGGCCTGACGCCGACGTCGACACGTACATGAAAGTAAGTCTAAGTCGCCATTTGAAGCCCAATCTTGAGGGTTTTGTAGCATTTTCTCGTTCTATTGTATTTTCGTAATCCTGATTTACATGATTAAATGTGCAGGCATTGGCGCTGCCAGGGGATCATGGAAGCCTCGCGGTAGAGTATACCTTGCGGGTGAGAGCTCCCATTCCTGTTTTTACACTTCCTTGTTGATCACATCCATTAATCTTTCTAGCTCATTATCACACGGTCTCACAAGTGGGACAGTTCCTGATTTGGAAGCAGAAGGAATCTACAATTTCCAAACGTTTCTTGGTATTTATGATCGAAAATTGCAACTTCATCTCGGTCAAACTCAAAAACACGTCTCGTTTCTAGCACTCATTTCTAGCTATCCTTCAGCAAACTTCATCAGGTTTTGAACTTTTTGAGTTGAAAGAGAACGCTATTGAATGAATTACGATTTAGCTTCAACGTGATGGAGGTTAACTTTTTTCTGTGTGTGCAGATGCTGGGACTAGACATCTGTGCAGACACCATAGTCGGCGATGACATGCGACGAGGAATTTCTGGGGGTCAGAAGAAGCGAGTGACGACAGGTATTTGCAAGCTGTCGATCAGGATACTGAAAGTTCTTTTTGTTTCATTGGACTCAATTGTGTTGATCATTTTGAGCTTCATAGAATCAAATGGAGGCCCCATCAGTGCAACTGAAAGTTTTTCGATGCACTTTGATTCATTGGAAACAAACTCTCTGAATTCAAACCCTAATCGTTTCTCGATTGTTCAGGGGAAATGATCGTGGGTCCGATGAAGGTGCTGTTCATGGACGAGATTTCAACAGGACTCGACAGCTCAACGACATTCAACATCGTGAAAAGCTTGCGCCGATTCACACACGAGCTCTCGGCCACAGTGCTGATTTCGTTGCTGCAACCAGCCCCGGAGACCTTCAACCTCTTCGACGACGTGCTCTTGCTGTCCGAGGGGCAGGTCTGTGTTTTTTCCTTGGTGGCTATATTGATCGCCAATTTGCTATTTGAAAAATGGGCTTGCTATATTGCCCCCGACTCTAAATCCCCCTTAACATTAATGCAAGAGGACAAAACCTACCCCCTATTTTGTGCATGTAAGGGGCCACCTTAAAAATTAACCCCCTCTTTCAAGGATTTAAAATTTCCGAGGGAGTCCTCTTGAACCACATTGGGGCCGTAGGTTCCAAATTTGCAAAAGAATTTGCCAAAAAGACTCTGGGGTGTCCAAAATAGAAATTTCAAAAAATGAGGCCGATGGATGAATAGTGCTTGCATTTATGTCGAGGGGGGGATTTAGAGTCGAGGCTATATTGCTATAAGAAAAATTGGTAAAAAAAATACTCTTCTGTCCCACGATAAGCTTCCTGTACCTTGAAAATAGAAGACTTAACTAGTCCAATGGTACTCCTCTGTTCCATAATAAGCTTCATCTACCTTGAAAATAGAAGACTTAACTAGTCCAATGGTGTGGACCCTTAGCACAATGGTGTGGACCCTGAACTAGTAGGAGTAGTAGTTTGAGTAAACAAGAAGCTTATTATGGGACAGAGGGAGTAGAGTATATTGCCATAATCTTTGCTTATCATTGGCACGTATAGCCAACAATTCTATAGAAAGCTATGTATTTGTAGTAAAAAGAATTGTGAATCCCCAAAGAATGCCATCTATTTTTCAAGTTTCAATTTTCAAATCGCCAACGCGACTCCCTTGAAAAAATTGAAAAAAAATCACTGCGCAGGTGGTGTACCACGGGCCGATTGCGAATGTCACCGAGTTTTTTGAGCAGTGTGGGTTCAAGTGCCCCGAGCGGAAGGGCATTGCGGATTTCTTGCAGGAAGTCACGTCCCGGAAGGACCAGCAGCAGTACTGGATGGACAACCGGAAGCCGTATCGGTTTGTGCCGGTGAGGCGATTCGCGGAGGAGTTTCAGAAGTCCCATATGGGCCTCAAGGTCAAGGACGATCTTGCGGACCCGTACCCGAAGGAGAAATCTCACCCTGCAGCGCTTGCAAGACAGAAGTACACCGTCTCCAAGGCCGCGCTCTTCAAAGCGACTTTCAACCGCGAAGTCGTCCTCATGAAACGAAACTCCGTCGTCTTTGTCGTCAAGGCTGTCCAGGTACCTCCCCTTCCCCTCAACTTCTAAAAGAAATCTGGGATTTTACGACTACAAGTATACGACTCAAACTAGTCCATACTCCCCTTCCCCTCAACATCGAAAAGAAATCTGGGATTCTACGACTACAAGTATATGACTCAAACTAGTCCGTAATGACTAATGACAATCATAACGAATCCTGGATTTCTTCTAGTGCATCCAACATTTTTTTTTTCTTCTCATTTTTGATGATTCTCAATAGAACCCCACTTTGATTTCAAGATTTTTACAGTTTTGAACATGAATCAATAAGAACCATATTGTAAAGTATAATTTCAAGTACTGGGGTTCAAAACTTTTGAGTTTTAAGAATAACTTTAATTTAGTCCATAAAATCCTGGTGTTTTTTACTGTTTTGGATTTGGGATCGTAGTATACATGAAAATGAACCTTAATGTTTATAGTTTTTCACTGTTGTCTCAGTAATTCAATGATGCAACCAATGCAAAGCAGGTTGTCAAAACTTGCTTGCTACATTGGTTTCTCAACTTTCAGTTGCACGTCCATTAGATTTTTTCGAACCATAAAATGACCCCAGAGACTGAACTTGAGCTCCTCGGATGACCACTTAAACCCTAAACTCTAAACACTGCTTGCAATTCTCAGAAAATGTAACACAATGGTAGCGTTGGTTTCACTGATGGGGCTTCCATTTGATTTCTGTGAAGCTCAAAATGATCAACATGAACCAAAGTGCATTGAAAAACTTACAGTTCAACTGATGGGACTTCCATTTGCTATCTATGAAGCTCAAAATGATCAACACAAACTCCAATGCATTGAAAAACCTTTAGTTGCACTTCCATTAGATTCTACGAACCATAAAATGATGCCAGAGACTGAACTTGAGCTCGGATGTCCACTTAAACCCTAAACCCTAAACACTGCTTGCAATTCTCAGAAAATGTAACAGTTGGTTTCACTGATGGGGCTTCCATTTGATTTCTATGAAGCTCAAAATGATCAACATGAATCAAAGTGCATTGAAGAACTTTCAGTTGCACTTCCATTAGATTCTACGAACCATAAAATGATGCCAGAGAAGTCCTGAACTTGCAATCCTCACAATGGTGGCGTGGGTTCGTGTGCAGGTTACGGTGGGAGCATTCATATCGATGACGGTGTTTTTCCGGACACGGCTACACCAGAACACAGTGGCATCAGGGCAACTGTACCTGAACGCGCTCTTCTACGCAGTGGTAGTGTTCATGTTCACAGGATTCGGCGAGCTAGCCTCAACAATCCAGCGCTTGCCGGTGCTAGTACGCCAACGTGACATGCTGTTCGCACCGGCATGGGCGTACTCGATCTCCGCCATGGTTCTCTCCATTCCCGTGAATCTCTTCGAATGCTTGATCTTCACGTGCATGACGTATTACGTGACCGGGTACGCGCCCGAAGCCAGCCGATTCTTCAAACAATTACTACTCCTGTTCTTGATCCAGCAACAAGCGGGTGGCATGTTCCGGTTCATCGGTGGCCTGTGCCGGACGATTACCTTGGGCTACACCCTTGGCTGGATCGTCTTGCTCCTCCTCTTCATGCTTGGGGGTTTCATTATGCCGAGGCCTACTCTCCCTGTGTGGTGGCGCTGGGGTTATTGGCTCAGTAACTTGAGTTACTCTGTGAACGCCGTTGCTGTCAATGAATTCACAGCTCCTCGATGGCACACGGTATGTAACGCATCCCCACATTGATTTCTCTTATGAATCTTGTCTGACAATTTTGTCATTATTTCCAGAGACGTGTGACAGAAAGTAAGCAAAGTGTCTGTAACTTGAAACTATTTCCACAGCAGTCTGAAAGACAGGAAGCAAATAGTCTGACTTGTAATTGTTTTCATAATATCAGTGTTTGTAAAACTGGTTAAATTTAGCTGTTAAATTGTTGTCTAGCTACAAGAACAAAGAAAATCTAAGAAACTTCTGAAGCGATTAACCCAAATTTTCACGTGTAGGCATCCCACACAAAGATGAGGATGAGTTAAGATTTTTTACAAAATAATCATGTTTTTTTGGGTGTTTTTGTAGATTGTAAGAATTTTTTAACCAGTTTAGCAACGTCAACTAAAACTTCTCACTATTCCACCAAGTCCAGCAACTTACCTAAGGCTCCTGTTGCCATTAGAACTAAGGATCAAAAATCATTTAATGAACATTGTTCTGTAGTACCTAGATAACAGTTGGTTGAGTACCAATGCTCTGTAAGAGGATTTGTGCGAAAGAAAACAGATAGTAGAGAATTGAAATATCCTGATTCTTAGGAGCTCCTTTTCAAGAATGTTACGTTTTTCACGTTGTGACGAACTTACTGGAGTTTGTGGCATGGAATGGAGCAGCCAGATCCTTCAACACCTAGCCAAAGCATCGGTGTATCAGTTCTGAAAGCTTTCGGGCAGCATGTGCACAGCTACTGGTATTGGCTGGGCGTTGGCGCTCTGATCGGGTTCTATATCTTGTTCAACATTGGGTTTACTCTTAGTCTTGGATACATGCCAGGTAAGAATTCAAGACCATTGCTTAAACCCACCGACATTCAATTCTGCTGTGCACAAACTAGAGTTGACTTTCCATGATCATAGTGGAACCAATAAGCTTGAGATAGACAGAAATTCAAATCTTCCTTGTTTTAACTTACACTAGTACAAGTAACAAGAATGAGTATGGAAAGGTGACACTTACATGAAGTACTCGTATCTGACATGACACTAGTACAAGTGGAGTGAATTGCACCCCAGTTGCACATGATGTACAACTGGTTCAAAATTTTAAGCTTGTTGTTTCGACTTGTGCAATCGAAAATGGCTCTGATTGTGAGACCCTTCTGGAAGGGCCATGTTTTTTCATGAAATTTCATGGCTCTGAAAATGGCTCTGATTGTGAGCACAGCGTTGGGGAAGCCGCAAGCAATAATGTCGGAGCAAGAGCTAGCGGAGAAGGAAGCCAACAGAACGGGCGGGGCGGTGGACGGTCAGTCGGGGCGGAAGTCGCACAGCCGGTCACGCAAGTCCATGCAGGCGCGGTCGCTGGCAGAGATCATGAGCGACAGGAAAGGCGGCACCGGCGCGGCCACGCCCAGCAGCCGCAGCCGGCGTGCGTCGGTGGACCAGCGCGCCTCCGTCGACCAGCGCGCCTCAGTCGACCAGCGCTTCTCCGTGGACCACCGCAGCGAATCCGACGCCGAACCGGAACCCGATCACAGTTTAGATGTGGAGGCCGCAGGAGCTCCTGTGCAGAGGGGCATGATTCTGCCTTTCCAGCCCTTGTCCATCTCTTTTGACGATGTCAGTTACTTCGTCGACATGCCTGCGGTACGTGTGCTCTTGCCCCTATGCGTCCACTGTGTATTTTCTGTAGTGTAGGAACATTGGACCCTCTGCTGGAAAGCATCTGTTTGTGTGAAAATGACTTTAGTTTGACACGATCGACACTGTTGATCTTGTAATATATATAGAACAAGAGCTTTATTGCAATCAGAAAACCGAGGTAAAATGAGAAAATTCCACCGTTGCAAAGTTCAGTGATGCAGATGGTCATATTGGGCGTTTTAGACGCTTACGGGTTCCTCTCAACTGATGATCCATGAAAGCATTAATTATTAAGGATACTCTTTGCATCACTTAAAGCATTGATGTAAGAGTGTGATTTTTGGGAGATCAGTATGTTGAGATCACCATGTATGCGGGAGGTTGTAGAGCACTATGAGTGACAGTAGACAATCCCATTTCCATTCAAAAAAACAGTGGCCGCACACATTTAGCCAAATCTTGCTAATTGAAGTTTATGAGTTGCTGTTAAGTGATGATCCATGAAAGCATTATTAATTTGCATCACTTTAAAGCGAGTTTGATTTTTGGGAGATCAGTATGGAGAGATTACTTTTGGTACAAGAGCCAAATTTGTTGAGATCAAAATTATATCACTATGTATGCAACCATTCAAAGTGGGAGGTTGTATGAGTGACAGTAGACGATCCCGTTTTGAGTGGGCACACATTTAGCCAAACCATGATTACATCACTTGCTAATTGAAGTGTATGAGTTTCTGTTGACGACATGGGTTACTACAGGAGACCGGATAAGGGTTTAGTAGATCCTCTGAGCTTATTCTTGGAGACGATGAATGAAATTCATGATGTGCATAATGAGTATCTGATTCACGAGGGTTGGTTATGCAGGAAATGAGGTCCGCGGAAGTAACAGAGACCAGGCTGCAGCTTCTGAATAAAATCACGGGTGCATTTCGACCGGGAGTGCTGACAGCTTTAGTGGGTGTTAGTGGAGCTGGGTAAGAATTCCGCTATTAGTTTTTCACGCATCTCTTTGATCATTCAGAGCCAGAGATTGCAGGCTATGGATGAAACTAGGGATGCTTACACTGTGTTAATTTGTTCACAAATTGGTTTGTGACTGCAGGAAGACGACGCTTATGGACGTTCTGGCGGGGCGCAAGACGGGCGGATACATCGAAGGTGACATTCGAATTTCTGGGTATCCCAAGGTACAAGAGACGTTTGCCCGAATCTCCGGCTATTGCGAGCAGACTGACATCCACTCTCCTCAAGTCACAGTGCGCGAGTCTCTCATTTACTCTGCGTGGCTCCGTCTTGCATCCTCAATCGATCACGAGAGCAAAATGGTAAGAGCATGCACACCCTACGCCTGCATGAGCCCTTGACTCTGAAAACTCTATGAAGTATGCTGAAAATCCAAGGTCAGTGAGAGTGATGCACAATATGAGCAAGATATAGTAATGCTTCTATAGTCCCTCTGTAGCTAATTCAAGGAACGGCTCGGTATCCTAGATTGATGGAAAATAATGATTACCCATGTATAGTGATTGCGATTGGTTCACGCACTTTATAGAAGGTAATTATACAGTTCAAGGGTGCGGAGAGGACAGCTTCTGACACCAAATCTTGGATGTGATTATACTGTAGTGGGGTGAATTGAAGGGAGAGAGGGTGTGCATGCTAAGAAAGAAAGTGCACTCTAACAAACACTAGCACATACCTGTTCCACTGCAACATTGAATGTAGGAGAATATGAACTGGATAGCCGGTCAAAGTCTTACTAAACCGGATAAAAACCATTCGGGATGAAAACGTGACCGTTTTCATGACAATGGGTCGTGACAGATCACGTGACAATGTGCATTTAATATAATAGATGTAGAAATGAAATCCACCCTGCAGAGATAATCTCGAAAACTTAATCGTGTTACAATTGGCAGGGTTTAGGCTTTTGAGTTCACCACTCTACAATGTGAAAATGGATCTGGCTTGGTTTAGGGTTTATAATGAAGGCTAAGATTGATTGATTGATTGTTGTGGTGTGTGCACAGGCGTTTGTGGAAGAAGTATTGGAGTTGGTGGAACTGAAGCCATTGGAGAATTGCCTGGTCGGTCTGCCAGGCATCACAGGGTTGTCAACAGAGCAGAGGAAGAGGCTGACAATTGCGGTGGAGCTCGTTGCAAATCCATCTATCATTTTCATGGATGAGCCCACCAGTGGGCTGGATGCACGAGCAGCTGCCATTGTGATGCGGTGTGTTCGTAACACCGTCAATACAGGACGAACTGTTGTGTGCACCATTCACCAGCCCAGTATCGACATCTTTGAAGCCTTCGACGAGGTAATAATCTCGATCCCACGTTTCTTTCCTGACAGAACAAGAGAAGAGAGCAAGAAAATTTGAATTCAATGGTCTTTGCTTTTGCAGACAAAAGATTCTATCTGTAGCACCATTTCAAAAGAGACCACTAATGAAGGTTGAAGAATGTGATATAGAAAGTACTTTTTTCATTGAAAATCTCTCTGAGTTCTTTTTCAGCTTTTGAAATTTACAATTAGTAGGGTACAGTGTCACACCTCTTTTTTCCTATTCTCAATCTTCAGAGAATGCATATGTGGTACTTTCTCCTTGGAACCACCAGGGTCTCATATGCGATTCCCTGTGTGATTTCCCTGCGAGTCTCACTTTTCCCACTGAGTCTTAAAGCTGCTTATTCACCAGTTTAATGTTGACTCACATGTTTGTAAAAGGAAAGTTTAACAAGTGTCAACTCTTGAGGCTCGGTGGGAAAAGTGAGACTAAAAGGGAAACGCACACAGGGAAACCATTATGAGCTCCCTGTGAACTATGGAAGGCTCATTCTCTAATGATTGAGAAGTTTCATTCTTCTCCGGAGGTGAAGAATGGGCGTGAAGATTGAGAAGTTGTGGCCATTCTCATTCTTCACACGAGTCATACCTTCTTCATGGAGAATGGCTAGGATTGGTTCCACGATTCTCTCCCTGGGTTCTCAATCTTCAAAGAATCAAACTTCTCAGAAGAGTTGTGACACCCCCCTAGTGTTGATTTCTTAAGGCTTGTTTCTTACGTTGTCTCTTGCTCAATGCAGCTTCTGTTGTTGAAGCGAGGAGGTCAGGTCATCTATGCGGGTGAATTGGGTCGCCACTCTTATAAACTGGTCGAGTATTTTGAGGTACTTTTCTTCTCACATTTTGTACAGTCGGGTACAAGTTGCTTACGAATTTTTGACTCCTCCCTCATAAAAGCAGAGTCCCTTCCCTAAATTGTAATGTGCTCGATATGGCACCTATGGACCTACAAATTGAAAGGGACATTCCTACTCTGGTAGGAATTTTTTCTTACCATATTTGCAATCTTTAGAATCAATGCGGCCGCTTGATATAGGATCTACCTACTTTCAATGCTTACGAAAAAATTTGTAAGCATGTTGTACCCGACTGTACATTTTCAGTGATTCTTTTACTCTCCTTGTGCAGCCCTTGGTTGAAACTATTTTCAACCCAAAAGAACTTAAGATTTTCAACCCAACCTCCCATAATAGTAACTATATTTACCTATAATAGTTGATTGAGTATCACAGACCGTTTCATTCTCCAGTTCAAGGTATGAGAAGATCTGTGCCAAAGATAGAACTGGAGCATCTTCGATACCGTAATTCTTCTTTGAATTAGCATTGTGGGCTAAGGTGTTCATATTTGAGGGTACACACTACTTTGATGGTCAGTAAACTTAAGGCTTGTTTGCACTACAAGTAGAGGCGTCGTTTCTCACTCTGGAGGATCCTGTTCATTGTCGTTTTTTACTGTACATCCTTGTCGTACGTGACGAATCGCACTCACCAAGTCCAACCAAAAAATTGGTGAGTGCGAAGTGGCGCCGTTTGACTCATAGAAGGAGTGAAAAGTGACGCCTTCTCCTTGTAGTGTTGGTTGACTACCTTGCTAATCTGAGGTTGTGTGTCCATGTGAAGGCGGTACCTGGAGTGGCCAAAATCACAGATGGGTACAACCCTGCAACATGGATGTTGGAGGTGTCCAACAACGACGAGGAGATGCAGCTGGGAGTGGACTTTGCAGATCTTTATTTGAAGTCATCACTTTACCAGTATGAAACTTGCAACTCTTTTCATTTATTATGTTATTGTCACGACCGTACTCACCACTTGGATCATACACTATTCAATAGAAGTGGAAATAGTGGAATGGTAGCTTTATTCTGGTAAACACAACTGATAAATTAGTGAGACATAGAAGAACACAAATCAGAGAATGGTTGATTTTCTCAATTGATAGGAAAGAACTAATAATTATGGAAAGTATTATGGATTTAAAAAATTAGCTGATGAAAATGCAGGAGAGAGTGCTATTTATATGAAAATGTAAAATGGAAAACAAATAGATGGAACAATGAATAGACTATAAGTAATTGAATAGACAGTAATTAGAATAAACCAAGTAATTTGAATCAAACCGTGACTAGTGACCTTCTATTTCACTTTATGAACTAAAAATTGTTATGGTGATAACAATTTACTATATTGCTACATTTGTTAGCAACGTTAGGAGAGTAGCTAAGTATAATTGCTTCCGTTACTCCCCAACATTGCTCGAGTTACTCCTAACAAATGTAGCATAGTGTATGATCATAGTAGTGCTCGTAGCGAGTTTTCCGAACAATAATTTATGCAAGTTATAATCACTCATAAAAATGGTGCTTTATTATAGAGCTCCAGAACACTCCTTGCTGAGTATGATGTTCTTGTTTGACGTCATGCAATTAATTGACATGACAATTGTTGCTGCAGACGCAACAAAAACCTCGTGAATGAGCTGCGTGTACCGGCCCCGGGCTCGAGTGATCTGAGGTTTCCTACAAAGTTCCCTCTGACACCTGTTCAGCAGCTCTTTTGCATTTTGTGGAAGCAAAACTTGACGTATTGGAGGAGCCCAGACTACAACCTTGTTCGAGGAGCCTTCACATTTGCCACGGCTCTCATTGTCGGAAGCATCTTCTGGGGTGTTGGGAAAAGACAGTAAGCTCTCCACCTCATAATCAGACAGGACTTCACTCGTAAAAATTTGGTCCTTCATCGCCATATTCGTTTGATTAGGAATTTCGGCCATATTGGGACTCTTTGAAATCTACAACTGGTATAGAATTTCCCACTGAATTTATGCCAGTTGTAGATTTCAAAGAGTCCCAATTGGGGTCCCAATATGGTGGAAATTCCCAATTAAACAAATATGGCGATCTTTGTATCCTTTGTGTTTGTGACTAGTTTTTTGTGATTGAAATGGTCCCTTGTGACTCAATTTAAAAAAAATTGAGTCCTAAGGGACTATTCGCACTACAAGGAGAAGGCGTCGCTTTTCACTCGTTCGGTGAGTCAAATGGCGCCACTTCGCACTCACCAATTTTTTGGTTGGACTTGGTGAGTGCGATTTGTCACGTAGGACAAGCGTGTACAATGAAAAGCAACATTGTTTTGGATTCTCGCAAGTGAGAAGCGATGCCTTTGCTAGTAGTGTCGAGTCACAAAAAACAAGTCGCAAAGGACCAAAGTCTTACCAGTGAGTTCTCTTTGGCAGGATTCACGTTAAAAACTCACTACTAGAATCATACATTGTGTGCTACATTTGTTAACAACGTAGGAGAGTAACTCAAGCAACATTTAGGGAACCGTAATGTTGTTATAGCTACTCCCCTAGCGCTACTAGTTACAAACGTAGCAATTAGTGTATGATCCTATTACTACTGCCTCAAATGGTGTTACAATTGGTGAGGTTTAACGCGGTTATGTTTTTCTAGACTACTTTTGGGGGCTTTTGATAGTATGATGTGCTTTGCTTAACCCTCGTATAATATATTTTGTATTTGGTGGTATTTCATCAAAATAACAACGACCAAACACTTTTCAATATATAGCAAAATTAATAATCATGATAATATGTATATAATAATATATCACAATTCATATATTAAACCACAGTTGAAGGCTAAATACAAGTTTTAGAGAGGTAACCCAAGGGCCTTTTAAGGGTTAAAGTCTTGTTTTCCAAGTGATGTTGTACAGAAATCAAGCTTTATGAACCCTAAACCCTAAACCCTATGAAATTGGATTCTGATCCTTGTTTTCATGACCATGTGGCAGTTCCACGTCTTCGGAGTTGATTGTGACGATGGGTTCACTGTACGGTGCGGTTCTCTTCATCTGTTTCAACAACGCAGGCACTGTGCAGGCCATGATTAGTATTGAACGAACCGTCCACTATAGAGAGAAGGCTGCTGGCATGTACTCCTCCATACCGTATGCATTGGCACAGGTAACTATGATCACTAACTTTTTCATAACCTTTTTTGACGACCTGGGTCCCTTGTGAAGCCAAAACGTAAGGTAGAAAAACGGTTTAAAAAAAGGTGTGGACCACAACTTGGAGGGACATTGACCTTGGACATGGTGCAAGTGGTTGATGTCTTGGGTACTTGCAAAAAAAATCAAACTAGCTGGTACATGGGACATTAAGCACAAAAGGACTGTGTACCACCATAGATCAAGTACACTAAAATTGTGATTTAGTGTCCTAGACACTATTTCTCAACATGGACACTATTTGACTTTTTGGAGATAGTGTTCATGTAAAAAAAAAATTACTATAAAATTTAAAATGATAATTTTTTTAAGTAAACCTTCTGGTTGTACACTAATTATCTCATTTAGTGAGGAGGGGTTCATAGTGCGTGTGGGAAATTAGTAAAGGTGATACTAAATATCATTATGATGTAAAATTAGCATGATATGAAGATTTGAACTACTCAGTAAAAATTTCAGCCCTCACTAATTTTGAAATTTGGCAAAATAGCTGGAATTAGTATCACACGTACTAAATGGGATAATCAGTGTAGTGATTCAATGATGAATGACAACTTTATAATAAACATGGCATGCCATCTCATGTCACTCACATCACTTGGAAGGAACATGGCACTCTGAGTGGAAGTGGAAATGACAAAACACACATTTCGTTAAAACTGGACCACATTTCGTTTAAAGTGGGCTCCTAGAGTGCAAAAGTGATGGGGAGTGTTGCCCTTCTCAATAAAGATAGGTCCCCAATTTTTCTACAGTGCTCTTATTTCCAGTCTAATAGTCCAATTTTAATGAAATGTGTGTTACAAGTGAGAAACTCCTATGTACTGTAGGGACACTATTTCTCCTCGCTGTGGTAAAAGGCATCAATTCTTACTGGACACTAAATCAAAATTTGAGTGTTTTTTTTTTTTCCTCGTGGTGGGGGAAAATGCAATGGCCGTTTGTTTTAACATGTGGGAGAAAATGGTGCATGAAACAGGTGCTCATCGAGTTTCCGTATGTGCTGGTGCAAACCACGGTGTATGGGCTCATCACGTACTCCATGCTGCAGTTCCAGTGGACAGCAGCCAAGTTCTTCTGGTACTATTACATCTTGTTCATCAGCTTGCTCATCTACACCTTTTATGGCATGATGATGGTGGCCCTCACTCCCAACTTCATTCTGGCTTCCATCGTCAGCGCTTTCTTCTACACACTCTTCAACCTCTTCACCGGATTCTTGATTCCACGCCCGGTACGCTTGCACACCACCCCATTTACACCATCTCCCATATTCACTTGAAGAAAACCAACCGTTGTCTAAAATGATTGTCTTAACCTTTAAAGGGCTGATGGGGATAGTAGATACGTTGGCGTATATTTGACATTTGCTGTAAATAGAAAGTTCCAAATTGAGACCCCAATAGCTCATTAAAATCATGTTGACATGAATTTTAACCTCACTTTTGATCTTAAACCCATTAGAGGTGTAGAACCATGCCAAATACAATGGAATATTGTTGTATAATACTGGTCGGAAAGGGCTTTTTGGACCTTTAAGGGTTAATACTAATACAAATCGCGTTGAAACTTATATACAATTGCGTTAAAACTAACACAAATCCTTTCAAAAATAATATCATGTAAAGGACCAAGGATTCATGGGTTTCAAAATGAAATTTTCAATGAATTGTAATGGGAAAAATACAATTTAGATTAGACCAAATTTTATATCAGTGAAGAACATTGCATGTGTTGTTCAAAAAAAGAAAAGAAATTTTGAATTAACCCCTGAAGGACCAATCATGGCTTTAAAATGACAAATTCAATCAACCATATTGTAAAAAATGTAATTCAAATGGGACCAAATTTTATATCCCTAGAATCAATGAAGAACATTCTATGTGGTGGTGAGAAGGAAAGAAATTTAAGAAAAAAGGATGTTCACATAAGACCTACTCAAAACTGCTAAAAAAAAATAGTATGAGGTTGGATTTGGACTCTTTAGACCTTTAGGGGTTCAAAGTAGTCCACATAGGACGAACTCAAAAATGCTACTCCCTCTGTCCTATTAAAAGACCATAAAAACTACTATGCTGGAAAGTATTGTCGTTTTCATGGTCTTTTTATGGGACATAGGGAGTACTATAAAATATTTTTTTTTTAAGATTTTAAAATTTTAAAATTTTAAACATGAGGCCCAATTGGGATTCTTGGCGCTTGAGGGGGTTATATATGCTCATAATACCATGTGGTGGTTGATCACAGCAAATTCCTCCATGGTGGATCTGGTACTACTGGTTCTGCCCTCTGGCGTGGACCATTTATGGGGTGGTGGCTTCTCAGTTTGGCGATTTGGATACGCCATTGAAAGTGGTTGGCGTATCAGGTACGACCACAGTGAAGATTTATCTTCGCCAAACTTTTGGATTCAAGCATGAATTCTTGGCTGCCGTCGGTCCCATTCTCTTCCTCTGGATGCTGTTTTTTGCCACCATCTTCATCCTTGCCATCAAGTTCCTCAATTTCCAGCGACGCTAGAAAACAAAAAATGAAAAAATGAAAAAAAACTGGTTTAATTTTCACACATGATCATGTCAAGTTGTTCTACTCAATCAAGAACGTCCAAATGTGTACTTTCTGGTTGACCAAACTGAGCTTAGAATGAGGAAATGGATTATGGATTCTAATCTTGTCCAGTACCTAGCATAACATTCAGTAGCATGCACTGGCTCTACAGTAGATGGTGTAGAATATTCCACATCCAACAATACTTCAGGAGTAGCTCAGTGGGCAGGTGGAGGCTCAAGGTGATGAGCAAAGTGCATGAAGGAAAGGCAGTGGGTATGAAGGCTACTGAATGTTATGAGTGACTAACTTGTATGATATCCACTTAAACCTCTGTATAGAGTAGAGTAGGGTTCCTTTTGTTCCTAGACACAAGTGTCAGGACACAATCACAGTGGTTTAAATATGGAGGGACCACTCTCCATTGCCTTGCCTACATGGTGTACTGCTACAGTGCAAAAAAAGAAGAAAAAAAAGAAAAAAGAAACCCTGGTAGAGACTATGATGAAGCTTGCCACATGAGCATACCATCCTAGTGAGATCGGTTCAAGGATTAGAGCTTCAAATCTATCACTTTCGTAGATGATGTGTTTTTGAGGTCATTCGTAGCTAGGGATGCCTTTGATAATTTTGTTGTGTACTTTTTTTTGGTGCATTGTAACTGATTATGAAATTTGTTAGTTTGGTAGTATCCCATTCCCAAATTTCCCATGATTTTCAGTTGCTGAGTGTGTTTACTATTACATGGAATTATTTTTTTGAAAAAAAAATTGTGGATCTTGTCCCCATTTTCAAAAGACTCTAATGCAGTAGAATTTGAATTATTTTTATATTGTAAGACTTATTTTTAAAATTCTGTTCATAAGCGTGAGTTTACACTTCAACTAATGTGCATTTACATAATGAATTTTTATATTTGGTTCTCGAGTCTAGACACGGTATGGTGGAGTTGCAACATTGTTTGGACATGGAGCCATGTTATGATACTGAATATCTGGGAGTGAGATAAGTGACCTAATTATGATCCTTATCCAAAACCGATCTCTAGAAATTTTTGTCCATATTGTACACCTTATGAACATGAGAATCTAGAGTCAATTTTGAAATCAACTGACTTTGAAAATTCATAATTCATATACAAACATACAATATTAAAAATAAAAATAAAATACAAACTGAGTATTGAAAATCTAGAATCTTTTTTCAGTTGTCAACAAGATTCAACATACAATAGGAAACGTAGTCAGTCGTTAGGATTGGTAAGAAGTAATTACAAGAAGAGAAGTCCAAATTTTTTTTAAATTTTTTTTAGAATCTTGAAAAATATTCACAAAATTTGAAAATAAATTTTCCAAAAAAATAATTATTCAGCATGAGATGTCGTCCCTCACGGTTGGGTACGGTATCTTCAGATGCTAATTCGGACAATTAGAGGTCACTTGTCTTATGACGTAACTTAATCTTGTTTCAATGTTGGATTGGCCCAAACTGACTTTGTCTAAATTTCAAATTTGTTTGAGGACAGTTCAAATAGTACAGTCAGTACTAACAGTATTAGGTATGTACTTGGATTTTGGTTGTGTTGTTATATGTGCAATGACCAGACAATGTTGTTCTATGAAATTGGCAAACGATGTTGTTACACAAGCGACAATTATATTGTTATACGGACTTGGAAGATGATGTTATACAACCTTGGCAAACTAAGTTGTTATGTGAACTGCACAAATATTTCATGTTGCAGAAACTGAATATTTTGCAAGTCTATGTACCTTCAATAGAGGTTCGGAACATTCTTTAGCTAGTATTGCAGCACACCCTTTTGCTTGTCCAAAGAATCAGCATATGAACAAGGAATTGATGATGTGGAACATACAGAAACTATCAAAAACCAGAAGTTTGTTGAGCTGCCAAGCCATCATTAACTAGAGATGGTTTTTATTCTCTAAAAGATTACGATTCATGCAATGATTTTAGCATGCGATGTTGATTCCCAAAGGTGAATAGTGGGACTGCTAAAGAATGTTATGTTATCCTAGTCTCTAAAGTTCCCCTGGTATTTTTTTCAATGTCTTGTTTTTGTAAGATTCAGTCGTTGATCGTCAAGATCAACAAAAGAATACTTATGAGAAAAGAAGTCCAAATCTTTAGGAAATTATTTTTTCAAAAATTAAAAAAAAAATTATGGTGAAAAAAGAATCTTAATGAATATTCATATAATTTGGTATTTGTTAAAAAAAAAATATTCCAAAATTTTAATTATTTGACATGAGATGCCAACCCTAACAGCTAGGTACAGTAGTTTTGTATCAATGTTGAATTATCCTAAAAGTCACTTGTGTTTTCACTTCATCTCTTAAAAATGAGTGTATTTGATAATTTAATGAAAGATTTGTATCCCTTTACAATAATTGTGTATTTACAAATTCAAGTTCCCAATCAATGAAGTTGTGCAATAAGAGACTTAGAGGTTAACCCTTAAATGTCCCCGGTGTCAAATGTCATCTTAGCACTTTAGCATTTTTATCACTAACGCCAAGTTTGAAAGTACTTTAAGATTATTGATATTATCTTTATTAACTCAATTATATACACTCGATCTGTAACAACTAGTGCTCAATTTGTATTTGTATTTTTTTATTTATTTATTTTATTTTAATATTTATTTTATTTTATTTTATTGATGGAGTTAATTTAATTAATTAAGAATATATGTAACATAATAATATATACAAGAATATATCAACACTTTTTTTATTATATCAACTTGATGATATCTACATGTAATTTATAAATAAATAAAAAAGGCTTGTGACTTTATAAGCTTCAATCTTATGCATAATTTTTATGACCCTATTAAATTGAATTTGAATAAAAATATAAAAATATAAAAATATAAATCATCTTTAATACTATTTACAAATATAACAAATTAAAACAAATATTGAAGTCAAGTGTTTGAACATCAATAGTTTTTAAATATGTCATGATTATTATCAATGCATGAATGCTTCATTTAATTTTCAAATAGTAATAACAATAATATTATTATTATTATTATTATTATTAACAATAAGTGTGTCAAATGAACATCTTTATCACTTTGTAGCAAAAATCTCTAGTTTTTGGCTCATTCCCTCATCAAATTTGAGAAAAATGGAAATTGGGATGAAGGAATGAGTAGAAACAACAATTTTATTGAATACTTTGGAGCAATGAAAAAATTGATAAATTTTCCAATATGGGAATAACTTAACATCTTCAACTTCAATATGGTGTTAACTATAAGTTGGAGAAAAGAAATCATCGAGAAAATAAAATTAAGATGGAGAAAATGAGGTTTGAAAATAAAGAAAAAAAAAACATAATTTGTATGAACGTTTAAGGTTGACTTAAATTCTAATCGACCTACGAACCTCACGGGGTGTAGAGTGGTGTGGGGGTCCTCATAGTCAGGATTGACCTCCATAAGATATATCGGAGGCTCATCTGAAGAGAGCATACATTGGCTCAACAACTCAACATTGCTCTTAAGGTTTCTAACAGCCAACATCAAGTTTGGATCCTCAGAACCTCTTGTTTTGCTTCTCACAACCTCGGGTTCAATATCAACAATGAAAGTTGTCTCATATTGTGTTGTATCATTTTTTTTTCTTGCAACTTTTTGAAATAGGAGTCTTTGAGAATTTAATAGAATGAGCCTTTATTTATTAAATCAATTGTATCTATACAAATGATTGAAATAAACCAAGCTTTGAAGTCATAAAACAAGAAATACGAGGGTTGAAAGATTAAAAAAATATGAAAAAATCAAATTTGTCACAGACTTTATTTCATTTGATTCTCGATGTTGTTCATTTTTTTTTAAAGTAAAACAAAATGCAACAAAACGTGAAATGATTTTCATCTTTTAACCTCTATGTCTCTTGTTGTAGAACTCTAATAATTGATCTGATTGAATATTCTAATTTTTAGAGGTGCAATTAGACAAATAGAGTCAGAATATTCCATTAAATTATTAAATATATCTATTTTTAAAGACGTGAAAGTAAAAAACACAAGGTGGATTTTAAAATAACACTAGTATTTATTACATTAATTAATAACACTAGTATTTGATCACAATACCATGTCTAATGCGAGGTCTGAACGTACTTTAAGATTATTGATGTTATCTTTACTAACTAAACTATATACACTCGGTCCATAAGGACTGATGTTGAATTTTTATTTTATTTTTTGAATTTTTATTTTATTGATGGTGGTTAATTTAATTAATAAAAAAAAAAATGTAACATAATAAGATATAGATGATTATATCAACAATTTTTTATTATATAACTTGATGATATCTACATGTAATTTATAAATAATAAAAAGCTTGTGATGTTTTAAGCTTGAATCTTGTGCATAATTCTTATAACAAAAATAAGCCCTAATGTTGATGCAAAAATCCTGAAAAAGCAAGCAGAAAAATGTGAGAAAACAGAAAATCCAGTGATTCTAGAGAGCGTAGAAAAGAAGAGCAGTAGAGATCGAGAGCATGATGAGCGTTTCCGAAAATTGGATCCAAAAGTAGAGTGATATGGAGAGCGCAAACCAAGGGCAGGCCCTCTTCGTCCCCTATGGGCTCTTCGGAGGAAGGGATTCGCCCACCTATGCAAGAGGCCCAAATTGTCCCGCCCCCAAAGAGCGAGCCCACTCGTCCGCCCGCCCCTGCTTATTAAATTGGATTTGAATTAAAAATTATAAAATTATAAATATAAATCATCTTTAATATTATTCACAAAATATAATAAATTGAAACATATACTGAAGTGAAGTGTTTGAACATCAATAGTTTTGAAGTATATCATTTGAATGCTTCATACTACAACAACAACAACAACAACAACAACAACAACAACAACAACAACAACAACAACAACAACAACAACAACAACAACAACAACAACAACAACAACAACAACAACAACAACAACAACAACAACAACAACAACAACAACAACAACAACAACAACAACAACAACAACAACAACAACAACAACAACAACAACAACAACAACAACAACAACAACAACAACAACAACAACAACAACAACAACAACAACAACAACAACAACAACAACAACAACAACAACAACAACAACAACAACAACAACAACAACAACAACAACAACAACAACAACAACAACAACAACAACAACAACAACAACAACAACAACAACAACAACAACAACAACAACAACAACAACAACAACAACAACAACAACAACAACAACAACAACAACAACAACAACAACAACAACAACAACAACAACAACAACAACAACAACAACAACAACAACAACAACAACAACAACAACAACAACAACAACAACAACAACAACAACAACAACAACAACAACAACAACAACAACAACAACAACAACAACAACAGTGTCAACAGAACATCTTTATCACTTTGGAAAAATGAAATTAAGATATGGTAAGATCTATAATTGCTATCACCATTATTTTGTATCAAATTCGAAACTTAAAATCATAAATTCTTTTGTAGTTTGATTATGAATAAGATATTGACAATCTATGGATGAAATTTGTTGTGATGGGTTGGATTGTTTTGGTGTGGAAAAGTTTAGATGGTAATTTAATCCAAATAATCTTTTCTTGTAAGGTTATTTTTAGGGAAAGATCAAGTCTTCTATCGTTAAGCAATTCAGGTCATTTGTAAGGGTAAAGTTAATCAAACTCAATTACTCAATGTCAATAAACTCTCTTTTATGTTAAACTGTAGTTCAAGTTCTAGCCTACAACTAGTTCCAGTCCAATACTTATGAATGCATTTATGTATGGATGATAGTCCTGTCTTATTCTAAAGTCAAATAGACATAAAAGGGAGACCCCCTTTGATAGTGTTTTGTGTCTCGTGAGTCTAATAGACATGAATTATCCAATTTCATGATATGTAAATTCCTTATGCCTTATCGTTGTTTACTATTTGCTTCATTGTATCTAATTACTAATTAAACACATGAATTCAAATCTATCTTGTCATGCATTGTGTGCTAAGCAAGGCAAAGAAAGATTTTCTATCTCATGCGATTCTTTTGTTTAAGTCTTTAGCCTTTTCCCACCAATCCATGCATCCATCATATCTTATGATTACATTATCGTAATCTTATCACAAATCCAATTATTCTAAACCATTAAAAGTCTTATGTAATATTGCTCCACATGTAGTACTACAATGACACTGTCTTTTCTAATTCTAGAAAGGATTTAATAGAATTATACTATTCTATGATTTTAACCTACATGATGAAAAAGAATTCATATAGTGGGGCCATTTCATATGAACACGCTCATACTTATAGATTGATTTATAATCCTATGTATTCCACGTCATTTAAAAGACACAATGTCAACTAGACCTCGTTTTCACCTACTCATTACCGGTTGCACAACCTTTATGTAATAACTTATTCAAAAAGTTCTCTATTTGACTTTTTGTTTCTACCACTGGTATTTATATCTTAAGATACTGCACCATAGCCAAGCGATACTCACTCGATATGCTCTCTTGGTCTCATTCCACAACTATTAATGTATACTTTCTAATATCCATCAATATTCATGTCACTCATGTGACAAGGTATTTATTAACTTTAATTCAAACTTACAACCCTTGCACTTTCTTGTTTGTACTAAGTATTCATGCATTGCTTAAGTCCAATTGACAAATCTATTAATATATTCCATCTATCTAAGTAGAATCTTACTTTATATGGTATTTACTCTATATGATCACTCAAGATGCTAATCAAATAGACATATACAAGATGTTGATTCATCATTTCTACAATCACTAGTAGAAAAGGTGGCGTTCCCCAGGGAGATGCCCAATCAAAATCACTATATATGTGTGGAACTAGATACTATTTGCTTGGGCATCTCCCTTGGCAGTGCCATCATTTCGGATTTCTGTATTTCCTATATAACGTATTAATGAGATATAACTTTTCTGGCCTCGTGTCTGATAGCGGGCCCTGCCTACTCTTTTTAGTAAATAACCCTCCTTCTTTGTCCAGCGTAAAATTCCTAGCGCAACAGCAACACATTAGTATTGTTCCTCTACTCTACCAGAGCCGCTTTTTTGCTTGAAGGGCTTTGCGAAACATAGAACAACCCCCCCCCCCCCCCCCCCCCCGGCACCATTCCCATACATCCATCCTCCAAGCTGCCCAAAAAGCCTTGAAACTGCCCAGCGGAATACACTGGCACATCATGCAAAACTATTTTGCCTTGTTTTAGGATTAGGACTAGAGCTAGAACAAGATGAATAGTCAATGTTGTATCGATACACTCAATGTTCCGCCGCTTCAAGTAAGAGAGACTAGTGTTTTGCCGCTTCATAGGACTGTACTCGCAGGGCTCCTCATTGTTCTAGTTGTTTCCTTCGCTCAAAAGTGTTGCGCTTGCACTTAGGAGCGGATTCTTCAAAGGTGGGATGCAGTGATTGCGGTTTTTGATTTTTGCAGTTACTAAGTAAGTAGAAATATTGGCGTTGAAAAACGAGGTTGTATTTCTTGGACGTGACCTCTCTGTTTAGGGTTTAGGAAGCATTTGCAATCGGTAAGCGTTGCCTTCTCTTCTACTCTCCTCTTTCTTTGTTATTCGTTTCATTTGGACCGAGCAACAGTGAACAGACATCTACACAGAGCCAGACCTGCTAAAACTTGTTTAATGTGGTGGTTCTTTAGCAGCTCCGGGGTGGTTGCAGTTGCCCCTTTTCACGTAGGTTGGATGAGATCCAGCGTTTGCGAAAACTATTCTGAATATTTGTATCAATATCGCACACTCTGTACAAACAGTGATCAAAGCATTAGTGTCCTTTGGGGCAAGCTTGCTAGTGAGATATTGATGCAAAATTGGGATGTGGTATGGAGGAGTTGAATCGATTGAAGGAGATTATTGATTCCAAAGAACAATCTTACGCATCAATCATTATATTTGAGCATTCACCATATGGTGGTTGCATTTCCTTGTTTGTAATATTTAACATTATGTTAGTAGTACATAATCAAAGTTGCGGCTTACTGTCATGTGTTTTAATATGACACATTCAATTGTACTTTGATTGGAAATTTATACCGTATTAAACAATTGCGTTCAGTCCTAGGCAGTCAACCATGCCCCTGAATGCTAGATACCATACTGACAAACTCTTTTATGTCCAAGCCATAATAACATGTTGCTCTTGTTGGACTCAAACTTTTCGTTCACCACTTAATCAGCTTCAACAATAAACATGGTTAATACACTGGAGCCTCTTCATTTTCTTCAACCTTGACGACAGAAGGAATGGCATCAACATGCAAATCGGCTATTTTTTAACAACAATGAGGTTAAGTCTGTTTTTTTAATCCTAAAAACTAACCCACACATTAGAGGAACTTTGGACCAATGTTGCATTGGTATGGCAACTTTTTATTGTAAAAGTAAAATTGTAGACAATGGTTCATTCTAAGTACATATTTGAGGTTCACAGTTTCTCAATATGATTCTAATTCATTCATTTCACTAAGAATTGCATAATCCTCCTACTTCGTTTTGTCGATGGTGATAGAGAGGAACCGGGTGATGACTTTGAGTGTAGAACAAAGGTGATGAAGTTACAAACATATAAGGTGCGGACAAAGACCATTGTGCATGTAGCTAATTTTCCTCAGCAATTAGAAGATATAGGTTGCACATCGATAGATACAGAACGCATTTCTACCTTCTATGCTCATCGGGCCCTCAAGGGTTGTTGATAAAGAAGGCTCCTAGGTTGACACCTCCCACTACTGATACAACGCTTACAAAAGACAAGTTATGTCGTGATACAAACCAAACAGAAGTTGCTTTCACAGAGGAACATAAGAATACTAGGACGAAAATGAGTATGTCAACAAGGGGGAAGAGACCTGTCTATTTTTATCTAGTCAATGACCAATCAGATTTACCTGCAAAGAAGAGGAACATTAACCCTTAAACGTACCACTCCTTTGTAGGAAAGTCAAACTACACAATTTAGCCTTCAAGATTTATCAAAATATATTTTGTAATATTTTTCATGCATGGAATTGAATGTTTCCTATCAGTCTTGAAATTTTCAGATTTTTTTTGATTTAATACGGCCTTTTTAACAAATTTTTAAGTCAAATACTTCAAAAAATAATTTGTATTACAAAAAAGCTTTAAAAAATTAATATTTTTTGGGAGCAGGTACAAATTACAATGGAGAATCACATGATATGTTTTCCATAGAAATTTTTTATTTAAATTTTGAAATTCGAAAGGTGAACATCCTATGTAGTGTAATTCAAACCTTGAGCTACAAAGCTTGCACAAGCAATAAAATACTCAATAATTGGAATTTTTAAGATTTGAAAAGTGGAGTACAAACTAGACTTAATAAACTTCATTTTCTTAGTTGGGTGTATTAGCAACAAAAGTCATCTTCAAGATCAAAATTGGGTTTGACCAACAAACGTCCAGAAACTGAACGCTGGGATGTTTAGGGGTTAACCCCTAACTGCCTAAGCGTCCATTTTTTGGACGATGTACAAATTTCATCCATAATTTCTCATCCGTCATGCACTTTTAGCAGTGTGAAATTTTTACTGTAGATTCTATGGGAAGTTAGCTTCATGCATATGTGATCTGATTAGAAAGGGGATGATTTGTGAAAATTTTATGCCTCATTTCATGTTGTAGTGATTCACCCAAAATAATGAAGATTTCAGTGTAAAAGTGCTCTAAAAAAAGTCAACTCATATAATTAAGCAACCAAAAAATCTCCAAAAATCACTACACTTAGAGTATTACATTTCAACCAATCACAAAAAATTTCATCCGTAGATTGTCAATATCTTATTCGTAATTGAATTACAAAATAATTTTGAATTTCACGTTTCAAATTTTATACAAAATTATTGGTAATAGCAATCATAGATCTAACCGTATGGATAGAATCTAAAATTCATAATGTACAACTTTCATTATATATCAAGTTCAAAATATCCCTCTAAGTTGCATTTAATAATGCATCTTTGCAAAACTACCGAATTTAGAGAGGGCTTTAGGCATTTAGGGGTTAAAGGCCTCCTTCCATGCAGAGTCAGGCCGGTCCAAAAATTTAGCTCTCCACCGATTAAAATAGCACAGACCACTTCCATGCACTCTCGGTAGAGCAATCCAATAGATAAAATTAGAGATTCTCCATAAAGCAACCAATCACGTGGGCTACGCGAAGTTTGCAAACTGCTTTCAAAGCTCACAGAGCATGGGTGAAAGTTGGGACCTCATTTTTTGTCCTTTCGTTGTATCCACCGGACCGATGCTCACATGGAAGCCCGCCCTAAGAGAGGGTGCACAATCCAAGCCCACTGAGGGAAAGAATACACTGAGATGTGAAGTTACATTGGATGGGTTGAAGAGTGTTGAATTATGTCAAGGCGCAATGCCAGTTCCACTTGCATCTCAATTTGAAGAAAATGCTGAAGGCACCTTCACTAGTATTCACCATATTAAAAAATTGATCAAGGATGAGACTGGCAGATGCCTTGCAAATCAGGGGTTCCAAAAATTTGAAGAAACAGACAAATAATCAACAATCACATTTTGAAAAATCAACATCATAATAAGAGACCATCGTGAATGACTAGTTTGTTTGGGGTAGTTCGTGTATCTATGCCTCAGGGGCCTAGGTAGCACAACCAACACCAACATATGCACAACCGCAGAAAGCTTCCTTGATGTCAAATAGATAGCATGAAAGCATTGTTGAGTTTACAAATTGCTAAATGAGCCAAGATCTGAACCAGATTACCCAAAACTATGACAAAGCTTCTTAACCCCTAAAGGACCAAGAAGCTCAAATTGGGCCTCATGAATTAGTTTTTACAATTTCGAGTAGGTCATGTGTGGACTTCATGTTGTCCAAATTTATATGTTTTTTGACCAACACACGCAACGTTCTTCACTGATTCAAGTGATATAAAATTTGGTCCCATCTAAATTATATTTTTCAAAATATGATTGATTGAATTTGTCATTTTGAAACCAAGAATCCTTGGTCCTTTAGGGGTTAATGAAGGTGGATAGGTAAAGAAGCTCCCCACCAATGAAGATGAGAGACACAAATTTTACACCCTGGATTGCTGAAATTTTTATCACCACGATTCTAACCCTTTAAGGATTTTTGACCATTAAAATAGTCCACACCCTTGAACTAATGAAAGCCCAGTCGAAAAGTACGGCTGAACAAATAAGAGGTTCTTGGGCCTCTTTCATTCTGACTCAACAGAGAAGATATCAAGCCAACCCTTTACAGTTTTTTACACTTTTATGAAGAGACGGGGTAAGATCACTGACAGACCTTCCTCAGAAATCACGAAATGTCTCCTACTCACACTAAATGGCACAAAACTATCACCCAAAAGGCTTCCTACACATAACATTTAGTAGGGATTTCATCCAGCTTCATCCTTGGAATTCAGTCTTCGAATTCTCCCTGCCCTGCCATGTGCCCCATAGCTAACGATGGGGCTGACAAGATGATGAGGTATATTCCTCATCATTTCATTTGGGGGAGGACAATGTTATGCAAGACAAAGACAACTGTCACTCCGATGCATCCTTAACAAAGGCTTCC
This sequence comes from Pohlia nutans, assembly GCA_022496805.1. NCBI lineage: Eukaryota > Viridiplantae > Streptophyta > Bryopsida > Bryales > Mniaceae > Pohlia > Pohlia nutans. Next base: position 10,354,544 of record CM040097.1, read on the forward strand.
TTGAAAGCACCGCCAAAATAGCCATCGAAGAAGCCTGGTGGTTCTGACACAAAGCAAGCAATGATATCTCGCAGGGTAATCACTCCCATCAATCGAGTCGTCTCGTCGACTACGTAAATGCGGTACTGATTCTTGGTTGCCATAGTCTCTATCACTTTGCCTAGCAAATCTGTCTTTGCACATGTCACGGGAGGTGATGTGCCAGTTTGTGCCTCCATCTCCGCAATTGTTTTCATGAACTCCAACACAGTCAAGTGGCTGCCAAACAAACAAATTCAAAAACACAGTCAGCCATTGTCAAATGCGCTCTGAACTCATTATTATCACACTCTCCAATATCACATTCCAAGACTCCTTTCTGTCCAGAAATAATTGTCCTAGTTTTTGGCATTTTCTTTGCAATAAAGTCCTATGTTTTATACTTCAAACGGGGCGGACAAGATGGACCATTTTCAAGTAATAAGACAGCTTTTTTACTCATTAAGCTAAAACACGCCAAAAAGTAGGACAGTTATTTCAGTTATTTCCGGACAGAGGGAGTATCTGCTTTTGTGTACACATGTGATTGGACACTTTCCACATGCCAAGTTCTAAACGGTGGTTACCAAAGAGGTGATATAAAAGAGTTTTAAGTGTGTTGGTTTCCTGAAAATCACAAGAAAATGAATCTCAGTTGATCGATTATATATAACCTACGTGTGGTTATCAGTTTCGTACATAATTAATTCAAACCGGTAATGCCTAAGTGTCACGTGGCATGTTTCTAAATGGCTGAGAGTGGTATTAAATCTGATGTGGCACTTTGAAAAATCATTGTTGATGTCTGAAACTGACACACATTTGGGGACTGGAGTTGATTTAGACACCCACCTGCGTCTTGCGAAAAAATGAGATTTCAGCAATAGGAACCGAACATCGCGAACACTGATACTTCCAACAAGGTGATGCTCGGGACCGGCCACAACAGGAAGTCCTCCAATACCCTTCTCCTTCATCAATTTGAAGGCCTCCAACACCAACTTGCTTGCATCTACAGACACCACCTACATGTCACCCAGAACAATACCTTAGCATCCCAAGAATATACAGTGCTTCAATTTTGATGCAATCAGATACTCCCTCTGTCCGGAAATAACTATCCTAGTTTTTGGCATTTTTCAAAAAAAGCCATCTCAGTACTCAAAAAATGATTTATCTTTAATAGTAGTTTGTAGTTTTTGTGTCACTCTCATTGTCCGCCCCGTATGTTTTATACTTCAAAAATGGGCTCACATTTGAAGTATAAAACATAGGACAATTATGTCTGAAAAAAATGCCAAAAACTGGGACAGGTATTTCCAGACAGAGGGAGTATCATAAAATCATATGATTCAAACTTGCAGTACCTGTTCAGGCCGCATCACAGGAAGGCCAACTTGATGAACAGATTTGCCTGACAGGCAGTCGAACCAATCGCGACCCTGACATTGCGAGAGCCCTTTGACAACTGAAGACTGAGAGATCATATTCTGAACAACACCCTGGTCAATGTCGACAACTGGAATGCTTCGCAGCCGGAATTTCGTGAGCAACAGGAGCACAGTAAGCATAGAATCGTCGTGCTGAACCGGCAGAAACGGAGCCCATCTGTAAGACCTTGTGATATCCTCCACCTACACAAATTCAATGAGTCATAAATTACACATGTGTTCGATAATTGCATCTTCGTAAACAGGCAACAAAAGCACGAAGAATAGGTAATGAGCAATCACATACTTTGGTGGATTTGAAAGGCTCATTCTCAAGAATAAGCTTGTAAAAGTCTTCGCCGAGGCTATCCACGGCGGAGGATGAGTCCATGGCTCCTCTCTCTGCTGCTACACCACCTACAGCCAGACACATTCAAAGCGATGCACAAAAGACTCAAAATTAGCCATGTTGATGAAAAGGTACAGTCTACCCTCCATACAATGACACAACAATATCATTGTTTGTTTCAAGAAATACACGTGACAAGTCATTTCTGTGACTAATCCACACATGCATAACATTCTTAAGCAGCTATTATTCGCACCCTTTTCCTAGCACAATAACTCAAAAGAACCGGCCTTGATCCTGAAATCAAAGCATGTTGAGCTTAAGCCACGTAAAATGAAGCTAATTTTTTATTGCTTTCCCGTCCAAAGATGTCAGGATCAAGGCCGATTCTTTTAGGTGACCGCGCTCAGAAAAGAGTGCCCTCTCTAACCTGCTTAAGAATGTTATGTGCCACCTTGAAGTTAGGGCTTCCCAAACATCGTACACACATACGCACATGTAATGACAATACATTAAACACACAATAAACATAGGTTAACAGTACATTCAACATACGATAAACGCACATCCTACGATTTACGTAGGTTGAACATGATCACCCTTATTAAAGGGACAACTAGTATCAAAACTAGAACACAAGGGAGGGAGAACATTTGAACCTGCAAGTGCAGCCCCGACGGCGACCGTTGCAACACCAGCCATTGCAATGGGACCAGTTAACCCAAGCACAAGCGCTCCAAGTGCACCCAATGCTCCAGCTCCCATGCCCGCCGCTGTGGCCGATCCCGTGGCAATTGCCGCGGCCGCAAGCTCAGCCTGCTCAAGCACCCACAGAATAATTGAAGCATAATCCACAATGCCAATGTATTGCACAGACCATGGATCGCTAGAATTTGCACGCGGGTCCTTCACGGGAGCGGAAAAAATGTTGTTCTCTGCAAGCAGATGCACAGCATCCGATACTGATGCATCACCTGAAATCTCCAACACTGCAAGAAAAAACCATCAAGCCACTGTTGGTAAGGTAAGTGCAAACTTGTGTTGTTAGTGTTACCCGTGTAAGGTAGACTAACAATTGTTAAATAGTAATATTCATTACATTGGCATAATTTCACAAAATTTGGCGGCGCTCTCAACCAGGAATCAAAACAGTTTGAGACGCTTGTTTGGAAATGGAGACACTCGTCAAAAATCTCATATCTATAATCATCCCAGATTGTAGAGCTCTGAGGCTTTGGAAAAGGGCCCTCACTACGAACCATAGCGATTTGAGATACCTGTCTGGAATTGGAGCGACTTGAGACACTCATCTGAAATCTAAACCTTTCCGAGATTTTAGAGCTCTGAGGTTTCAGAGGCAACTGAGCACTTGAACATCACTGACCCCTGTTACCAACAGTATCTCATCTATCCATACCCTCGGTTGGCCTTCAATAAGCAAGTTGGGTGTAAGCATGACTTGGCTAAATTTCTATAATTGCTAGTCTGTGAATGGAAATAGGGTTGTCTAGTATCACTTCAATAGTGGTCTACAACATCCCACTTTGAATGATTGCATAAGAAATCATCATACATTGAGTGATGAAAATTCAATCTCAGGCACTTGTGAGCTCTGAACAGCTCGATGGAGTGGTCTCCCAATGAAAGCATACTCCTAAATATTGATTAAAATGCTTGAAAGAGTATTTCTTATTGTATTGTATTGAATGTACATACCTTTGCCGCAAGGAAGCTTGGGAAAGGACGACACGGGAACTTTCATAAATGATGAATTGAGGAGCCTTCGCACTTCCTGAGGCACCCCTACATTCTCCCCTTGCTCCTCCCACAACCTCTGCAACTGCTCCTCCATCGAAGTTTCATTGTGACCCATTCTGCTTGACGCTTATGAATTTAAAAGAGTAGTACTTGATTCTTCCTGTTCAATCACAAAATGGAAATAAATTTTTTTTTAAACAAGTCAAACCCTGCTCTTCACTCTTCCGGTACTATTTATAACGCTACTCTGAAAACCCTAAAACTATGCTCAGTGTCGCAATCACCTTAAACCCAAATTATTATAAACTCGCACACAAAGCAACACTACAAGCGTATCACTTGTAGGGTAAGAAATGCTACTCTGAAAATCTCTTGATCTCCTTGCTGATTCCTACACGAATGACTACATATTGAATCTTGCACAATAAGTACTTATTGATTTGGAGAGTGTTCACCACCTCAACATCAAAGCAATAAAACTTAGAACCCTTGTAACTTTTGCAAGTGGTATCCAAATCATGCATTCTTTTGTTCGTGAGAATCCTCGTTGAGACTGGCCATTCTAGCAATAAGCAACTATCAGTGTGGCAATCACCATAAACCCTAACTATTGTTCTTCCCTTACACATACAAGCGATCGCCAATGTAGAGAGATTGGGTTAAGCAAAAAGCTCACGAGCTTGACATCCGAACTCACATACACGTTCAAAATTACAGGAACTACACCGATCGGGTGCGGGATCGGAAACCCACCTTTTCTGAAGCAGATCGACAAGTGCTGGCGGCTCGGAAATTGACTGAGTTGGAGCAAAAGGCTCACTTGGCTTCATTGTTTGCTTCGCGCAGGGTTTGCTTGGAGAGACGGACACTGAGTGCCACGTGGGCAAGCCAGTGTGTGGCACGTGTCGTGAAGGAGGGTGGGCTCTGTTCACACTTGCCGATTGGGTCATTTTCCGCCTACTGACATGTCAGCTAAGATGAGTGACGTGGCTGTTGACGTGGCTTTCCATTGAGCATTTGCATCTTCTAAAACTGGACATTCCAATCCTTTCCATTCGTACTATGGTAAGGTGTTCAATAATGGCTCAATTTTCAGCACGTGAAATCAACAAGGATGTCACCAGTACAAGCAATTTTTGTGCATGGGGAAAATTAGTAGAAAGATAGAGCAAGTGGAATCATCATTTTTGGACTCTTCTACAATGAGTTATGAATTTTTGAAATTGGAAATATAGGTGTTCCTAAAATGGTGCCCTAAAGTGACACCCTATAATGTTTGGAGTAAGTACATGACACTATTGCATGGGGAAGCTATTATGTACCTCTGAGTGAAGATTACTAGAGCTCCATAATGGGACCTGCTCCATTTTAGATCACTCTACCATATACCTAGAATCGGGAGGGTTCCGCTCTCTTGATGAGCCAAACTTGAAATACATATTCGAAGATTATCAGTATAGGCCTACAAATGTGACACGTGGAGAGTTCCATGTCAAAGTGAATGTGGCGAAGATGAATGGGCGTTCTCAATGTGAACCAACATTCCATGTCAAGATCCGAAAGGAAGCATGGAAAGCATCGGAAAGTGCAGACGTGGAAAATTCCCAAAAGTCTTTAAGTCCCCAATAGAAAACCACCCTTAGGGGTATCAATGTGAGTTTGTGAAGCGAGACTTTGGTGTATCATGTAATTTACGCTCACTAGTAGAAAAGGTGGCACTGCAGAGGGAGTTTCCCAGGCAAGTGATGTTCAATTTTGGGAAAAAACATGGTAAACTGAACCACTTGTGATCCATATGAAGAAGCAACAATGCAGGGTCAAAAATATATTAAAGTTTTATTTTTTGTGAAATTTTTTTGTGGATAAAATAAAAGATACAATGTTTAATAAAGTCTAACCAAAAAAATTGAAAAAATCATGTTCAATAAGTATTTGTGTGTGTTATAGTAAGGTTAAAGCGGTTAAAACTGGAAAGTAGTTATGACCGAATTGAAAAGTAGATATAAAACATGTTGAAACTGCATTAAATATTTATTTTTTCAAGAATTTTTTCTTTGGAGCCCTTGAATGCACAATGAATTTATAGAATATATAATTTATATTCATATTAAACATGATTCGATTTATGAGATTTGCTCCCGAAATTTGTTTTAGACATCTATTTTCAAGCTTTACTTTTAGTAACCCTTTTTTAATATTTTAATTTGAAACTTTGGACTGAAGTACCTAATAGAACTATAGAGGGCTCTACCAAATTAAAACTTAAATATATAAATTTTTAGTCATAATTTATGGCCTTTGACCAAGAAAATTGTAATTTCAGCACTATGGATGACTTTAATGGTTTAATTTACCGTGCTTTCACCCTTCTACACATGCATAGTGATTTTTCTTGGGCATCTCTTTAGGAATAGTCACATTTTCTACTAATGTTTGTAGTCGCTAAATTCTCATCAAAAGAGTACTCTTTTATTGTAGTCGGTTGTCAGGATCGGCAAAAAATAATTATAAGATGAGAAGCTCAAATTTTTTAGATTTTTTTTTCAAAATAAAAGAAAAAATAATAATAATAATATCCAATGAATATGGCATTTGTCGAAAAACAAATTTTCAATTTTTATTTTTATTTTTATTTTTATTTTTTTGGCATGACCTACAGACCAACCTACAGACCGACCTTGACAGTTGGTTGCAATATTCACGAAATGAAAACACAAAATTTTGCCATTGCCCTTCAAGAATATAGGGGCACATCCTCCTTTGACAACTCATTACATAAGTGCACTCAAAAGTTGGGGAAAATACTTGCACTATGACACCACCTATTCTTGATTCTACAAAATCGCATCCTTGTAGAAAATTATCCAATGCGCTATAAAGATATTTGTTTACGCAAGTTGATACTAATTTGGTTCCAAATTTCTATATCTCTTTGTAGAATTCTAATTCAAGTGGTAATTGTATTAGAAGAAAATGTGGATGAAATCTTTGTGAAGGAGACAAACAAAGAAGCAAATAAGAAATTCTACAATATGTTCTTTAAAGGACCTCACACAAGGTTGAATTTGGATAGAATTTTTCAACCGAGTTGAGCGTTTTTATCCAAACTCAACCCAATTAACGACCACACAGTGACTTATATTGGTTTGAAATTGGGTTGAGTTGAACAGTAAGATAAAGCCTTGTCAAACACAATAGTGTAAATTTTCAATCAAGGAAGAAATTCAGAGTTCTTTTTAGGGTTGAAATTACTTTTTTTTGTGTGGCCTCTAGTTGAAACTATTTTAAACCAAATGCACCTAATTTTTTCAACTCAACTTGCGTTGAAGCTCTCTGATTTGCCTCTTTGTCTTCTATGATCCTTTGTTGTCTTCTTCTTTGTAACTTCTTTGTCTCCTTTGAATGGCTTCTTTGTCTCCTCTTTCGTCTCTAAACTTAGATTTATTTCTCTCTAGTAAAATGATTTATTAGATATGAAACTATTAGGTGTTATATAGACTCTCAAAGGACGATTTTTCATACTAGGACAAGAATGTTAGAGTTGAAGCAAGGTGAACCAAATTTTGCCCCTATTTTGTGTATGTTGATTAATCCTTTGGTTCCTTAACTAAAAATCCAAAAATGTACTTATTTTCTCAATACCTAGTAACAAAATTTCTAAATACATCCAATATTGTAAAGTAGACTTTCTTCTTTCAATTACTATATCGAACATTTTCTCTTAAAAACTTCCAAATGGTTCATTTGAGGTCTTATTTATATATATATATATATATATATATATATATATATATATATATATATATATATATATATATATATATATATATATATATATAAGTGTGTACACTTTTTCCATTTTGACACTGAGAGGTTGACCTTTAAGAGCCTAAACAAACAAAAATTGTCAATTTCCATATCCAGAGGGGTTGAAATGAATCATTTGGAAACTTTTAGAGAGGAAAATTTAGTATTTCAATTGAAAGAAGAAAGTACGTTTTATAATATTGGATGGAGAGGATGTACTTGGAAAGTTTATGTTATTACATATTGAGGTTTAAAATGCATTTTTTAGTATTTGTTCATGCACTAAAGAACAACAATAGATAAAAATAGTTTTTTTTTTTGTAAACTTTTAATGTAGAATTGGATAGGACAATCCACAAGTATAATTTTATATTGTGTTGAGACATGTCACAATACAACCATATGCTTTTAAAAAACTTTTAGAGAGTCAAAAATTGGTATCATAGGGAAACCTCTTCCAAAAGTTTGTAGTTTTGTTAAAATCATAAAAATAAAAAATAAAACTTTCTATACGTACAAATAAAAATATAACAAGTTATTGTTTAAAAGAATATTTATTTCATATTTTTCCTTCAAAAATATTTATTTTTAATTTTCAATTTTAATAAAAACAAACTTTAACTTTTGAAATTTCATATTGTATGTTTTTTAAATGTCAAAATTTGTTCTCAAATGTATTTATTGTTGAAATCTATGTGTATAATATGTGAATTGCTGAATTGTCATCCCTAGTCTTGCACAAGAGCTTGCAACAATGGACTGACTAACTTTGTTTTAGGCACATTCCTCTAAAGATGACATCTATGTTTACTGGGTTGTTTTTACTAGGATTTACTTATTGTGTACTTTTTATCAAGAGAGGTGATGTAGATGTGCTCCCCATAGCCATCACAAAGAATTGAAGTGAGAACCTTTTTGGTACTTAATTACATTCATTTTCAAATTGAAAGGGCACAAAAAATGATTGATTTTCACATGTTTCAAACGGATAGAAAGGTTTGTGCTTTTTCTACATAAAAATCTCATTGAAAAGATGTAAAACGGGCATATAATATGTGCACATAGCAATCATTAATCGTTATTTTTTTTCCAAATCTAGATTAAAGTGATACTTTTGAGCATACAATTTAAAAAGAAAATATCTCACATTCTTTGCATCGCCACGAGCATTGCCGATACTATGATGTGCTTTCACAATTGCCAAATATTTGGAGATTGTTGATACATATGGTTGCGTCGATCTCACCGCTGAAGCTACATAAGCACTACAATGTGTATTCTGTTCTAAAACATCTTGTTAGTAATCCCGGGGAGTGCACTTAAAGTGAAGATTAGAAATACACGTGAGTGCATTTTAACCCTTAAAAGGCTGATGGGGATAGTAGATACGTTGGCGTATATTTGACATTTGTTGTAAATAGAAAGTTCCAAATTGAGACCCGAATAGTTCATTAAAATCATGTCGACGTGAATTTTAACTTCACTTTTGATCTTAAATCTATAAGAGGTGTGGAACTATGCCAAATACAATGGAATATTAGTGTATAATACTGATCGGAAAGGGCTCTTTGGACCTTTAAGGGTTAACAGCATACCCCCTACAATACTTGGCCTTAAAATAGTTTTTAAATTAAGATTTTGTAGGGGCTAAATCATTACATATATATCTATCATTTGGTATAAATTTCAGGACCAAATGTTTCTAAAATCCTATAAAAAAAATGATATAAGTTTGCACTAAAATGTGTTGTTTTTCGCTTCAAAAATCAATTTAAAAATACGTACAAGTGATTATTTTTTGAGATTTTTACAACAAGAACTTTAGATTGTATTTAACAACTGCATATTTTTTTTACAATTTTTAGGTGATTTTTAGTATGTACATAGGGGGGTCAAAAGTACGCACTCACGTGATTCCTAGTCTTAACTTTAAGTGCAGTCCCCGGGTTAGTAATGGCAATCAAGGATGAGGTTTAGTTTGTCTGGTTGTTATATGCGCTAGACAGGTTGGAAGCTTTGGTCATCAAAGATGGTTTGAATTTATGTTGATATTAGCATGAAACGAGTATCGATCTAAGTGCCTCCTACACTATATTCTAAACTGTCGATTCTAACAAAATGAGTCTTAGAAAATCAATACATTTTTATCACAATAAAACTCATAAAATTGTTATCGTCTAGTTTCAAGGATATCAAAGATAACTTGAGTTATTACCATTACTTGATATAGTGCCAATGCAAATGGCATTTCAAATTACAATTAAAATCTGATTATTCAAAATTTAGATTAGGTACTTCATTTGCAAAATCTAATTGTAGGAAAAAATTTAATAATTGAAATATTGGTAATGTGCATTAATGTATTGATTTACACAATTTCTTCATTTATACAATTTACACTTGTGTATGTAGGTACTTTGGACATGGACACATCGGCAAAACGCTATTCATTAGCGTCTTTCGAAAGCAGTGACGAAAAGCATTGCTCAACGTGCATCAACAAAGACATCGAATACATCAATAGGCATACCCCAACAGCCGATGCCGCCATATGTGAGACACCAATTTGGCCCTTGGTGTCCACATTGGTTATTTTTAGTATTTTTTATTTTAAAAATGTGTTTACTATTCTAAAATAGGAAATTAGTAGAAATAGTGGAATTTAGGATGAAATAACCAAATAAGTATTTTAAATCTATTTTAGTTAATTAGTAAAAATGCCATTATATATGTGATTTTCTTTGTAAAAGTTGTTAATATTCTATTATTAGTTGTAAAAGGTTCGAAGTTGCAGTAAATCCAAGATATGTCACTAAACTCTATTATAAGGGGGGATGCCCCCTAATACCACTATGTAATAGGAATTAGAAGACAGAAGAAAGTAGAGAGTAATTGTATTACGACAAAAAAATAATTATATGACATTGAAGATCATTTTCACACGATAATCGATTTTGTGTATGTAGATAACCATTTTAAATCTCCATTGTAAAAAAAATCTCGAACAACTAATTCACAAGCCGCGTATATAAATAATAAATTTCATATTCCACTAAATTATTAACCATTGTATAATTTTTAATTATAATTAAATTATAAAAAAATCTAACTGTATTTTAATTTAAACATATTAAATAACTTTAATCCCAAAAAGACCACAAGAATACGTTGTGTGCAAGAATAATTTCATTACATTAGTAATTTATTTGAATTCCTTAATTTTGATTCAACATTAATTAGAAAATTGTAGATGTTCATTACGAGAGCACAAAAATCCTTCAAGATGTGGAATTACGTTGATCGATCTGCAGAGAAAAATCTAAACGTCAAAGCGAGGGAATTTGGGACGTGGTCGTTAGGGAGGTTGATGACTTGGAGGGCGTTTTCACACTAGGGTGTCAAATTGTCAAAAGTAAAGTGTTCACTATAAAACATTTGTCATTACTGCATCATTAACACTATATAATAATTACAGAAAAAATTGAATATATTAAAATAGAATATTATAATATTTTCTACATATTTTATATTATTTTGGAATATTTTTTGAATATTCCAACAATTCTTTTGAAATCTTTACACGTTTTATGAAATGTAACAATTAATAATGATCACCTAAACCGGCTCAAGCAGTCACCAATAAGTCACTTCATCCAAACATAAATCTTTCAAAATCATTGTTGTTGTCTTTAGTTTTAGAACACCTTTTTTTGGTGAGCCCTAAATACCTAACTACAATACATCTTTGTATGCCCTTGAAATTTCAAACACCAATCATGGTTCTAGAATTTATGAAAATTGATTTTGCTCAAAAATTTTGCTCTATGAAGATTGTCCTAAAAATTGATATGCAATCTCACGACTAAATCGTTTTTGAGCTTCAACATTGAAATATTCTACATAAACACCAATTGAAAGATACAAATATGTTCTTGAAAGCGTCATGAGAAGTGATAAAATTTTAGGGATAAGCATGGTCCTTTAGGGGTTAAAGGATGATTATAGTTTTGTTACAAAAATATTTTCTAATTGTTTAATAAATTTCAAAATATATTATGCTACAATTTTAAAAAAAAAATTGTAAATCAAAATTTAAATATATTTAAAAAATGTCATATATATAATTAAATAATCATTTATTATTAACAGTACTCTAACAAGCATTGAATATAGTAATTTTTTTCTTGCTTATAAAAAATAAATATTTGAGCCCTTTTTTTTTGTAATATAGTTTACCATTTACTAATCATAACCCCTGATTTGGATTCAATTTCACTTCTTAAGTCTTTGTCTTGTTTGAGACCATATGTTCTACCCATCATTCAACAACATGTCATATAAAACTAGCAATTAAACTATAACACTTCCACCATGGCATTCTACTATGGTACTACATCTACTATGACACTTCTACCATGTAACCATTACGAATGAAACTATAACTATGACATAGCTATGAAATTAAAATATCTGAATTTTTAATGCATCAATTTGTTGCTACGTGGTTGTTTGGCTTATTTAAAGGAAGGTGAAATTATGTCCTTCATAGACTTTGCTGAAAATTATTCTTTTAAAGCACAAGACAAGATTCAATCCATGCATTGGTATAACTAGCAATTGACAAAATTGGTCCACATTACCTATGCTGTAAATATCAACTAGGATCCACTAGATAGTCAGTTAAAGAAGCTGATAACTGATTATTCCTACTATAGAAACAACAATCGTGTCCATAATAGCCTATTTGTCCAACATTGCTTTACTCTACACTTACATCATATAGTAAGTTCAAGGAAGATATTGTTCCGACATGTTGTATGGAGCGACGTTTGTGCGGGACACTTTAACCCTTGACTGCCCAGCCATGCATATTTTGCATGATGTACAGAATCGAACTCCAATTTCTCACCCATCTTGCACTTTTGCAGTAAAATTTTTTTAGTGAATTTTTTTATGGGAAATTAGCTTTGTGCATGTGTGATCCGATTAGAAAGGGGATGATTTGTGAAACTTTATGCTTCATTTTATGTTGTATTGTTTCACCAAAAATTTCAAAGATTTTAGTCTAAAAGTGCTCTTGAAAAAAAAAAGCTCATAAAATTAAGCAACCAAAAAATCTCCAAAAATTACTACACTTAGAGTATTACATTTTAACCCATCACAACAAATTTCATCCACAAATTGCCAATATCTTATTCGTAATCAAATTTCAAAATAATTTTGAATTTTATATTCCAAAATTTATAGAAAAATATTGGTGAAAGCAATCGCAGATCTAACCATATGGATAGAACCTAAAATTCATAGTGTACAACTTGTATTCATACATCAAGTTCAAAATATCCATCTTAGTTGCATTTTATGATTCATCTTTTCAAAACTGCCCAAACTGGACAAGGGTGAGGACGTTTAGGGGTTAAGGGTGCGAAGACGTGGTTTTATGTGTCCAAGTAAATACAATAATGACTATAAGAACTACTCTACACATATACTTATGTGTGATTCATTATTTTACTCTAATATAAAATATTACATATGTTCAAATGATTTTAAATAATATAAAATCAATTTTACAATATTAAAAATATCCAATATTTATAATAATCAACATAAAAGTTATATGAAAAATTGATAGTATAATGGTTCTAAGATTTATAAATATTGAAAGCAAAAAAGTACATAGTTCATAAAATGATATTTTTATAAATTATTTACTTAATTGAAAGTTAAATCTAATCTAAATTATTATTATTTATACATATAATTGAACTTATAAACATCAACTCAAATTTATGTATTCTACTTTATTTTTTTATGATTCATGAAGTATTAAAATATACTTAGACTAAGAAAAAATAAAATAATAATCTAATCACTGGGCATTGTTAGGCATGCGCTTTCTAAGGGGTTTGTTGGGCATGTGCTTTCAATCTTCAACAATAGCCTAGTTTTACTCATCTTTTTCATCTTTATTGGTGCTAGTTAATTGGTAAGATATTATTATAATAAAGTATAACATTGCATAGCTATAATATAATTTTTAGGGATTTGTTTAACTATAATATAATATTTGGAGACTGGTTTGAGACTATGACTATGACATTTAGGGTTAAAGATTGATCCATGCAAACAACATGCGAACATTACTATTGGACAAGTGGTGGCAAATATCCTTCACTCTGATACGAGCTACGCTAAGGTATCAACATACACAAAGGGAAAACCGCCGAAATACAAGTCAATGACAAAGCTTCATGAAACTATAATCACCCCAAGTGGAAGCCGTCATAGCATGACATATACTTAGAAGATGGCCATGTAGGGTTGAAAATCTTAAGTTGGACATGTTGGAATGTCCCATCGGCATTGCAAAGACCGAAAGGCATGCGTAAGTAGGTAAAAGGCAGTGGTTGTCGATCCTTTTTTGTGACTTTGTTTAGAGCTCAATAGTTGATAACATTTTATGTCATATAAAATTAACACTTCCACTATAACACTTAAAAATCTTGTTGGCAATTTAAATCCAAAATGGTTCACATAAATTTTATAGAATCAAATCTTTGAAAAAAAATTAATTAAAAAAATGGTATAAAGGAATGAAATATCAATTTTATTGTGAAACATTCTTTTTGTGAGTAAAATATTTATTCAAATACTTTAATAATAGCCACAATATACAATTGAATTTTTTAATTATAAAAATAAAATATGAGGAAAAATACTCCATCATGTAATCATCATACTTTTAATTGAACGAGTATTTAAAAAACATGACAATGTAAGTGTTAGATACTATTGTGCATATTCTAATTTAATTATTACAATTGTTTGAAGATTAGATAATAAAAAAACAAGATGCATGATTATAAATAAAATCATTAAGAAATAAATAAATTAAAAACTAATTTTGAATTTTGAATTTTGACATGCATAAAAGCTTTATGGCAATTGAAAATGAGAGAAGTTTATTAATCTCAAATACAAGTTTGGATTTATGTTTGAAAGTCTTATCGTTTTTAAAAATATCAATAAAGATTCTCCTGTAATATAATTATATTTTTAATAAATATTTTAAAAAGAATTAGATTAAAATTTGCAATTCATTTCATAAGTAGTGTGTTAATCATTGATATTTTGACAAAAACAAGTTAACTATGTAATGTAAAATAATCTTGATAAAAATATTTGCATTAAAGTACAACAACAAAAAATTATACTTTTCTTAAAATTATACGCTATAAAAATATACTCTATTAATTTGATTAACATTAAAAAATGGTTTATTTAGTATTGACTTTTTTTTTTTGAATCTACACTATATATATAATGCTTAAATTATGAAAATAATGTTGACACCTAGTCAACACATGTTAGTTATAGTTCTTTGTTGTCAACAACACACTCATTAACACCAATCTTTTGAGGTGCCCTCCAAATTCAACTTTTATAAATATAATTAGCAAACAATTCATTTTGACTTTTTAAATGTTTTTCTATGACAATTACTGGTCACTAAAAGACAATTGTTCATTCAAATCCACTTCGTAAAAGCTCTTTATAATGCTCTTCAAGATGATATACAACAGTTTTCCATATTCTTCACACTCACAAACGTATTTAGACATACTTCACTACTAAACAAAACTTGTGAACTCGAATTTATATCATATACAATAATGTTTCAAGTAAAATAATAAATATGTAATAATTTTTTTGACAATTAATTCAAATTCAGGAGAGATCAATAATCCAACACATCATGATTTAAATACAACCTCTTTAGATACAATCTCTTTTATAATGTTGACATCGTTAATGATTATTATTTCAAGTTGATGAAACAAAATTGTGCTTTGAGTAGATATAATGAATTCAAACAACCAACCTAAGTATGTACTAATGAGTAATTGTGTGTTCTGAAAGAAATAAAAATGAAATCTTGGATTATATTCAATTAGACCAGTGTACTAATTGACCATTAATGAAATAATCTCTAAATAATTTATAACTCAATTGCTTATTCAACAAATTTTCATTTGTAAGTAAGTGAGATAAGTTTGATTTGTTTAAACTTCATTTATTTTCATGCTTTGTTCATTATTATATTTTTGAATTAATATGTGAATATTTTATACACATCATGTTGAGTAAGTTATACAAGTAGACATTCAACTTTTAAAAGTGTATTTATGTACATGAAAGTAATTTTATTAATAAAAAGATTTTTTTTTCCCTACAAGACATTGCTTCTGTATGGCTTTATCCATATCTTTTAATTCTTCCAACAAGTAACAACATATTCATTATTGTTTCAACATGTTCAAAAAAATTGTTTTATTACAACCTCTTTAAATTTTTCATAGAATAAAAACTAACATTCTTTAAAACCAATACAATTTACAAATGTTAATTCTTTTATTTTTAAAATTAATAAAAAAAAACAATAATCCAATTAATTGTTGATGTAGAACCAATATCTATTTAGCAATCAATAAAAATATTATGTTAAAAAAAATTAGCATCAATTTAGTAGTTAATAAAAAAACATCAATAATACATAAGATTTGGACTTTATTTTACAAAGGAAAAAAAATAGAAACATATTTGATGAAATGATGGAAAGTAGGTCATTCAAAACAAAAGTAATTGGTTATAATTAAAAAATATTAACATGTAATAAACTATAAAAGATAAATAAAAATGTATGTCTATATATTTTTCTTTTAATATAACATTGTAAATAAAATTATAGTTTTTTTGTCTAGTAGTATTTGATTTTTAGTTGAAACTATAGTTTGTATTTTATCCTATGTATGCCATTACTCTATATTATCCAATTTTAGACAATAGATTTTAATGAATATTAACACTCAAAGGTCAAAAGGCCAAAAACAGAGAAGAAAAACAATGACTAGAAAAAAAATGAACTAAATCACTTGGAGTTGTTTCTTTTATTTAATTAAATCAAATCTTGGTAACCGTGCAATTTTCCTAACATTTATATTGTACAAATTATTAAGAAAAATATTTTATAAAATTTGAAGTAATTTTTATATTTTTTTAAGAAACAAATCATTATTTTATGCAGTTTGAGTGAAAATTAAATTTCTAAATGTAACGTTTGGCATTACAAGTTTATTGCACACAAGTCAATTAAAATTTAACAAAATTGAATATGTAGTGTTTTTTTAAACAATTTCTTTTAGTTAATTTAAATCATATAAAATTATTATGGATATTATGTTTACATTTAGACATATAAATATAATCTACGGCTTTTAATTATAGATTTTATTTGAAACATTGATATTAAATTTTTCTTCCAATGATTATTTTATGACACATCTTATAAATTATCATGAATATTTATTGATTCAAAATTAATATAGAATTTTTCATCTTTTAATTCTCAATTTTCCAGTAATATGGTTTGTACATAAAGTGATTGTTTGAGTTTAAAAATTAAAAAAATTAAAACATGTTAGCAATAAAAATTGTAAACTTGGTGGGAGAAAACTCATCAACCAATTATGCACTATTTATAACCTTTACATTGTTTGAACTAATGGTGTGAAATTTTTGTAAATATAAATATAAAAATATTTGATTGGTGTGACTGTATCAAGTCACCTGCATATTTTTCATTTTTCATTGATTAAATTTAATAGTGAATTTTCTACACAATATGTCACAAAAGTAAAATTTAAGTTGTTCTATAATTACGTATAATATTATCGTTGCATAAAGTGAAATTTCAATTATTTTGATATTTCTGTAAATTTAATTTCTCATAATTTTAGAAGTCTAATCTTTGAAGCTTATATTTTCAGTTTTATTTTTGTATTTTACGATTATTATATAGAAAAAATTCTACAATATGAAGCTAAGATAAAATATTTACCAAAATACTTGACAAAATGATTAAAATGATCACATGTAGTTTAATTATTTTACACAAACGATTGTAAATATTTTACCTTCATAGTGTAATGTGGCCATATATCTTTTGGTGATACTTGACAAGTACCTTGATTTTTTTAAATTAAATAATTAAATGACCTTTACAAAATTTATCCCATTATCTTGTCACTTAAATTTTAATAGAAAATAGGAAATACAAAAAATATTTTGGCACATTAAATATTAATCTTGTTTAGTGAATTTTAAATCACCTTTTTCACATCTTCTTTATCTTTGATTTTTGGGATATAAAGGAAATAAATAAATCAATAAAAAAATTAATTCTATTATTTTTTACAAAATGTAGGCCCAAAATATTATAAATATAGTAATATCAATTTAGTGGTAATTATATTGGATAAATATATTATTTGAAGTCTTTATAATCTCAATATTTAAAATCACATTCTAGTTTGTAGGCAAAACTGTTGGAAACAAAGTATGTAATTCATTACCACAATTGATCAAATTAGCATATTTTTTTCATTACTCCAAAGTAGGTCATCGAAATGCACTCCTGAGACGACTTTTTTTGGTTTCTCATTAATTTATATATTGTGTATATCTCACATAATATTGACTATTTTAACCTCTAAATGCCCACAATCTTCTCCAGATTTGGAGAATTGAGGAGATACATTATAAAATGCAACTAAGAGGGGTATTTTGAACTTGATGTATGAATAAAAGTTGTACATTATGAATTTTGGATTCTATCCATACGGTTAAATCTATGATTGCAATCACAAATATTTTTGTATAAAATTTGAAACTTAAAATTCAAAATTCTTTTGTAATTCAATTACGAATAAGCCATATTGACATTTTGTGGATGAAATTTGTTGTGACGAGTTGAAATGTAATACTCTAAGTGTAGTGATTTTTGGAGATTTTTTTGTTGCTTAAATTTTATGAGTTTACTTTTTCAAGAACACTTTTGAACTAAGATCTTAGAAGTTTTTGGTGAATCACTCCAACATGAAATGAGTCATAAAAATTTCACAAACCATCCCTTTCCAAATCAGTTCTCACATGCATGAAGTTAAATTCCCAAAGAATCTACAGTAAAAAATTCACACTGCGAAAAGTACATGACAAATGAAAAAAGTGGAAGTAATCTGTACATCGTCCAAAAAATGAACGCTTAGGCAGTTAAAGGTTAAGATGTGAAAACAAGCGGCTAGTTGCATAGTCTCTGCTTTAGTATTTACTTTTATGGCTTGTTTATATTGTTCAGCCATGAAACTCCTTGAAAACGATGCATTTCCATGGTCTCTCCTATGGTGGAGCAAAGACAAAAAATAGCATCCTAGAGCATCGAAGAGCATTGGAAAAAATCTTGGAAATTTTAGTAGGGGTACAAAATCTAGGGCTTAAGAATGTTATGTGTTCTAGATGTTTGAAAAACAGGAAAGTGCCTCAACACCTCAGATGCTAATTGAGGGAATTGATGCACTTTCCACAAGACAAAATAATGGGCGAGAAATCCGAAGATCAAATCACGGGCGCGTCGGTATCCAGAACCCCGCCACCTGGGCACCAACGGAATCATCACTTGCAACTAGTTGCAAGTGGAGCCGAATCCCAAACCTGCCCCGAACCTGCCCCGAACCTACCCACGCCCTCGTGCCAAGTCAACCCTATCCAATCCTATACGCCATCCCGGGAATAAAGCGCAACGTGACAAAGCCCATTGCCCCATTCCACACACGTGATCGGCCCGCCCCCTCGCCCCCACGCGCTCCCGCCTTCGCGTCCGCCACGTGGCAGCCCCGCGCGTCTATACGCTCCCCCGCCTCCCCCCTCAGGCCTTGATAACGCCTGGCCCTGCCTCGTCTCAGTCGCCACATTCACTCCTGCCCCCCTTCAACCCCAACAATCGCATCTGCCCACGAAAGGCCTATTGCAAAAATCCGAACGTCCAGGAGTAGTGTACACAACCGATGATTCAGTAGGTTCTTACTGCATTGCGAAAATTTCAGGGGTTTGCAGATTTCAGGAAGGAGTTCAGACTTTGAATTCGAAATTGGCGATTGGGTTTGAGTTCGCGGAAGTGTTGTATTTGGGCTTGTATTTGTATTTCAGGGGTTTGCAGATTTTATAAAGGAGTTCAGACATTGAGTTCAAGGAGCGTGAAATTGGCGATTGGGTTTGAGGAAGTATTGTAGATTTGAGGCTCTGTTTTGGAGTTGAGATTGAATGTCTTGAAGGAGCGGGAAACTTGCGACATTGGCATTGTGAGAGTTGGCAGTAGAAGATTGGGTGAGTGAGTGTGGAAATTTGCGGGGATGGTGGAGAAAGCTCATTCGCAGTGTCTCGTAGCGAAGAGAGGGGGGAGTTTGTTGGCGCCGTTGAAGAAGCCATCGTCGGGCTCGATCGCAAAGAAGTCGTCGTCGTCGGTGAATCCGAGCGGGAATGGGTCGCCGGCGTACAAGGGCGTGCGCATGCGGACGTGGGGGAAATGGGTGAGCGAGATTCGGGAGCCGAACAAGCGGTCGCGCATTTGGTTGGGCTCGTTCCCCACGGCGGAGATGGCCGCGAAAGCCTACGACGCCGCCGTGGTGTGCTTGCGCGGCCCGGCCGCGCCGCTCAACTTCCCCAATTGCCCGCCTGCCGACCTTCCGCGCTGCTCCACGCCGCGCGACGTGCAAGCCGCTGCGGCCGCGGCTGCCGCCGCCTGCGCGCCCCCGTCGCCCGTCGCGGAAGAACACAAAACCCCCGAGCAGCAGTCACAGCAAAATTCCTCCTCCGACGACATGGAATTGCATTCTTCCGCCGACGACATCGCAGTGCATTCTTCCGCGTCCACCACCGAGGAGCCCAAGAGCCGGGCCTCGGCTATGGAGGATTGGATCAACGCGGAATTCGGGTGCTTGGAGCCGCTCGACGAGGCGCGCGCGTTTCCTGAGCTCATGCAGCACTTCGAATTTTCAAATTTCTTGGAAATGTCGTTGAATTTCCACGACGAACTGCGAGAGAATTCTCCACCGAGTGATGCGGAGGAGTACGACCATAGCCTCTGGTGCTTCACCTGAGCGATTGCATTAGGACAAAGGAAAGAATCGTTCCATGATTCTGAGCTTTTATGTACATTAGATTGATAGCTGTATCATTCTGCGATTATTAAGATGCTTTCATTTCCTACACGCGGATATGCCCACGGCGAGAACCTGTGATGAGAATTCATGAGTAATGACTCTTGCAAACTATGCGAGCACATTGCTCCGGCCTCCATTTTTGCAGAACAGAGTAGGGGTTGTCAGAGTTCCCTGGCAAGACTTGTGCTCCAAGAATGGAGGCGATTTGAGTATTCTCGAGTTCTTGACTACTTTGAGACGAGGTTCTGGGGCTTTGAATTGCGCAGGATTAGCAACTGTGGGGCTGAAAGCGAACTCTGACAACCCCTAATACTTTAAGAGATTAGATTAGCAAGATTACGATTCTTTTGGATTGTTGTAATAGTTTGATATTTGAAGACAGCTAAAAGAAAAAAATTACTCTTTCTGATGACAGAACTCTGTATTTGTGTTGATTGAGGAATTGTCTGCCATTTGCTTGTTTGTTATATTTGCCTTCCTGGGAGAAAAAGTCATTCGCATCTGCACTCTCCCAGCGCAAATCCATCACACCAGTGTGAGGGGTTTAGAGTTTCTTTTGGACGAATCTTGTGCTGGACACAACGACCAAAAAAATTCCCCAAAAAGGGTGTCGTTCTTGCACTCATTTCAACATTGTTTTCGATACTTTAGTATATCAAAAACAGTTTGGTGACACTGAAAAACATGTGGGGTACAGTGCACCCTCTCTAACGACACGCTTTATAATTCATCTGTTTTGACTACCTCCTCACGTGAAGTTGCGAACGTACGTGAGTGCGTTTAAAAGTCCATTTGACCCCTGAGGCAGTCATTAAAAAAATTGATTATTCTGTGAGTGAGGGCAGGCTGGGCAGCCCCCCCATGAAGAGCCTTTGACAAAATGAGCTCCACAAGGAACAAACTTATTTTAGTTCATGTTTTAGGTTTGAGGATGGGTGCTTGACGGGTTGTACGGACTTGTAGCTTCCTTATTACATGGTCAATGTCTTTCATGAGAGCCGTTCTCATTTTTATTAGAGGAGATTGAACAATGAACCTGACATCTATCTGAGCGAGGACGGGGCCGGGTGCCTCATGGGGAGGGGCTCTGAGACAACTGAGAACCCAATTTTGGGTGTTCATGTAATTCATTGGATCAGTGGAAATTCCTCAAAATCTTAGAAGTCTGTCACAACCTGCAATTGAATTGAAAATGGCCTACACTTGGTTCATCTCTGAACTTCTTCAACGACAAAAATAAGTCCATGATGCGAAAACTGCAATACATCATAGTAGGAAAACCAGAAGAGGAGGCACAGAGAAACGACAGTAAGCACACCAAATACTCAATTACAGCAGCAATTTATAGAAGCGTGCTCAAGATTCAGTATGAAAATGTTGCCAAGATGCTGCAATGTCATCTAGTTCTTCATTATGAAATAACCACGGAACAATTTCCTCAGACCTTCAGTTATGGACAATGGTCCTTTGGATCACATTGCTGCAAGAATCGCCTATGTACAACCTAAGTCAAGGATGACCCAAAAAAATGCGGGATCCTCAAGTGGAGGTAATCATTTGATTGAAGCGATAGAATGAATCTCATCACCATCTTCATATCCGCCGTGAATGCACGAGATTTAGAAAATCCATTCCTGCTTGCTTCAGGCGAAAGACCAAAGCTGCCCATCGTGACGATTCTTCCAACAATCAATCGGATCCTCGTAGTCATCCGACGTCACTGGCCATGGAAGAAACGCTTGCTCCACTGAATCCGAGATTTGACGTCGCAATGACTCCACCAGCGCCTCTTGGCAGTCAAATGCATCCAGCTCGTTGTTGATCCAGCTCTCCACATTGCTGGAGGACCCCGATATCTCGCCATTGTCATGAAATTCGGCTGTCTCATCACTGTGTGGCATTTCCGATTCAGAGACTTGAGGAGGCTCAGGAGTAGCGGCCATGGCCAGCGGAGCAGCTGCGGGGACAGAGGCGGTGGCAGCAGCGAGCGCCACGGCTTGAATTTCCTTAGGCGAGGAGTTCCCCTGCGGAATCACGAAGGAAGGGATGGAGTCGGGAAAATTGACTTCAGGAGCGGAGGGGCCTTTCAAGCAGACGACGGCAGCGTCGTAGGCGCGCGCGGCCATTTCCGCCGTGGCGAACGAGCCCAGCCAGATCCGGGTCTTGGTGACGGGATCGCGCACCTCCGTCACCCATTTTCCCCACACACGCATCCGCACGCCCTTGTAAGGCGCAGCATTGGACAGTCCGCATGGAACCTTTTTTCTCTTGGCGACGGAGGAAGACCGATTGAGCTCCAAATGACGGCCTCCTCGGTGCACTTGAAGTGGAGTCGAGATCCTCCTCTCCACCATAGCCAGCCCAAGTACGAAATCCTTCTACAATCGATTAGCAAAACCCTAATTAACGGCACACAAACAAGTTGCTTTACAGGACGAGTTGCTCAATGGCGGAGAATGAAGGGAGTCGATCGGGGCTTATAAAGGGCGGTATCGCAGATTCCCGATGAAGTGAGAAGACGAGTACACGTGGGGAGGCCTGGTTTACTTGGCGGCCAAATGGCACTCTGGGGGACTGGGCCCGGACGCGCCAGGAGAATGTTTCCGTGGGTGAAGATAATGCGCACGTTTTTGTTATTGTTTCGTAACACTAACAGCATTAACTACCATGTTAACTACCAATTGTATTGAACTACCATGGTGGTAAATAACCATGTTTCGCCCCTCCTTTGGCCCCTCTTTATGTTTTGGATTGAGGATGTTCTTATCCTGATAAAGAACCGTGTTTTGCCCCTCTTTTCGCCCTTCATTCTATTATTGATCGCTATATGGCATGAATTAAAAAATATATATATCGGAATGTCAGAGTGCAAGTATTTTTTATTTTCTTTTGCAACAAGGACATGGCCCTTATTTCCATGAAGGGAATTGACAAAACTCAGCTAAAATGGAATGAATCAATGTAAGATAAAATTTGAGCTAATTCCCAAAAAATATAAAGTGTATTTGATACATCCGTTAATATTTTTCAATTTGACCATATAGGAAATTTCTTCCACACTCGGCCGCTAGGGTTGGCATCTCATGCTGAATAATTATTTTTTTGGAAAATTCTTTTTCCAAAAATGCCTCATTGTATGAATATTCTTCAATATTCTCTTTTTTTACCATACAAAATAAAATTTTTGAAAAAAAAATAATTTCTCTAAAGATTTGTGTCTTCTCTTCTAATAATTTTTTTTTTCTGATTATGACGACAACATTCATGATGCATATGATAATCTCTTTTGATAAAAACTTCAAAAATATTGTAATTGTATTGCAATTTTGACCAATGGGGGCTGGATCCATAGCATACTAGTGCAGAGAAACGGAGTACCCTTTTCCAAAGAACATTCCAAGAGAATCTTCACTTGGATCCTCTTTTCTAACTCATGAGGGAATGCCATGTACATACCATAGATTGCAAGATTCACGAGGAAATGCCATATAGTCTTCATTTCTATTTTGAATTGAAGTGAGGACCACATTCAAAAAAGTATTCCCTTTCTTTGTTCTACACTAAAATCACCATATACCATGGGTGGGTGAATGACATGGGCACATTCATCCATTTAAACAAATTTTAATCCAATTTGGATGAATTTTACCACAGTATTTTGAAAAAAATAATTATTAGTAAAGGCTCTCGTAAATACCGTGGGCCACAGTATAGTGGTTATTGTTAGCATAAAAACAATTCACTGTTTCGACTCCCCGCCAGGGCAATCCTATTTCTGTTCACACTGGCGTTTACTGCATCTTCATCCGAGCTGTCATGGTGCGCCGAATACGTTTCGTGGTGTGAACACGGTTGTAGGGGCCTCCGTGTAAAGCTCCTTCTCTTGCTCCGGTAAAGCTTATCACGTTTCGTCTACGACTCCTGCGGGTGTCCTTGTTCCCCACCAGCTTCTTCAATCTTCGTTCCGAAGGTCCAAGGGGAGCTGCTTGAGCGCTTGCATTCTGCAGAATCAGCGACTTGATTCTACATTCGTACGAAGAGCATGATTGCACGAGTGAGAATGTTCAGTCACAAGTCTTTCGGGAAGTCGTCTGTAGTGTGAGATCTTATTGTTCGGTGTGTGTCCAAATGATTGTATGAGGGACAACCAAAAAGTAAACCATATTGACTTGAACCTTCACTTGCATCTTCCTCGGCGTTTATTTACTCTGCCAATTTGTGAAGCGTTGCGTCGTAGCTTATGTTGTCTTAGATGCAAAAATGTCTTCCAACTCAGGAGATGACGACTTCGCCGTATCCGTCTCCGGATTGGAACTGGCTTGTCTTAGGTTCACCTAAATCCTAACCCTAACCGATAATAGATCATTGAGAATGTAACCATTTAAGTGTTTCTTTTGAAACTTAGTTTGCAGTTGCTAGGTTTCTTTAGCTCTTCGATGATGGTGGTCTGTTTAATTTGTCAGGGTTTTACGTGTTGTGACACGGTGCAAAAACTCCATTGCATCTTTGTCGATAAACAAGATGGCAATCAGAAGTGACGAGAATGTGCACATCTAATCCATCGTCATGACATTGTAATTCAGAAATTGCAGAGTGTTCAAGCAAAGTCACCAAGATGATGTGTTGCCATTTTCTTTTTCATTACGAATGCATTGTACTTGAAGGTCTGATTTGGCACCAAGATGCCTATTGGCACCAAGATGCCTATTGGATAATTCTTTACACTTTGTAGTTTTGTAATACCGGTAGATGATTGTTGAGATGATAAGTAAAGAAGGTTGGCGATCTTCAATTTCGATCGGTTCCATAAAGGTTTTGTTTTTTCTTAAGAGCTTCAACACATAACATCTGTGGTAGCCATGTTCAAGTGTTTCAATAAAAGATCTCTCCAAATAGTCTTAACCCCTAAATGACCGTGGGGTCAAGGGTAAAACTTAGATGTGTTATAAAATGTTACTTCAAAAGAGAAAATGAGAAGCATGATGTTTAGTAATTATCTGTACCATGAAACTTTCAAAAAATGTTTTAGACACTCATTAAATGAATTTAAAAGCATTTACCATTTAATATTCACCAAAATCACAAATTTTATTTTAGAATTTGAAATTTGGTATGATTGGTTAAAACTAGACATTCTATTCTAAAATCAAAAAAAGAAAAAAATCCAAATGAGAGAATATCATCACTTTCCCGAAAATAGAAAGTTTTATAACACTAGGACAATGTTGAGGTGCTTGTCTTTGAAAAATGTCATTTCCTGACCATGGGCAGTCGTTGTTGTTTAGGCTGCGACCAGAAAATGGTCGATTGGTCACTTAGGGGTTAAGAATCAAATCAAATTTATCTAAACTTGTAACTTTGGTTAGGAAATGAAGACTAGATTTTTGTAGGGATCAACAACTTTTTTTTATCTAGATAAGTATGCGTTTTAGAATTTGCAGGGAATATCGAGTCAACTTTGAGGCAGACTTTCTTGTGGCAAGGAAATAGTGCAAGTTTAGAAGCATTTAACCCTTTAACATCCCGATTCAACACCGTTTTCAAAGATTTGTTATAAATGTTTGATGAAAAATAAAAATGGAATTGATGTACAAAGCAAAGTTGTAAATGCCAATGCGAAGATCCATTTGTACAGTTGGATTCATCATATTTTTATTTTTATTTTTAATTAATTTTGCAAGGTTTTCTCTTGAAATTCAATTATAAATCCAAAATTAACACAAAAAAGCTACATGACTAAGTTCATAGTAGCAGTCACGTAGACAAATTCATGCAGGAAGCCCATCTTTTCCATAGCATAGAAAAGGAACTTAAGGTCTACTTTATCATTGGTTTTAGAAATGTTTAGTTTTAACACAAGCAAAGGTTGACTTGAGGACTTTGCATAGTCTATGGTTTTGTGCATGAAGAGCAGATTATCTAAGATGTAGTTCATAGGCAAAAAGGTTGATTGGTCCGTGGATCTGACCTCCACGAGTACATGCTGCAATTTAAGCTGGAATGCTTTGCCAAAAAATTATAAGTGGCGTTAAGCAGGGTGATACGGCGTCAATTATTTAGCATCCTTCTCAGCCTTCTTCTGTGGAGTAGGACTATAAGACCCTCTGTTATTCCATTGAAGAATTTCTCTTAGTTATGGCACTCTTTGTCATGCTTAGAAAGTCAAGGCCTATAAATGGCCACAAACATTGAAAAGCTCAAGTATCAAGCCGTCTGGGTCTGGTGCTTTTACTTTGAAAACTATAAAAACTTTTCATATTGTTGACTGTGTTTTAAACCTATGTAGCAAGATTTGTGATAGTGTATTTTTTGGACAATCTATCACTAAATTATTTACAAAATATATTTGTCCAAAAAAGAACTATTAAAATATAACTAGTAAATAATGCAAAAATCGCTTAATAAATTTTAAAAAATAAAAATAAAAAGGGTGTAATGCAAGACTTATATCCCTACATTTTGGATGAATGTATATTTTTGGATGAATAAATCAAGTTTCATCCATATTTTACATGTTTCACCTTTTACCCGTACCTTTTGCATTGTTTAAAAATTCCTTAAATTTATGTAGAGTGTTGTCAGAAAGAATTCTCTCTATGTATGTCTACATGGATGAATTGACTGGTTCCATCTAAAATTAATCATAACTACAACCTTTTATTTTATAATTATATATTTTTATTACCCTTTATAACTGGTCAATTCCGTTTAGAATTAACCATAAACTTTTATTTGTGTATTATAATTTTTAAATATTTATTTGTAAACTATTTTAATTGTAAACATCTTTAAATAAATTTAAAGTTCCCTTGCCCGGCCACAGGGTTTTATTATCGAAAATGTCACTGGCCTATAGCCATGCTCCAGCTAACCAGAGTGCAAGGGTGGTCGTCAATCTATAAGTGCTGTGTGAACGGGGAAGTGGGCATTAGACCAAAACCCTAATTAGGGTTTGGCGCTCGGGGTACATACCGGCGGGTTTCGCAAAATGAACTTCTCTTTTGGAAGTCTGTGTGCAGCTCTGCCTGCCTCAGCTCTTGATCTCTCGTTTCCTTCTCTCTTTTTTGCTTTCCCTCTCTTCCCAATTTTCAAGGTTCTTCTCGTTTCTAATCAACAATGGCGGAAACTTTGGTGCCGCGCGGGACTCTCAAGGGCCACGCCAACTGGGTGACGGCCATCGCCTGCCCTCTGGACAACCCCGACCTCATCCTCTCCTCGTCTCGCGACAAGAGCATCATCGTCTGGACGCTCACCCGCGAGGAGGGCAACTACGGCTGCGCGCGCCGCAGGCTGACGGGCCACGCGCATTTCGTACAGGACGTGGTGATTTCGTCGGACGGACAGTTCGCCTTGTCCGGCTCGTGGGATGCCACTCTGCGTCTGTGGGACTTGAACACCGGAACCACCACCCGGCGGTTCATCGGGCACACGAAGGACGTGCTGAGCGTGGCGTTCTCCGTGGACAACAGGCAGATCGTGTCGGGGTCCCGCGACAAGACCATCAAGCTGTGGAACACTCTGGGCGAGTGCAAGTACACCATCCAGGACGTGGATGCGCACACCGGGTGGGTGAGCTGCGTGCGATTCTCGCCCGTGACGGCGAACCCCATCATCGTGTCCGGAGGGTGGGACAAGGTGGTGAAGGTGTGGAACCTGACGAACTGCAAGATTCGCACCAACTTGGTGGGGCACACGGGGTACGTGAACACCGTGACCGTGTCTCCCGACGGTTCGCTGTGCGCCAGCGGTGGCAAGGACGGAGTGGCGATGCTGTGGGACTTGGCGGAGGGCAAGAGGTTGTACTCTCTGGACGCCGGCGACATCATCCACTCTCTGTGCTTCAGCCCCAACAGGTACTGGCTGTGTGCCGCGACTCAGACGTGCATTAAGATCTGGGACTTGGAGAGCAAGAGCATCGTGGACGAGCTGCGCCCCGAGTTCACGTTCGTGAGCAAGAAAGCACAGATCCCATACTGCGTGAGCTTGAACTGGAGCGCGGACGGAAGCACTCTGTACAGCGGTTACACCGATGGGCACATTAGGGTTTGGGCTGTGGGCCGCGCTTAAGTCCTCGGTTTTGACATGTGAGGTAATGCGTAGGAAGGGTGTGATGGATGGATGTTCGGTTGATTGGATTCGACATTTTGCATGATGTGACGGATCAGAGGAATGCAAATTTATTACAGCTCAATTATGTGTGCACACATGTGTCGTTTTGAATCCCGTTTGATGTGTCTGACTGAGAATTGTAGTTTACGACGAAGGGTGTCGGAGACAGTACCTTGATATTTTTGGTGTTTCGTCCCGTTCATCTGTAAAATGTGAATTGAATGTTCGTAAGTTTACTCCTATGAAACTGTTTATGCTAAAAGACGATGGAACCCAAAACGACTTGCACAAAATTGAGAACTAAACAATATTACAAAATAAAATTAGAATTATAGAGAACTTTAATAAATTAAAACAAGATTTAACAAGCTAGACGTTTGGATGAGTGAAGTCTCAAAAATTGAAAACAGTTAACTTTTGAGAACTAAACAATATTACAAAATAAAATTAGAATTATAGAGAACTTTAATAAATTAAAACAAGATTTAACAAGCTAGACGTTTGGATGAGTGAAGTCTCAAAAATTGAAAACAGTTAACTTTTGAACTAATGATATTCCATTTGCAAAGGCATTAATGAATGTATGAAAACAAAGTTGTAGAACCTTTGGAAGAGGCATTGTAGTGAAGTGAACTTTTCACTTGTTTTGAAAAAAAGAGCTCTTTTTTTATCCTTTGGTACATTTTCCAAGGGTTTTTGTGTTCACTTTGCACATGATCATTTTGTCTTTTAACGATAAATCTTTATGAATGTTTAATGTTTAATTGAATATTTTAGTCCCTAGGGGTTTGTATAAAATTGAGAAGATTTGATTATAGAAGCCACATAATACATTTGCCAATATCCTTTCGCCATGTCTTCTTCTAATGTCCTCCCGTGTTGCCCAAACCAGTTGTTTCCATCCCACCTTACATTTTCTACTCAACATTACTTTTGCAATCCAAATTCACAATTACATCTACAGTTACAATTTTAGCCTCTCATTATGAAACTTTTAGAAGAATAGTAAAATCATCAAAAAGCCTTTCAACGCTCCAAAGTTAATCATCAAAAAGTTCTCTTGGTACTTTTATTTTTCTTCTTTTGCTTTTCTTCAATTTTGTTAACATGATGAATCTAAAATTAGAAATTCCAAAATTTAAATAAAGAAACATTCACTTCACACACTTTTAAAAAAGAATCGTTATTGTACAAATCCTCGTGGAATTACAGATGGTCAAGGCATATTGACTTGACGATGACTATATAGCAATGGAAAAGAAATGTTATCTCGATGAATTTAGTGAACTACTTACATATTTTGTTTTGTTTTGGTGTTAACAATGATGCTTATTTTTGAAAATAATCAATATTAAGTGATATATACACATCATAAATTTGCAAATGTCAAATCGACTAAACTTTGATCATCCATAATTCCACGACGTTTTGTCCAATCATGTTTATTTTTTTCCAAAGTGTGTTAAATGAATATTTTATTGTTTTGATGTGTTGAATTTCTAATATTAGGTTGCTCTGGTCATTCAAATTGGAGAAAAAGGGTCTCAAGGGCACTTTTTGATGGCTACTTTGGAGCAATGAAAAATTGCTCATTGGACCAAATCACATATTAAAAAATCACATATGTAGCTTCATTATGATGTATTCTATGATGTTCAAAAAATAAATTCTCAAAAGAAAGAAAAGAAAGTTGTGGAAATGACCTTTGATCAAAAATGAGAAAAAGGGCACGACGTTTAACCCTTTGACGCGATTGCGATGAACAAATTGCAACCTTTCTCAGCACTACATCGTGTACAATTTTTCATCCATCCAAATTTCTCTTGGTTCATGTGCTAATTGACTATCATTTGTAGGGTATGGGTCTCAAAATAAGATGTGTTTTTCTGAAGAAAAAAAACAATTGGTTTACGTCAAGTTTCATTCTTAACTCAAAAAGTGAGACCTTAAACATGGTTTTTCACAATAAATAAAATCAAATAATGGAAACCATACCATCTAGTAGTGTATGTTATTCCAATTTCAGTACAATACTTTTTTTGAAAAAAAATTGTGTTAATTTGTGATTTTAAAAGAATTCCGAGAAAAAAACTTGTAAAATTAATATAAAAATACTAATGGAAAATATGATGAATCCATCCGTCAACAGAAGGCTCGGCAGAAGGCTCCATTTTTGGGACATTTCCAAATTCCAATCACAGATGGGTGTTCCAAATCATAAAGCTCCAAGAAGATATAATACCCCTTCGCCCAATCTACAGTTGTCCACTGGTAGATTTCCTAAACCATTGCCTCGGGCCGCACGTCTGGCCTCTCATCCAGCCTCGCAACCCGCCAGCCTCGAGTTCGAAGACGGGCTGGGAAGATCTTGGCCGTCGATCTTTCTTACTCAATCTGGTACGTCCATTCTGATGTTGGGTGGGAGCCGCGAGTAAGCTGTCCGCAGCAATGTCAGCACAAAGGCTTAATGTACCATGGCATTGGGGGCATGGGGGCCATGGAACTAGAGCGGCATGGAATTTGAGCAGTTGGGGCGGGCTTATGAGGCATGGACAGAAATATTTATATTTCAATTTTTATAAACTACTGTAAGCTTAAAATCAATTAAAATAAATCTTCATTTGAATATTTTTTTTTCATTTTTTTGAAAAGTATGAGCTATTTTATGAAACATGATATTGTATCACCATAGCGAGTTTGCCACTTGCTGTACGAATGTTTTTTTTTCTTGAAAAAAATAAGGTTCGCATCTTAAATATTGAATTTCTTGATTTTGGTTTCTAGCAAATTTTTTTACTAAAAATGACCTCAAATGGCTTAGAAATAACAAAATATTATAGAATACGATTTATTCTATTTTCGTTTCTTTATCTTCATAATTTTGTAATTTTTAGAATTTCTATTTTTAGAATTGTTTTTGGGCAAACCTCCTATGGTACTACGATAGAATTATTTGAAATTTCACCTACAACTCAATCCATCTTTTTAATCTCATTTATGTTTAGAGCACATACTTCAATGATGTAAATGTTTATCTACTTTTCTTTTCATCACTATTGGATTATTCATTTTTCTTTTAATACAAAAACAACGAGTTTATTAAAATAAAATAAAAACTATAATATGTATATCACATTATTTATTTTCACTTAGTTTCATAATTTATATGAAACAACTCTTCAAAAAATGAAAACATCTCACATATGACTAAAATAAAAATTATTATAATTTTTTTTGAATTAAAGATAGAATATTTTGTTTTAAGTTCCTATGATTTTTATAAAGGTGATATCATCTTTGAAAATCATTTATTTTTTCATTAAATATCTAACTAATACAAGTAGACATGCATTTGTGTTGTCTTTTATTTATACAATACATGAGGATATGGGCATACGATCAAGGCCAAATCAAATTTCTTTGCCAAGGGAGGATGGAAGTATTACCCTTATACAAACTCGTGTTACAAATACAAAGACTTGGATATAGAGGTCAAAAGAAAAAGAAAAGAAAATTGAATAACAAAGATTTGCAAGGCGGAGAAGAACGAATAATTCAATTGCCAAGATTAGATGATGGAATCAAAGTGTTGCAAAGAAGACAACTTGTACAAAAAATGCACGCAAGGGTGAAAATTTCAAAGTTAAAGCAAGAAGAATCTCTAAAATGCAAAGGACTAAATATATTCTTTGATGGTAGAACATTCATTGAGTGTTACAATTGCTAATATGTTATTGCAAAAGGTCGTGATAGTAGTGCAATAGAGAAGGATGAATGTGAAGGTGAGGAAGATGTGGTATTGTTCTTCAAGGAATTGAATATTTATTCAATATGTAGAAGCAAAGTTATATCTTCATATAGAATATTAATATACCATATTGTGCTTAATGCTTTGTCATTTACAAATTTATATAATAAAATTCCATGTAATGGTGGTTTTTACTACCATTCTATTATGGTTATTGTGTCTTTCTAAAATTTTATTGAATGTAATTCTAATAATTTTGCGTTTTGTAATCATATATTGTATAAATAAAGGACAACATAATAGCGCGTCTACTTGTATTATTGACATATTGTGTACAGAAACAATGAATTTTCAAAGATAGCTCTAATGAGACCAATGTGACTAATACCAATATAAATGATTAACTACATTAGTCACATTGAAACTATTACCTTTATGAAAATCAAAGGAACTTAAAACAAAATATCCTATCTTTAATTCAAAAATATTAATTAGCCTAGTTTTTATTTTAGTCATATGTAAGATGTTTTTATTTTTTTGAAGAGTGGTTTCAATTTGATTATGGAAGTAAGTGCAAATGAATAATGGAATATATATATATATATATATATATATATATATATATATGTATATATATGTATATATGTGTATATATATGTATATGTATATATATATGAGTTTTTATAAAACTCTTTTTTTTGTGTTAAAAAAAAAAAGTAATCCAAGAATGTTAAAAGAAAAGTAGATGAATTATTATAGCATTGAAGTATACGCTCTAAACGTAAATGAGAGAGAAAATAAGAATTGAGTTGTAGGTGAAATTATAAATAACTCTGCTATATTTCATAAAATAACTCGTATGTTTCAAAAATTGAGATTAACCCTTTAACGTCCCAGTTCAACACTGTTTTCAAAGATTCGTTATAAAATGTTTGATGAAAACCGAAAATGGAGTTGATGTACAAAGAGAAGTTGTAAATGTCAATGTGACAATCACATCTGTACGGTTGGATTTACTATATATTTCTTTAATATTTTTTTTATTGATTTTGCAAGGTTTTCTCTTGAAAATCAAATAAAAATCATGAATTGAAGGAATTTAAAAAAATAAAATTGTAATGGAATTGGAATAACATGCACTACGAGATGGTTTGGTTTTTATTATTTGATCCTACTTATTTTGAAAAATCATCTTTAAGGTCTCACTTTTTGAACTAAGAATGAAACTTGACATAAACCACTTGTGTTGTTTTTCCAAAAATCATAATAACCTATATTGAAAATCAAAACCGTACAAAGGATAGTCAACTTGCACAAGAATCATGAGAAATTTTGGTGGATGAAAACTGTCTAATTTGGATTGAATTCAAACAGTCAAAATCTGTTCAGCGTCCAATATTTGGACGCAGGCGCCTGAAAGGGTTAAATTTCAAATGAATATTTATTTAATTTAATTCTAAGCTTACAGGAGTTTATGAAATTTGAAATAAAAATGTTTTGGTCCATACTTCATCCACTCAGCAATACCCGGGTTGAACCATACCACTAAGGTAGGCTATCCTAGAACCACCACCTCCTCCAATTATGTGGAACTTTCTTGGGGCCACCACAATTGAGACTCAAAACCATCAATTTCATTTTTCAAGTAGACCAATGGCATGCCAAACATTGCGAAGAAATAGTTGGTGGTTTTGGGTTAGCTCATGAGCAAAATTTAGAAACAACAAATTGTGAACTTAGGAAATGGGTATGTGATGTATGGGTTAGAGGTTATTTTCCACTTTGGAATTTTGTATAAAATTGACAAATGCAAATTAAATGTTGCAAATTTTTGCAATCCTCATCAAAACCTATTTCGAATGCGGTCATATTTTTTTCCAAATTTATCACTGCCAGAAATAAGCCAGATTGGTTAAGTTGGTGGTTTTAGGACAATCAACCATACTCCATGCCCTCCCGAAGCTGGCTCAAGGCTGGCCCAAGCCCTCCCCAATTGCTCAAATTCCAAAGGCATGAGTCCATGCCCTCTATGCCCCCATTTCCCCCATGCCCCCCATGCTAACGTCAGAAATAAAAACATTCAGCACATTCTCCTGACAGGCAGCTCGCACTGTTCACTCATGGGCCCCACCAAAATCGAATTGGACGTCCACGATCATGTATCTGAAATCAACGGTCGAGATCTTCCTAGCCAGCCCTCAAACTCGAGGTTGGCCAGTAACGAGGCTCACCCAGTGTTAAAATAGAGGTCACAAACAATTAACATCTAGTTAACTATAGCCAAATTAGAAACGATTTGTAGTTTCTATTTCTATTAAGGTAAAAGAATGACTTTTACTTTATTAACTCTTAGTTATAACTTTAACTTCTATGGTGAACAGAAAAGTATATAAAACCAACCCTTCCTCGGGTTGATACACTTCTTCTTCTTCTCCAGAGTTCTATGCCTTTTTCTATTTATTGTTCTGTCTCAACACCCAGCGTTCCCTTCCTCGTTCTCACCCTCGTTCCTGACTCCAGTCACAACGAGGTCCGTCAATTGATCCAATTGGCGCAGTTGACACGGGCAGCTTGGGACCCGAGCAGCTACCCGAGCAGAAAAAGGCTCCCGGCGTTTGCTCTCACAGCAGAACCTCTGAGTTTCCCCCGTGAGCATCACGGGGGATTGATATGAGCTCCCTGTGTCAAGAATCGTTCTAATTCACCAGCTGTGCTTGTTTGACGCCCCGCTAACACCCGTAAGTTCGATCTCTCATGGTTTTGTGGTTTTGAATGATCATAGTTGGATCGCCTAATCCAAGTCGCAGAGGGGTTTCATTTCTTGTTTTTTGACGATCTTGCTAGCGCTTTGTAGAATTGGAAACCCTATCACACACTATCTCTTAATTCCGCATTGTAGTGACGGTCCCTAGGGAAGTACTAGTACTCAATCCTCGCCACCCCGGAAGACATCGAAGCTTCCTCAAAGCTTCGAAGACCTGTTGTCTTCAGACCGTGTGCATCTATAGTCGACTTTCTTTTGAGACTGTAGTTTCAATCTGTTCGTTTTTCAGTTCCTGTTAAGCTCATTTAGTTCTCGTCTTGCTCGTTGCATTCGTGTCAAGAACGATGGAGGTGTTCATGAAACCTTTGCAGCTGAATTTTGGTAGAGAAATTTTGGTGAAATTTAGAGCTGAGTTTGGTTTACAGAGTAGTGTGTTCTAGTTTAATAAAAAAACTATCGTGCACTTTGAGCACCGCTTTTGCTTTCCAGCTTCACGATCCTCGAAATTTTAAAAGACACTAGGGAGCGTAGCACTTTTCTTGGTGAGTGAACTCTTCGTTTCGCTAATGTAGTGTATTTTTTGCTTTTTATTTGCTTGAGTACTATAGCGTCGTTTGTCTGGTTAGCAGACGTAGTCGCTTTTCTTCATTCTTCCACTTGTATGCTCCTCTTTCCAACAGGCGTACTCACTTTTCTTCATTCTTGTGTTTGTTTCCACTTGCATGCTCTTGTTTTCCAGAACTTATCTCGTTCTTTCCCTCTCTGGTATGTTTAATTTCAACGCTCCTAAGTTCTGAATATCTGAGAAGATTCACGATTATAATTTTGTGAGTTACTTATTTATGGATTGTCAGTTTCTTATTTAGTTGCAATAGATTTTTATGTTTGACAGTGGATTGTGTTGTGTAGGTGGTTATGGCGGATGAAGAGGATTACCCGGCACTCATTCCTTTGCAGAATCCAGGCCCAATGGCAACAACGACGAAAAAGCGTCAAGCAGAGTTGGAGCATCGAAGCAACATGCATACGAAGTTGTTTTTTGGATTCATTGAACAAGATGTGGTAATTCTTGGTGGAGAGATTCTGAAATGGTCAGTGAATAAGCGTTGGGAGACTGATGGAGATGGACGCCACCTCTTTGATGCAAACCCGGATGTGGAGCGCATGGTATTGGTAACTGGGTTTCTTTTATTTAAAATTATATTTATCATTTACGTTTTGATTATGTGTTTGTTTTACTTTGATTTTATTTTATTTCATTTATGTTTATTTTGCAGCTTGGTTGCCGTGCATATGGAGAGTTTGGAGCCAATTCAAGTAGGAGTGGTGTGGAGGCATTCAAGACTATGTCCCAGGCGGTAATCAGAGCACGAAACGGCCCTGTGCATTTTCGAGACTTGGATGCTTTGGATGTGATGGTGAGGACCTGCGCAGTTGCTATTAAAGGATGGCCCGAGCTTGAAGCCAAGTATCCGGCACAAGTGAGGATCATTTCAAACTACAAGGCGTTCAAGCAACTTTTGCCCAAGTGCTTCCAGTGAACTCCTTCATTGCTCTACATCATGGCTCTTCTGTAGAAGGTCACTAGTGTGGCAGAATAGAATTTCGTATCTGGGTGGAGATTAATAAACATTGACTTACTTGGGACAGAGTGTGGTTATGTGAGACATAGAATCAATAAGTTTATCATAACTGTAAGTCGTGAAAATCCTATTACTGTACCGTATATTGCATGTTTTTTGTAAATGTATGGTGATTACTTGGTCAGGATGTTGATTGAATCGTGAAGGAATTGGAGTCATCAATCTTGCATTTCCTGTTTTTGTGTGGTCCAAGAATAGTTCCGTATCTGAGTACTATCATGCAAGAGACCGATCCTTATTTTTGTTGTAGATTGAAGTTGAATGTCCTGTTCCTCTAGGTTTCCATAGTCTAGTGTAGTTCACAATTATCAAGAGTTACCGTAGACTCCTTGGTAAGGCTGATGTCGGGGTGATGGTTAGCGGGGACTGTACATTCTACACATCATTGGAACATGTTTTACAATGATGTGCATCCTCCATTCGCTGTCCACTGAAAGCCCAGGTCCCTTCTATTGCTTAGTTCAGGATATATAATTCTATTGCCGTGCAGCTGCTTTGGATTGGTGGCATGCTTGGAGTAGGCTTTCTAATTCCTAAAATGAGTCAGCCCTAAAACTAGGAGTGGCACCCTTGTGCATTCTACAGTGATTTAAAAGTAACCATAAAACTTGGGGTTTCGTACAAATTCAGTAGGTACCAGACATTTCTGGTCGGAAGAACGGGTGTTTAGAAGTATCGTAGTGATACAATTCAGCTGAACTTTCAGTGGTCTCGACATGGAAAGAATGTTTTCAGCGGAACTATCCAGCCGAAAGTGGTGTTCTTCCTATCCATGTTCGGTAAACTGGGCTGCAATGGGGATATACTTCAGCTGGGCCTGTTTGTTATTATTACGTCCACTGTATTGTGTTCTCAAACTTGACAAAATTTATTGCCTAGGGGTTTGTACCAAACGTAGCATTTTTCCTGGTGAATCGAAGTGAAAAATACTGTCCCAGAATTTCAGATAGTACATCCTTGCGAGTTCTACGGTTTATACGGGCGAGCGTTTCGTTCGTTTTGCACGAAGGCATCCACAGCGAAGGAGGGTCAGACGCGCTCGAAGTTCCGTAGGTTTGGATGTAGAAGAAGAGGAAGTGAAAGAGCACATGTTTCTTCAGGCTGGCTCCTTGACTCCGTCTCCTGAGCCTCGCCATGTCATTTGTGTCTGTCCTTTTCTTTCCCTGGCTGTCTCTTGTTCTGTTCACACATGACCTATACTTTGCTCATCTACAGTGCAATCCACCCCACATGACTACACTCTTCATTCTATTTAAGGTATGTTTTCCTATTTGTGTCTCAATTTGGAAGTCCCTTTATTTTTAACACTATGTATTATGATATACGCTAACCCTTTGACACGCTTGTGTCCATATAATGGACGATGAAAAGATTGCAATCTTTCTCTTGACTACATCTTGTATAGCTTTTAATCCATCTAAATTTCTCTTGGTTCTTGTGCTAGTTGACTATCATTTTTATAGTATGGATCTTCAAAATAAGATATTGTGAATTTTTGAAAAGCAACACAATTGGTTTATGTCAAGTTTCATTTTTAGTTCAAAAGTGAGACCTTAACCCTTTAATGTCCCGATTCAACACTATTTTCAAAGATTTGTGATAAAATGTTTGATGAAAAACAAAAATGGAGTGGATGTAAAAAGAAAATTTGTAAATGTCAATGTGAAGATCACATCTGTACGGTTGGATTCATCAAAAAAAATTATTAATATTTTTAAATTAATTTGCAAGATTTTCTCTTGAAATTCGATTTAAAATCCAAAATCAACACAAAAATATTTTAAAATATTTTAATGAAATTGGAATAACATGTACTCCGAGATGGCATGGTTTCCATTATTTGATTCTACTTATTTTGAAATATCATGTTTAACCCATTGACATGCCTGCGTCCATATCAGTGTTTCTTTTATTAGCTAAATATAGCCAAATTTCGACCTGAACTAGTGTGCTTCATTATCACTGAAGGAAACAAAGATGAAATAGAGTGTCTCTGTGGCTAATCTAATTGAGAACCGTGTAGCCTAAAAAATTCATTTGTAGCCAAAATTTTGTTCATCTTTCTTCCCAAATGAAACATGCTTCTTGAAGAGTTTTTTTAAAATAGCCATCTTAGTGAATTACCATCAAAAATCATCGCCAATAGAGTTAACCGAAAAGTCAGCTCAAAGAGGAAAGTTTTAGCAAACTCCTCTTGAACTCATATGGAAATATAAATAGACCAAAAACTAGTTCACGATGAGTTGGGAGACAATCTAAAGCAAGCCACTGCCATTATTCTCCACACCTCGTAATGACTCCCACACCTCCTACCAAAGCTCCAAGCCCATGGCCCACAAGGGGACAAGTTATGACACGACACTATTCAACCCAACTATAGCTGAAAAGAGAGGTTAGAAGGAGGTTGAAAAGGGAGGTTCCATGGCCTTCTTTTCGGTTAACTCTAATACTTTCATAAGTTGATATCCTTAAAAAAAAACTGGTCCATATATGCCTGCGCCAAGTGTACTACACTTTACGGCAAGGTGCTGTACAACATGTGATAAATTACATTTCCTATAGTCAGGAAAATACTGGCAAAGATGCTCGTTGAATTGTACTGTTACCGTAGAAGACTTTTTTTTTGGACACAAATTGAAGATTTCAATTGCAAAATGAGAGTAACACAAAGGAGCGGCCAGGATCGGCCGCAACCAGCAGTGAACAGTAGTCTAATGTACAGAAAGGACATAGTCAGCGATTGGACCAGTAAGGATCCAAGTGACCTTGCGATGGGTCTCATCAAGAGTGCAGATGACACCATGACTACACCATCGCTGCTTAAAGCGATCAATGAGAAACTGCGACTGTCTTACCGTAGAAGAATTCGTAAGTATAGTAGTGAGGAATCTACTGTACTGTACAGTCGATACATGCCTGAACGTGATCAACATGTTTTTTGTAAAAATTATGCACGCTCCACTTTGATTCTCTCACTGTTGCAGTGAAATCATTCAGCAGTTCAGTTTCTACTGTAGCTGACCCACCACCCGAATTATTCACATGCCTCCTCTCCAGCTTCATATTCTACTTTCTGTCTGCTCTCCGCCCCCTTGAGAGAGACGCGCAGATTCCCAAGATTCTTAGAGGTGGGCCGTGAGTAACAAGGGCCTCGTATGTTGTCCCGGTTGACAGAATTGTACGATAAAACCGTAGGTGACAGATAGAATGGTCTCACATGCCACTTAAAAGGACTAACAATGGTGTCAAGAACCAAAAGATCTTTCAGCACTTGAGATATTTTATATGCCCTTGTACACTTGCATCATCTCTTACCATCTTCGATGATACTGCTCGTCTGTACCAAAATTAGCTCAAACATACCAAAACTTGCTCCAACACATCTTGCACTCCAAGAAACTGAGAACCCCACAATTTTCAAATGACTCAAGCTCATCTAGACCACATTCATCACTATGCACAACCACCATTGATGTGTGCTCAAGCAAACGTTGTCAGAATTGTCCCGTAAAGGACCATGGATTCATAGTTTAAAATTGATCAATCCGTTCAACCGTACAGTGAAAAAAAATCAATGATTCAGATGGGGCCAAAGCTTTATATCTCATGAATCAGTGAAGAACAGTGCATGTGTTGCTCCAAAAATAAATAAAGTTGGAAAAACGTATGACGTACTCAAAACTGCTGAAAAAAACAGGAGACCAGTTTGGGCTATTGGTCCTGTGGGGGTTGTGTATGTACAGCAGTCATCAGCTGAATGTACGCTGAAAACATGGAGTCCCTAGTCGACGAGGCATCATAGCAATAAATGGGACCTCCTTTGGAATGTTTGCCTAATCCCGATTGAGAGAGCAATGTGCTCCAAAACTTTAAATTATCTACAAGCAAATCTGACTAGTTGAGAATGACCGTCAAAAAACATGGGATCCTCAGTATGTAGACGTTTTCAGTATTGATGGAAGCGCTAGATAGATCGCTTCGTCTTCATCACGAGTGATGAGTGCATTCCGATTCACGATGCTTGGTCGCTTCAGGCGAACGACCAGAGCTGCATGTCATGATGCATCATGGGACACTCGGCAGCATCGTCGAAGTCCTCCGACATGGGCCATGAGAAGAACGGTTGCTCCACGAGTTCTGGGAACTGACGACTCAAAGGATCTTCGTGGCCGTCAAGTGCATCCAATTCATCGAACTCTCTGTTGATCCAATTCTCCACATTGCTGGAGGAGCACTCCGCCAGCTCGGCTGTCTCATCACCGTCTGGCATTTGCGATTCCGAGGCTTGAGGAGGCTCGGGAGTGGCGGCCATGGCCAGCGGAGCAGCTGCGGGGACGGAGGCGGTGGCAGCAGCGAGTGCCACGGCTTGAATTTCCTTGGGCGAGGAGGACGATTTCACGAACGAAGGGATGGAGTCGGGGAAGTTGACTTCGGGGGCGGAGGGGCCCTTCAAGCACACGACGGCGGCGTCGTAGGCGCGCGCGGCCATTTCCGCCGTGGCGAACGAGCCCAGCCAGATGCGGGTCTTGGTGACGGGGTCTCGAATCTCCGTGACCCACTTGCCCCACACGCGCATCCGCACGCCCTTGAAAGGCTTATCAATGGAAGGCGAGGGCAGGGCGCCGGATTTTCTCCTGCAGGAGGAGGAGCGATTGAGCTTCAGGAAGCGGCCGCCTCGTTTCCCTTGCAGCGGAGTGGATATTCTCTTGTCCACCATAGCTGGAGGTTTCCAAACCCCAACAGCACATGTACAGACGGAATTGGAAACGATTTGTATAGAAAGGTGATTGAGAAGAGGAATGGAATCCAGCAGAGGCGTCCATGGCAAGGGAATGTTGGAGGGAGGGATTATAAAGAGGCGGCACACTCCTTCCAAGGCCCGAGTGGACGAGTAGACGCGCGAGCAAGCGTGGAGTCCGTTATGCAAAGTGGCAGGCAGGGTGAGGCAGACGCGCCAGGGCCCACGGCCAGCGAGGCTGGGAAGGAGATGAGGAAGTGAGCAGATCAAAGAGCACATGTTTCTTTAGGCCCTTGCCCTTGGCTCCCACCCTCCAGGACGGCCTTGCTTCTGCCAGTCGTCCCCCAAGCCAGGTACTCCGAGCCCCGACTCTAAATCCCCCCTTAACGTTAATGCAAACACTATTCACCCATGGGTCCCATTTTCTGATATTTCCATTTTCGGTCCTGTTTTGGCAATTTTTTTTCAATGTTGGGGCCTATGGCTCTAAATTTATTCAAGAAGACCCCCTCGGGAATTTTAAACCCTTGGAAGAGGGGTTATTCTTTAAGGTGGGCCCCTACATGCACAAAATAGCGGGGGGCAGTTTTTGTCCTCTTGCATTAATGTCGAGGGGGGGATTTAGAGTCGGGGTACTCTGAGGCTCGCCATTGCATCTGACTCGTTGATGGTTTTCTTTCAGTTAAATAGGTCAACAGCTCAGAGGGGCAATGGAATTGATAAA
Organism: Pohlia nutans; assembly: GCA_022496805.1. Classification (NCBI taxonomy): domain Eukaryota; kingdom Viridiplantae; phylum Streptophyta; class Bryopsida; order Bryales; family Mniaceae; genus Pohlia; species Pohlia nutans. The sequence continues at coordinate 10,396,690 of CM040097.1, forward strand.
TCTTTCCGTTCATATCTTTATGAATAAGGTAATTTGCCATTTGTGAAGGAGCCCTTGTCTATTTATAACTTGATATTAGTCCTTTTTTCGTTTTTCAGAGTGCTAAACTGGCGACACAAAATGATCATACGTTTCTACATTCGTTATTTTGGATAGAAAATAATTTCATCTACATTTTAGTGTTATTTTTAACCAAATTTGAGGATTTCATCCAATATGTTATAAAGAATTGAAGATATTTTGGTGATCTAACATTGAAGTTTTGGTTTTTTTTAACAAGATTGTTTTTCATTCGGGTGCAATCTAGCACTAAAAAGCCCTAAAGAAAAGGGCTAATTGGCCTATTCTATTCATCACCGACTGATCGGGCGTTACAGTTTTGGAAATTCATACTATAGTTAGAGAAGTTCATCAAGTGTACACCTATCTGCAAAACACCAAAATACTGCAAATATCTCAAAATATAGCAAATACTTACAAATGCAACACATGTACTATGTGGTATTTCTTGTGTTTGGAAACATTTTATCTTCTTTTATTTTTTGAATCATGTTTTCTTGTTCATGTATTTGGATCTTGATCAATGTACCTTCTTTCATATTTATACTTATAAAGTTTGTCCTAAACTGTATATGGATAAGTCACCCTCACTTATAAAATTCACAATAGTTAAATGTGTGTCTGTTGTTGACATGATAGATTGCAACGAGGAGGTATTGACATAGGTTATTGTTGAACCACTTCACTTTCAATATTGAAAATTTAACCCAAATTCTATTTAACCCCTAACTGCCTAAGCGTCCATTTTTTGGATGATGTACAGATTTCATCCTTTATTTCTCATCCGTCATGCACTTTTTGCAGTGTGGAATTTTTACTGTAGATTCTATGGGAAGTTAGCTTCATGCATATGTGATCCGATTAGAAAGGGGATGACTTGTGGATTTTTTATGCCTCATTTCATGTTGTAGTGATTCACCCAAAATTTTGAAGATTTCAGTGTAAAAGTACTCTAAAAAAAGTCAACTCATAAAATCAACAAAGCAAAAAATCTCCAAAAATCACTACACTTGGAGTATTACATTTCAACCAATCACAAAGAATTTCATCCTTAGATTGTCAATATCTTATTCGTAATTGAATTACAAAATAATTTTGAATTTCACGTTTCAAATTTTATACAAAATTATTGGTAATAGCAATCATAGATCTAACCGTATGGATAGAATCTAAAATTCATAACGTACGACTTTGATTCATATATCAAGTTCAGAATATCTCTCTACGTTGCATTTCATAATGCATCTTTGCAAAACTGCCGAATTTGGAGAGGGCTCTAGGCATTTAGGGGTTAAGATGTCACACACCCTCCAAAATCTTGTTTTTGAGTGTGTATTATACAGTTCAAAAACATACTATGATCTTCCCATCAAAGAGTCAAATCTTATCGAGATTTATCTAACACTTGTTTGATTAAGCTATGCTTCTATTTATATAGTTAAATACTATTAATAATATCCCTAATTTCAATAGAGAGAGTTTTAAAAGAACAAACACCAGAGGTTTCTGCAGTACAGGGCTGGGCGGTAAAGGGTTAACCCCTAAAAGCCCGAGGGGTATTGGACAAAACATAGATGTGTTATAATATGTGCCTTCTATATGTTTGATGAAGTTTGGTTCAATAGAGAAAATGTAGAGTATCATCTCTACAAATTATCCGTACGGTCAAACTTCCAAAAATAACTTTAGATCATTTTTTAATGAATTTAAAAGCATTAACCTTTGAAAATTTGTATAAACTATAATTTTCAATTTTAGAGTTCAAAATTTAGTATGATTGGTTAAAGTTGGGCTATCTATTGTAAACTTCAAAAAAGAAAAAGAAATGATGGAGGGATCATCATTACTTTCCCCAAATAGCAAATTTTACAACACTAAGACAATGTTGAGGTGATCTACTTTGAAAAATTCTCCCGGGTGGAGTTTAACTCGGATTGCCATAATTCAAATTGGGTTGGAAAGTAGATTTGATTTAGTATTTTAAAATATTCTTTATTTTTTCAATTTTTTTTTTGTTCCGGGCAGCCCGTTAGATTCGGGCAGCGACCAGAAAATGGTCGTTTGAGCGCTTAGGGGTTAAAACCTCCATTTAGCTAACGCTAAGTGAGAAGGCACCCTAATTTGGACACTTTACAAATTGAGTATAATTCCTATTGTTTCAGTGGTGAGCATTCAAAAAATTCTTGTGAGGACTTGTGTACAAAGTCTTGGTTCTTCAAGGGTTTAGGGTTTACTATGCTTGTTATTATCCTACCCTCGATTTTTATCTGCATAGTGAGAATAAATGCTGAGAATAATATTCTTTTCTTACAGTAACACATTCTATGACCCCTGTTAATTCAATTACAGCAAATGCATTCCCATTCAGGTACCGTTCTACAGCCTTCTACCATACTGCTATGATATAATGTTCCAATGTGAAGGTAAGAGCAATGTAACAAATGCCAATATTGACATTCTAGCAAACAATGGTGCATTGAGTATGTACAGCAAGTACCCCAATTCGGGTGCTCTCCAGTGTTCATTTAAATGATTTTTGATCCTTGACTGTAATGGCAACAAGGTCCTCACATAAGTTGCTGAGGGATTTTAGCTGAAATTGCTAATACAGTGGAAAAAAATAATAGATTATCAAAAAAAAAGTTCGTGGTCTACAAAATATTCATAATTTATAAAAAAATCAAGATTTACAAGAATTTGGGCTCATGCCCATCTTTGTGAAGGATGCCTTGCACTATTTGCTAAGTCTGCATTTATAAAATTGGGCTAAAGTCACTTCAAAAGCAACTCAAATTGTTCTAAATTCGGTAGAAAAGCTAAATTTAGCCAGTTTTACGAACACTGGTGCTCTTGTTTCTAGTCGGATCCTTCAGAGGAGCAGATTCCTGAGAACCCTTTTGTCCAGATCTGGCATTGAAATAATCTGATCCTCAACGAAGTATGCAATCATCCAGAAGTCTAGAGCAGCAGAGACGAGTTCCGACACATCGTGCATAGATCCCACGAAATCGATAGAGAAAGGGCAATTTGGAAATGCACAGCAGAGCTCCTTCAAGAAGGTTTTATAAACAAAAAGCTTCATTATACTGTACATGTACACTAGTCATCAGCTTGAAAAACTGAAGACCTTTTCTCTAGTGCAGTACAAGGAATGGTGTGAGGGGATCTCTTTAGGAAATAGTCCCGAGAGAGCAATGTGCTCCAAAACTGTGTCTCTATAGCGAAGTACACTACGTTGAGGATGACCCTGAAACAATGTGGGAGTCTCAGCGAGTTGTCGTCTATTGTACAATCGAAGCCCAACTTTCCTTTTCGCCGTCTGCATCTCATCATGTAGTTACCGGAGAGTGGAGGAATGCATGCAGCTTTGATTCAGGCGAACGACCAAAGCTGTACATCTTGCTGAGTCGTGGTGAAATCATCGGGATCCTCGTAATCATCCGACGTGAACAGCCAAGGGAACAACGATTGCTCCACTAACTCCGCGAAAGGATCCACTGCAGCAACTTCAACATCCTCCACTTCTTCAAGCTCGTTGTTGATCCAATTCTCCACATTGCTGGAGGAGCACTCCGCGATCTCGGGTGTCTCATCACAGTGTGGCATTTCCGATTCCGAGACTTGAGGAGGATCGGGAGTAGCGGCCATGGCCAGCGGAGCAGCTGCAGGGACGGAGGCGGTGGCAGCAGCGAGCGCCACGGCTTGAATTTCCTTGGGCGAGGAGGACGATTTCACGAACGAAGGGATGGAGTCGGGGAAGTTGACTTCGGGGGCGGAGGGGCCCTTCAAGCACACGACGGCGGCGTCGTAGGCGCGCGCGGCCATTTCCGCCGTGGCGAACGAGCCCAGCCAGATGCGGGTCTTGGTGACGGGGTCTCGAATCTCCGTGACCCACTTGCCCCACACGCGCATCCGCACGCCCTTGTACGGCGCGGCATTGGAAGGCGAAGGCATTCCGCCGGATTTTCTCTTGGAGCGATTGAGTTCGAGGTAGCGACCGCCTCGCTTCTTTTGAAGCGTAGCGGATATTCGCTTGTCCACCATAGCTGGCTCCAAGGATATTTTTCTGACAAAACCCACAAACATGAACAAGGAGCCGGATCGTTCAAAGAGGCAATCGGCTGATTCAGTTGGCAAGGTTGCTCAATGGCATGGATAGAGGGTGTCTGGGGTTATAAAGGGGCGGTAGGATTCCATGGGCGAGGAATGCAAGCCGACTGGTCGAGCAACACGTGCTAGTGTTTCGTGAGTTGCGGAAAAGGTCCTGAGTGGGGCCGGACGCGCCAGTGAGTAGTGCCTGGAGGGAGTGAGTTGCGGAAGGAGATGCGGAAGTGAAGGAGACCAGAAAAGCGCACATGTTTCTAATAAAGTGCCTTTGATGCTCCGCCATGTCATTCCTCGCTCCAGAGCTTGGGCTCTGCTTGTGTTCACACAAGCTTTCTGAAATCATGTCCTGGCAGTCCTGCACTCCCTTCACCCATGATTGCCAACAGGCGGGTTGCCGCATATGGGATCCAGTTTTATGGCGACCTTGTTCCATACGTGCAAACCAATGATTTTTTTTTTTTTTTTGTCAGGAGGCAGTTTAGCATTTTTGCTACTTTCCTTTTTCTTTTTCTTTTTCTTTTTGGCACAAATTAGAGTTATCCGTAAAGTGAGCCTGTCTTTTATTGAGAAATGGGTGCACTGTTCACCAAAATTTTGAGAAACGCAAAGTTCAGTCCACTTATTCCGGGGCTAATTACACAGGCTCAACCCAGCCTCATGGGTGGTGCAACTATGTAATTTTGGAGTGGTCGTCAGGCAGGCAAGCTTATGCAGATTCTCTTCCTCATCTCCCCAGCTAGCCAGCTCATCACTGGATCATTGAGGCAACTAGACATCCGGGGCACGCAGGTAAAGGCGGGTGAGAAATTTTTTCTCACCATTTTCGATGCTTGGAAACTTTGTTGCCTGTGTTTTTTTTAGGTTCCGACACCTCTCCCACATTTAGGAGTTGATCCTTTCTTTTGTCAAACCCAGGCCCTAAACCCTCTCTTCACTTGACTTTACGGATAACTCAATTGAAAGAATCAATTGCAAGGAGATAAAATACAAAGCCACCGAGCCAAATAGGCCACATGGCGGAGAAAGGACGAAAGCTAAGTAAAGGAATTGCAAGCACACGCCACCCAAGTAATGTGACCTCCATGTCTCGTGCAAAAATGCTGTTGTTTGCTCCAAGAATGGTCAAACTTGCTAAGCTCCATGGTAGAAAATTGAGGGGTCTTCCTAATCTTGGAAGCGGTGATCTTCCAAGCACCACGAGCATAATCACTTAATCCTCTCCAGATATTGCCTCTAATCCTATCATTGTTCTACTTGTCTTGATTGAAAACAGCGTCATTTCTGGCAATCCAGATTGTCCAGAGAGCAGTACCTCGCTACTTTCCATGGCTTGAAGAGCAATTGAGGGCTCTTTTCATATTAATATCTCTTACATTAATTACACAGCGTTACGATACCATGTCACTACTCTGCTTGGTATCCGTCACGATACCATGTCTTGAAATCATCCACATTTCACGTCCATGCCTTTCATTCAATTTTTCATCATGTTCTCAAATTGTTCTCCACAGTTCCCATGATGTTCCCCAAAGCTTGGCATCACATTCTATAGCGTCCCCTTCATGTTCTATAGCGTCCCCTTCATGTTCTATAGCGTTCCCTTCATGTTCTCTAGTGTTCCCTAATGTTCCCATCATGTTTCCTAATGTTCCCAAGTTCTTTTTATGTTCCTGAAGTTTCCATGTTCCTTTTTTGTTCCCAATTGATTCCCACATTCCCAATGCAATGTTGGTGCATTACAACATGGTGTTTGCTAGTATAGGTAATATCAGGGTAATACACATGTGCTACCTAGATGTTACTTAGGCAATACCTAGGTGATACCTAGGTTTAAAGAGGCTACACATCTTGACTCCATGTAAGAAATCTGGCTATTATTCCTTTCTTTTTAAAAAAAATCCTTTGTATCAATTAGCCAGCCCGAATTTTATATAGTAATTTGGCTAAATTTAGCAACAAAAAATTACTGGTGCAAACACTAAAAGAGCCGGTTTCCATGGGTTTGAGAAGTTGACCATGGAAGTAGGCAAGAGGAGGGAAAAGTGATACTATAATTTGTCTTATATCTGGCCATGAAGTGGTGCACACTTCCATGGACTTGCATAAGGTGAAATATAAACAAATTTGATTGGTTAGGAAGAAGTTGCCATGAACTCTTGGGCTTGAGAACCCTCCATACTTCGTGGCAACTTCTCTACCACTTTTTTTCCCTCAAAAGCTCAATAACTTTTTAACACTTGAAATGTAGAACTTGGCCCCCCAAAGTCCCCAAAAACTTGTCCTTTAGTGAGAAAATTCACCATGGAAGTTGGCTCTTAGGTACATGAACTTAACCCCTAACTGCCTAAGCGTCCATTTTTTGGACAATGTACAAATTTCATCCATAATTTCTCATCCGTCATGCACTTTTAGCAGTGTGGAATTTTTACTATAGATTCTTTGGGAAGTTAGCTTCATGCATATGTGATCTGATTAGAAAGGGGATGATTTGTGAAATTTTTATGCCTCATTTCATATTGTAGTGATTCACCCAAAATAATGAAGATTTCAGTGTAAAAGTGCTCTAAAAAAAGTCAACTCATATAATTAAGCAACCAAAAAATCTACAAAAATCACTACACTTAGAGTATTACATTTCAACCAATCACAAAGAATTTCATCCGTAGATTGTCAATATCTTATTCGTAATTGAATTACAAAATAATTTTGAATTTCACGTTTCAAATTTTATACAAAATTATTGGTAATAGCAATCATAGATCTAACTGTATGGATAGAATCTAAAATTCATGATGTACAACTTTTATTCATATATCAAGTTCAAAATATCCCTCTAAGTTGCATTTTATAATGCATCTTTGCAAAACTGCTGAATTTGGAGAGGGCTCTAGGCATTTAGGGGTCAAATTTGATACCATTTTTAATTCGTAAAGGACTAAGGATTCATGTTTTTTAAATGACAAATTCAATCCGCCATATTGTGAATTATATAATTTAGATGAGACCAAATATCATATCAATGAAGAACATTGTATGTGTTGGTCAAGAGACATATGAATTTGATAAAAACAAATTCACATAAGACCTAATAAATATTGCTAAGAATATCGCCACCCATCCTTCAAAATAGATGAAGATGACATTTTTGAGATAAAAAGCAAACAATTAATACTTGGACCAACCAAAATATTCTCTATGTCCCAACAAAAATCCAATTTTTGCCATAGTTGTGCAACTCCAACAAATACTCTCGGGGGGTGCACTATACTAAACATGTACAAGTATACGTGAGTGCACAATAGGGGTATTAATTCAAACATTGTCGTATTACGTATACATACAATAAACATATTTAGAGTTGAAAATATTGACGTATACTTACATTAAACATATATTTAGGACGGAATAGATCTGTATACAAAGGTTTTTTAACCTGTAACCCCTCGTATACATGGGGGTTTTTAAAGGGGGTCATGAACGCACGTGATTTCTCAAACATAATGTAGAGTGCACCCCCCGAGCAAATACTACTTTTTCTTCTACAATTAGTAGGTAGGATAAAGACTCTTTTTTCCTTTGTACACTAGGAGACAAGTGATTAGTTGGAAGTTGATATAGCGAGTTGCGCGAGTGGAATATTCCTCGGAATAATCAAGTGATTTACTCTGTAAATAAGTGGTCCACATTAGTGATGAAGTTTTATTGTGATGAAATCATCCGGTACAGGTGGAGATGCCCTAATATTGTCATCTCAAGAAAACATAATACAATTTGTTGAATGCCAAGTTTGCCAAGGCCATTGATGTCATCACCGGGGCATTTTTATTGGGCGAAATAGCACCAAATTGCACAAGAAAAAAATAATTTGACTATAAAATGACGAAAAACCATAAAGTTCTTTGCCATGAAACCTCAAATTAAAAAATATCTTGAATGAAATCGCCAAATAGTGGATGAAAATAATACAACTCTATATGTGATATCTTCTAATATGATATTTTCTATTCAACATGTGGATGAATGTTGAAATATGGAGCACCACTATAACATTTTTTATCGTCACTTTGGCCCTTCATGAAAAGTGAAAAAAAATGCCCTGGTCATCATATACAGCTTCAACAGCTTCATTGATGCCTTCATTATTGCATTCATACAAGTGAGGGGTAGGCTGACGTTCGCCACATACAGATTCAAGAACTTGTCTCCGAGTGCCTACCCATAGTCTACTGTGGGTTTGTACTTTGTAGTTTGACCTTCTTCCCTCTATTGCACACAGTTTTGCTCATGATTGTAGTTAGCCTATCTGGACATTCTTTATCCGTTCTTCACCAGGAAGCTCCCAGCTAGAGCAGCACCTCATCAATAAACTTAGAAAGAGTCATCTTCATGTCAAAATGACATATGTCACGGTCATGTAGGGATTAGTGCCATTTTGATGTCAAAATGATGCAAACTTAGAGTAGTCAGAGCATGCCCAACAGCATGCAAAAGCACCAGTCAAACCTCAAGGTGGCGGAGGTTTGGCATGAACATGGCCCCAGCAGCAGTAGAAAATCTCATCTCAATCACCAAGATACCTTGGCAGTGGGCTTTATTTGAGTTTTTTCCGCCATATACTGAAGCTTTGGAGGAAGAAAATTGCTCACGCCAAGCAAGAATCTTTGCCAATCAAAGGTAAGATAATGGCCTTGAAGCCTATTCATTGGCTCATGCTTCAAGGCCATCAAGTGTTATGAATTACTTTCTCTTTTAATAAACTGCCTTGGAGTTCGCACAAGGATTCTTGCTGGGGTACTTCTATTCCAACATTCCTCTAAATTTAAAATGGCCGTCAACTTGATGCTTGGCGGACTTATTTGATCTGGAGCTGCTGGGCATGCTCTCAGAGCATGCCCAGCAGCAGGTGTTTTGGAGGGACCAACGCCAAGATTTGGTGTAGTCATCTCCACTTGCTTCGAAGTTTGGCCCAGCAACTATCCACTAACGCTAAAATATATTTTTTGGAGCCAAAGTTTGAGATTTCTCCGCCATCTACAGAAAGCTTTGGCGCAAGCAAATTTCTCACACCAAGCAAGCAAAGATGCTCGATCAACAATTAAATAACGAGCTCAAAGACTATTCACCGGCCCGTGCTTCAAGGTCATCAAGTTACTTTCATAAAATCTTCGTTTTATAAGTTGCCTTGGTGTTCGCTCCAGGAATGTTGCTGGGCTACTTCTTGTATAACATTCCTCTAAGTTAAAAATGGCCCTCAAATTAATGTTTGGCGGACATATTTGGTCTGGAATTGTTGGGCTTGCTCTCAGAGAAATAGTGTCCCTTGACACTACATAGAAGTTTACCACTTGTCATTCTCACTTTCATTGAGAGTGCCATGTTCTTTTCAAGTAATGAGAGTGACATGTCATATTTATTATAAAGTTGCCATATGTCATTGGAACACTACATTCATTTCTTTTCTTACGACGACACTATATCTTTCTAAATTTAAACATTGTCCGGGTTTAAAAAGTGTCATGGGACATTAGATACGCCCTTTAGTGTAGTAGAAGCTAGTAAGCGTGATCTTCAAACACAAATGAATAGTGTCAGAGCATGATGCCTAAGTACGACTTTTCTACTATTGTGTAGAGATAACATGTCACTAAAACCATATCCAAGTATAAGATTTACGAGAATTTAGATTGAGATTAGTAATATTAAACTATGTGATAAATGAAAAATACCCAAAAAATGGATGAATGTGCAAAAAGACAATTGCTCTTGTTGACCTACAATCCAAGGTGCACGTTGCTCTACTAATGAAAATACAAAAAATATTGTCAATTCTTCTTAATTCTAAACCCTCTAGAGAAAAAAATCATAACATTTATATAGTTATAACTCATAACAAATATGAAGAGTTAAATCTTTAAAATATAACATTTATGCAAGTATCATTAATTAAAGGTGAATGTTTCAAAAAACTACAATTATCGATAATCAGAGGTATGAATGAAGAAACATAACAGTTACAAAAGCTTCTAAACTAGTGCCTCCACTATTGAAAAATACTTATCAATTACAAAGAGAGTAACTTTGTCCCGTAGAGCCAGCGTGAATGACGAGTATGTTGGGGGAAGTGCAGCCAACTTAACCCCTAACTGCCTGCGCGTCCATTTTTTGGACGATGTACAGATTTCATCCATAATTTCTCATCCGTCATGCACTTTTAGCAGTGTGGAATTTTTACTATAGATTCTTTGGGAAGTTAGCTTCATGCATATGTGATCTGATTAGAAAGGGGATGATTTGTGAAATTTTTATGCCTCATTTCATATTGTAGTGATTCACCCAAAATAATGAAGATTTCAGTGTAAAAGTGCTCTAAAAAAAGTCAACTCATATAATTAAGCAACCAAAAAATCTACAAAAATCACTACACTTAGAGTATTACATTTCAACCAATCACAAAGAATTTCATCCGTAGATTGTCAATATCTTATTCGTAATTGAATTACAAAATAATTTTGAATTTCACGTTTCAAATTTTATACAAAATTATTGGTAATAGCAATCATAGATCTAACCGTATGGATAGAATCTAAAATTCATAAAGTACAACTTTTATTCATATATCAAGTTCAAAATATCCCTCTAAGTTGCATTTTATAATGCATCTTTGCAAAACTGCTGAATTTGGAGAGGGCTCTAGGCATTTAGGGGTTAAAGTAAGCGCAATAGAGCTATGTCAAATCTTCAGTGAACGTCTAGTTAGTTTTGGATTCAAATGAGGTTTAGGGATAGACCAGCAAGCCACTCCAACAACACCTTGTTCCATCAAACCAAAATTATTGATAAATATGGGAAGAACCATTAAAAGCAACGCAAATGTAAAAGCCACCGCGTGTGGGTTTGCATGGAGAATGATAACTGGTTGACTCCCTATTTAGCGTGAGAATATCAAAGACGCCGAGAGAATAGTATACGGCGTCCCCAACTCAATAAAGGCCACTACCAAGGTAACTTGGTATTTGACTGCTGCTTTCTTTCTGCTGCTCGGGCCATGTTTATCCCAAACCTCCACTATATTGGCGTTTGACTACTGCACTTGATCGCTGCTGGGCATGCTCTTATACCATCGGGACAAAGTTCCTCCATGCTAACCTCAGTACTTATCAATTATAGATTTGTAAGTGCATTGAACATGAAATTTTGTTGAATCTTTTACCATAGATTTGAATTTAGAACTAAGATGGTGAGTCGACTGCATATACTCATAGAGTACATGGAGTACAGTACTCTCGAGTCTCGACAATATAGCAAAGCTGCAAAGGACCAAAGGACAAGCTGCGCCTCCAAGTTTTATTCCGTAAGACAGAGATAACGGTATGCGGCAACCAGTCAGTAAAACGGGGGAATGACGACGTGGCAGGCCCTTCAGGGACGGACCGGGCTGACACGGGAGCTACATAAGCAAGCATAAGGAAAAACGTGCGCTTTCTCTGCTTCCCCCGCACTTGACGGACACTCACAGCGTTGGCCCGGCGGTGGCCCTAGTCTATAGCCCGCGAGGGTCCCGACAGTGCAACAGACAAGAACGCCCACACATTTACTCGTATCCATTCCACTCGGGGCCTTCGTCGAGAATCTGCGCTACCGCCCCCTTTATAAAGCCCCCCTCCCCTTCATTCTCACCAAATTGAGCTGCGCTTTCAATCCTTACCTGACCAATTCCAGTGACCAATTCCAACAATTGCGTTTCTTGAACATTCGTGCGTGGGCTGTTAGGGTTTCGTCTCAGCTACTCCCCTTCATTCCCTTTAGCTATTGAGCTTGGGTTTCAATCCTCACCTGACAAAATTCCAGTGCCATCAAACCAACAATTGCGTGAGTGGGGTCTTAGGGTTTGGAAATTTTCTAGCTATGGTGGATAAGAGAGAATCCACTCCGCTGAAAGTGAAACGAGGCGGGCGCTACCTGGACCTCAAACGCTCCTCCCCGTGCAAGAGAAAATCATGCGGCCTGTCCAATTCCAATGCCGCGCCGTACAAGGGCGTGCGAATGCGTGTGTGGGGCAAATGGGTGACGGAGGTTCGCGATCCTGTCACCAAGACCCGGATCTGGCTGGGCTCGTTCGCCACGGCAGAAATGGCCGCGCGCGCCTACGACGCCGCCGTCGTGTGCTTGAAGGGCCCCCTCGCCCCCGAAGTCAATTTCCCGGACTCCATCCCTTCGTTCGTGATCCCACAGTGCAACTCCTCGCCCAAGGAAATTCAAGCCGTGGCGCTCGCTGCCGCCACCGCCTCCGTCCCCGCAGCTGCTCCGCTGGCCATGGCCGCTACTCCCGAGCTTCCTCAAGCTTCGGAATCGCAAATGCCACATGGTGATGAGACAGCCGAATTTCATGACAATGGCGAGATATCGTGGTCCTCCAGCAATGTGGAGAGCTGGATCAACAACGAGCTGGATGCATTGGACGGTCCTAAACCGGTGGTGGAGCCATTGCGACGTCAAATGTCGGATTCAGTGGAGCAAGCGTTTCTTCCATGGCCAGTGACGTCCGATGACAACGAGGATCCGTTTGATTGTTGGATGAATCGTCAAGACGTGGAGCTCTGGTCTTTTGCCTGAAGCTAGAAAGGAGGGCAAGTAAGTCGCCAGAAAGGCCGCTCATTCAGCCACCTAGCAAAGCTGTCAAATCGACACCATTGCGACTTAAAACTCTCTATGAGAACAGCAGCCCGCTCTGGATGAATCTTGAGCTGCTTCTGAGTCTTGCTACAAGCAACACGACCGTAGTCTAGTAAATCAAGCCAGATCCTACATTAGACTCTTTCGTTGGGACACTAAACGCCATTAAAGACCAGGTCATTGCGTTGAATCCAAAGGGTCCAAGTGATGATCCCTCTAAGGAGCAGCCACAAGCGGCTGACCTTCCTAAATTAACGCGGGATCCGCTGAGCGAACATGCCCTGTTTCCATGTGAAGTGAGCCGGTCGCAGCCGCTCATTGCCAACGTCATGGATGGCCGTATCACTCGCCATCGTCTCTTCGTCAGGTTCCAAGACCGCCAAGATGTGGGTACCCCATCTCCATGTGTCTTGAGCAGCTGCACACTCCCAGAAGCGATGTAAAGCTGTCTCTCGAGCTCCTGCCCTGCAAACCAAACACTGCTGGTCGACGGTGTGATTAACCCGCCCGCGCCAGGCATTCACCGCCACGGTACGGTGCCACAAAAGCCACAAGAGCCCGGCTTCTTTTCTAAGTCTTTGCTTATCCCACCGGAGTTTGAAGGTGAGGCGGAGAGTCCCACACCACTTGTTGGGAACAACTGCTGGGATAACGTGTTAGGATCGAAGGAGGGACCGCCCCGTGTGAGCAGTGTAAAACATAGAATTCACATCTTGCGGCCACGCGAATCTCCCGGGGTCCCAGATGAGACTGTCAATGGGGTCGAAGTATAGGAAATGCAGCACCTTGCAGGATCCCCGTTTGACTGCGGCGCACACGAACCCGTCTCCAGACCAAGAGAGGGAACTCGCCAGCTAGTGTGAGGCGCCGCAACTCCCTGGTGATTGCTAGCAGGGTGCCGGAGAATCTGTGCACCTAGTAAGTTGAGATCTCCACCGGATCAGAGCATGGAAAGCTGCCGAGCCGATGTTGGAAGCCACGGGTCACACAGACATGCCATTCTGCATCGATGTCCGGATTGCCGCCCAACCAATCTCCTCCGTGAGCATGTGTCCGGGGCTACCAGTATCTCCAAGGCACTGGAGCCCAGCAATTCAAATCTCCATTCAATTTTATGCACGATTTTGTCTCCGCAAATTTCAACCATATGCAAGAGGGCGATGGTAAGCCAATCTCGACTTCTTCATCATAGCAAGACATCAGGGCCATCGGGGATTGCTGTCTGGAACAGAGTCTCCTCTTCCTGGAAGAAGTTCCTGGAAGAAGCTCCTGCCTCAAGTCAGTTTCATACCACCAAGCAATACTTAGGAGCTGGGAGCTTGCAGCTTTTGACACTGCCCCGCGGCACCCATGATAAGACCTGGATTCTCTGGAAATAGAGCTGCTGCTTTGCATAGCCTGGCCGGTTTACAGATCGAGGTACCGGGATGTTATTGTCGACAAGCGTGTGCTCTCCCGTGCGGAAGTGCAAACCCGGTTCGGTGTACTAGCGCGGAAGCAGGAGCGTGCGCTCAATACAAGGAGAAGGCGTCGCTTTTCACTCCTCTGAGTCAAACGGCGCCACTTCGCACTCACCAATTTTTAGTTGGACTTGGTGAGTGCGATTCGTCACGTAGGACAAGCGTGTACAGTAAAAGGCGACAATGAATAGGATCCTCCAGAGTGAGAAACGACGCCTCTGCTTGTAGTGGTGTAGTCACGCAGCATATTCAACTTGCATGTGGTCAAGGATTGCAAACCAGGGTTTTTTTTTTTTGTTTTTTTTGTTTTTGGGTCATCTAACTCTAGGCTACAAAGCTCTCATGAGTCATGTAAGTGCATGAGGTGGCTTTTTTATCCCTTATTTTTCATATTTTTATTTGAAAAACTTGGAGACGGATCTCTGTTTTATTCATACATCCTATCTTTTTCATCCAACATCTTGGCCTTTCATGCATTGCATATCGCACACGAAGTGCCAACTTGGCTTGCAACCGATACAATCCATTGCCTTGGTGGCTACATGAGGTGGCATTTTTCTCATTATGTTCCCACATGTTCCTCATTTTTCTCATTATGTCTCTAAGTGGATTTCTGTAGCAAAATGGCTATAAAAAGCCACAAAAAAATCATGATGCAAACAATTTGGTTATGATTGTAGTTGGCCTACCTGGACAATCTAAATCCCATTTCTTTTTTTCCTTTTTTTTCCACAAATAAAGAGAACCTTTACTGCATACAATTACAACAAGGCCGCAACCAGGTCCAGCCAGAAGCCAAGCAATAAAGAAAGAAAGAAAATAAAAAAAAGGAAAAAAACACGAAAGAAGGCCAAAGGCAGAAGCTGATCACGATTGAAGTTAGGACAAACCATTCTTCACTAGGAAGATCCCAGCTAGAGCAACATCTGGGAGAAAGCATGGTAAACTGGACCATTGAATTACATCATGAAGATTCAACAATACAAGGTTAAAAAATGCATATTAAATTTAAATTATTTTACAAGAATGTAGTAGATATGCTGTTCTAAAAGTCAAACAAAAAATATCGAAAAATAAATCTTTAATAAATTTATATATGTTTATACAATTTGATTTTTTTTTGAAAAAGAAGGCACTCTACAATCACATAAGTTTGAAAACAATAGAGTACAAGAGCATTAAATTGTTTTTTTTTTCAAATTTTTATTTGTCTACCCTCAACATCATTACAAACTTCAAAAATATTAAAATAATAATTAAGTTGAAATACTTCAAGTCATGAAATTTACGTTTAAAACCACTTTTATACAATTTTTTCAAGCACTACTTTTAGTAAATGCTTTAGTAGATTTTCTTTTGAAACTTTGGATTTAAGTATATATAACAACAATAGAGGGCGCCATGAAAAAAAAAAAAAAAGAAGACAATTTTGTATTTTTTTAATAGCCTTTGACCAAAACATTTGGATTTGAGTATAGCAGCAGATCTTTTTGGTCAAAAATACTATGCCTTCACCCATCTATTATCTTTTTGCAATGCTTTTAGAGCCCCTTCCCATGAAGAGCTTGTCCTCGCTCTCACAAGCTGGGCTCCACAAAAAATAAACCTATTCTACTTCATGTTTTGGATTAGAGGACAGGAATTTGAGAGGTTAGACAGGCTTGCCCCTTCGTGAAACCAAGGCCGATGTCTTTCAAGAACCCGCTTTCGCTTTTATTAGAGGAGAATGAACAATGAACCCGACATCCAGTTTTAGCAAGGGCGGGGCCGGGTGCCTCATAGAGAGGCTCCTTACGCTCTTTAGTGAAATGATGAAGGTACTTACATCCACAACCTAGATGAAATATTACTTATTTATCCAAAATATGTACGTTCATCCAAATGTAGCAATAGTAATATTGCATTACACCCTTTTTCAATGATATTGGTATTATTTGTTGTTACATTTTAATACTCTTTTTTTGGACAATATATTTTGTATAGCAATTTAGCTCAAAAGAATGCTGAGGACTAGCTTGATTGCACAACACTTGCGTTGATGGCCCATTCACATACACCAATGCATGCATGCGTCAAATAACTTTGAGGGAATTTGTTGTCAACCAAGAAATATAAAATATGAAACTAGAAATTACTCTAACGCATGATAGAAAGGAACGCAATGCAAAAAAGGAGCTCTATCTGCGGCACTATAATGCACTTGCAAAGTGCTTGAACAATAGTTGCAGCAAGAAAAGACAAGGCTTTTAATATTTTTTTGTTTCTAGGTTTTACCTTCCTCCATTTTGAGAATGCAGATGCAACTGAGGCAGGGGCTTGATGTGAATGGGCCATGACGTATGGGATGTGGCAACTCGATGGACATGATTGCAGATATTTCTTTGCACAAGCCAGATGGACCATTTGTGCATGTTCAGTCTTTGTTTTTTTTTGTTTTTGACACAAAGGGGAACCCTTTATTGCTAGAGGTGCATGTTCAGTCTTCAAGTACTTGCCTGCAGGCTGGTTCTTGTCTCAATGTGGATTTGAATTCTGTCCTTCCCTCTGTTGCATGCATTTTTGCTTATGATTGGCCTGGACATTCTTGTTCCCTTCTTCCACAGGAAGCTCCCAGCTGACCATCACATTGGTTGGCCTTTGGGATGTGGTATCACACTATGAAACATGAATGTACAATCAAGATGGAGCATTTCTTTTTGCAGAAGTAGCTGTAACATACGGGTATGCACGCAAATCTCAGCTCATCAAAAAGACACCTCTTGTTGAGAAATTTCTAGAGCCAAGAAGAAAGACTTATTACTTAACCCTTAAAGGTCCTTGGGGATAGTAAATACGTTGGCGTATATTTGGCATTTTCTGTTAGTAGAATGGTCCAATTTGAGACCCCAATAGCTCATTAAAACCATGTCAACATGACTTTTAACCCCACTTTTGATCTTAAACCCATAGGAGGTGTAGAACCATTTCAAATACAATGAAATACTACTGTATAATACTGGTCGGAATGGGCTTTCTGGACCTTTAAGGGTTAACCCCTAAACGCTCAAACGACCATTTTCTGGTTGTTGCCTGAATCTAACAGGCTGCCTCGGATGTAAAATATATGTTTTTGAAAAACTGAAAGATATTTTTAAATACTACATCAAGTCTACTTTCCAATGCAATTTGAATTATGTCAATCCAAGTTAAACTTCACCCATGAGAATTTTTCAAAGTGGATCACCTCAACTTGTCTTAGTGTTATAAAATTTGCTATTTCAAAGGAGAAAGTAATGATGTTCTTACCATCATTTTTTGGCTTTTTTGAAGTTTACAATAAATAAACCAACTTTAACCAATCAAGCTAAATTTTAAACTCTAAAAGTGAAAATTATAATTTATACAAATTTTCAAAGGTTAATGCTTTTAAATTCATTAAAAATATATCTAAAGTTTTTTTTGGAAGTTTGAATGTATGGATAATTTAAATGATGATGCCCTACATTTTGTCTATTGAACCAAACTTCATCAAACATATGAAAGGCACATATTATAACACATCTATGTTTTGTCCAATACCCATCGGGCTTTTAGGGGTTAAATCACTACATTGATTATTGCCATTACAGTAATTCAATATTCTCGCAGTAATTGTGGTATTAGAACAAAGTGTGACTCACAATAATTGAGAACTCTCACAGTGAGTAGGGAGGATTGTGTGTAAAGTCTCACACTAATTGAGGATTGGTGGGAAATCTTACACTAATTTTGTGACTCACAGTAATGGCAATAATCGGTGTAGTAGAAAGGGTGCTCTTTAGACACAAATCAATAATATCAAAGTATAATCTTAAAACCCATATCGGCACTACTGGTAGCTTGGTGCCAATATTGGACTTGGCCACCATGCTTTGACACTATTCCTTAGTGCTCAAGTACGACTTTTTACTAGTATATAGAGACAACAAATCATTAGAACAATATCCAAATATAAGATGCACCGGAGTTTAGATGGAGATTAGTAATTTTAGACTATATGATAAATGAAAAATACCAAAAAAGATGGATGAATGTACAAAAAGATGATTGCTCTTGTTAGCCTACAATCCAAAGTGCACATTGCTCTATAAATGAAAATATTAAAAAAATTAGGCAATTCTTCTTAATTTCTTAGCCTCGAGCAAATATACAACGTAACATTAATGTATTTATAACTTATAACAAATATAAAGAGTCAAATCTTTAAAACATACTCCCTCCGTTTCATAATAAGAGTCCACTGTGTAGGAAAATTGAGATTTAAGATAGAAATAGAGCCCATGTTGAAAAGGATGAAACGCAATTTTCTTTAGAACCATGTGTCTCGATGGAAATGAATGAAATACGTAGGAAGTCAATGTAGGAAGGCAAGACAATGAATGAGTAGGAGCTACAATAAATGAGTAGGAGTCAATGTAGGAAGGCAACAAAATGAATGCAGACTCTTAAATTGACACAAAAAAATATGTGGTTTTGGACTCTTATAATGAAACGGACGAAGTAATCAATGATTTTTTTTTTTCAATTTTCCCGGGTAGCCAGCTTTTTCCATGATACTTTGGTGATACTTAGTGTTACCATGATGATACTTGAGTAATACCTAGGCAAAATTTGGCTACTCACCTAAAAAAATTCGAAGTATTTGGCTATTATTCCTTTCATATTTTCAAAATTTCTTCATTAAAATTAGCCACAATATTTCAAGTGTAGCAATTGGGCTATTTTAAGCTGAAAAAACACTAGGAGTAACATTTATGTAAGTAACATTATTGAAAGGTGAGGTTTCAAAAAATAACAATTGTCCATAATCACATGTACAGTGACGGACAAAACTGAGTACCGATTTGAAACTTTTCCATTCAAACAACCATACCATGAGCATCAATGGGCAAAGTCCAAAAGTGAATATACAAAAGTTGTAGTGTGCGACATATAACACATTACTACAGAAGTTTGAAGAAAAACTTAATTGTGATTTGAAAGAAAATGGATTTCAAAGTTAGCCATGTCTAAAACTTGGTTTTGTGCGATATAATTCGGAACTACTTTAAATTTTGTCAATTTTTTCTTAGAGCTTCAATTTTTTTTTTTTGTGCCTTGGTATGTTGGTATACATCATTTAAGATTGTTGTACACAAAAATTGAAGGAAGTTGATATTTATAGAATTTAAAATATTCACAATTTGACAAACATGCAAATGATGTTGGTTCTCACGGTATTTGAATTATTTTTTGGAATTGAGAGCATGGGACTGCATTGGCCATTGTATAGAGCATAGGTTGCAACATGAACCATTGTTACATCTTAATGCCCTTGCATTTGAAATAGTTGTTGAATAGGCCAATGCATTCAATTTATATATTAGAGTTGTATGTTGCAGTTTTTTGGTCTAACTTTTTTGTACAAAGTCTAGAGTTCATGACGTACATACTCAATCAACCAATTGAACAACTTGTGTTTTTCGTCTTCAGTATCATCAAAAAATTGTCAATTTTATGAAAGTCAGTGTAATTTTTGGCAGTTTTGAACTTTTTGATGATATTGAAAATGATATGTTTTTTTTTTTTTTTGATTTGTAGGATTGATTATGTGCGTCATGAACTCTAGTTTTTGAACAAAAAACCTAAACCAAAAAACTGCATCATATAGCTCTAATATATAAATTGAATGCATTGGCCTATTCAACAACTATTTCAAATGCAAGGGCATTAAAATGTAACAATGGTTCATGTTGCAACCCATGCTCTCTATACAATGGCCAATGCAGTCCCATGCTCTCAATTCCAAAAAATAATTCAAATATCGTGAGAACCAACATCATTTGCATGTTTTTCAAATTGTGAATATTTTAAATTCTATAAATATCAACTTCCTTCAATTTTTGTGTACAACAATCTTAAATGATGTATACCAACATGCCAAGGCACAAAAAAAAAAATTGAAGCTCTAAGAAAAAATTGACAAAATTTAAAGTAGTTCCGAATTATATCACACAAAACCGAGTTTTAGACACGGCTAACTTTGAAATCCATTTTCTTTCAAATCACAATTGAGTTTTTATTCAAACTTCTGTAGTAATGTGTTATATGTCGTACACTACAACTTTTGTATATTCACTTTTGGACTTTGCCCATTGATGCTCATGGTATGGTTGTTTGAATGGAAAAGTTTCAAATCAATACTCAGTTTTGTCCGTCACTGTATAAATGAAGAAACATAACAATCAAAAAACTTCTAACACTAGTTACTGTACTATTGAAAAATACTTATCGATTGTAATTTTGTAATGTATCCACGCGCAAACTGGCCTTGTTGGCACTTCTTCCAACACACTCTTCATTCACTCTGGCCCACGGGGCCACAGTTACTCTCTCTTGTAAGAGAATATCTAGTTGGCCCTTCTGCCTGAATATCTAGTTGGCCCTTCTGCCCCTCGTTGCTTCTGACGTGGCGGCTCTGTATTTTACTCCTTTGCAATTGAATTCGTTTGATTTGTGCAAAAAAAAATAGAAAAAGAATTGAATATGAATCTTTGCTAAGTCTTTTTGTATAGATTTGAATTTAGAACTAAGATGATGAGTTGACTGCATACACTCTCGAGGCTCGACAAGCCGAGACAAGCTGCGCCTCCAAGTTTTATTCCGCAGGACAGAGATATCGGTATGCGGCGACCAGTCAGTAAAACGGGGGAATGACGACGGGGCAGGCCCTGGAGGGCTGAACAACGGAGCTACAGTGGCTCGGTCAGCAAGCTTAAGGAAAAACGTGCGCTTTCTCTGCTTCCCCGCTCCTCAGCGTTGGGCCGGAGGTGGCCCTAGTCTACGGCCCCCGAATGTCCCGCCAGCGTAACAGACAAGAACGCCCGCACGTTTACTCGTATCCGTTCCACTCGGGGGCCTTCCTCGAGAATCTGCGCTACCGCCCCTTTATAAACCCCCCTCCCCTTCATTCTCTCCAAATTGAGCTGCGCCTTCAATCCTCACCTGACCAATTCCAGTGACCAATTCCAACAATTGCGTTTCTTGAACATTCGTGTGTGGGCTGTTAGGGTTTCGTCTCAGCTACTCCCCTTCATTCCCTTTTAGCCATTGAGCTTGCGCTTTCAATCCTCATCTGACAAATTCCAGTGCAATCAAACCAACAATTGCGTGAGTGGGGTGTTAGGGTTTGGAAATTTCCTAGCTATGGTGGATAAGAGAGAATCCACTCCGCTGAAAGTGAAACGAGGCGGGCGCTACCTGGACCTCAAACGCTCCTCCCCGTGCAAGAGAAAATCATGCGGCCTGTCCAATTCCAATGCTGCGCCGTACAAGGGCGTGCGAATGCGTGTGTGGGGCAAATGGGTGACGGAGGTTCGCGATCCTGTCACCAAGACCCGGATCTGGCTGGGCTCGTTCGCCACGGCAGAAATGGCCGCGCGCGCCTACGACGCCGCCGTCGTGTGCTTGAAGGGCCCCCTCGCCCCCGAAGTCAATTTCCCGGACTCCATCCCTTCGTTCGTGATCCCGCAGTGCAACTCCTCGCCCAAGGAAATTCAAGCCGTGGCGCTCGCTGCCGCCACCGCCTCCGTCCCCGCAGCTGCTCCGCTGGCCATGGCCGCTACTCCCGAGCTTCCTCAAGCTTCGGAATCGCAAATGCCACACGGTGATGAGACAGCCGAATTTCATGACAATGGCGAGATACCGTGGTCCTCCAGCAATGTGGAGAGCTGGATCAACAACGAGCTGGATGCATTGGACGGTCCTAAACCGGTGGTGGAGCCATTGCGACTTCAAATGTCGGATTCAGTGGAGCAAGCGTTTCTTCCATGGCCAGTGACGTCCGATGACAACGAGGATCCGTTTGATTGTTGGATGAATCGTCAAGACGTGGAGCTCTGGTCTTTTCCCTGAAGTTGGCTAGCAAGCAAGCAGGCATGAATTTGAATGTTGAGGCTCAGCCATGGCCGGATTGCTTCAATTGTATGATAGACGTGCACTCACTTCAATTAGCATCCCACATTGTTAATATTATTTCAGGGTCATTCTCAACTAGGATAGAGACAGCCCTAGATTTGGAGCACATTCCACATTCAGTAGGGACTAATCCCAAAGGGGGTCCCATTTACTATACATACCTCATGAAGTTGAGGTACGATGTATTCAATTTGAAGACCACTGTACTGTACATAATGAAGAACCGGATGACGTTCATTGCATTATCTTCAGAACTTTAACCCCTCAACATCCCTTAGGCCCCATTTAATCCGTCTCGCATACTGAAATTCTCAAATATTCTGTATATTCAATTACAAGGGCTGTGCGCAAATATGTTGGTGACTCACTGACTCTAGTGAAGTACGACTGCTTGTAAGCAAAAATAAACGCTGAAATATATCCTCACAGTGGAGCTTTAGGGTTGTTTAGGGATTAAATTCCTTGCTAATGTTTCGTACACAGTTGTCTCTCTACTATAACGTGTTTGAAAAGCCCTATTTTCAAGGTGGTAGGCATGGATTAGTCACAGAAATGAGAATGACTTGTCACACGTGTTGCTTGAAACAATAATTCGTTATATTATGGAGTGTCATTGTTTGGAGGGTACACTGCACTTGAATTCAATGGATGCTTGCTGTGAGTTGGAATGAACTGAACACATCATATGATTCACGTGCGCATCCTTGTTCTTTCCAATTCAGTGCCGCCATTTCTGTCTCAGCTTCGGATACAAGACGTTATTATCCATCTTACCAGAGGCTCTCTGCATTAAGTCCCCATCAGTCCCCATCTCAAAGTACATTGGAATGTAATGCAATTATCACACGTAACACGAGCTATGTACGTTGCAAGTATTACATGAAACATGAATTGTGTGGTTTCTTGACTTGTACATTTTTGACATATAATACATGTGAAGATTGTACTATTTCAGTGTATTTTTAATATTATTTTTTAAAAGATATTTGTCTCCACATGAAACATGCTAAAAATGACTTCTTTCCATCTCCCACCAAGTTTGAAATGCCTTTTCCATTAGTTGAAAAGTGGCACATTTATAATGCAAGTGTCATCCAAATACGTGAATTGTAAGAGATGAGATCTTTCTTATCCTTGCTATAGTCAAATATACTTCTATAAGATATAATACTCATGGTTGAAGGATAGTTTAGGTTTGGAATTGGAACTTTATTACTTCAAAATTCAAAAAATTCATAACTTCTTCATACAATCTTCAAACAATAAAATATTCAAACAAATCAATTTCGAATTCCTTTCCCAAAACTGGAAACAAATCCTAAATGGGTAAAATAATTCTTGGTTCCAGAAATCACTCAAAACAATTAAAAGCCAAAGAAACAAGCGTGTTGCTTTAAATTTATAGTTGATAGAACAAATGACCTATCTCTAAGAATAACCTAAGAGATAGGAGGAGTATTTAGGATCCGATTAACCCTTAAATGACAGAGGGGTAAAGGCAAAACCTAAATGTGTTATAAAATGATACTTTTGCAACTTTGATGAAGTTTGGTCCAAAAAAGAAAATGAGAAGCATGATGTTTAGTAATTATCCGTATGATCAAACTTTCAAAAAATGTTTTAGATACTCATTTAATGAATTTAGAAGCATTTACCATTTGATGTTCACCAAAATTACAAATTTTATTTTTAGAATTTGAAATCTGTTATGATTGGTTAAAACTAGACATTCTATTTTTAAGTTTAAAAAAGAAATTTTTTCAAAGGAGAGAACATCATTACTTTCCCGATATAGTAATTTTTATAACACTAGGTCAATGTTGAGGTGTTTGTCTTTGAAAAATTCTCCTTGGTGGAGTTTAACTCGAATTGACATGATTCAAATTGGGTTCGAAAATAGACTTGATTTCCTATTTTAATTTTAAATTATTATTATTTTTTATTATTTATAAAATTTTATAATTTTTTTTTCATCCCATTCAGACCATAACAAAGGGGCAACAATCATAAAATGATCGTTCGGGCACTTAGGGGTTAACGACCTCCAAAAGATTCTAAGAGCAAGCCCAACAACTCGAGACCAATTAAGTCCACCAAGCATTAATTTGACGGTCATTTTTAACTTAAGGGAATGTTAAACTTGAAGTATCCCAACAACACTCCTTGTGTGAACACTAAGGGGACTTATTAAAAGAAGATTTTATGAAAAAAATTTGATGGCCTAGAAGCATGGGTTGGTGAATAGTTTTCAAACTCCTTATCTACTTATTGATTGAGCAAAGATGCTTGCTTGGTGTGAATAACTTGCTTGCACTAAGAGCATGCCCAGCAACAACAATTTCCTTCATCCAATGTTAAAATAAAGGACAGTTGCTCCCTTGTTCACTCCAACAACAGTGACACCAACCCCAAGATGATGCTCAACGCCATTAAATTTGATTTCTCCACGCCAAATACTATTGTCTTGGCGGGTGCTTTTTTCTTGCACTAAACTTAATTGAGAGTTGTGGGGGATTCAGTAGCCAGCACTTGATTGACAGCACGATGGGGTGCAGTTTACAATGCTTTGACAACAGAGAATAAGATATTGGCTACAACATAATATTGGGTGTTGCTAGGACAAGCATGCATACCCCTCCCCCTATGCTCATGTTCCCCCAATTTAAAATGGCGTTGTACCCATGAATTCATCAACTATTGGGCTTGCTCTAAATTTTTTGCAAATGGCGGGGAAACTATGGCCCCCAATATTATTTTTTGGCATTAGTGGGTAGTTGTTGGGCCGGACTTTGGAGCAAGTGGAGCTGGTTACACCAAATCTTGGCGTTGGTTCCCCTGCTGCTGACATTCTATACTGTAGAATGTTCACTGATACAGGCTGTGGGGCAACGTGCACGGCCTAGAACAAATTAGCCACGACGTACAGACTAGCCACGATGTAAACTATTTTACAGGCAAATTCAATCTTAAACAACCCCACGAATCTTATCAGACTTGAAAAAACAAGACATCCAATCAAGACAAAACATCTGAACAACCTGGTATCCAGAACATTCAAGTGGTTGGTTCACAACCTAATTTACAACGTTGTGCATCTGTTGCAGTTCATCTATTGCGGTTCATCAAGTGAAGCTCCACAGTTGAGGCTCATAGTACAATTCTAATTCCTCTGAATCTTCTCGCGAGTACAAGACGTCTACATCTACATGCTCGTCATGCACAAAATCCTCTGCGTCTATATACTCATTAACTTGCTCTCGCAGTAATGTCGTGTACGAATCCTCTATCTTTTCTGAGCCTTCCACGTCGTCCCCGAATTCCTCGTTGATCCATGCCTCCACATGACTCCTGCAATCGGCAACGGAGCTTTTGAACTGGGGCCGTGAGTACGTGTACGACTCGCTGACTGTAGGGGCATCTGGTCCCATTTCGACATTCTCATCAACTTCTTTGTGCACGGCTGCCATTGATCGATCGATTCTCCGTGTCCCGGGCTTACAAGCGCACAAATTTGCTCGTTGTCGAGGATTATGTGCTTGTTGGATTACTGGGAGTTCTGCCGCTGCTCCTACGTGACCTCGCTGGCAAGACGTTTCTTGCGAGGTTTTAAAACGATACTCTCTCCTCATTAAGTGGTCACCCAAGAAACGCACGACGCTGACGACGTTCCAGGGAAATCTTGTCAAGCAGTCTCGAATTAGTAACGTAACGTCGACCACCTCGATGCTGGTCAGAAGATCGATTCTGTCTTCCAGCTAGCAACTAGTTTTCCCTCTTCGCAGCTTCCATCGATCACTATCTGAGCTAGATGTTTTTAATTCTTTTTTGAACAAATGAAACCAAAGCTTCATTGCGAAGAGAGAACCAGCACCAAACCGGGCCAAGACGGAGCCCAAAAACTCCGGCCCAGGCGAGACTCAACACAAGGAACCGAAAGAAAATACAAATATAACCCCAGGAATCAAAAGGGGGAAACTCTGCCCTGCCTTCTATCTGAGCTAGATGTTGCATTCACATATCGCCAATTCTCTCGAATGGAATCACTGACTAGTACTGAGAGCTAGTGCACGAGATCGACCGACTTCGAACTGCTATCGCAACTTGATCTATCGAGCAATTTGGGTGGCCGGTCTCAAGAATGGCAGCGCACTACAGAAATTTTGAACGTGAAAAGAGTGAAGATCCTTCTTGGTAGTTGCGGAAGTGAGAATCGTTTTCGGTGGTGACAAGTGACCGACTGGAGGAGCTGCCTGACCTTACTTCGAGCCCCCGACGCCGGATGACTTGCTGTCAGAGTCAACTTGGCAATTGATCATCGGTACAGTGAATACTGCATTGTTCCTGGTTGACCGGGATGTGACCGTCACAGGACTGGATTATTATTTTTATTTTTTATTTAACAAGAGGGCAGCGCCCACTGCCAGGAGAAGAAAAGACAGCCGCACTGGTCTCCTGAGGTTGTGGCCGTTCTCGGCCGCTCCTCTTTTTGCAATTGATTTTTCAATTTGTGTCAAAAATTAAAAATTAAAAAATTAAAAAAAATACAACCGCACAGAGCGGGAACTGCATGTAAGCCCTATGAGAACCAAAAAGAGAACAAGACTAGCCGACCGCAGTGACCAGGTTCTGTTACGGCCACCTAACATGCAAGTCATTGCTAGTGCAGAAGGACGGGAAAATACTCCATTGAGTAGAGTTATCCGCAAAGTGGTCTAGAGTGGGGTGACTGGACCACAGTATGTGAAAAGAGAGGTTGAGAACACAATAAAAGTAGACATGTCAGATGTTGTAAATAAACTAGAGGTCTGAAGTTTCAAGGCACCAAAAACGGTGCCCAAAAATTTCCCAACCTCAGTTTCTATTCTCATGGATGCTCTGTCACATGGAGTGGGTCTTTCTTGGATTTATTTTTAAAAAATCAAAGCTTTTGAAAGCTCATTCACTGAAATAGTAACTGACAGCCCCCACCAACCGGGAATTCATCTGTACTTTATGCTCCAGTAAATTCTGAGGCCAATTTTTGTATCCCAAGAAGTTTTCCAAACTAAGGCTCAATCCCCCTGTGAGTTTGCGGAAAACTCTAGTGTCAAACTTTTCTTTTTAAAACTTCTATATGACCTAAGGCTAGGGCTGAATGACAATCATGAGCCGACATTTACTGCGTGCAGCGCGTCTGTAATCTGTCAAGCCTTGCGAGAGCACAAAAGACACATGCAGGTAGATTGTTGTATCGGGAACTCTGTACCTCCACCCGGAAAAATGGGGGTCGGGGTAGAGGAACCTGGCGTCGAAAGGAACGGGGAGGGGCTGGGCCCGTGAGTATATCCACCCTAGCCCGTTATCTGCAGTGCACCGCGATATCATCCTTCTACTGCCCCATCCTTCCTTCTCCCTTTAGCGTCCCTCCCTCTAGTGTCCCTCTCTCCAGTTCACCACTCCCTCCCCACATTATTCATTTGGAAATGAATTTAATCTAGGAATGAATTTGAAGAATGAATTTAATTTGGGAATAAATTTGGGAATAAATTTGAGAATAATTTGGAAATCAATTTGGAAAATTTAGATGATTTGAGAGATTACGAGAGATCTGATTACAAGAGGATGGAGGTGAAAGAGGAATTAAATTGAATTAAATTGAATTACATTAGTTACATTAGTATGTTGTGATTAATGTGATTAATATCGTAACAAGGCATTAGTCACATTATTCACAACACATTAATGTGTCTAATATCTTAATTTGGCATTAGTTACATTAGTGCGCCGTGACTAATGTGATTAATATCCCAACAAAACATTAATCACATTAGTCACAACATACTAAATCATTCATAAATTTAACATATTCATTTCAAAATTCATGCAAGTGTTTGTGAATTTTGACTTTTATTTGTATATGACTTTAACTTTTATACAAATATATATATATATATATATATATATATATTTATATATATATATATATTTATATATATATATATAAATATTACTTTAGTCACCTTACACTAATGAAATTATTGCGCATCCTACTATAACAATCTTTTTAGTATTTTAACGAAGTCTAAACTTGAATTTTTGTCATAATTTTGGCCTATAACAAATAAGTTAATTGTAGAATAAAATATATGAAATAAAGAAGATAATATAAAAAATACATGAATATAGACTACATGAATATATAAAACATTGTATAAAATATACTATAAAATATTACATATGAAATGTATTAAATTTCATATAACATATAAACTATGGTATACAATATTCTAAATAAATTTACTAAATATATCAAAAAATATATAAATATATTGTAACATATACTAAAGATGAAAATACAAATATACTACATTTAACTATAGAAGATATTGTAAATATATGTATAGACTAGACTTTGTAAATATAATAATTATAATAAATATATTAAACACAATAAGTATTTTAGACATAATGAATATACTAAATATAGTACATGTACTAAATATAGAAAATACAATAGATGCAATAAATATATTAAATGTATTAAATACTAATATAGTCTATATACTAAATATATGGGATATAGTAAATATAGTAAATATAATACTACTATATACTGTATAAATATACTAAATATATTTATATTATACAAAATAGAAAATACTATATCAAATAACTCCATCAATTTCTTGATGAAACTGCAACACATGTTCTACAAAATGTAGAACGTTGTGCTTGGAGTATGAATAAACTTCCGCCACCAAATGAATTCAACAAAGTAGCCATCATAATGACTCTTTATTGTACCATACCGTGGCAAAGACCTATTCACCGCACTCCAAGTCCCCTCGATAGTATTTGTGTGAACCCCCGTCTCCGGATCTCAAAAATGTAAACTATGATTCACTGTCTGGTGAAAATATCCAAGACATTGGAGGCGCTCCATGCCATACGCCCGCCAACAATCACTCACGATAGTCGTCCCTGGCTCCATGTACCAAACAATAATTTCCTCTAGCGTTAGCGCCATCTGATCTGACACCGTAGCCAGAAATACCTTCTTCAAACCTTGCTCTACACCACCAAAAACCCACTGCCCCTCTACTCTACGGCCACGATGAAACTTTCGTTTTCCAAACTTACTCTCATCTACCTCAACAAATTTTCCTATGCCGCCGATCCTTTCTTCTTCCTCACCAGTCACGGCCAGAAAACATATTTCCCAACAATAATTGTACCAATCAACTGAAGTCTGACCGAAAACAACATTTGAATGAAGTCTTCGTTGATTTGCGTGTCTTTGTTGCTTCGACAATACATCAAAATCAATCCTTGCTGTAAAGTCAACTTTGACTTCTTGAACCACGTGCCGGCCCGAGCTGATACGCATCGTCTACATCCCCGACGCCCACATCACCATCAAAAACCATCGAGACATTTTCGGTCCTACACACGTCCCATGAGATTTCCACAACCATCACATTCTCGGACAGTGGGGATTAATCCAAGATCCATGGCAAAAACTAAACAAACATCCATGGTGGAAGTCAAAGATGCAAAATCATGCATGGTCAAAGTTTCCACTTAAAGGCCATATTCGTTATATTGAGACTTTTCGCAGTCTCAATTTTATCTTCGACTCGAAGATAAACCATTTTATCTCCTTACTACTATTTTTTTATAAATATTTAATAACACCACCTTTTGGAATTTCATTATAGAATCACTATTTGAGCATTAATTTTTTTTTGGTTTCAATTATTATTTTTTAAATGATTTTTTGAATAACTGGCATTCTGTCTCAAAATCAGCTAAAAGTCTCAATATAACGAATATGACCATGACTTCCATTGCCCAAGAATGAAAACTAATACTAATTTACACAAGAATGTGAAATAGTAGTAATTTGCACTTGTGGAGTGAGAGGGAGTTTTAGAAGGACAAGGATTAGGTTTAAAATTCCAAAATTCTCTAATTTTTGAAAACCTCATCGGTTTCAGTAGTGGATTATAATAATGATTATTTAAATTTGTAATTTCGAGGGGGACGTTGGAGAGAGGGGCATTGGAAGGAGGAGGCTGAAGGGAGGGGCGTTGGAGGATGAAGTCGTGGATGAAGTCGCGGATGAGAGGGGCGCTAGAGGATGAAGTCGCAAAGTTAATGGACGGCGGGACACTACGGATAAAACCGCGAGCCCAGACCTTACCCGTCACTTCCGGTGCCGGGTTCCCTTGCCCCAATCCCCAGTATGCCCGAGTCGAGGCAACAAGGTTCCCGTTGTAGCATGTGTCCCAACACATGCTCCAGAGACCAAAGCTTTTAGTGGAACACGACATGGTTCTAGGTAATCCAGATAGTCCATAAGGTAATCCCTTTAAGGAGAAGCTAAAACTTCACCCCTACAACAATGTTCGTGGATTGAGCCTCACCAATTAAAGAGAGCATGACGCCAAGTAGGAATAAAGAGTTGGTTCGGTTCAGTACTCCCATGGAAGATTCAAAACCTATATAGTGTGAACCAAAACAACCATGTTTTGCCTAGAGGCCAGGGCAGAAGCGCAGGCCACCCATGGTAAAGTATAGGTCATCCGGCCTCATGTCCTTTGACATGAGGTCGGGTGGCATGCACTTCTCGCCCCTAAACAAAGCATGGTTGTTTTGGTCCACCCTACCTATGCACCATCATCTCCTTTGGGACATACCAAGTATGATGTGGATTGTGGAGATGTTAGAGGATATTTTACCTTACCAGGTGTTAACTGGGAGGGCACGATGCTACAATTTCTAGATGATGGCCCATTCACATACACCAATGCTACCGCATACATACATACATGCATCAGTTTACTTTGAGGGAATTTGTTGTCAACCAAGAAATATAAAATATGCAATTAGAAATTACTCTAACGCATGACAAAAAGGAACGCAACGCAAAAAAGGAGAATGGCTCTACTTGCGGCATTGTGATGCAATTGCACAGTGCTTGAACAATAGTTACAATAAGAAAAGACAAGACTTTGAATATTTTTTTGTTTCTCGGTTTTACCATCCTTCCATTTTGGAAACGCAGATGCCAGTGCGGTAGGGGCTTGGTGTGAATGGGCATGAGTCTCACCTCCTTGTGACTTTTATGAGCGTGAGTGAAACTCCAAACTTGATTAGTTGTTCCCAGTTTCCACAAAAGGACAGATCCTGGAGCTAGTGGCTGTAGTTTAGTGGTGAGAAGGAGAATGTAGTATAGTGGTAAGTAGGAGGTTCTTGGAGCTCCAAGAAGCCAGCTATGGCGCGCGACTAGTTCAGGCCTAGTTTTCGTGTCTTTTAGACCAGTTTTTTGCGGCGCTCCTTCTTTTTAACCTCCCCCGCTTAGTTCTCGCAATCAGGCAAAAGAAACTACCGTAGTTTACTAGCAAGTTCGGCAACTTGCTGCCTAATATTTAATTAAAGTTCAAAAAGTAGGTTCGGCACCTAAAAATAGTATATTAATACTTTCGACAGTTTTCTCTTTTAATTTTTTAAAATTCGGCTTATTGTCATGTACAACTCTCTTGCATTGGTTGACAAGTAAGATGTAAGATAAGAGTGGAGAATGCTCTGTGCTTTATGCAGGTGGAGTGGAGTTGTATCCAACAAGGCATATGGGATATGTAAACTTTGAGGTGAAGCACCTAGTTAGTCTTCATTTTTATAACACGCATAACTTTTTCATAGAGTCTTCAAATGACATAAAATTTGTTGGAGGTGAAAGATTACTTGATTTCTAAACTTTTCTTAGACCAACAAAATTCCAAAAAAGTTGATCTTCTATGCACAAATGAGCTCCGAAAAACTGTTAGAAACGCATTTTGATTTTTTGACTTTTACACGGCTGCGCTGTTTTGTCCATATCTTTTGCATAAAGACTTATTTTGACACAAAACTTGTTGGAGGTGGAAGAAGGCTTGGTTTCTCAACTTTTGTTAGTTGGACAAATTTCTATAAAACTTCATCTTCTATGTTCAATTGGACTCCAAAAATCTGTGTAGGACACATTTCAAAAGCTAGAGTCTTATTACTTCTTAACCCATATTCTTTGTGGACGGATGTAAATGAACTTGATTACAAGAGCAACACCTTCTCTCCACTACAATTCACACATGCTTCCAAACGAAGTAAAAATCTAGTGGAAAATAACAATTTCTCACTTTTCGGCAATTTTGAATTATAATTTATATTATATTTGGCAAAAAATGTCAATAATATTCCGAAATTTTAGGCATCTATATTTAGAATTATTTTCTGCCGAACCTGCTAGTAAACTACGGTAGTCTTTAGTACAGTTTCTTGCGAGTTTTAGTGGTTCTTTTCTTGGTAGTCATGGGCGACAATACTTGTATTAGGGAGAGACAGGACGATGACATGCTCGACGTACAACATTCTGCAAGGACTTCTGCACAGGTCCTGCATGAGGCAGAACATCATACGGCCAATCTCGCAAGTACCCCGCCCTCTACGGAGAAAGCTCCACCGATCCTTACAAACTCTGACCGGACGCCAGCGCATTTTAGTGAGAAGGTTGCACCCGCCACAGATGCTGCATTGTCACCTTGCGATAACGATCCCTATCTACTCCACTTGACGCCTGAGGAGTTGGTTCTTTTCAAGTCCCAGCGCTTGCACGCGGAAGAAACAATCGTCATCGGCTTTCTTCTGATCAAAAGCCCAGGCCACCTCCTCCTCAACGGCTGGTGTAAGTCCTTCTTGCATCGCACCTTTTCAACCAGTTCGTTGTTGGGTAACGGCTACTTCGAAGCCACATTCTCTTCTAAAGAGGGTGTTAGACACACATTTTCCAAAGTTTTCACATACGATGGAAAGGAAGTTTTATTCTCCATTTGGAAGCCCCTATTCTCACCGGACGATCCCCAATCTCTCAATCTACTGGAGTACCCAGTCTGGATACAGTTTCTTGGACTGAACCAGTGTCTTAGGAATGAGAAATGCCTTAGAATCTTAGCCGGCAAGCTAGGTAAGGTTCTTTTTGTTGAGGACTCCTCCACTTTCGCTAACAAAGCGGCGGGTCCTCATGTCAAAGTTGTAGTGCCAGACTATACAAATGTCCAAGAAAAGATCAGAATACCGGGGCCTCTCCCTAGCACTTTTCTTGAACATAAAGTCCTAGTTACCGGCCATCCTGGTATGTGTGCCAAATGCAGAGAAATAGGCCATAGCCACAAGAACTGCCCTCTTCTCACCAAGACCACTCTAACAGAAGAGGAAGAAACTCCGGAAGGGAATAATCCTCCTATTAGATCGACCGATCAGGTTAGATCCCGCACTCCTAAGCGTAGACAAGATAGGGTTCACAGTCAGTCACCATGCAATAGGAACCCCCAGGGAGTCACTCCAAATCAGGGTCCTCGTCGCTCAGTCACTGACCTTCCTAGAAAAGAGATTCAAAACCAGAAAATGACTGTACCCTCTCGCAAAAATGACTACCGCTGGGTCCCAGGGCTCCGGCCCAAGATACCCATGTAGAGCAACCTGACATGGTGAGCGTTGATAAGGCACCTGTTAAACCTCAAAATAACAAGTGAGACCCCATAGAGAACTCCGCTGGTCTGAGAACACAGTCAACTCCATCCCAGATTCCCAACCCCCTGCCCAAACATACAACACAGACAACTTCTGAACTGGGCAAAGGGAAACAACATATGTCTACTGACACTACATCTAGACATTCCAATGAGGCTGGGTAGCAGACGTCCGCTCCCCCCTCTGACACTCTTACTAGAAGAGTAACTACTGTTCCTCCACTAATTTCCCCTGCTGAGAAGGAAGCTGCTTCTCCCTCTCACACACAGGAGGATTCTAGGCCTAAAGCTGCTTCTCCTACTTTTACCTTTGGTTCTCTAACACCGAATGCTATGCCTAAGACACTTACGAAACCGTTAGAGAAGTCCAGTCGTAAACACGGCCCCATAGCTCCCCTGAGTCCAAAATCTCCTCAGCTCCCAGGGGTTGAGGACTCCGATAGCTCCTTCGGCCCAGACCCTGCCTCTGCAAAACAACAAGAGTTTCAGCTTATCTGGAAAGCTAAGGCTGGGTCACTCTCTGTCACGGATAGACAGAGAACCAAACCCGCTCCCAAGGAGATTTATGTGGCCACCAAAAGAGGTCACCGGACGACCGCTATACCAGACTCTTTCTGGATAGCTGCGGGTTTCCAACCCCTCTTACAAACGAAAATTAAGCGTTGCCGTATATTCCCCATTCTTATTTTTCCATCCATAGACAGATCGGACAAATCTAAGATCCGTACTCTAGCTGAACAAATTGGCCAAGACAGAAATCCGATTTCTTATAGACAGTTATCTGTTCTTGAGGGCCAAAACGAATGGACGATGAAAGAAGCTAGGGATCACCTGGTTAACGAGTCCTCTCTCGCTCTGAGAAGGGTAGTGGTCAATAAACATAATATGCACAACCCTATGAAAGAATGAGATGACGCGTGTTGGTTCTTCTGATGGTTGGAAACCCCAAATAGCACATCACACTGCATATGTCTTGCAGTAATTCTGGTCATTCTGAAGGAACTTCCCCTTTAGCGACCTGCATTACACATCTGGATCCCCCTCTCCCCGCATCTCCGCACGCTATTCATCTCACGAGGGGAGAGGGACATGATAGTCTATATCAGATCCACCTCGGTTGAGGAACTTAAGGGCTTACTGGGAAACTCGCTTTATGACGAAGAGCCATCTCCTCCTAAGCCAGTACTCAAGAAACAGAGACAGACCCAAGCTATGGACCTCCCCGAATTGGGTGAAGAAGGTCACACTTCAGATGAAGAGGAGGGGAAATCCCAACTCAGACTTCTCTCTGCCATCCATCCTAAATGACAGTGACCTCACTGTCTTTGGCATCCCTAAATGTCCGGAGCTTGGGGCAGGGGATACAAGGCATCCGTAATAGATGCGAAATCAGGGATTTCTTCCGCAAGGCAGAACCCCAACCTGACATACTTTTATTTCAGGAGCATCACATGAGTCTCGACGATTGTCTCGAGCCCACACACCAACTGCAGTTCAAGGGCGGCGCTAGCTTTTGGAACAACGCATTGTACAGCGCAATGGGAGACAAGTTCACAGCAGGCACAAGTATATCAATATCCAGAAACCTGGCAATGAGGGTGATTGATAGCGGTGTACTAGTCGAAGGCAGGGCCCAATTCCTTATCATCGATGCTAATGGGTCCAACGTTGGAATCCTTAACATCTACGGTCCAAACGAGAGAGGCAGGAGAGCCCAATTCTAGGGCACCTTGGCAGAGATTGACTATCCAGAGGCGGACTGGATCTTCTACGGGGATTTCAATATGACAGAACTAGGGGAAGATCAGAGCCATGGCTTCCATGCGAAGAACATGGGGACCAGAGAACATGGGACGTGGTCAAGACTCATGTTAAAGTTGGGAGTACAAGACTCTTTTTACTGCGACGAATACCGCCGCATGGGAACGAAATGTTTCACATGGTCAAGGGATAGGCCCACCCCCTGTTGGTCGAGGATAGATAGGTTTTACGTGACACTAGGCATACAGTCACGGGGGGGAAAACACGGGATCTGGCCCACACTTCGTCACATATCAGACCATGCACCCACGTTCCTCCAGATTCCATTCTCTTCTAA
This sequence comes from Pohlia nutans, assembly GCA_022496805.1. Taxonomy (NCBI): domain Eukaryota; kingdom Viridiplantae; phylum Streptophyta; class Bryopsida; order Bryales; family Mniaceae; genus Pohlia; species Pohlia nutans. Next base: position 10,432,608 of record CM040097.1, read on the forward strand.
GAAGAGATATAAACATCCTACCTTCAATAGGATGTTAATACACAACATCGAAGCCCAAAACAAATTCACAGATGCGTGGCAGAATGCGATGTCTTGGCCAGAGGAGCTATCGAAGGGCCAGAGAGTTGAAACGGGTCTAGAGCACATCAGAAAGATTAATGAGACCATCTCTCAAGATAATAAAAAGAAAGCAAGACTCTTGTACAAGGAACAGTTCAAGGAAATCGAAGAAGCTGAAGCTACACTTCAGGAGGACTGGTCTAAATTGGAGGCCTGGGACCAATTGAATGCTGCACAACCTAGGTTGGAGCAACACCAAATGGACAAGCTGGAGAAAACTAAAAACGATATCGCGGCCAAATGGATCACTGTAGGGGATCGCTGCTCATGCGAATTCTTTGAGTTCCACAAAGATAGGAAGACTTGGACAATAATAACAGAGTTGATGGATGGCAATAGATCTCTCACTACCGAGCAAGAGATTGCAGATTACGTGGTCAGATACTATCAGCTCCTTTACACTAATGACGAGCTTGTAGAAACTAGAAAGGAATGTCGCGGGAAGGGAGAAATGTCTCAACAGTGTCCCGAGAATTATTACTGACGCACAGAACACACGACTCACCCTGCCCTTCGAAAACAGAGAAGTGAAAGCTGCGGTGCAGGACTTACCTAAACATAAAGCGGCAGGAGTGGAAACTATTCCAAATGAGCTCATCTCGGAACTGTGGGATACAGTTGGCCAAGACTATGTCGACCTTTTGACCGAGACGTTCGACAATGGCTACCTCCATCCAGCTTTGAATAATGGAGTCATCTCAATGATACCTAAGGGTGGTTCGATGTCACTTATCAGAAACTTCAGACCTATAACAGTTCTGAACTCATCGTACAAGATTGCGGCGAAGACCCTGGCAAACAGGCTCCAACCGATTCTTCCCACCACCATCAGGCCCACGCAAACCGCATTCGTCAAGGACAGGTACATACTTGACAACGTACTTTTGGCATACAAAGCTATTGAATATGCAAAAGAAAGTGGCCAAAGTCTGGTTATCCTTCTTCTCGATTTTGAGAAGGCATACAATAGAATTAATTGGACATTTTTAGAAGCAACAATGAGAAAGATGGGCTTTTGTGAGGAATGGTTAAAATGGACAAGCTCGCTTTACTGCAACGCTAGAGCATCAGTGATAGTCAACGGGAAGAAAACGCGGAAATTTTCCCTAGAGCGATCCGTACGTCAAGGGTGTCTATTAGCTCCGTATATTTATCTTTTTATCTCAGATGTTTGAAGTTACATGATAGCAGATCCTTCCTATAATATCGAGGGTTTCCTCTTACCAGATGGTACCACTGTTAGGGACCAATGTTTCGCCGATGACACCGCTCTTTACCTTAAGGGTACCCCATAGAACCTAGATAGGATCTTTAATGTCTTAGAACTATTCTGCTCTGCCTCGGGCGCTAAGCTAAACTGGGAGAAAAGTAGAGCTATCTGGGCCTCTAATTTGCCAAGAGCCTGGTCATGGGGAGAGGACATGGGGCTTATCTGGCTCCAACCAGAGGAACCTACACGTTATTTAGGATTTCCATTTGGCGTAAATATCTCGCAACAAGATAAAGACGCCAAAGTTTTACACCAGATAAGATCCAAACTTACTATCTGGTCAGGCAAGAGACTTTCTCTCGCTGCTAGGGTCTTAGTGTCAAATCAAGTAATCCTAGCTAGTATATGGTACCTAGCGTCTTGTAGTCATATCGATAAAGGAGTCCTCTTAAAAATCAGGACTATCATTCGGAATTGTATCTGGAGCGGCTATACAGATAGAAACGCTAGAGCAAGGGTGGCTTGGGACACTGCGGTGATACCAACTATTAAAGGAGGTCTAAGAATCTTTGACCCTTTCTCCCAAACAAGGGCTCTTCTTGCCAAGATGCTCGTTAGGGCCTTGGCACTAGGTCCCGAACCTTGGAAGACTTTAATCTTCCACAGGATCTCGAAGTTACAGCTTAGAAACGACGGGGATTGGGGAGAAGGAGCCTTCTGGCTTTGCACAGCCAAAAAGGTGAAACCTGATGGCTCTATGTTACGGAGAGCGATTTGGAGTGCCTGGACGTCGGTACTCAAGGGTATTAGGAAAGAGCACGCTTCCTCTCACGCCGAGTACCTGCGGCAACCACTTTACTTCAACCCGGAAATTACGACCTCCACCGGGAAAGCCTTTGGAGTCTCTAAAAGCTCCAAATACTGAAACTGGAGTAATAAGGGGATAAACTTCATCAGGGATATCTGCGTCGATCAGGCTAACCAATTCGAAAGAATTGAAGAGCTACTGAAAATCACCAGATCACGTGGTATTGTTCCGCTTAGGAATGATCTGATTCGGGCCATACCTTGGGACCTTACAGCGAAATATGTACCAAAGCCTGGTGACTGGATGATTTTAGACGAACCCGCATATTTATTACTAGAGCAGGAAGTCTACCACCTCCATAGTCGAGTAGACAATCACTAGATGGCTACCATTTACACCCATCTAGATGACACGGAGAGGCTTGTACAGCGCAGCATAGACCCTGAGCAGATTCTAAATTGGAAAATCACTCAAGCCAGGGTTTTAGAAAAGAACGAAGCTGGACACATAGTCAATTTCAACCCCAAAGAGGTCACCCCAGGCTGGACACTATGGACATATAAAGCGGGCAAGCTCAGAGACCTAGACTTCGACCCAAAGGAATGGACTTGGAAGAGACTAGGTGCCATCAAACAAGGACATTTCTTTGAATACTCTACCAAGAGAGGTTATAGAATTAACCTACAGAACCAGATTAAGCAACTGGGATTTGATAAGTGGATGGAAGAAGCAAGCTACTCTATCTCTCAAAGGAAAGGCTTTTTCACCCGTCTGTGGCATCAATGGATGCCCAGAAAAATCTCTAGTATGATTTGGCTCACTATTGCTGAAGGGCTACCGGTAGGTGAATAGAGAGTGAAGATTAAACAGGAAGGCGTCTGCAGCATATGTGGAACTTTTGAAACTGCAGAACACGCACTATTTGCCTGTGACGCAGCCAAACCGGCCTGGGAGAAACTACGCATCCTTAGGACCAAAGCCTCCCTAGCCCCAGGTCTACAGAACTGGAGACAGGTGCTTTACGGGGAGATTGGCCCTCCTGACAGGTCGAGGGGCACGACAGCCACTGAAGACACACTATGGGACGCTGGCTCCTCGAAGTGTACGATTTCTAAGCAGACTCCCTGGGACATAATACGATGGATCCTACTTTGGACTATATGGTGCCAAAAAGTGGAGCACGACCTCAGAGACGGTACCTTTCATATCGGTGTCGCGCTCTATAAAGCCTGGCAGATCACCGTGCAGGTCGGGATGGCAGCTTGGAGAGAGCTCCAGAGATATCGGAAGAAACGCGATGCAGCCAAACACGCCCAGATGGAGGCCACCTTCCTAGAGATATGGTCTCAAGGTAACATCTTTTGTACCGGGTCATCAAAACCTGTGTGGAAACCCTCCCCGCACCCGGATTTCCTCTCAAGGGAGTTCGCCAATAAAAAAATAACTTAAAATACTACATCAAGTCTACTTTCCAACCCAATTTGAATTATGGCAATCCGAGTTAAACTCCACCCGGGAGAATTTTTCAAAATAGATCATGTCAACATTGTCTTAGTGTTATAAAATTTGCTATTTGGGGAAAGTAATGATGATCCCTCCATCATTTCTTTTTCTTTTCTGAAGTTCACAATAGATAGCCCAATTTTAACCAATCATACTAAATTTTGAACTCTAAAATTGAAAATTATAATTTATACTAATTTTCAAAGGTTAATGCTTTTAAATTCATTAAAAAATGATCTAAAGTTATTTTTGGAAGTTTGACCGTATGGATAATTTGTAGAGATGATACTCTACATTTTGTCTATTGAACCAAACTTCATCAAACATATGGAAGGCACATATTATAACACATCTATGTTTTGTCCAATACCCCTCGGGCTTTTAGGGGTTAACTCGGATTGACATAATTCAAATTGGGTTGGAAAGTAGACTTGATGTAGTATTTTTTTTTTAAAATTATTTTTCAAAAAATACTTTTTTTTTATTCCGGACAACCCGTTAGATTCGGGCAGCGACCAGAAAATGGTCGTTTGGGCATTTAGGGGTTAAGGTAAATGTTCATTTTTAAAATTAAAAAACTGACACAAATGAAACTTGTTTCATTGCAAGGGTAAAAATAGTACAGAGCACCCAGCTGAGAACGACCTCGGCGAAGGCACCGTGAGTGATTAGCATGTAAGTGAAATTTGCGAGTAACACTCAGATAAAAGTACACGGCCGTGCGCGGTGATGAAGGCAGCATGCGAGGCAAGGTAAATGCCTAGGGGTACACTCTACATTATGTTTGAGAATCACATGCATTCATGACCCCCTCTAAAACCCCCTGTATGCAAGGGGTTGTAGGTATAAAAACCTTTGAATACAACTCTATTCCGTCCTAAATATATATAAGTATATGTCAATATTTTCAGCTTTAACTATGTTTATTGTATGTATACGTAATACATCAATTTCAAATTAATGCCCCTTCTATGCACTCACGTATACTTGTATGTGTTTAGTACAATGCATCCCGGGGATAAATGTTCATAGGCTCACACCAATCAATATGTGTAAATGTACTCTAAAATCACCACTTCAATGGAAACTTTAGCTTTTTGTTAGAGTAGACTGTATATTTTTTGCAAACCAATTGCACCTTGGATAAATGTTACTTTTATAAATGTTAAATGATCATATCTTTAAAGAAAATTATATCCTCCATGTATTGCAAATTGAAAATATTAAAGACCTTAAGTAGTTAAATGTCGATTTTTTTTTTATTGAATGTTATACATGTATGTGCAAGTCTCAAAGAAAATGAAAAGTCATAAACTACATTTAATGTCGTATTTAGTGTCCGGAGATAATTGATGTCTTTCATCACAACTCGTTCAAAAGTGAAGAGAAATAGTGTCCCTTGACACTACATAGGAGTTTGCCACTTGTCATTCTCACTTTCATTGAGAGTGCCATATTCTTTTCAAGTGTTGAGAGTGACATGAGGTGGCATGCCATATTTTTTATAAAGTTGCCATATGTCATTGGAACACTACATTCATTTTTTTCTTACGAGGATAGATAGAAACTCCGGCCTCTTTCAAGGCCGGCGTGAATGAAGTGTTTGTTCGTAATGTTAATGACCCAGTGCCCACCGGACAAAGGGCCATTGGTACAAAACTACTCTCCTCTGCCGAGAATAGACACTTTAGTACTTCTTACAAGGACACTATATCTCCCTAAAATTAAATAGTGTCCGGATTTGAGAAATAGTCCGAGACACTAAATACGCCATATAGAGTAGTTTAGTGTAGGGTTGGTTTAATAGTATCTGAATTATTGGTTTACAATCAGTCAGCTTGTTATCAATTTATATGTTATGTACCCCAAAAAAATATTTCCCTAAATGTTAAAATGTTAACACACTATAGTTAGGAAATATTTACTTCCGAGAGTATAGCTACTATAAAATTTCCACAAGAGAAAAGACAAAGTAAAACTGGATTTTAACATGAAAGGAGGCAAAATCAAGTTTAGGCTCCTTTTTTTTTGACCACTCACAACGCATAGTGTTGTTAGGGAGATTCAAACCTTACATTTACCAAAGCTAGAGAAACTCCCCCATAGTACACATGAGTTACCATGAAGAAATCTTTATGTGCCCCACGAGCCTCTACACTGGCCCCTAAGGGCATCTCTATCCATGCTCGCTAAAGGTGACTCGCTATAATTATTCATCTATATTTGAAGAGCCCTTGAAATCACACTCCCCCACCCTTAAACGCCCCTCAAGCACCAAAAGTGCACGTCAAATAGTCAAATGCACCAATCACAAGTAGAATGTCAGATTCAGTCAACTAAACTTAGATTTGGAGGGCCATTTCTTAACACGCCAAAGTTGAAGGCCAAGAGGCATTTTTGAAGGGCCCTTAGCATTTTTCATCCACTTATTGCGTGTGTCAGACCCTTGGCGAGTATGGGTGCGGATGCCCTAATGCAAGCCATTTGATTGCTAGTGACAAAGCATATCTGCAATTTCTAAATGAAGATTAGAAATTCAAGATTACAGAGGGGGTACCCTATAAGTACTTTCCAGATATCTCTACAGTATAAAAAAAATAAAAAATAAAAAATAAAAAAACATGTATTGTATTCCTTTTCCAAGGATGTTAAGGACTTGAGGTTGAAATCTTCAAGAATGTCATTACTACACTGATTATTGCATCAAGAATTTAGGACCCCATGGATTTTGAACGATTTCCGTGCGACATTTGATATTTCATGAGTGCGTGCATTTTTAGCACAGATCCCGCGTGGATTTTGCACTAATTCCGCACGGATTCTGCATTTTGTTAGATAATGAAAGAGTGAATGCAAAATCCGTGCGAAAAATGCACGCACCCATTAAATATTGGACTTCGCACAGTCTAAATCGTTAAAGATCAGTGGGGTCCTAAATTCCTGATGTGCCATTACTGGAAGTCACAGTATTTCAAAATTCTCATAGCACTTGTGGTATCAGAACAAAGTATGACTCACAATAATTGAGAATTCTCATAGTATTTGTAGTATTTGAACAAAGTGTGACTCACAGTAATTGAGAATTCTCACAATGAATAGTAAGGATTGTGTGTAAAGTCTCACACTAATTGAGGATTGATGGAAATCTCACACTAATTTTGTGACTCATAGTAATGGCAATAATTGGTGTAGTAGAAAGGATGGCATTGTCGAGGGACAACACTTGCATGGGCACTTCCCTAGACAGTGTTACCTTTTCTTCTAGTGCATGTTCTTTCAAATTGATACGATCTAAATCTAAAATCTGGCAAACCCATCGGTAATTTTTAAGATTTTTGGGAGAAAGTCATCCATTGAAAGCCAAAGAGAGTACTTGCATAGAATGTCTACTTATTCTTTTCTAGGTAAAATTTTGACCCAAAGTAGCAAAAACAAGCGGCTAGTCGTGGAGTCTTTACCTTAGTATTTACCCCAAATTTATTTTTATGATTTCTTTTTTACTGTTCAGGCACGTAACTCCTGGTAACTCCTCAAAAACGAAGCGTTTCCGTAATCTCTCCCCTAGTGGGGCAGAGACAATAAAATACAAAACCGCTGGTGGTGAATTTTTTTCCTTGAGAGCACAAATGAAACTGAATTCATTACAAGGGTCTGGTGGTAATTGGTGATTGGTCAATAATCCACTAGGCACTCACCGTCGCTGGTGAACTGTAATCACTGCCGGTGATAATTCGGCTGGTTGGGAGAATTCTGAATTAAATGCTGGGACCTACTCTCCCACAACGTTGACTCAACTCGAAAGTCAAAGGAAAAAAAGTATCAGTCGACCCTCCGGCGTCGGTGACTCGAAGCCCGAGTCGGTCACTTGGCACTACCGAATATTCGGCACTCAGTATAAATCATATATAAGGAGTGCCTGGCGGAGGTCTGTCAGCATCGTACGCAACTCCCTCTTTGCATGAATTCTTCTTGCTTTGATCAGTCTTCTCCCGTTCTAGTTACTAAGTGTAGAGTGTAGCTAGTAGATGAGGTTGTTGATCGAGATCGGCGACCGGAGCAAGCTAGTTAGATCATGTGATTTTTTTTGCAGCTTGACGTATTTCAAGTTGGTGATCTCCAGCTAGCTAGTGTGTCCAATATTAAGGATTTCTTTCTGCTTCAAAGTAGCCAGCTATCAGTGTTGGTTCTCGATTCATTTAGAAGCGATATTCATATGCGGGAATTGAATGTAGGAGTGAAAATTCTAGCGTAGGGATCGACAACGAAACTGCTAGCAACCAGGGAAAATTGATTTGTAGATGAACGTGCGTGCGGGGGTCAGGAGAGGAATATTTCATCAGCCGTAACGCAGGTGAAAATCAAAATCGTCGATCTTGCGACTGATTACTAAGATTGTGTTGAAAGGACGACGTAGCTAGCCTGCCAGGGTACGACGGATCACTCTTCAGTGATCGATCACTTGATGAGGAAAGAATATCGTAACACCTCGAATGAAACGTCCCACAGTCAGCTTGAATTAGCATCGCAAGCTCCCAGTAATCCAACAGGCTTAACAAGTACATAACCTCGACCGACATCAAGCAACTTTGCGCGGTTGTGATCGAGCGTGGGAAACGTGGGACACTGCAGAGAATCGTCGATCGATCATGGCAACTACACAGATACTCCAGAAAGAAGTTGATGCAACTTTGGAACTAGATGAGTTCTCACGACGCGAAGTGTGCGCTCCAGTCGGCGAGTCTTACACATGGCCCCAGTTTGCAAAGAGCTCCGTTGCCGATTGCAGAAGTCATGTGGAGGTATGGATCAACGAGGAATTCGGGGACGACTCACAAATCATGCACGACGAGGCGGATTTGTACACGACATTCCTGCGAGAGCAAGTCGATGAGTATATAGACATAGAGGATTTTCTGCATGACGAGCATGTAGATGTGGACGTGTTGTACTCGCGAGAAGATTCAGAGGATTTAAAATTGTGCTATGAGCCTCAACTGTGGTGCTTCACCTGATGAAAATCCAAATCAATGCTCCCACAGTTAAGAGCGTTTGGTATCCTGAAATTGGTGCCTACCGGCCACTGTACTGATATTGCTAGCACTTGAAAGAATTAAAGTGTGCGTAGTGCTTTTTTTTTTTTTTTTCTTTGAACCTAGAGACGGTTGCCCTGCATGAAATGTGGGGTAGCGTATTCCACTGTCTTGGAGAGGACCGTTGCTGCCTTAACTCTTTTGGCAGATCACGCTACTAGTACTAAAATTATTTATATGATGCTTAGTTGTTGAATAGTTGCATTATGTCGTCTAATTGAAGGTGCTTTAATTGTTAATACAAAGAGGAACATGTCCTTGGCGGGACGTTTTCCCACACCATATGTACATTGTGTGCATTTTAGATAAGAGAATCCATTGCCGAAGTAGAAGAACGACGTGGTCATGCATGAATTCCTTCGTCATTAGGGTTGAGGGTGATTTTGTGCATGGAAGTGGGGAGCACTCCCTAACTCGCTTATCTGAAATTAACCCTTAAACGTCCCATGGGGATAGTATATACGTTGTCGTATAATTGAGATTTGATATCAACAAGAAACTCTAAATTGGGATCTTAATAGCTCACTAGAACCGCATTGATCTAAATGTCAACTTCTCTTTTGAACTCAAACCCATTAACCCTTAAACGTCAAGAGGGCCTGGGCGGGGCAGCCCGGAAGGCATCTAAATTTTTGGAGGAAAAAAACGAAAAAAACGAAAAAAAATGCAAAAACAGCTCTGATGGGCACTGTTGGCCAGCACTGTAGCACTGCGGCACCTCAGCTGCCCCAACTTCAAAACCTATTCAATTTGATAACTTTGATTGCTTACCAACGATTCCACAATCTCTCAAATGAGGCGCAAATTTGGAATCTAGATCGCTTTTTCAATAGTTTTCCAACACATCAATCCTCACTTGATTTGGTTGAGAAAATCTACTTTTTTCTTCATTATTCTCTCATAAATGAGCCCATGGGGCTTACTTTGACGTTTAAGGGTTAAAGGTGTGGATCCATTCCAAATACAACCAAAAAACAGTGTATTCTACTAGCCGCCACGACACAAGACGTTCAGATGTTTAGGTGCTAAAAAGGGTGTTATTTTTTACACTGTTTTAAACACTTCAGTATCTAAAAAAAATTGTTTTTCAACATTGAAGTAACAAAAACAATGTTGAAAAAACAAAAAAAATGTGTCAAAGACAATATCTTTTTTGGTGGAGTAATGTCAAAGAAGGATTTTGAAGTTGATGTGGTCCTCTCAATTATTGAGGGGATGATAGTATCCATAATGCTTGTCCTTTTAAAGTGCACTTACAACCCACTAAAAATTAGAATTTATGCAAAAATTGATTCAAGAACTTAAATTTTCCTTCAAGATCAAAGAATAATGTTAAATTTCAATGTTAAATTTCAATGTTGAATTTTGTTTTTTATAATATTTTATAACAACTACTAAAAATAAATTGTGATTAGGAAAATTACAATGTGACCTTTTAGAAAATTTATTTTGAGTTACTAAAGACAGGTCAAACACACGTTTAGTTGTTAAAAACAGGTCAATTTGGTCAAGAATTATACTAGTTTAAAAGCACGGCTATTGAAAATTAATACTTATTGCATTGAATTTCAAATTGCTTTTAAAGTTTACTATAGTCCTAGAGCAAATTTGACACGAATTACATCAATTTTGAAATTGTTGAATTTTTAAAAGAAAGTAGTACAAAAAATTTGATATTTGTCTGAAACTTTTTTAAGAAAATTTGTATATTCCAAACTGAAATCTCCTTCTCGCAATAAAGGTTCCCCTTTGTTTGTGTCAAAAAATAAAAAGCAAAAACTAATAAAATAAGATTAGTTGAATGAAATAGTATGTGTTGAACATGGGTCGTCCAAGCAAAATGTACCCTCACTCAGGAACACAGTCTCTGCAACCAAAATGTTTGAAATAACTTACAAACCATCTAACTTATGTAATAGAACATTTTGAAATAACGTAGAAACCATTTAACTTATGCAATAGAGTTCCAATTTATTGTAATCATCTAATATTCTCCAACAGAGTTATTCTTTTTAGCTCAAAAAGTTTTGAATCCTATGCATAAAACTAAGTAACTGATTCATCTTCAAAACTATTGAAAGTTTGGAGTTTGATTTTTTTTTTTAATTTAAGGATAACTTGAACAATACCCCAAAACTCAATGTATTTTAAACCAACTCAATACTTAGAGGCCGACATTTGTTGTATAGCTTATGTTTATATTTTACATCAAACTACCAATCCGAGTCATAGAATTTACTTCTGAAGGGAGTCATCTAGAATAGACCTCACTATAAAGCATGGATAGACAAACTACCCTCAATAGACTCTTTATTCACGATGATCTTTGGGCTAGCATTATGATTCTTTTACACCAAGTTCATTGTCATGTTAACAATATCTTGAATCAAATTTACACAAAGTTTATCTTTATACCATGTTTCTTCACTTGTGAAAACTATAATATTATTTTTTTTCACTCACTCACTCTACTGACACACTTCCAAAAAAACAAATACAATCAAACCTCTTCATACTGACCCTAAACCCTAAACCTCATCAATTTCTCACATTTTAAAATATATTATATTTTTCTAGTGTTTTTCTCACATAAATTATTGTTAAACCGACCTACCCTAATTTTTTCATAATTATGTAAATAAAATTCAACTTAAGTTTATAAGATTATTCAAAGTTATTTTCTTGTAAAAAATATAGTAATTACAAAAATCCTTAAAATAGTATGAGTTGTTTATGGAAAATGTAAATAATAGTGATGAAAAACAAGGTGTAGGTAACATGCTTCTTGAGCTTACATAAAAAAATATTTTGATACAAAAGATTTTTCTGTGGTGTATATTGGAATTTTAGGATTTTGTTATTTTAAGAGCTGTAAAAAACGCAATTTTAACAATTTTCAAGAATGATATATTGGACTAGAAAGTAGAAGATATCCCTCACACTTTCTTAGTTGAGACCATTTTCATTTGAGATAAGGAACTAGGTGAAAAATAGCGTTTGACTGAAAACGACCAAACATGGCCCCACGGGGCTCTTTGCACACTTGGAGGTTAACCCCTAAGCTCCCAAGAGACCACTTTTGGGATCGCTGCCTATTTCTTATGAGATGCCCGGAACCCAAAAAGTAAGTTTTTGCAAAAAATAAACATATTTTAAAATACTACATCAAGTCTACTTTCCAACGCAATTTGAATTATGTGAATCCAAGTTAAACTCCACCAGGGAGAATTTTTCAAAGTGGATCACCTCAACATTGTCTTAGTGTTATAAAATTTGCTATTTGGACAAAGTAATGATGTTCCCTCTATCATTTCTATTGCTTTTTTGAAGTTTACAATAGATAAACTAATTTTAACTAATCAAGCTAAACTTCAAACTCTAAAAGTGAAAATTGTAATTTATACAAATTTTCAAAGGTTAATGCTTTTAAATTCACTAAAAAAATTATCTAAAGTTATGATTGGAAGTTTGACCATATGGATAATTTGTAGAGATGATGGTCAACATTTTGTTTATTGAACCAAACTTCATCAGACATATGGAAGGCACATATTATAACACATCTATGTATTGCCCAATACCCCTCGGGCTTTTAGAAGTTAAAGTGCAAAAGGAACTGACAGAAAGAAGAAAAAAAAAGAAAAACCAAGTACAAAAAGGATTTGAACGTGAGTTGCAATGCTTGAAACTAGGGTCGATCACACATACTGCTGCAAGAGCCAAGGACTTTCTTAAAACAGGAAAAGACGAGCTTCGATTTTCACGTCACTGCTGCTGTGGCCTGCTCCTGCTCAGGGAAGTGTGAACCAGCTAAGTTCTAATCTGCTTTTGGCATAGAATCTTGGACCAAGTTCCAGCAACACTACAGCTCGTGTGAACGCGACCATCGACACTGCCACGGAAAGATAAAGACAAGACACATCGCACTCTAAGGCGGAAAGAAGGCCGTCCTGGAGGGTCGAGCCAAGGCAAGGGCCTAAAGAAACATGTGCTCTTTTATCTGCTCACTTCCTCATCTCCTTCCCAGCAGTGGGCCCTGGCGCGTCTGGCTCACCCTGCCTGCCACTTTGCATAACGGACTCCACGCTCGCTCGCGCGTCTACTCGTCCACTCGGGGCTTGGAAGGAATGTGCCGCCTCTTTATAATCCCTCCCTCCAACATTCCCTTGCCATGGACGCCTCCGCTGGATTCCATTCCTCTTCTCAATCACCTCCCCATACAAATCGTTTCCAATTCCCGTCTGTACATGCGCTGTTGGGGTTTGGAAACCTCCAGCTATGGTGGACAAGAGAACATCCACTCCGCTTCAAGGGAAACGAGGCGGCCGCTTCCTGAAGCTCAATCGCTCCTCCTCCTGCAGGAGAAAATCCGGCGCCCTGCCCTCGCCTTCCATTGATAAGCCTTTCAAGGGCGTGCGGATGCGCGTGCGGGGCAGGTGGGTCACGGAGATTCGAGACCCCGTCACCAAGACCCGCATCTGGCTGGGCTCGTTCGCCACGGCGGAAATGGCCGCGCGCGCCTACGACGCCGCCGTCGTGTGCTTGAAGGGCCCCTCCGCCCCCGAAGTCAACTTCCCCGACTCCATCCCTTCGTTCGTGAAATCGTCCTCCTCGCCCAAGGAAATTCAAGCCGTGGCGCTCGCTGCTGCCACCGCCTCTGTCCCCGCAGCTGCTCCGCTGGCCATGGCCGCCACTCCCGAGCCTCCTCAAGCCTCGGAATCGCAAATGCCAGACGGCGATGAGACAGCCGAGCTGGCGGAGTGCTCCTCCAGCAATGTGGAGAATTGGATCAACAGAGAGTTCGATGAATTGGATCAACAGAGAGTTCGATGAATTGGATGCACTTGACGGCCACGAAGATCCTTTGAGTCGTCAGTTCCCGGAACTTGTGGAGCAACCGTTCTTCTCATGGCCCATGTCGGAGGACTTCGACGAGGCTGCCGAGTGTTCCATGATGCATCATGACATGCAGCTCTGGTCGTTCGCCTGAAGCGACCAAGCATCGTGAATCGGAATGCACTCATCACTCGTGATGAAGACGAAGCGATCTATCTAGCGCTTCTGAAAACGTCTACATACTGAGGATCCCATATTTTTTGACGGTCATTCTCAACTAGGCAGATTAGCTTGTAGATAATTTAAAGTTTTGGAGCACATTGCTCTCTCAATCGGGATTAGGCAAACATTCCAATGGAGGTCCCATTTATTGCTATGATGCCTCGTCGACTAGGGACTCCATGTTTTCAGCGTACATTCAGCTGATAACTGCTGTACATACACAACCCTTACAGGACCAATAGACCCAAATTGGTCTCCTGTTTTTTTCAGCAGATTTGAGTACGTCATACGTTTTTCCAACTTTATTCATTTTTGGAGCAGCACATACACTGTTCTTCACTGATTCATGAGATATAAGGCTTTGGCCCCATCCGAATCATTGATTTATTTTCACTGTATGGTCAAACGGATTGATCAATTTCAAACCATGAATCCATGGTCCTTTACGGGACAATTCTGACAACGTTTGCTTGAGCACACATCAATCACCAGGGTCTCATATGCGATTCCCTGTGACGTTTTCCCTACATACACAGGGAATTTGTAAAAAGACAAAGGGGAAGAACTGAGACACACAGGGAAAAATGAGACACAGGGAATACTCAGTTTTCCCTGTGTGTCTCAATATTCCCTGTGTGTCTTTGTTCTTTCCTGTGGACTCTTTACAAGTTCCCTGTGTAATGAAATTCATAGAGGGAATACACACGGAAACACACAGGGAATCCACTTTAAGCTCCTAGTGAATGGTGGTTGTGCATAGTGATGAATGTGGTCTAGATGAGCTTGAGTGGTTTGAAAATTGTGGGGTTCTCAGTTTTTTGGAGTGCAAGATGTGTTGGAGCAAGTTTTGGTATGTTTGAGCTAATTTTGGTACAGACGAGCAGTAGCATCGAAGATGGTAAGAGATCAAGGGCATGGAAGATATGTCACTGAAAGATCTTTTGGTTTTTGGTTACTCCTTTTGAGCGGCATGTGAGTAGCTTCTTCTTCACTTTGGAGTGCAATCCTCAGATTCTAATGCTGAGAACAGTTACATTAGAAACGAAACTGCTGAATGATTTCACTGCAACAGTGAGCGAATCAAAGTGGAGCGTGCATATTTTTACAAAGAACATGTTGATCACGTTCAGGCATGTATCAACTGTACAGTACAGTAGATTCCTCACTACTCTACTTACGAAGTCTTCTACGGTAACAGTACAATTCAACGAGCATCTTTGCCAGTATTTTCCTGAATATAGGAAATGTAATTTTTCACATGTTGTACAGCACCTTGCCGTAAGTGTAGTACACTTGGCGTCAGTGACAACTAAAACTCGGTTCGAGACGTATGCAAAAATCACACGTGTCGAGAGCGTGACATTCAACATAGAGATGAAAGCTTCTCCTTATTCAGAAAACAGAAAGAGAACAAATTTCTCCTCAGTAGGGTCTTTATTCTTGACCAAATTATGCACTCTTCACATAAGGTTCTTAAAGCCCTTTGTAGATCAAACCCTTTCCCTCATGTGGTACTAGGCATGACCAGCCGTAGAATATTGTAACAATGGAATAACTATGCTCATTCAAACCTTACTCACCCACTCTTAAGGTTAAGATCTCTGACAGAATCCCTTATTCCCAAATATTGAATGTTATTCCCTGACATAATATGGCATGATTCGAAAGTGAGCAGTGCATGGGCTGAAGAACCCTATAGCATTCTATTTAGTGTATGCTATGATATTTCATATATTTAACCTGTAAAGGTTTTTTTAAGTTTATTTGGCACTGAAATTTTACTTCCCAAAATCCTCTCCTTCCCAAATTTTACTTCCCAAAATAATGTCAAAAAATGAATTGTTCGATTATTTCGTAATTCCATGCATATGATTTTGGATATGACCCTTTATTTAACTTGGGAAGCATGTCCTTTAACAATTTCAAAGTGAAAAGTCCCACAATTTGCAAGATCATAATGTTTGAACTTGTATCATGGGTGGGTCAATCAAACAATTTATTCACATCGGCCTCGAAAGAGGACTGGAGTTCCTATATATGTATCTTTGAACTTATAAAACAAGTTTTTTTTTTTCTTCTAGTTTTCGCAAAGGTGAGTTTTCATCTTTCAAACTTTATAAGAAGAATGTTTGTTTTACAAGTAGTAATTCTTCATATTATATTGGAAAGTTGAATAGAAAATCTATAGCAAATATTTTTTTAAATAGAATTAATCTTCATCTTTTTGAAATCATTAGTTGAAAGGACGTACAAGTTTAAAGAAAAGATAAAATGCTAATAAAACTAATATGGAATTGAAACATGCCAATTCCAATGATAGAAAAGTTGTAGCACATTCTCTAAATCTTTCGCACTTTTTTCTAAAAAAAGTTGTGAAAATTGAATATAAAAACAAGCCTCATATGTTATTTTTTCTTGAAAAATCCATGACTCCCTACATATCAAGAATTCAATCTCATATTTTTCACCTCACTAATAAACATGGAATGAATAAAATCATTTTATGTATATTTAGACATATTTCATGCAAGAAAAAACAATCATTTTCTGAAAAGTAAAATTTGAAGTTTTTTCGATTGTTTGCAAAATACAAATTAAATTTTGTGATACTTATTGAAATTTCATGAAACAAAGTCTATGTAAAAGAAATTATTATAAAGATCTCAAAAAGTAATTCAAAAATATAGAGTGACTAGAATTTGTCCAAAATCGCCCGCTTTCACCCCAAGCTTGACCCCAAGCTCATACTTTCATCCGTGAGGACCTCACTCCATACCGGCTCTTCCTACCCAATTGCTCCCGTACCCGACTCTTCTCCGTCATCTCTCCACAGTGTCGTGATTCCTCTTAGCAGTGTTAGTTGCTTGTCGATTACTATGGGGCTAATTTAGAGTTGCGGCATTCATGGTCCTAGTTGTCGTCTTGTAGTGGTCGTGATCGTTCTTCGTGCGGTGCTATTTGTGATGTTTGTCTTGCAATCCCATTCTACCTCATAGCTCCAAAGCCCACCATCTCGCCATCACTAGCACATTTGTGCTTTCAAGTTGGTGGTTTATAGCAATTGTATCCTCTTTTTAGCGCCCACATTCTCTTCACCACAAAACCAACAACAATCTTGATTTGCCTCATTGAGGGAAAGAAGATGAGTTAGTATTAGTCATGCCACCTTACATGAAAAGCTCAGAGGATGTAGAGTGAATTTGTAGTTTTTTTTGTGTTGAACACTTCCATGATACTATAGGCATGAGCATGTCCCTTACGATGTCATAACATTCAGTAGCCTCTGTGACTATTGCCTTCTCTCAACAGAATGATGTGGAATATCCCACATCATTTCATCCCCCCAATGAAATGATGTGGGATATTCCACATCACATCAGTAGCTATGGGGGCAGGTGGCATTAAGCAAGAGCAATCAACCATGGTGAATAGTAATCAAAAGCACTCACTCAATCACAATTCAACATTGTTTTGTAATTGTTTATTTGATTCAATAGTGCATTCAATTACAAATCACTGGTCACTCCATATATAAAGGTGGATGAAACTAAAAGGCACCCTCTTGGAAGGCTACTGAATGTTATGGTCCACCCTCTTACCAGCACCTTCCAATTTCTCTCATCTCCCATTTCCAACATGACTCCAACATGACTCGCTCCTTTTACAACCAACAACATTGAATTAATGCAACATGTACCTCAAGCTCAAATCTAATATAGTTGAGAAAATAAATCAAAGTAAGTGATTTCCAGCTCATTGTTCATAGTAATACAACACGAACACCCGGAAAGTTATTGATTTTGAGAAGTATGTAATCGGTGACCAACCTGTTATCACATGGCTTTCATGCCAAAGCTAGTTCAACAGCTTTCCTCCCAATTAGCTTGGTGCAGTGATTGAAATGGAGAATGTATTATGACTAGAAATGAAATTCGACCATGAGATTTGAGTTTCTGGTGACCTTGTTCATATGGATTGTTACCTGGGCACTAAAGGGTTAATCTTCAGAGAAGTTTGATTCTCGGAGAAGGTGTGACAACCCCTAATACAGTCGACATAAAATAAACAGACACGCCCTGCTGAAGGACAGTACAAGTCCATAGAAAGAACACCACTTTTGGCTGGATAGTTTCGGTGCAACATTATTCAATGTAGAGCCAATGCCCGTGCAAGTCCAGCTGAATTCTATCACTTCGGTTCACCCAGTCTTCCGACCACAGATGTCCAGTGCCACCTAATTTTTTTTGTTAAACCCCAAGTTAAATGGAACAATGTAAGGGTGCCACTCATGGTTTTAGAGTTTAGGTTGCCATCACTCGAAAGCAGCTGCAAAGCCACAAGGTTGTGTATCCCGAACTAAGCAAACGAAAGGATCTGGACTTCCGCTGAACAGAACGAACGGCACATCTGCACAAATTTGAACCCCACAAGACCTAGAACATAAAAAACACTTACCTCCAATCTACAACAAGAATTAGGATCGGTCTCTTGTATTTTAGTAATCGGCTATGAAACTACTCCTGAAACTCAAGACAAGGAAATGCACTGACATGATCTCGACATGTCAGTGCAAGTCCAGCAGAATTCAATAGTTCGAGTCACCCATTCCTCCGACCAGAAATGTCTGATACCAACTAAGTATGTACGAAACCCCAAGTTTTATGGTTACTACCAAATCACTGTAGAATGCACAATGGAACAGTGGAAGGGTGCCACTCACGGTTTTAGGGCTGCAACTTTTTAGGATTTAGGAACTCCAAACATGCCACCAATCCAAAGCAGCTGCACGGTCCTAGGATTATATATCATGAACCAAGCAATAGAAAGGATCCGGAATTTCGCTGGACAGAACTAATGGAGAATGTATATCATTAGAAGACATGTTCTAGGATAAGTCAAATGTACAGTAACTCTTGACCACAAAAGAATATGAAAACCTGGAGGAAAAAGACATTTAGATTCAATCTACAACAAAAATGAGGATCGGTCTCTTACATAATACTCGGTAGTGCTCAGACACGGAACTGTTGCTGGACCACACAAGACCAAGAAATACTAGATTGATAACTCCAATACCTTCAGGAAACAATCAACATCCCGACCTTGCAATCGCCATACATTCACAAAGAACATTTAATATAGCGTAAATTATTAGGGTTTTCACGACGTACAGTTATGATAACTTACTGATTCCATAAATAAAAATTCACTCCACATTATACAGAGAAACGGAACGAAACACCAAAGATATCAAGTCAATTAGCAGGGACTGTCTCCGACACACTTCGTCGTATACTACAATTCTCCGTCAGACACATCAAACGGGACTCAAAACGACACAAGTGTGCACACATAATTGAGCTGTAATAAATTTGCATTCCTCTGATCCGTCACATCATGCAAAATGTCGAATCCAATCAACCGAACATCCATCCATCACACCCTTCCTACGCATTACCTCACATGTCAAAACCGACAGGAGTGATAGCCCTTAAGCGCGGCCGACGGCCCAAACCCTAATGTGCCCATCGGTGTAACCGCTGTACAGAGTGCTTCCGTCCGCGCTCCAGTTCAAGCTCACGCAGTATGGGATCTGGGCCTTCTTGCTCACGAACGTGAACTCGGGGCGCAGCTCATCCACGATGCTCTTGCTCTCCAAGTCCCAGATCTTGATGCACGTCTGAGTCGCGGCACACAGCCAGTACCTGTTGGGGCTGAAGCACAGAGAGTGGATGATGTCGCCGGCGTCCAGAGAGTACAACCTCTTGCCCTCCGCCAAGTCCCACAGCATCGCCACTCCGTCCTTGCCACCGCTGGCGCACAGCGAACCGTCGGGAGACACGGTCACGGTGTTCACGTACCCCGTGTGTCCCACCAAGTTGGTGCGAATCTTGCAGTTCGTCAGGTTCCACACCTTCACCACCTTGTCCCACCCTCCGGACACGATGATGGGGTTCGCCGTCACGGGCGAGAATCGCACGCAGCTCACCCACCCGGTGTGCGCATCCACGTCCTGGATGGTGTACTTGCACTCGCCCAGAGTGTTCCACAGCTTGATGGTCTTGTCGCGGGACCCCGACACGATCTGCCTGTTGTCCACGGAGAACGCCACGCTCAGCACGTCCTTCGTGTGCCCGATGAACCGCCGGGTGGTGGTTCCGGTGTTCAAGTCCCACAGACGCAGAGTGGCATCCCACGAGCCGGACAAGGCGAACTGTCCGTCCGACGAAATCACCACGTCCTGCACGAAATGCGCGTGGCCCGTCAGCCTGCGGCGCGCGCAGCCGTAGTTGCCCTCCTCGCGGGTGAGCGTCCAGACGATGATGCTCTTGTCGCGAGACGAGGAGAGGATGAGGTCGGGGTTGTCCAGGGGACAGGCGATGGCCGTCACCCAGTTGGCGTGGCCCTTCAGAGTCCCGCGCGGTACCAAAGTTTCCGCCATTGTTGATTAGAAACGAGAAGAACCTGGAAAGGCTCTGAGAAATTAGAAAGAGAAGAAAACGAGAGACCAAGAGCTGAGGCAGGCGGCGCTGCACACAGACTTCCAAGAAGAGAGCTTCCATTTGCAGAGCTCTCTCGTATGTACCCCGAGCGCCAAACCCTAACTTAGGGTTTCGGACCTTTCCAGTTTCGCCCGGCGACCCCGCTTCCCCGTTCACACGAGCGCTTCTACATTTATGTCCACGCTGGCACTTTGGCTGGTCTGACTTGCCTTCAGCATTTTCAGTCTTCGGCCGAATGTTTAATTTTGTTTCAAAAATAAATATTCTTTGCCAATATTCTTGAAGTTTCGAATTTTCATAAAAAAAAAAACTTTTCTAAACAAATAATTTTCCAAAAGAAATGGTTTTTTTTAGAATTTTTTCTTCGCCACCTACAATAGTGGGATTTTAAAAGATTGAGTCAAAAATAGATAGCATTTTTAGATTTATGAATATCTTTAGATTTCAAATATTTTTTGCAAATATGTATGAATATGTGAATATTTGCAATATTTACAATATTTATGAATATGTGCAAATTACACTAGGGAGTCACAGGGACTTATAAGACAAAAACTCAATTAACCATAAAAATTAACTCATAATGTATTTGAAAACTCAAATAATAATAAATAAATAAAAACTCATAATGTGCTCAAAAACTCTTTGACACTCTTAATAATTCATTAGAGCACTTTGACACCAGACCGGGAGCCTTACATAGGTATTATTCAATCGTGCATCATAGATTTCAAGACATCGGGAGTGGGAAATGGTCCACTATCGTATTACCTTAACAATTCCGACAGTGAGTGCCAAATATTTAATAAAATGTAGGAACTAGACTTCGGCACAAAAACTCAAATATAATATATTCCAGCAAATAGCTTTACAGAGTTGTTATTCCTTATTGATTTGAACTAGTTGGTCATGCAAAGTGCTTCAAAGCTATTGTTTATAGATTGGGAGTTCGAATAGCGGATTGCTATTCGAACTCTTATGGAATTTATGTATATTTCGTCTTGGGCAAGATAACCTTTTCTGAAATTCAGCTTCTTGGTTTTGCAATTATTTATTGCTGGAACTATTAAGGGACTTCGGTTTCCACCTACAAGGATTTGAACTTAGAACCATGACTTACCCTTTGCCTAAAGCTCTACTCACATGTATGGACCCAAACGAAGGTAGAGTTCAAAGCATCCAATCTATAACGTTAGGTCAGAGCTACATCATGTTTCCGGATGTACACCTAACTTGAAGTAAAGTGTCAATGGAAAATATCTACTTTTCAACTAAGGTCATAAACTAAGTCACATGTGGCAATCATTTTTGTTGAAGGGAACTTGGGAACATATTAGTTGTATGTATATAAGGGAAGCTAATGGCTGCAAATATCTCATTCCATGTCTTCCATCAATTGTTAGTGCTCTGCAATAAATTATCTTCACTCATTTTATCAAACAACTTTCTTTTTAGTCTCAGTTGAAACTATTTGCAGTCACTGTAGTGAATTGTTTTCAATAATTTATAATTAGACAATCATGGTGGTAATTTATTCCTTTCATTAAATTGATTGAAAGCAAAAGTCTTGGGAATTTTTTTTGTGAGTTTCTAAACAAGGGTGATATTTGAACAGTAGGATGGCAATGAAAATGGAGAGGAGCCTATTGTGTATGCTGGCGGGAGCTGCAACTGCAATTAGATGGGCTCTCAAATGTCATTGTCAAGAGTCTGTTTTCGCTCATTTGATAGGTCTTATTAGTTTCAAAACTTTTGTAATTTCAAATTTGCCTCATGTCGCAGAGAATTGTAGTAAGTTTGGGTCTCTAATCATTTTGGAAGATGCAGATACAGTGTGCCTCTTATCAGACAATCCACCTACCCATAGAGAATTAGTAGGCATTCAATGGGGGCCATCGCATATGTAGCCTAGAGCACTTAATTAGTGGCATCAATTTTTCCACATAGTTATGGTTGATGATCCAACACGTTTCAGAGAGATGTTTAAAATATTAGTCCCTAAATTTCAATATGTATTGATAACCTTTGCATGCTCCTAGCTACATTCTCTTTTGCAAACAATGAACCTTTCATATGCCAATTTCTCTTCAGTACAAGAGAGTGTCACGATTGAGATCTTGCGAATCTCTTCATACAATTCATAGGTCCTTTGCTGGCAAGATTTTGGATCATTTGACTCAAGGATGCCTTCACTTGAAAGTAAAGCGTTCAATTTCTCATTGAGCTTACTACGGTGTCTTTCAACGACATCAAACAAAGTAGCGTAGTTGTCTACTTCCAACTTTGTTTGGGTGTAGATAACTTTTCGATTAGATAGATTCAGTCGGACTCTTCTTAATTCACCTTCTACACTTTCTTTCAAGACAAGAAGCTCTCTACTATTGACTCTAACTTCCTCACAAACAAATTTTCTAGTTGATAAAACTTCCCTTACATTCTCAATCTTGTGGCTTGAATAGTTAGAACTCATGTTCGTAGAATTCACCACTTTAGACTTTGATGATTCCAAAGTAGGACCTTTACTCGAAAAGAGCATAAACCTTCGATCACGTCAGTCTTTAGAGTCACTAAAAAAGACTTGTTAGGACTATCTAATTGAGAGACAAGGTTTGCAAGAGAGAAAGGAACATTGTTCTGCAACAATCAAGTTGAGGACCCACCGGCTGACACTAAATGCTTTCGTTTTCCTCATCTCAAATCTGTATTTGCGTAAGAAGGCGTCATAGGGAGCCCAATTTAGCACTGACCAATCACTCCTCTACAAAATATTAGAGTAATTTTTCTATTCAGAATCTTGTCCTCTCCGTCATACATATATACAATGCAAGAATTTTGTTGGCATCAACAATAGCATCACACAACCAGTCATTCTTGCTATGCTTTGGTCCAAAAATAAAACAAGTCTCTACTACTGAAAGATTATCTTCATTGAATGACCGGACATCTAAACCCTCGTTAACCAAACCCTCTCTTTCAATAAGGCATTCAACGGTTGGAATATCAAAATAGGCCATCATCTCTACATCAAATCCAAACCATCATCATGTTAGAATCTTTCAAAAAGAGCCACAAATTATTATCTACACAACTCAACGTGGTGTACAGTCAGTATCTTACATCATGAACTACCGCGAAAATGTCTACACAAGTTGAGTCAAAAGATGCTGCTAGAGGAATGATGCATTCAAATTTTGGCGACACAAGAAAATAATGGAATATAATATCATTGTGTTCACGAATTAAGTGCCAAATCTCGTTCAAAATTACAAGCGGGAAGAAGAGATGGGAGAATGCGAACAAATTCCAAAAGGCAAGAAGGTGAGTGGCGCTCTCGCGATGGTGGAAGAGGAGTGAGAGGGATGGGAAAGGGACGACTAGCAAAAGGAACAAGGTGTGACAAAGACAATATGCGAAAGGCTTGGCATTTAGGAAGTTGCAAGTGGAAGGAAGGGTGTTGTTCATCCGCCTCGAGCCATTCCCTCGTTCGTTTCCACTTTAGACTTTTCAGGACACCTTTCTAGGAAAGACGACTTCATTAGCAGTCCTTGGTTCCGAAGTAGGATACTCCAAGCATGTTTGTTTAGGTCCACTTATTTTTATGATAAATATAAGAACTGTAGCTTCATATTACGCCATAGTGGATGTAGAGACTCGCTTGTTGAACATCTTTGCATGTTATTCAGATATAGTTCATGATGCTAGAACTTAGAACTGTGAATAATAAAAACTCACTGAGAAGACTACAACTTTGAGAAAGCAAATTCACATTCATAGTCCAAGAGAGAGTTCCAGAGAAAAAGAGAGATAATGCAAGCTCTAATCCTTTTTAAGTAGAGTGCTAGAAGACCATGGAAACAAATCAATATTTAAGGGAAATCTTGAATGAGGTGAACTATGAGGACAAGTGGAGGATAATTTGAGTTTATTTTAGTAAGTCAGGTTCATTGGAATAAGAGTGGACTTGTAAATCCTATAGGAACAAGGGTTTTGTTAAAAGTGCACTTCAATATGTAAAAGTGCACATGAACAATTTTTTGGAAATTTATAAATTTCATTGAAAATATGATCATTTTATAATTATCCTAGTAACAAAAATAAAGAATATAGACATGGGTACATTTTAGGTTCATTATGCTTGGTTATTGATCAAATTACAATTTTGTGATTTTTATAAAAAAGGTTGAGTTAACAATAATATGAGAAACCTTGCTAGAAATTTCTTATAATTTTAAATTATTTCTTATATTAATAATTCAAATATGGTTATAAATTTAAATATATATTTGAAAAAATATATATTTTACTTACAAGATAAAAGATTGAGGTATGTACATGCACGTCTAATATTGAGAAAGCATCATTGCATATGACAAAGTTTGGATATTTAAATACACACTTAATAGCAAGAAATTTTCAGTCATAAAAAAATCTCATTCACATGAAACCTTGACAAAATTATATATCAATATCGTATTGTATAAATTGTCAAGTATAAAGTACAATATAGAGCTAATATGGCAAATCTATTCTAAAAGATTAAGGTGATATTCAAAATGAAACTTTTCACCATTTGGAATTTTTAACTCTCTCTCGGTTCTAACACCCAAAACAGTAATCAAATTTTGGGTCCCAACGGTATTCTCCCAAGCAGTAAAAATAGAATCAATTGGAACACAACCATGTGGTTCTCGAGAGGATTCCCAAGCACGGTGTATACAATCCGTGTACCGATTGTGAAACGTCCCTTCTTCATCTTGTAATCCTCTTGGCATTCTTGGTTGATACCATAGAACGTTTGTAATACCGTTTTCACAAGCTTGTTGACTTAGAGAGAGCACTTTTGCCAGAAAAAAAGGAATGCCTAAGTTTCAATCCATATGATTTGTTTTAAGATAAAACAATGCCTGGTCATACAAAAAAAACAAGATGATTGTAAGAACATGTTAAAAAAAAAGTTTTATGTAATTCAACAATAATCAAAATAGATGATGTAACTTTATGCCTTAATTTCTTAAATGCGAACAAAATTAACTATCGTCATGAGGGGTGTGGCATGTGCCTCACCCCTTAAGATTTAAACTAGGCAAAATATTGTTATAAGGATTGTGGCACATGTCTCACCTCTTAAGATTCACATAAGGCAAAATATTGTCATAAGGGGTGTGGCATGTGCCTCACCCCTTAAGATTCAAACTAGGCAAAATATTGTCTTAAGGGGTGTGGCATGTGCCTCACCTCTTAAGATTCTAACTAGGCACAATATTTTTATATGGGATGTGGCACATGTCTCACCCCTTGAATTTCTATGAAGGCAAATTATTGTCTTACGGGGTGTCCCACCTAGCTTATGCCTTCACATTTGAAGAAAGTTAATATTATTATGTGGAGTGTGGCATGTGCCTCACCTCTTAAAATTCTAACAAAGTTAGTTAGTGTCATATGGGGTGTAGCATGTGTCTTACTCGCAAGCCTAGCAATTAAATTCATAAAGGAAGTGGCACATACGTAACCCCTAAAATCCTAACTTAACCAATTACATGTATAGATAGTGTAGCATGTATCTCAACCCTAATAAACTTAAGTGAAATTAACTTCAACAAAGGTGATTATTCTCATAAAGGGTGTTGCATGTGCCTCACCCTTTTAAACCTCATAAAACCAAATAAATTTATTAAGGTTGTAAGATTTGCATCACCTTGTTTAGTCACAAGCAAAATTAAATTGCAGAGTAATAAGTTGAAGTAAATGAAACTAAGTAGAGGAATTAATGTTGCACATGCCTAACCATTTTAAGGGTGCTATTAATATAGTGCCACCGGCGCTCCCAAAAAAATTCAAGTCAAAATTCTTAAATCTGTGTAAGTTAGAGCTATACAGACTTGGAGATCTCACAAAAGATAAATAAATTAAAATTTGAAAAACCTAAACGGCCCCTTAGGGTTTAGGTCGTGTTTTCGCTTCTTCCTACCTTTCTTTCTTCTCCGCCGCCTTTCCTCTCTGCCGCTCCTTTCTTGTGCGGCGCTTCTCTTCTCCACCGTCTTGCTTCGCTTGCAAAGTGCCGAATCTTGTATAGTGGTGATTTGCAACATTAATGCCTCCGCCTTGGTACAACCCACGTTCTGATCTACTTGTTCTGGATATCTAGATAACCTTGTTTGTGTGGTACTAAACCTTCTACCTTCTTGCTACAGTTCGCATCACTTCAATTCTACTATGCGGTTAACACCTCATCTATAAACAAGTTTCAACACACTACCAAGAATCTTGTTGATTTATCTCACTTGGGCCCCAACTTCTCGTACTAAGATCTACTTTGGAGCGCTTCTGATTCTTAGTTTCCTTCAGATCTATTGTGTTTATCACTTCAGTACTTAAATAAGGGTAAGTTTCCGACTTTCAAATTTCATCTAGATCTAGATCTAAATTCTTTTTAGGGTTTCCAGCTTCATTTAGTATTCAACCACCAAATTGTTGCTATGTGCACATCACAATCTCAAATCTCAGTTCCAATAACATTTGCTTGTATTTATGAAACTCTGAAATTTGCATCTTTGAGAATTTTTGAATCATCCATATGTTAAATTATTTGTATTATAACTCACATTCTTTTAAAGTTCTAAATATTTAGGGTTCTGGACATATATCACTTGATGACACAATCTCAAAATCTAGATTATGAGTTTTGTAATTAAGTTCTCATCTCACTTATTACCAAATTCTAAAATCTAAAATTCAATGTTTTTTATTTTCAATTTGAGGAGGATGTGTGGAGTTTTTGTGAACATTTTTTGGAATGAGGCACATGCCTCACTACTTGAATTGCAATCTGATTTTAAATTTCTAAATTCACCACATACCTCACTCCTTGCATCGTAATCACAATCTCATTTTATGTTCATTATGCAAACATACCAAATGTATGCCACATATCTCACTCCATGTGTTTGGTTCTCGTTTTGATTGTATTTATGCATTTCACTCATGTAGAATTTAGAAGGTGAGGCACATGCCTCACCCCCGCTGTGTTTGATTTCAATTTTGATTGTACTTGATTGATTTTGCTCATGTGACATTTTGGAGGTGAGGCACAAGCCTCACCTTTTGTGTTTGATTCATGTTTTTGATTTCAATGAGATTATAATCTCATATTTTTCTAAGAGTGAGGCACATGCCTCACCCCTTTTTTCTAAGTTTTTTTTTTTTTTTATGTCCTTGAGTTTATGCTCTCATATTTTTGTGAGGGTGAGGCACATGGCTCACCCCCTTGTGTTTGATTTTTGTTTTTGATGTCATGGAGTTTATGCTCTCATATTTTTGTGAGGGTGAGGCACATGCCTCACCCTCTTGTGTTTGATTTTTGTTTTTGACGTCATTGAATTTAGGTTCACATATTTTTCTGAGGGTGAGGCACATGCCCCACCCTTTATGTTTAGTTTTTTTTTTATGTCCTTGAGGTTATGCTCTCATCTTTTTGTAAGGGTGAGGCACATGCCTCACCCCTTTGTGTTTGATTTTTTTTTTTATGTCATTTAGTTTATGCCCTTATATTTATGTTCTCATAATTTTGTGAGGGTGAGGCACATGCCTCACCTCTTTGTGTTTGGTTTTTGTTCTTGGTGTCATTGAGTTTAAGCTCTCATACTTTTGTGAAGGTGAGGCACATGGCTCACCCCCTTGTGTTTAATTATTTTTGATGTTCTTGAGTTTATGCTCTTGTATTTTTGTGAGGGTGAGGCACATGCCTCCTCCGTTGTGTTTGTTTTTTGTTTTTGATGTCATTGAGTGTATACTCTCATATTTTTGTGAGGTTGTGGCACCCTTTGTGTTTAATTTTTATTTATAACGTTTTTAGTTGTTATTTTTCATATGGGATTTCGGAGATGAGGCACATGTTTCACTCAATGTGTTTAATTCTTATTCTCGATGTGATTGTATGTATTTTTTGCATTGTTGCTTTTCTTGAATTTAGGAGGTGAGGCACATGCCACACTCTTTCTGTATAATTTTGAATTTAGTTATACTTAAATTTCTTTGCTTATGTAGGATTGAGGGGGTGATGCACATGCTTTACTCCTATTGTTGATGTTATATTGAAAGGTGTGGCATTTCTTTGATTGATTGTACAAAGAATGAATCTTTTATAAATTTGAGTGTTTTTGCAATTGGAGTTTTTGGAGGTGTGGCACATGTCGCACTCTTTTAGTAAAGATCACTTATTCTTATTATTCGTAGTTTTTCATGCATATTGACTATTTGTTTGTTTGTTGATGTTATTGTGTGATTTTAGAAGGTCTTTTTGGAGGACTTCTCATGCGGAGTAAAGGGGGCGGGCCTTTAAAGGCCCCCTCAAAGAAGAAAATGCATTGATACATCCAGATGTGCGCAAGGATATGTTTTCTCTAGGCTTGGGTTTAGACTCTTTGGATGGCTAGATTTGTTTAGTTGATATTAATAATATATTATAGTATTATAGTGATATGATATAGAGTATAGAATATTTGTTACCATGTAACTTATTACTTGAGTATACTATATATTATTGTGTTTTACTATCATGGTGTATCTTTTTTCAAATTCCTTCAAAGAATTTACTGTATATACACATAATCAACAAATTGAATGTAGTTTGTTTGCTTGGAATTGCCTCAATAATTTTTTTTTATGATTTAAAGTTTATTTTCATAAAAAGTACCACACATTCAATCTCATTATAGTATACATTGTAATATGTAAATTTAAATACAAAATTGGTTTAATTGATTGTATGGATTTATTAAGATTACCACTATGGATATGGTTCTCAAAACTTAGTATATATTTTTTAGTTGTTGTTCTAATTATTAAAATTTCAGAACTTCAAATACATAAATAAGACACATGCTTTATTTTTTTGTTTGACTTTATTGTTTTTAAGTATTCAAATATAAGGTGACACAAGTACATTATTCTTTTTTTCTGAATTTATCATTTTGAATGTTTTTGCTTCCATGGTGTGTCTTGCCAATTAGGATTGGTTTATTTTTCAATCTTTTAACTAAAAATTAGGGTGTAAGTGTTACATTTTCTATTAAACTTACGAACAATTATTGAAGATGCACAAAATAATGTTTTTTAGCTGTTTAATTGATCTAATATTATAAAAAATTCTTGATTATAAACTTAAAGCACAAAATAAATATGACACGCATATATTTTACATAGCTTGCTTTGGATATATTTTCAATCAATAATATCTGAAAAGACTCTAGCCAAAGTACAATATTATTGCTTATACATACCAAAATTTGTGATTAAAATATTAAAAAATAATCCCAAAAAATAGTGCACATTTCAATAGGCACTTTTAACGAAACCCTTGTTTAGGGGAGAAGAGAAACAAAGGGACCTAATCTCCACATCCAAAGTTGGGTTGGTCTTTTGTTAATGTGAACCACTTGTGTGGGGCTAGAGATCAGGTCCGGCTATGACATGCAAGCATCCCCTAACATGGTAGTGTACAATACGTTCAACAGATCAGCCTCCAATTTTGGTCTACACTTTGTGCACATCTTGCATTTTGTTTAAAAGACTAATTTTAAACCGATTTCAAAAATATGTAACAATGGTACAATGAAAAATAAGTGAACCAACTTTTAAATTTATATACATATTAACCATAGAATAAAATTTTAGTTTGTCAAAATGATTTTATTTTGAAGATTTTGAGTATCAAAACTCCCATTCTAATAACAATTTGATCAATTTATGATCAAACTTTGAATGTAAATATAGTCCATGTTTGATTCTATATTTAATTTTTTTTAAAGCCTCTATGAAAAATTTCATTCTCAAGTTCATTCAAAAAAGAAATCCATTAAATTTTTTTTAAATAGAGAAACAATTAATCTTTACCAAACATAACACATGTTAAAATTCATACATTCAAAACTTTCAAAAAACTTTCAAAAAAATCGAATGATATTCTTCTTCACATATTTGAGCATTAAAAAAAATACAGCTTAAAATTCCACTCACAACCCTCTTTTTTCCTTCTCTTTTTTCCTAGCTCCATATCTAAAGACATTACATTTTACATAAAAAATTCAATCCATTTTACGTTATGGTGGTTTATTTTGAAATTGCATGTCCAAAAAAGGCCCGAAAGTAGTGCATCACCACGAGGAAAGTAGTTGACCATAGCATGCATTTGTCCTAATCCACCCACCAAAGTGGATAAGATGACTTGACAAATCGTGGCTACATGTTGGAAAATGTACCAAAGATAAATAAATAAAGATCAAATTGCAGTTGGGACTCAACATACGAGCACTTTGACCGCACGGGCGGTCAATGCGTCATACAAAGTGGATCAAGGGAGGTTTGTGAACCCTGAATGCCTCCAAGCAATGGACTCCTAACCGATCGTAAGATAATGAGACAATTATGGGAATGTTGTAGCCAAAAAGAATGCTCAATTGGACCAATTGGATGCACAAAGGGGCCAATTTGGACTCTTTCAAAAAATAACAACACTCTTAAACAACCCTAAGCACTATGAATAACATAAAATACTCAATTAATTCACCTACAATTGGTCTAGGTAACTTTGGTACCTAAAACAATATCAAAATAGGAAAATTAGTTGCACAAAAGGGTCAATTTGCACACTTGTACAATACCCTACAATAAGTATCCGTCACGTTGGCTTTACAAAGGTTTGCCATTAGAATATGATAAAACTAAAAAATTTGAGTCAAATTTGAATATGTTGCAAAACACAAGATACACAACACATACTATTGAGATTTGATAAAAATAAAAAATTACCCATTTTCACTTGAAGTTAAAAACTCCATTTTTAAACCCTAAATTCAAACAAAAATAAACACACATTTTGTTACTTACCAGGTATAAAACTCTTAATGGAAAGAATGCAATTCCTCTATAGAATCATGTGCAAAAGAAATCATGATTTTTGGAAGTTTATTAACTATAAAATTACTAATTGAAACGTCTTATTCTAAATTGCTCAATTTCCAAGTGAATTTTTTATTCAAAAAAAAATTCACCCCCAAAATGTCAAGAGTGAAACGTATACACCTCAAGATAAGTCAAACAAAAGGGAAAAAGTGAGGAAAATACATCCCTCTATAATGTCACCCTGGTCCCTCCATAATAGCACAGACCGAAGTTTGAGAGCCTTAACCTCTAAAAGCCCAAGTGGTATTGGACAAAACATAGATGTGTTATAATATGTGCCTTCCATATGTTTGATGAAGTTTGTTTCAATAGATAAAATGTAGAGCATCATCTCTACAAATTATACGTACAGCTAAACTTCCAAAAATAACTTTAGATACTTTTTAATGAATTTAATAAAAAGTCTGCTTTCCAATGCATCATAACGACGATATTAGTATTTTAAAATATTTTAAAATACTAGTGCCGCGGTTGTGATTGTCGTGATCTTGGCCTTCCTCGAAATGCCAGCACGTTGCCTTGATTCCACAGCCCAAAATCACCACCAAAATTGCAAAGCGCTTTCACGACGCCCAAAAATCTCCTTTAAATCTCAAAGTTTCACCTTTAGACTCAAAAAACAATAAATATTGAAAGTGCACCAACACCAAAAATAAAACCCTGGTGTTGATCCTCTCATCCTTCTAATGCTCGTGATCTAAATCTAATCAACAAATTTGCTAACTACCAATCTCTAGTACAAAATGATCAAGGCTCCGCCCACCAAAAACTACGAAGAGAGAAAAAGAGAAAAAAGGAATGAGTGAGACAAAGGATTTAAATCCTCTCCTCTCAAAACTACATCCATCCATTTACCTAATCTTATATGTCCAAATCATCCATTCAAACTCTACAATTAGTCTAACTCTTATTTACCCCTATTTATTCCACTAGATAACTCTACATTCACCCATTGTCCTAATTTCTACTCATCAAACACCCACTTGTCCTAGTTTCTACTCACCAACATAACCCTTTGTTCTAATTTCTATCAATCAAACAAATCATTGCCCTAATTTCTATCAATGAACCAAATCTACATTTCAATCAATCAAACCAATCAATTAAACTACTAGTAATCTCACATAACATCAATTCCACATTAGAACCGAATTGCACAATAATTAGCAAAACCATAAATCAAACCATCTAGATTCTATCAATTCATGCAAAATACATAATAAATCAAACTTATGGTCAAACCCTAACCGCACACTAAATATGCCACTAAAATATCATCAAATCTCCAAATCTAATAAAATACACAAAATTATTATTAGGAATGTATGGAAATCACCAAGTTCCACAATAAATGCTTTACCGTAGTTTGTGAATTGTTTGGACGGTTCATATAATATGAATTGACATCTTTGATGAAGTATACAACTCTATTACGGTCGCAACTAGTGTGGCACTGTCCCGTTGGCCAAGATGTTCCTCGTGTTTCCCGTGTTTTTGTTTTTTTGTTTTTCTTTTTAGAATAATTTATCAATAATTTAATTCAATTTATGGTGACTTTCACACTATATATTAAAAAGCTACAAAACAACTTTTATGCACCCCTATTCGTCAAGAGCTTTCCGATGATCCCAAGAAAGACATTAAAAACTCTCATATTCCATTTTCATAATTTAATTCAATTTATAGTTACGAAATTTGATTAAAAATCCATAACATGCACATCGTATGTCCAAACACGACAAACTTCGTACCCTTCCTTCTTGAAAACTTTCCGATGGTACCAAAAACGTGGCCGGCGGGCGTACAATCAAAGAGATCTCAATGTAACAAAACAAACAAACAAACAAACAACCTTCCTTATTGTATAAAGATCCAAATTTTTGTGAATTATTGAAGCTTGGACCAATGAAAAGTTGTCTATATGAATGTCATAAAATTAACATATGAAGTTTGTCTACTTGTTTGTTGCCGTCAATGTTGGCATGTGCTTTGACTTTGTAGAATATTGTGGGTTCTGTACGAATTTTTAGCATTTCTACCATGGATGTTGATATAGTTTTGTCGACAGTCAATAAATATATGTGCGCGTTGATTTGGGTATTTTATTCGTAATTAGTCTAAGTGTTTTGTGTGTAGCCATTAAATCATCTCTAAAACTAATTTGTAGGCTAGGTAATCATTTTGATATTTGTATTACTGCTTTTGTCGGATTGTATATTCCATATCCAAATTATTTTTTTCTCCAATGTCCATCCACATCTTCTTTAGGAGGTTTGAAGGATCCATCAATATAGTAGCTATGTTGTAGTTGGAATTTTAATGTAGTGTTTATTTCGAAGTTTGGTAGTGTTGGTGTGTTTGTGGTAGCCAGGTTGATGTCGAGCGAGTAAATGGGTTTATTCCATTTTTTTTATTAACCAATGTATTGGGAGGGGTGGATGGGGCAGTTTGTATGTGATATTATGAAATCTGCACATTTTTTTATTGTTGTTTTGATTGTGTCTATTCGGTTGGGTGTGCCAATGTTGTGGTTTTGGTAGTGAATGCAGAGAACGTGTATTGCAAGTGATTCTTTTTGTGGTTTATGAAGTTCCAGGGGGATTGTTGGTTTTTTGTATGTAATGGTGTCTGCGGCAAAGTAGGAAATTATATGTGTGTCTGGAAATGGCCCAATACGTGGGGAGAAGTTTTGGTACCAATTAACGCCTGGTATAACTAGTACAGCGATGGTGTTTGGATCATTTTTGGCTGCCAATTGTGCCCAGTGTATTGCTTGTTGGGCCATTTCTTCAATATGTGGGTGGGCATAACCGATCCCTTTCCATTCGTATTGGAGGGTGATACCGAGTGATCCAAAAAAATTATTTTTTGCGAATGGGGAGAAGTATTCTCAAATTTGTGTGGAACATGTTACTGGTGAAGAGAAGTATGAGTGGGAGATATTAAAAGTTGTAGTAATGGAATCGAGGGTGTTAGTTGGTAGAGAATGTTGTGCTACTTTTAGTGGGTTTTTTTTTAAAGATTTTATGGTTATATATTTGATAAAGCCATATTGTTTCTTTTCGAATGATTGCGTTGGTGGTACTAGGCTTTGTGAGCTATATATTGCTTTGTTGTATTGTTGCCATAACCATTTTAATCTGGTAGTTGATATATTGATAAGGTATTTACGGATGTCTTCATATATGTGGATGCGTTCATTTTGTATTTGTATAGTATCTCTATTGGTAATTATATTTTTTTCCGGGTTACATTCTTTTATGGATATATGTGTGAGTGGGATTATTGTGAGTGGAGGGGTGTATCTTGCATCTCTAGTTTGTACTTGTAAGAAGTGTGCA
Source organism: Pohlia nutans (assembly GCA_022496805.1). Lineage (NCBI taxonomy): Eukaryota > Viridiplantae > Streptophyta > Bryopsida > Bryales > Mniaceae > Pohlia > Pohlia nutans. The sequence continues at coordinate 10,467,200 of CM040097.1, forward strand.
TTCATAATATTTTTATAATGTCTATGTTGTAATTTTGTGTAGTATTTTGTTAGTAATGTAATGTTGTGTTCAATAATCGTTGGTTGGTTGAGAGGGAAAAATTCACGTTGTGGCATTCATTTGTTGTATGTTATGTTGTTTTGGAGTGTCCATTGGCATAGGTATATGTGTTGTATTACTTTTTTATTTTGTAATTGTCTTTTGATTCATTTTTTTTGTCGTCTAGTATTATGCGTATGGGAAATCTAAGTGGGTTGTTTTTAATATTTGGAGGTGGGTTTGGTTGGTGTGGTTGTTGTGGAATTGGCGGGTGCAGAGGGGTGTTTGGGTTTCTTGGTAGTAGGTCTCGATTGTCTAATATGTATCTTGCTTTAAATGTATGGACTAGTAGGTGTCTTACGCATGGGCTTGAGCAATATGGTATGCAACTTGGAGAACAAAAAAGTTATTATGTTGTATTTAGTGCGTTTTTTTCCTAGTTTGGTTGGAGTATTGTAGTATGTTTTGAAGTCTCTTGGTGCCATGAGGTTTGTGCCATTGGAGAGGGTGATGTGTTTTATTTTGTATATGTTGTGTATTAGAAGTTTATATAGTAGTTTAAGTGATAGTTTAAGGTTGAGATGTGGTAGTTCAACTGTAGCTCGTGCTCGCCACTTTAATACTAGTTCTGTCATATGGAGTTGGAAGTTTTTGTTTGTACTTTTAAGATGAATTCCCCACCTTGTTTTAAGAGGAATAGTGTTTGTGTAGTTGGTGATCGGACGCAATTGTAGTGTTTTATTCTTGGGATATCATTTGTGCTTGCATGTTTAACTAGAATGTGGTGTATGAGTCCTCTATATGTTATTCCTAATCTTCCAGGGTCATTAAATGCATTTCTAAGTTGTTCACTAATACAATGCAGGTATGCATTTTTTTAGTGAGAATGTTTCAAGTCCAAATAGTTCATGTGGTAGTTGTATTATTACATTTGTTGTATATTTTGAAAGCCAAGAACCTCAACAAGGTGAAGAGCATTCAAGAATTAAAGGAGAGCATCGGAGAATACATGGGGCCCAAGAACGTGGTGAACTACTTCTTCAAGTTGGATGACAAATACGGGAAGCATCTTGGATCTTGCAACATCCAATGCTTGAATGCAATAGTGTATAAGCAACATGTTAAGAAGTCGGCCAAGATCCTAGGAAAGTATGTAGAATTTACACCGCACCCTAGAAGTCTTGATGGTGCAAATGCTCGAAGTGCATTAGAGCTCACTAGACTAGGGTTCAGTGATGTTAACACTGCCCTAGCAAACACTATAGAAGCACTCACAAACATCCCACTACAAGAGAAGCCACAGAAAGACTTCTCAAAAGAACTTGCAGTGATAAGAGAAGAGATGTCAACCCTAAAAGAAGACTTAAGAAGCGAGCAAAAGCAAGTCGCCGAAAGGGTGGTGGAGAAATCTTCATCTAGCTTGAGGTCACAAATGACCATTCTCAAGAGACAACTAGCCACAACAATGGCATGTTTGGAGAATGCTACCTCCTCCACAACCAACAATGAAGAAATGGACACGTCAAACTAGTTTTGACACCCAACGCAGTGGCAATAGCTCCTTTACAATTAGTATACATATATACTAAAAAAAGAGAAAAAAATAAAAATAAAAATAAAAATAAACAAAAAACAAACCTAAATAATAAGCAAATAAATAAATAAAACAAAAAAAAAACAATCCCTATATATAATACTCATAAATATAAATAGCACATCATCAAGAGTATACATATATACTATAAAAACTAGAAAAAAACAAAATAAATCTACAAACATATACCTAAAATCCAAACAACCTCTAAAAATAATAAAATTATTAAATACAAAAATAAATAATTACAACTCTATCTCCCTAAAAACCAACAAAAAATATAATATATATAGTATATATCTATACTATCTTAAAAATTCAAAAAAAGAGAAGTAAAAAACACACACTCAAAATATCTAACAAAAAACAACATACAAAAACCGCTAATCTAAACTACAAAATTCCAAAAAAACTAAAAATCATCCTAATAAATTACCAACATGAAACATTTACTACCATAATAAAACCTAAGTGGCCTCGGCCTAGCGGCCTCGGCCAAATAAAACATAAAATAATACTAATGTACGCAACTAACAAAATGTCATACAAAAACAATCCACCCAAAAAACACCTAAACAATACTTGTAAATACAATAGATACCAACACCAAAAATATAAAATTTACGCTACTAACAAAAAAACTATCATAGCAATAATAATAAAAAATAATTCTTTAAACCCTTGCAAGAAAAAGAACAAAAAACACCTCCCCAACAAAATCAAAATTACCACCATTCCAATCTATGAAATTAACCATAGCTTAAAATTTTTACTACTCCTTTGTGGTGACGTCGAAACAAACCCGGGACCAATGCCAAACATACTTAAAACACACCCACCATCACATAAAAACAGAAGCAAAACATATTTCATTCCATGCACAATAAAATTGCACCCAGAATACCAACATTTAGCAAAAAAGTTTGCTCCTTGTTTAAAAACAACACACCCAAATCACCCTGAAACATCTACAGACTACCCACACCTCTCCAGATTCATACATATAAACCAACACCATCCACCCGCTCGTATGTTATACGCACTCATTACTACAATAAGTCCATTATTAGAAACATGTGATCATCAATTAATACAAACACCCGATCCAGACTGGACAACAATATTCCTTGAGAGAATGGCACTACTTCAAAACCCCCCCGAACGACACATTTCAAACCCACACCCTTACATTGAATTCAAAAACTCCAACCAAAACCTAATTAACCCCCCTAATACCATCCATAAACAATTATATGATTTTATCAAACAAAACAATAATTCACTAAATATACAAATACTAACAAACAAATTCCCATTCCTACCCGAAAATCTACTAATAGAATCTCTTAAATGCAATATACCTATAAATGAATATTCACACCCACCCCCACTACCCAACATACCATTACCGCAAACCCAAGAGACTCAGACAACAAAACACAATACACACATCATTACATGGAACGCCTCATCTTTAAACACAGCCCTACCAAACCTACAAAACTTAATCTCAAACACCACAACAAACCCAGCAATTATCACAATGCAAGAAACTAAACTAACCGCAACAAAATCAACAAAATATATACAAAATCTATTCCCAAAATACAAACTAATCTTCAACAACACCCACGCCTTAACAAGATGCATGCAACAAAGAATGCCGTATATCCCTGCAAGAGGCGGACTTATCACTCTAATAAATAATAAATATGCATACCCAGGAAATATCACCAAAATACCTACTCCAGCCGAAATCTCACCATATTTACAAATTATACAAATACAAAATGTACCATTACAACCTTGGCTAATTCTACACATGTACATGCCTTCCCACTTAGAAGATATTCAATATATTACAACAATACAACAACAAATCATAGCACTCCCTAACCACACATACATATTATGTGGTGATTTTAATAGAGACATAGCCCTTATTGGAAGACAAAACGAATCCAACATAACACCTCCGCAAACAGAAGACATAGAATGGCGTGCATTCACAGACACCCTAAATCTAACTTACATACCAACAAATAGCACATTCACCAGACAAGGAGGTCAAAACTACACTCAAACAAGTTTAATCGATGGATACTACATAAAAACCCCCAATAATACATTGTATACTTCAACCACAAACCACGACTACAACCTAAACTCAGACCATTCACCAGTCACCCTACAAATACCACCAAACACACTATTAGCTCGCCCCACACAACCAAAAACAAATAAACCACCAAGGATTCTAAATCCCATCCCACAAGATAACATAGAAAAATTCAAAACACAATTTTTCGAAGAAAACTCACTCCAAATCAATGAACTCACTACAATATTGATCAACGAACAATTAACAAACAACCAATGGCAAACATCTTGTACAAAATTAGACCACTTAATACAACAAATATCAGAAAAAATCCAAGAAACATGTAGTGCTCCACCCCTACCCTCACTAACACGCCGCACAACTCAACAAGGAGGTTTTTTGCCAAGAAAACTCCAAAAACAATGGAAAAAACACCTATCTACCTACCACTTAATCAGAAAAGCAATATACATAACAAAAACCATACCAGCTTGGCAAAATCACCCAATAATAGAAGAATTAAAAAACTATAACCACATTACCATCCCTCCACCCCCTAGCCCAGAATTAAATCCACAAGAATGGATTAAAACTCTAGCAGAACTAGCTAAAACCGCAAACAAACAAGCACGGAAAATTACCACTAAATACACCCAGGACTGTGTTAAAAAAGCAATCACAAAATATAGACAACTATATGAAAAAAGCCCCAAGAAAATAAATAAAAAAGTTTTTAAGAACCAAGTAACACCACCGTTAGATTGCATTATGGATAGAAACAACAACATACTAACTAGCCCAGAAGACATAGCAAATGAAATTTATATTCAACAATCAATTAGTAATAGACCTACAGTCCCAACATGTTATTACCAACCAGAACATCCAACTAATTGCACATGTGGAGTTAAACAATACCCATGGCATGATCTAGATGGATTTATAATAGATACAAGAGGAGTCCCTCAAACACCACTGCATGAATACTTCGACCAAGAAACATACGATTTATGCTTAAAACACCTATCCAATAACAAAACACCAGGCCCAAATAAAATTCCAAACTCAATTTTAAAAAATATGCCTGAAAGCTTTCATAAACTACTATTCCTATTTTTCACCCACTGCTACAAACAGAAAAAATCCCAGCATCATGGAAAATAAGTCTAACCATACTTTTGTACAAAAAAGGGGACCCATCACTATTACCAAACCACAGACCTATAGCACTTGCAAACACAATCTATAAATTATTTACTAGCACACTAACACTAATACTATCATCATATGGCGAAAAATATCAAATACTACACGACAGTCAAGAAGGATTTAGAGCAGAAAGAAGTACATCCAGACAACTACAACTACTCATAGCAGCCCTAGAAGACGCTAGATTTACCAACCAAAACATATACCTTCTATACATAGACTTTAAAAATGCATTTGGTTCCCTTGACCACGCTAGACTACTAGCTATAATGAAAGACCTTGGATATCCATTAGATGCAGTAACACTAATTGGAAATATTTACTCACACTCTGCCACCATATTTACCGGTGAACACTTCGGCAAAACAAAACCAATACCCATTCAAAGAGGCACCATCCAATGAGATACACTAAGCCCATATTTATTTCTGATATTTCTTGAACCACTACTTAGATGGTTACAAAGAGGTAAAAACGGGTACACATTTGCTACATCGAAATTAACCATCAGCTCTGCAGCATACGCAGATGACCTAGCAGCTATAACAAATAATCTCCAATCACTACAAAAGCAATTAAACAAACTAGATAAATTCTGTGAATGGGCTGGAATGGACTTGGGTGTACAAAAATGTGCCATCACTGGATGCCCCAACAAATCTAAATTAAAACCTGAAAAATTTAAGACCCAAATACAAAACCATAACATATCTTACAGAAATCAACCAATACCCGTTCTACATCAAAATGAACCTTATGTATACTTAGGCATTCAGCTAGTACCATCACTAAAATGGAAACTCCAAACACACATCACTACAAACAAAATAATAGACCAATGCAAACAACTAGCCAAATGCCCCGCCACAATTAAACAAAAAATTAGCATGGTTGACACCGTCATTAGAGCAGGCATTGCATATAGTTTTTATGCAGTCCCATACTCACTACCGACCATCAAAAAACTAGATAAAAAAATTATAGGAATCCAAAAAACAATATGTGGACTACCAAAATGCACAGCAAATGTAATAACCCAATTACCGCACGAACTCTTTAGTCTTGAAGCCTTCTCACTAAAAAACGCATATCTACGATGCATCGGTGAACAACTTAGAAACGCACTTAACGACCAAGGGAGACTAGGTATAATATATAAAGGACTTATACACCACATATTAGCCAAATATGGAGGCGCGGAAGAAATCCCAAGAATCACACAATATAATTGCACTAATTCACCAACCATCCGTACATTATTTCTACTAAAAAATGCTGGAGGAATTCACCTCAAAAGTACAAATGAAAATTTCCTACTACATATGACAGAATTGGAACGAGAATGGCGAGCACAATCAACAAATGAACTTCCACTTCTCAACCCCGAACTTTCACTCAAACTTTTACACAAACTATTAATCCATAACATATACGAAATAAAACACATCACCCTTCCCAACGGAACAACCCTTATGACGCCAGAAAACTTTAAAACATACTACAAAACACCAACCAAACTAGAAAAAAGAGCACTTCAAATAGCTGAACAATTGTTCTGCTACCCAAGTTGCACACTAGATTGCCCAAACCCATGTGCAAGACACCCACCCGCCCGTACGCTTAAACCAAGATTCATCTCAAATAACCAAAATATATTACCAAGAGCACCAGCTAACCCACCTCAACCCCCAGCCCCACAACAACATCTTCACCGAAACCCGCCCCCTAACATTAAAAACAACCCCCTAAGATTTCCCATTGACATAATATTAAACCACAAAACAAATACCTCAAAAGACAAATATAAAATAACAAAAAAATATAACACATACCTATATCAATGAACTCTTCAAAACAACGATACATACAACAAATGGATGCCACAAAGAGAACTCTTTCCTTTCAACCACCCAACAACCATTGCACACAACATCAAACTACTAACAGAATACTACACAAAACTACAACACAATCACTATAAAAAAATTATTAACACACACTTCACTCTTGAACAGAGCAGAGATATAAGATTCATCCCTCCTCCCACATCCACCCCGCTTACACACATACACATACAAGAATGTAACCCAGAAAAAGACATTATTTCCAATTACGATACCATACAAATCAATAATGAACAAACCCACCTATTCGAAGATACCGGTAGACACCTTATCACTATACCAACCACGAGACTAAAATGGCTATGGCAACAATATAACAAAGCAATTTATAGCTCACACGGCCTAGTACCACAAACACAATCATTTGAAAAAGAAGTAATATGGCTCTATCAAAGATACAACTATAAAATCCCCAGAAAAGACCCACTTAAAGCAGCACAACATACTCTACCAACAAGTATTTTGGACTCCATTACTACCTCCTTTAATATCTCCCACTCATACTTCTCTTCACCAATAACATGTTCCACACAAATTTCAGAATTTTACTCTCCCTTTGCAAGAGATAAAGTCTTTGGATCACTCGGTACCGCCTTCCAATACAAATGGAAAGGCATAGGCTACGCCCACCCACATAATGAAGAAACAACCCAACAAGCAATTCACTGGGCACGATTGGCAGCCAAAACCGACCCTAATACCATTACTATACTGGTAATACCAGATACAAATTGGTACCAAAATTCCTCCCCACATATGGGGCCTTTTTCAGACACCCATATAATTGCCCACTTCGCCGCAGATTCCATCACATACGAAGAACCAACAATCCCACAAGAACTCCATAAACCAAAGACAGAACCCCTCGTAATCCGCGTCCTATGCATTCACCACCAAGATCACAACATTGGTACACCATACCAAATAAATACAATTAAAGCAGCAATTGAAAACCTACAAATCCCACAATATCACATACAAAATGCTCCACGTACCCACCACAACACACCGGTCAATAAAAATAAAAAATGGAACAAACTCATATACCCGCCTTCCACCAACCCAACCACTTTAAACACACCACTCCTACCAAACTTTGTGACAAACACTACACCTAAATTCCAACCACAACATAGCTACTATACCGATGGATCCTTCATACCTCCTGAACAAGCCCCCGACGGACACTGGAAAAAAGAAAAAGCCGGATACGGAATATACAACTCCACAAAGGCTGACATGCAAATATCAGAAAGATTACCAGGCCTACAGACATGTTTTCGAGCAGAACTAATGGCTATACATCGAACACTTAGTTTAATCACTACTAAATACCCAGACGAACCGGCACATATATTTACAGATTGCCTCAACTGCCTATACAATCTAAACACACACATTAAAAATCCAACCACACACAACAATCACGCGGATAAAACCATACTAATAGACTTGGTAGAAATGTTAAAAGCTCGTACTCAACCCACCACATTCCACAAAGTTAAAGCACATACCAACATTGAAGGCAACGAACAAGCGGATAAACTTGCAAAACTGGGGGCCAGAAAAGAATACTTCAGAGCCACAAGTTCATATGAATTTGCAAATACAACACCATTCTATTTTCAAAAAGATATTTGGCCAGGACCTATAAAACGACCAGATAAAGGCCCCGTCAGATGTCTCCAAACATATCTAACCGAATATGACCAAGAAAACAACCTTGAAGAAATGGCAATCAAATTTCCCAACATTTGCAAATGGACCATGAACCCGAACATCGATAAAGAACTTTCAAATACATTTTGGTCCAATCCTACAATCACCGACTCACAAAAAACAATTATATTAAAACTTCGTACCGGCCAATATATGGGTAATGCTAGAAAACAACTATTTTTCGGTAGAGAAAGATTCCCCTCAATAACATGTTCTATCTGTAACTCTGCAGATGTAGACACATGGCTACACGTACTCCTAAAATGCAGTCACCACCATATTCACGCCATTAGAGTCAAAAGACACAACAAAGCAGTTTGGGAAATAAGGAAATTAATCCTTTCATCACAAAAATCTAGATGTTACACCCTCATGAACGCAGGAACATTCAACAACAACCCCCAAGAAAACACAGTACCCCCATGGCTACTACCATGCTCATGCGAACAACAAAGATGCCATTGCAACGCTAGATTCAAACCAGACATCCTTTGCGTAAAAGGACTCCCATACAAAAATGACCCACCATCTCACCCATCAAACAACCTCACAATTCAATTTATTGAATTTACATACTGTAATGACAGATTCCCACAAACAACAATAGATATCAAAAATCAGAAATATCAACCACTTATTAACAACATTATTAATTTAGGATGGAAAGTTGACCCACTCATAGTCATCACGGCAGGAGCTAGAGGCACAACACATATCCCCTCGATGAAACTCCTTGAAAAAAATTTAAATTACCAGAAACTACCATTAAACACACATTCAAAGAAATAAACACCATTGCTATACATCATGCCGGATCAATTATTCTACATAAAAGAAAAATAGAAAATAACCAACCACTACCAACAGATTACTAAATAAAACAAAACTACCAAACAAAAGGAGAGTAATCATGAAGACCACTACTTATTTCCTTTTTGTTTGATTAGCTCATAGTACACACTTGTCTCAGGTAGATGGGACGGGGCCGGTTGGCTGGAACAAACTTCCCTGCCCATGAATAAATCACTAGCAGCACCAAGTCATGTATATTACAACAAACGCTCAGACGGACTCCACGGGAATCGAACCCGGACCGTACAATTGTAACATAAACGCCCTTCTCCAACCAACCTTGGAAACATAACTTGGCAATCTCCAGCAAAACAAACTCCAATTTATACCCGGGCTAGTTCTATTATAACATATTCTACTAGTGTTACTAGTATTTATCTCTGGTCACTAAAGTGTCTATTCTTGAAAGAGGTGAGTAGTCTTGTACCAATGGACCTTTGTCCGGTGGGCATTGGCTCATTGTCAAGACGAACAGACACTTTATTCACGCCGGCCTCGAAAGAGGACCGGTGTTCATATCTATCTATCTATCTATATTTTGAAAATTGCATATTACTTTTTGGATTCCTATGATTTTTTTATCAAGTTTATATGCGATACCGGCTTTGATGATAGTGTTGACCTTGCTAATTTTTTGTTTGATTGTTGTTGGGCAGCTTATAAGTTGTTTGCATTGGTTTACTATATTATTTGTTGTGATGTATGTTTGTAGTTTCCATTTTAGTAAAGTTACTAGTTGTATGCCTAAGTATACGTACCATTCATTTTGGTGTAGGATGGGTATCTATTGGTTTCTGTAAGATATGTTTTGGTTTTGAATTTGAGTTTTGAAAGTTTCGGTTTTGTTTTAGATTTGTTGGGACGTCCTGGAATGGTGCATTTTTGTATGCCCAAGTTCATTATGGCCCATTCATAGTATTTATCTAGTTTATCTAGTTGAATTTGCAATGATTGGAGATTATTTATTGCAATGTGACACATAGATGTTGTGTAAGTGACGAATTACAATGAAGCAAGTCAACAAGATGCTCCCACATGATGGTTAGGGTGTGGAGCAATTGCTAACGAGACAGTTAACAAGGATACCACCTCAATGAATTTGAGGTTGAGAAGCATGTTGTGCACGAATTAATATTGAAAAGTTGCTACTTTTGCTTCAACAGATGTGTGTAATATCATTAGGGATGTGAGTGTGAATTTGTGAAGAGAGATGTTTTAAATATGTATCTCCAAATCCATGACTTTTCATGACACAATCTCAAGACTTTCACCAAATCTATTACCCTTTTACATGCAAATTGAAACCGAGGGGTTCTATGATATCCCTTCAAGGAGACACATACTTGGTCCAAAGCTCATTGTAAAAGCTCCCACAAAAGCTCATGCAAATACTTGCACTCTCACACCCCTATAAGCTACTATGTGCTGATATTTGAAATTGCTACATCATTGTGTTTATATTGATCCCATGCTGTGAAATTTCTATGAAAACTTCTAAAGAAATATGACAACGGTGAGAAAGAAAAGAATTACAATTGAGATGTCTTCACCTGTAAAGATGCAAGTGTTTTGAGCCAACTGATCATCGAAGGATTTTTCTGAAATACATTCATGGTTGGCGGAGGCAGCAGTCAGCTTTTCACTAAACTCCAGCACTCTGGAAAGAGGTTAGCTTCTTCTGATGTCGAAGGTACCACAAATTTGAGTCAGCTAATTCCAACATATCAACTTCAACTCGATGACAGATCAATATATTAATTGAAAATTAATACGAAACCTGCGTTTCACGTAAAATCACATGATGACCGATGTGTTCATTGTGATTTACATTACTAGTAATGCACTTATGATGTTGAGTTGAGCAATGACACAACTAATCTCATCAATGTGATTCAAGGTATACAGCCTTCAGAAATTATTTACTTGTAGATATCAACTGTAGTGGGAGATCTAGCAGCTCGCACAATTGCTACTACGGTGTTCATGCCCATGACAATGACCGAAGACTAAAATTTGGGGGTCGACCAGAGAATGATGTGGGATTGTTTTGCAAGGCAGAGTGACCAACCAGCGTACTAATTTCACGAGCATAGTGCTTAGAGCTCAATAGATTTGAGACTTACCAGGGAGTGTTGAGATGGTTTTTTAGTCGACGGTGCCGAAGACAAGCTTGAGCTGCATACAGGTCCTGCAGAATCTAAAGGACAAAATGCCAACTGTGAGGAGGCAGAAAGAATACTACTCGTATGTGGATGAGTGGAGGCGCTTGTGGGAGCCGGATTTGGAAGCCATCGGAACAAACAATGGCAATTCTACCGATCCCACGAGAGTGGATCCCAGAGTGCTGCAATGGGTGAAGGACCACTGCGCGCACAAGCCGCACTTTGTCAAAATCATCAATCCGCATGCTGCATACGGTCGCCCCGGGCTCATGTCCAAAAATAGTTGTTGTATGGTAAGAGATATCTGATTCATGTCAACATGCTCACTTGAATTAGCTTCCGGTTGATGTAATCGCATCTGCAGGAAACTATCTGGTATGGAAACCCTAGACATTTTGATGGACTGATTTGTACTTGTGTAATCCTGTGTACTAGAGCCTGTTATGAAGAACCTACCTGTGAGGAGGAGAGGCTTTACTTTCTATGTAAAAGGTTCTATGTGAAGGGTTTTGTGTGAAGGGCTTGTGAGAGTCCATGTCCTACCCATTGCTCCCAAATCACTAATTTTGGCTTTTGAAGAGCTTGTCGTCAAGGGCTTGCTCTGTTCTTGACACCTAAGCAAATCCTAAGACTACGGTGGCCTGTATTGGATCGTTCCGCAGGGTGTACCAGGGCACTTCGTGAAAGAACACTTCCGGGAGCTCGAAAGGGTGATCACTTTGGAGCAGAACGATGGGAGAAAGTGGAAAGTTGCATTCGGTGCCGCCCAGAATTACCCGATATGGAACCAAGGATGGGACCGATTCGCCAGAGCTAAGAAACTCAAATCTGGCGACGTCGTGGTCTTCGTGCTGGTGCGAAACTCCTGCTTCCATTTCACACTTTTTGATGCCGACGGCAACAACATCAGCGAGAAGAGCACGAAGAACTCCACCGTGGTCTGCAAAATAGAATTGCCCAGCTCTTCTCACGATCAGCCTTTCGTAAGAACTCCAGAAACAGAGCAACCTCCGAAGACGAAGAAGCGCCTGTTCACGGTGTCGACGGACCATCTCAGTACAGAACCATTACCTGAATACGAGGAACGTGATGGAGATACTCTTCCTCCGCACGGACAATTGGAACCAGTCTCAGCGAAGAAGCAAACTGCGTTACCTACTTGTAAAGAAAGAAAGCTGCAAGATTTCAGAGAGGAGTTCAGAGACAGCAACATCAGCGAGAAGAGCACATCGACGCTGAATAACGACTCCACCGTGCTCTGCAAGAAAGAATTTCCCAGTAGCTCTTCTCAGGATCGGCCTTTCGTAAGCAATCCAGAAACAGAGAAACCTCCGAAGACGAAGAAGCGTTTGTTCACGGACCATCTCGGTCCAGAACCATCACTTAAATCCGAGGACCGTAATGGCGCTGCCACAAATACTCTTCCTCGCCATGGGCATTCGGAACGAGTTCCAGCGAAGGAGCAAACCGCATTACCTACTTGTAAAGAACGCAAGGTGCAAAAGGAGTTCGGAGCTCCCAGTCCAGCAGACGAAATCGTCAGGGTCGAAAGTCCTCATTCCAAGACAATCGCGATTCCGCCGTATGCACCGAAACGAGCAACTGAAAGCAACAAATCCAGGCAACTCTCTCCATCACTAACATCTCCACAGTTTGAGTCAGTCGACCCTCTCGCTTTCACCTTCAAGTCAAAGAGGAGGACGGTCACGCCGCTCGAAAGGCTGAGAGCAAGAAAAATGGCTATGGCGCATGCCGGGCACCTCCTCGGGCACTATTTCATGACTGTGATGTCGGAGACGCACGTCTACCGCGACTTCCACCTGGTGAGTTAAATTGCGACGCCGCGTTGATCAATTTCTAAATACCGATTGCCTTGAAGTAATTTCTAAAGATCGATCACCATGGCCTAATTTCTAATGATCGATTGCCTTGAAGTAATTTCTAAACATCGATTGCCTTGACGCAATTTCTAAAGATCAGTTGTAATTTCTACACATCAATTGCCTTGACGGAATTTCTAAAGCTCGATTACCTTTCTTAATTTCAAAAGATCGATTGCCTTGACGCAATTCCTAAAGATCAGTTGTGATTTCTGTAGATCGATTATCTTGACACAATTTCTAAAGATCAGTTGTAATTCCTATAGATCGATCGCCTTGACCTAATTAATTTCATTGTGTTGTAGGTCCTGCCGAACGGCTTTGGAGCGGCATTGAGCTTACCAGCATCTCCGACACGATTGAAATTCCTCAACGGCGCAGGACAATCCTGGGACATGTACAGCAAGAAGAACACAATGAACCAGTTCGCGTTGCACCGCAAGTACTGGGCCCTGTTTGCGCTTCATCATCGTCTGGAGGAAGGCGACGTGTGTGTGTTCGCTCTCAAGGAAGTATCGACTGTCCGCACTGTCGTCGTCCACATCTTCCGCGTCGTGCCGATCGCCATGGCGGCCATATCCTCCGTCCATGCTCACTATGAAACGCATGAGATCGACACGAGTGCATCATAAACCTAAACAGCTTCGTTCCCCCGTTTTTTTAACTTCGTCGAAAACAGTAGAATTTCCATTGCAAGACAAACATAAACCACCACTGATTGTATACTTGTGCAGAAGTTTGTTTTTTCTTTTCTTTTTTCTTTTTTTTGAAACAACAGAACGCTTCATTCCGTTGAAAGAAAGAAACATCACAGTGAACCGAGAGCAAGCGCCCTGGCGAGTTTGTGCAAAAGTTTGAATCTCATTTTGTTGTTTTGGCTTTTAATCTCATGTTAACCTTGACTCCATCATGCAAAAGTTTTGGAGTTTATTTCTTGGAATAGAACAATCACTTTAAGAATTCACGCATGTCAGAGCTCCAAATTGATCATGTAAGCGGCCATTATAAAGTAGGTTCTGAGATCTACCGTGCCACCCTTTTCCTAATACCGGGGCCGGTATCTGAATTCTGAATGCAAAGGAGCAGTACTGGTTCAGTCAGGTTGAAAACTATGGATGGATGGAACAATACTATTGTAGTCAGTCGGTAAGACCGGATCAGTTAGAGAACATCCATATTGCGTACAATTCAGGCAACTTCTAATAGAATAATAAGCTACTGATGGCTATTCACATACACCAATGCTGCCGCATGCATGCATTAGGTAACTTCGAAGGAATCTATTGTCAACCAAGAAATATAAAATACGTAATTAGAAATTATTCTAACATATGACAGAAAGGAATAGAACCCAAAACAAGAGCATGGCTCTACTTGCGGCAGTTGCATAATGCTTAACCCCTAAACGTCCCAGCGTCCAGTTTCTGGACGACGAACGGATTCCAGATCACACTACATTCGCATTACATTATGGATGAAATTCATTCAATTTTTTAAAAATACTTTATGAAGTTGTTGTCCTATCTAATGGTTGGATTTGGTGTTACTAGGGTACATATATTTTTTAGATTACAAATGTGGAAGTATGTCAAGCAGTTGACCAAGCCAAAATTGCATTGACTTTAGTTCAAAAGTGGGCTTGCTAAAATGAGGCCATAAATTGAAGTAACACAAAATTTTCAAAAAATCACCATTTCAAGAGTATCTCATTTTAAATCCATTCCAACAAATTTTACTCAAAAAATATCAATATTTTGTTTGTAATCAAATTTAGAAAGAATTTATAATTATAACTTTGAAATTTCATAATAAAATATCAGTGATGACATTGGTGAATCTAACCGTGCGGATGGAATCTAAAATTCAATATCTACAACTTTCATTTGTATAACAATTCTGAAATATTCTTCTAAATAGTAATTTATAATGATTTTTCTCAAACTGTCAATTTTGGGGACACCCTGGGACGTTTAGGGGTTAAACAGTAGTTGCAGCAAGAAAAGACAAGGCTTTGAAAAAAAAAAGTTGTTTCTCGGTTTTACCTTCCTCCATTTCGGGAACACAAATGCAAGTGCAGCAGGGGCTTGGTGTGCATGGGCTATGAGATGCTCTCGATGTACACGGCAAACCAACCCCGACAAATAAAACTGTAACTTTTGATATCTACAAGATTAGAAATCAAGTATAATGCTCTTCAACCTTGAGTTTGAGATCGGTATCATTGCAAGCATAATGCTCTTCAACCTCTTATTGTTCACCTCCGAATCTCAAGTATTTGTCAGAGGATTGGAGGAATCGCAGAGCATTTTCTCTAACTTGAGTTGGGCCAAACAATGAGTGTTGGAGAGTTGAATCATTTTAATTAGTAGATTCTCTACAGTGTTGCTTGTGTAAAGGGAGTGGTCCAACAAAGGTTGAAGAATGTTATGAGCACATTCATAACCATCTTAAATAAACAAAAGAAAATTTAGATTTGGAAACTTGGATGATCAAGATGCACCTCGTTGAAAGTACCTTGTTTAAAAAAAAAATCATGTCTAAAGCAAAGCATGCACCATAAGGCAATTTCCAATGGAATGAAGTATTAACCCTTTAAAGTATAGATGATGCACTGATTTCGAAGATGCGTTATAAAATGTTTGATGAAAAACAAAAATGGAGTTGATGTACACAACGAAGTTGTAAATGTCAATGTGAAGATCACATATGTACGGTTGGATTCATCATATTTTTTATCGATAAATTTTAAATTAATTTTTCAAGGTTTTCTTTGAATTCAATTAACCCCTAAATGACTGATTGATCATTTTCTGGTTGCAGCCCAAACAGCAGAAAATGACATTTTTTAAGTTTTGATTTTTTGTTTAAATTGGAGGTTGAGATCATGTTCTAGTGCTTTTTGATACATTTCATTTGCAATATTGAGGTTCACTAAGGAATTTTCCAAAGACAAAGACCTCAATATTGTCCTAATGTTATAAAACTTACTATTTCGGGAAACTAATGATGTTCACTTATTTGAAAATTTTGCCTTTTAAAATTTTAGAATAGAATATCTAGTTTCAAATTTCAAATTCTAAAAATATAATTTGTAATTTTGGTGAATTTTAAATGGTAAATGCTCTTAAATTCATTAAATGAGTATCTAAAACTATTTTTGGAGCTTTGACCGAACGGATAATTACTATACATCATGCTTCTCATTTTCTCTTTTGGACCAAACTTCATCAAAGTTGCAGAAGTAACATTTTATAACACATCTAAGTTTTGCCCTGACCCCCTCTGTCATTTAGGGGTTAAAATTTTCAAATTAACCAAAAAACAATTAATTTTTTTTGTAATGAACTTGGAATAATATGCTCTATGAGATGGTCTAATTTTCATTATTTGATTCCACTATTCAAGAAAATCATTTTTTAAATCTCCTTTTTTGAACTGATAATGAAACTTGACATAAACAATTTTTTTGTTTTAAAAAAATCACAATATCTTATTTTGAAGATCCATATTGTACAAATAGTAGTCAACTAGCACAAGAACTAACAAAAATTTGGATGAATGAAAAATGTCATTGTTCTTTGTCCATAAATTGGCTCCTTGTCTGTTGTGGATGCAAGTGTGCTAAAGGGTTAAACCTAGTTCTAATTTAAATCACACATAATTCATAAACCAAAAGGCAATTTCCATTGAATTGAAGAATTAAATCATTCACGAACTAAAGAAACTAAGGTTACCTCTGTCACACAATTACACACGTAGGTCGGATGCGAAGTGAAACAAATGTCATTGGTTTACAAAATCAATGGTTCACATGTAGTGTATTAGACAAGTTATCCTACTGGTTGTAGCAGGATGGGACATGCTACCTACCAAGTCGCATAGGGTAACTTTTTCCAATACACTACCCAATGCAAAGGACAAATCCCTCCTTATAATACAGATAATAGTGTGAATGAGTTTTAGCGGTTGAATTTTGTGAAAAAATATGATACTTCCACTGGTGTCACATTGCACACACATGATACAAAATATGAGATCAAAATTGTATTCATGTAGCATATCGTATTGTATACCATTCACCATTTTATTTAGGACAACTATAATAATATCAATATCAAATATATCAATAACTTTGGAAGAATGAGAAACATGGTTGAGATTGAGCTTGACAAAGGTTCAAGGGAAGTATGGTCAAGGTTGACGTACAATGGAACAAAACCGTAGCACTACGAACTATAATTAAACTTTGATCATAATTTTTTTACAGTTGATATTGTGAACTGCTATAAAACTAGAACCTCATGGGGGGAGAAGGGAGCTATAAAGTTATTTATCTATACTTTTATACTTTTATAAATAAAAAATAAAAGTACTAAACAAAAATAAATATAAAAATATAAAAATGGTTTTTATAACCTAAAATATCGTCCAAAATTAAATTTTAAAAATAAATAAGTAAAAATTAGCAATTTTTTTCAATTTTAAAAAGTAATATTAGTCAGCAATTAGTATAAAAATATATGCATGACCTTTCATATAAAAATATATATAAAGAAAATGTGGTGAAAAGATAATCATTAAAACCATTCAATCATGCGGGCACACGAGGTGGTGAAGAGATAATGATTAATTTTAGATGGAATTGGCTAGTCCACCCATTGCATATATATAAACATACATACTAGAGAGAATTCTTTTTTGATGGCACTCTAGATAAATCTAGAGCATTTGAGGCATTTTCTCTTACATTTGTTTTCAAAAGATGATGGTTCAAGCATCATAGTTTTTATTGAATCAAAGACAACAATGGGCAATTTGATCCATACTCTTCTTTTGGATTTTTAGGGTTAAAAACATTTCAATCTTTTAAAAAATAATGATCATTTCATGGTAGTACAAAATCCTTTTTTTTTTATTAACTTCATCTAAATAGATGAAAAGTGTATCTCAATTTAAATTTTGGATGAATGTATAAATAATAGCTACACAATTAGATTATTGCAAGTGTTATCAACTTTCTACAATCCGCAACTAAAATTCTTAACCAAATATTAATAGAAACATATAATAGAGGGAACATCATTACTTTCCCCAAATAGCAAATATTACATTAAGACAATGTTGAGGTGATCCACTTTGAAAAATTCTCTTGGGTGGATTTTAACTCGGATTGACATAATTCAAATTGCGTTGGAAAGTAAACTTGATGTCGTATTTTAAAAAATTTAATTTTTTTTTTTCAATTTTTTCAATTTTTTTTGGGCAACCTGTAAGATTTGGGGAGCGACTAGAAAATGATTGTTTGAGCATTTGGAGGTTAACAAACCAAACAAGCTGCACATTGTTGAGTGAAGACACCCTATTTACGTGGATTAATAATGTCACCATGTGTTGTTCGTTTCTCTCATAAATAAACTTCATTGATATCATACCCGGCCGTCGGAGCCGTCGAGGCCGTCGAGGTTGGCATGAAACAAATGCCAAATTTTGTGAATGTTCTTCAAAATTCCTTTTTTCGCCATAACACTCTTTAATGCCTTTTTCAAGTGTTCCCAAGAAAAGGCACACAAAACCGGTGACACTAAATGCCATAAATGATATTTAGTATGGAGATGCCGAGAATCTGGACTAGAAGGCTTCCGACTTTCAAAAGTAAACGAGAGCCAAAGGAGAATAGGTGAGCCTCGTTCACTTCCACGCTCGTATTGTTCATTTCCCTCACTGTCGTCGTCTCTATTTCCCCGTTGCCGCTTGCGATCGCTCTCAATTCAAGGTTTCCTTCCAGCTTGCCCTCTTTCGCCTCGTTTCTGCTTGTAACTTGCGTTCAATTCTCTCTTTTTTCGCTGTCGGAGAGAGTCTTTTAATTAATTTTTTCCGTCCCCTGTTCTCTTCCGCATTTCGAAACCCTAAGTGCGTGCGCTGAATTTTGTGAGCTTTCAGGGTTTCTAAAGGTTTCTTATCTTTTGCTCGTGGTTTTGTAGGCCTCGGGGGTTAAATCGTCGGTTTAGTCGGCAAGATGCAGATATTTGTGAAGACGTTGACAGGGAAGACAATCACTCTTGAGGTCGAGAGCAGTGATTCCA
This sequence comes from Pohlia nutans, assembly GCA_022496805.1. NCBI lineage: Eukaryota > Viridiplantae > Streptophyta > Bryopsida > Bryales > Mniaceae > Pohlia > Pohlia nutans. The sequence continues at coordinate 10,486,743 of CM040097.1, forward strand.
TCCAAAATGTTAAGACCAAGATTCAGGTACTTGTGGTTTGCAATAATTTCAACTTTATTTTGATTTTTTTGGCTTTTTAACTGTCTGTACTCTTCTTCAGGGTGCGGAATTAAGTTTGAATTTGTAAGTGATGACGTGTGGTGCAGGATAAGGAAGGGATTCCACCTGATCAGCAGCGACTAATCTTCGCTGGTAAGCAATTGGAGGATGAGCGCACACTGGCCGACTACAATATTCAGAAGGAATCAACTCTGCACCTGGTGCTCCGGCTCCGGGGTGGGACGATGATCAAGGTGAAGACCCTGACTGGGAAGGAAATCGAAATTGACATCGAGCCGAATGACTCGATTGAGCGCATCAAGGAGCGTGTGGAGGAGAAGGAGGGTATTCCTCCCGTACAGCAAAGGTAGGGTGAATTTGCCGTCGTTGTCCACTTAGGGTTTGGGTAGATGCTGAGTATTAATTTTTGAAGAAGATTATTGATGGGCTTGTTTCTGTAAGATGACCACTGTACTATCTTGTAGATGTTGATATTGCGAAGTTGTACTTGCGTTGGTAATGTTTGGCATTTGACGTGATTCGTTGGTGATGTGGGGACAGGCTTATATTTGCAGGAAAGCAGATGAACGATGACAAAACAGCCCGAGATTACAACATTGAGGGAGGATCTGTGCTTCACTTGGTGCTTGCTCTGCGTGGAGGGTGCTGACCACTATGGATGTGGTGGTTGTTTTTGGATCAGATTATATACTAAAAAGCGTGGTGTAGCTCATGTAACCTGGTTGATGTTCTTCTCAATGTACACCCAGAGAAGTGCTTATCGTATCTGTTCTGTGTACTCGCATTCTGGAGCAGTTTGATTTCATTGTTTTGTGTAAACCTGTTTCCTACATGCACTATGATGCTGGAGGTCTGGAACTGTACTATTGGGCTATGACATTGTAATCCCACTTTTGAGGAAATTGCGTGTAAATATTTGTCTATATTTTGAGACTTTGATTGCGTGAATTATACAGATTTGCGTAAAAGCTACATGACGTAGCGATCTCTTTTTTCACTCTGTTTTTGGGGTTTGGAAAAGAGTTCCTTGTATCCTCGGTACTTCTTCGCAGGTCACCAATTTACACACCTCGCCAATGATCCTTGTCTTTAGTCTTGGATAGTATATTTTAGTGTGAGATGCGTGGAACAAGATTACTTCTGAACGCATCAAGGAGAGCCAGCTTCATTCTGTAATGTACATCTGCAGATTTTGTAACGAGATTCGGATTGGTTGGGTACACTCCAGATACCATAATTTTATCCTCGTTTTTTCCAGGCATTAAATCGATCTTGAAATAGTGGCAGCTTTGTTCATTTTGCTGGTTTGATGATTACTTTTGCTCTTTGAGCTGACTCGACTACCGTAGTGCACCACACTAGGGTTAAAGCTCCTTTTGTAACTGACAGCCTTTATAGTTATGCAGCACGGGATTCTAGGTAGAATCATCGTCTGGGATTGCCAACAAATCGTACGAGGAAGGGATGAGGAATTGTAGTATTAAGTTCATGTACTGCATGGTATGCATGGGCGTGTATCATTGGACGTACCATCAACAGCTCTCACATGAACCGTGAGACGTCGCCGACCGATGGTTGCCCCATGACGGTTGTGGGAGGGCCATACTCCTCGTGCTTGCACGGCCGACCGGCGGTTGGAGGATTCCACCGTTCGATACCATAACCGTGGCAGAAAAGAGCAGCAAGTGAGGTTAACATGTTCCTCACACAAGGCTCGCATGCTCATGGATTTCCTTGTCTTTGCACCATATTTCCTGCCTCTGTATGGTGTATCCCTATGTGTCCAGATTGTTGAAGACTGCAGGATGAAAGTGGTAAAGATCTGGTAGAGTTGTAGGAAAACATACTGCTTAATTGGAGTAATGTGCACATCGATGTGTCGTTCGTAGATGCAGCAGGTTTAAGCTCCACATTCAGCAATGTGAGCCAGAGCTTGAAATCATCAGCGGTGACGACCTTGTGAAGATTGTGTCATGGGAGAGATGTAAACCATTGTGCTAGTCTACAATTTTTTTTTATGTCCTCGGTTTCATTCTTGGGGAAATCATCGTAACACTGCATTAGGGTAACTTAGAGGTCAATTTTTTTGGCCATGATGGATGATGTTCCACTGCCATTCCAGAGATTGAGATATTGGGATGTTTGTGTGGAAACTTCTACAGGAAATGAGAAGTAATTGTTTGTCTCGTAATCGGTATCGATTTCGGTGTTGGGAGTTTTCGTTGAAGGGCCATGACCGGTAGTTCGTTTCGCATTGATGGAGGCATTAGGGTGTTGGTGGATGGGTTGTTGGGACTTGGGAGAAGGGCTTGTTAGGAAAGGAAGCATTTGAATCATGCCAGGGGTTGAAGTCATGGCTCCAGTGCCCGTGCCTATGGTGGAACCTGCTCCTTTGCCATCCAGGTGCCAGGTATGTGATCTCATCCTAAAGGTGGTCGTCTCAAGAAACGAGACTCTCCACTTTGGGAAGATCGTTATCTCAGTTTTGTTCATGGTCTGGCGTTGTCTAAATGCAGTGGTAGAACAAAGTCATCAGGTTGAATTTCTGGAATATTGCAGAGTATTAGCTTGGTTGCCAATTTATTAGGTGGAGAACCACATCTCCAGAAACCGTAACCCTAACTTTCACATGAAGTGAGTGCACAGAAGGGCGATGTTGTTAGCAAAGTACTACATCAGCTTGCTTTGTTTTTGGTAAACCCAAATGATTGTGAAGGACTGAAATGCCCACAAATAGCTTCTTGTGAGGATAGGTTTACCTGTGTTTTTGTACTTGAGTCCTGCTTTACCAATTGGCAGACACTCACGATTGCAAGAGTGTTATTGATCTAAGACTGCACGGATTACGGTTTTGGTGGTTGAAATTGTGAAACAGAAGCACAGCGTAGGCGATCAATATATGGTTTTGGAGAATGGACGGTTTGCATACTTGTCGATGCCGCCTCAATTCAGTACAGTCGCCATGGCCGCCAAGCTATGTGTGCTTGATCATCGAAAGGATCTCCGGTCCAGCTGGGACCCCCTCGCTCTTTGTTGCCTTCAAGAGGTTGGCCACGTCCATGCCCATGTACATCATGGAGAAATCACGCAAGACATCTTCCTGGAACAGGTCCGAGGCTATTCGATTTTTGCAATGTATTACCAGTTCAATGAAATTGCAGTTTAGCCTGTTAATTGTTATGTTCTTTTTGGTGTATAAGTTGCTCAAGGAATATCAGTCATTTTTAGGTTAATGGCTGACGGACAAGCTGATCTCGTGAATCGCCTTTGATGACACAATTTAAAAAAAATCTGATACTTATTGTGAAATTTGCTTCGTTGAACAGTGGATACTAAGTACTACTTGCAGGATTTGAGCCTTACATCGATCAATCGTGCCTTTTGTATGGTTTTGCAGTGTTTGGAAGATGCCGGTTGTGCATTGCCAATACTTAGAGATGTGTCAGGATCTTTCAGCAAGCCTGTGCAGAACGAGATCGACCATCACAATGACACTCAGAACTGTGGCCATGACCTAATTGCACACGGAGACCACTTCGATTGCCTCGTTCCTCTAAGGGACGGCTCATACATGCTCAGCCATTCGCAGAAGAATGAGACTGGCGGACCTGAGAAGTTTATTGAGCATGGGCGCCTGGTCAAAGTGGGCGAAACCCTTGGCAAGCTCAAGCGCCGTCCCAAGCAATTATTGGACCTTTTCAGTTACGAGAGTCCCAAAAGACAAGGATATGAGGCTTTAGCAAGTGCAGAGACATCACCCCGAGCGAATCACAATGAGAAGAAAACCAAGAAGAAGGCAGCTGATCATCATCATCATCATCCCTGCAAGTCCAAATCTAGGCCAATTCCAAACCCAGTCCAGGCTCAATGCTGTTCCGGAAAAGAGGAAGCTCACCACCACGACACCGAGGTGACAATTCCCAAACCCTCTAAAAGCACGGGGTTGGGCAAAACCACTATCGATGTTATGGGCATCTGTTGCCCTAATGAGGTTCCTCTCATCAAGAAATTACTGGAGCCTATTCCTGGAGTGGAGGAAGTATCTGTAAACGTTACCTCCAAGACCGTGACTGTCCTGCATGACGAACTGTCGGCCTCACCTACTCAACTTGGTTAGTGCTCATTCCATTAAACGCAGCCTCTTACTCATGACTATGCTTGAAGTATATGTCTATGCAAGAGAATTGAATTTCTGTGTACATAATTCCTCTTCCTTTTTAGATAGTCTTATATGGAGCCCTGAGATGTTCTCCTCCATAATGTGTGTAACAGTGAAGGCATTGAATGATGCAAGGATGGTAGCAAGTGTGCACCAGAGGGGGCAATGGAAGGCTGGCCAAAAGTGGCCAAGTCCTTGGACCATCGCCTCCGGCATCCTTTTGGGAGTGTCCTTCTTTCAATACCTTTATTATCCACTCAGATGGATGGCTTTAGGATCGGTGGGTGTCGGCATACCTCCCTTGGTCCTTCGGAGCATAGCAGCAATGAAAAGCTTCATCCTTGATATCAACATTCTAATGCTCATAGCAGGTGACTAGATTGGATATTTTTTGGCTGCCATTTGCCCTGCTCAAGCGTCCCAAAGATTAATAGCGTGTCACTGAACCGATGATTTTTGTCGCATAGCATTTAATATGAAATTTCATAATTCCTAACTGAAGCTTGTTTATCAAGTGCATCAATGAGGAGTTCAATGATAGAGATGTTTTCGGTGTGATGAAATTTAGATATTTTGGAATTGTTGGAATCAGGAAAATCGAAATTTTATCACTGGGTTCGTAGATTCATGGTTGCAGTTATCTTGCTGCAGTGGGAGGTGCTATTGGTTTGGGCGACTACTTGGAGGCTGGATCCATTGCATTTCTGTTCACCCTGGCCGATTGGCTTGAGTCTAGGTCAAGTGACAAGGTATCTTCTTTTGAACTCAAACTAAAATGGCTCACAATTGATACGGTGCTTCACGGTATTCTTGTCAGAATGATATTGACGTGCTATATTTACTGCTATAATCCTCTCAATTTGGTGTAGGCTCGGGCTGCAATAGAGGCTGTGGTAGACCTTGCTCCTCGAAGTGCAACTCTTCTTAGCAGTGGAATGCGTGTACGCGTAGAGGAGGTGAAAGTTGGAACTTTATTGGCCGTGAAGGCTGGAGAAATGGTTCCGATCGATGGGACTGTGACATCTGGGAAGTGTAGTGTAGACGAAAGTAGTTTGACGGGCGAATCTATGCCAGTGAAGAAAGATGAGGGCGCCAACGTGTGGGCTGGAACTGTTAACATGTCAGGTATGCACAGAACAATTTGTTTTATCTTGGTTCTGTTTTCTTGTCCTCAACATCAGTATCCTAACTCCATTTCTGAAAGAATCTTCTGAGTTTTCTTTCTTGTGTGAAAGCTTAATCACTTCCGCTCTAAATGTATAAATAGCTACTCCCTCCGTTTCAAAATAAGAGTCCACTTTTTTGGGATTTGTTTTTCCTAGTTTTGTCCTATGTTTTTATACTTCAATCGTGAGCACTGTTTGCTTCAAACATGGCGGACAATGAGAGTGACACAAAATCTACATACTACTATTAAAGATAGACCATTTTTGGAGTATTGAGACGACTTTTTTTGGCAGAAAAATTGTTCAGTTGAAAAATGCCAAAAAAACTGGACTCTTATTTTGAAACGGAGGTAGTAAATCACTGTTTGAACCACCGTCCAGTCCCAACTTATCAGTAAAAGCTAAATCACTTCCGCTCTAAATGTATGAATTGTAAAAACTAGTAAACAAATTTTCATGACCAAAGCCAGTAGATTTTGTATAAACATACTCCCTTGCATCCAGCGTTTCCCTGACCGACACCATCTTCCTTGTAGTACAATTCCTCCGTGAAATTTTTACCATGCTTGGTCACGTTAAGGAGAAAAAATTATTGCAAGTTTTCCACTTATTTGCTAAGGAGATAAATGCTCAAATAACCAACAGAATACAATGGACATATAGGGCATATGACTGTGAAAACTACTGCTTTGGCGGAGGATTCAGCCGTATCCCGAATGGTCCGCCTTGTGGAGGAAGCACAAACTCAAAGATCTCGCACAGAAATGCTTGTGGAGCAAATAGCCAAATACTACACCCCAGGTATGAGAGTCCTAGCTCCCCCACAATTTTACATTTACGAGATAAAAATTTCATGAACACTAGAAGTAGCACTGACAAAGCGTCACTTTCGTATCTTATACTGGTCAAGTGCCTCATTACAATAGTACACGATCAATAGTAACATCTTTTTCAAAACACTCTAGATAAGTGTTGTTTCGTATTTGACCTTTACCTTAAATTTCTGTCAGCGTCATTCTGCATTGTGTGTAGGTATCGTTGTTGCAGCCATAATCATAGCCGTGGTGCCTTGGGCACTTCACATTCACCAACACCGACATTGGCTTTACCTTGCTCTAGTGCTGCTTGTAGTAGCATGCCCATGTGCATTGGTTATATCAACTCCCGTGGTTACAACGTGCGGCATTGCACAAGCTGCAAGGCTTGGATTGCTTGTAAAAGGTGGCAGCTACCTAGAGGTTCTTGGGAGGCTCAAAGTAGTCGCTTTAGACAAGACCGGGACATTATCTGAAGGCCACTTTCGCGTCACAGATGTGTTGGGACTGGACGGTGGTTCAAACATCCACCATATCTTACACTGGTATGTACATTGCACATTGATGTTCTTGTTTATTCGTCATCTTAAAGTGGTATGGACATTGGTGGCCATGGATTAGACTGAGCAAGATTCGAAATGTACACCGCAATTTTATGTCTCCCGCTCAGACCAGTTTAACCCCTAAACGTCCACTGTCTATTTTTTGTAGTGTAGGAAAATTGGACCCCCTGCTGCAAATCATGTATTTGTGTGAAAATGACTTCAGTTTGACACGATCGACACTGTTGATCTTGTAGTATAGAACAAGATCTTTAAAATGTTGTATGGCAATCAGAAACCCGAGGTAAAAATGAGAAAATGCCACCGTTGCAAAGTTCAGTGATGCAGATGGCCATATTGGGCGTTTTAGACGCATAGGGTTAAACAAAGTAGACGTAACCTTAGCATCCATCACTACGAGCCTAAAAGGCTTGAAACATGTTATTGTATAGCGATCTTCAATGAGGGGCATTGTAGCTTTATCTTCAACGAGAAATATTTCTTTGAGAATGGTTGCAATGCAGGGTTGCATCTGTAGAGAACAAAGCAAGCCATCCAATGGCATCAGCCTTGGTAAACTTTGCCGAACTCCATGGTGTGAAGCCTGCGGAACATGTGACAGATTTCGAGGTGATTTTAGGCGAAGGGGTCACAGCAAACGTGAATGGACGCATCATTCACATAGGGAACGCCCGAATGGCCAATCGTCTTGGATGGGAGAAAGGTACTAGGTCTTCTTATGACATGCGCTAGGACATTAACATTAAAAACCAAAAAGAGTTTTCGGCCCACTCTCTAACTCTCGTTTAATATTATGTTGTGAAAAGTATTGCCAATCTCGCTTCAAATCAAGTCTCTGTAGATTCATGTTCCTACATGTACAAGGTGATTTCCTCCGTTCAATCAATTGAACTGGATTAGATTTAAGGGATGAGCGAAGAATAGTAAATTTAGACCGATTTTCTGTCTCAGGTTCTAAGTTCAAGATTATCCAAACTTGGTCATTTACTAGATGAATCATGCATGCATAGGATTTTCTTGTAATCAATACAGATGCTCGCTTGGCTGATATGATATGGTTTGGGTGCATGACCTTATGTGTACAGCGATTGGCAAAGAGATAGTAGATTTATGGAGCAGTCAGGGTGCGACAGTGGGCTGGATTGGGGTGGACAAAGTGGCTGTGGGTGTCTATGGTGTTGCTGATCAGCTTCGAGCGGAGGCTATTGAAGCTGTTCGCAACCTGAAGGTCAGTTTCATCAGCCACCTGTAGCATAACCGGATACACCATAATACTGTGGACCACAGTAATTATGAGAGGCCACATTAATGTATACTTTTTCAAATTTAGTATGGCACTTTTGACCACCATGAAGCTGCAAAGTAGCTTACAGCCTCCTTGAACATAATTGTTGTGGGCTACATTAATTTTTCACCTAGTGCAATTGTACACCCACAATATATGATGTGTTCAGTGTACCTACTGGACCATCAATCTAGGCCCTCGAAATCCCACTTGCCCTTCTAACACGAGTAACGTGAAAGCAACAGACTGAAAATGTGCCACTCTCAGCTTTTTTCAAATTTTTGTAACGAATAGGTGTCTTGCATGTGACAGAAACTAGGAATTCGGGTTGCAATGCTGACGGGTGATAGCGCATCTTCAGCCTCTTTTGCGCATAAAAAGGTGACATTAAAAGGTTACTATTATTCCTGAATTTTGTCTACTTATATTGATAAATAGCTTGAAAGAGAACTCATATGTTGGTGGATTGTGGCTACATAATACAAGGTTTACAAGTGAGATAAATTCTGGACCAGGTTTAAGTACTTTTCATTGTTTTTTAAGAAGATTAGTACCAGAGATATGTTTTTATGCAACCAATGAGTAGCAAACTGAAGAATGATGATATTGCTCACAGATTGGAGACATTGAGATACATGCTCAATTACTCCCAGAAGACAAGGTGCACATTCTGCAAGAACTTAAGAAGTCAGGGACAACGGCGATGGTAGGAGATGGTATAAATGACGCTCCTGCACTAGCTGCTGCGGATGTGGGAATTGCTATGGGAGTTGCAGGGTCGGCCGTGGCAATGGAAACAGCAGACGTGGCCCTCATGACGAATGACCTTCGAAAGTTGGCCATTGCTGTGGAGCTGGGGCGGGACTGCCGATGGAAGATTGGCCAGAACGTGACCCTTTCTTTTGTGACCAAGATTGCCATTATTGGGCTGGCTGCCAGTGGTTACGCTTCTCTTTGGACGGCAGTCATGGCTGATGTTGGCACATGCCTTCTTGTGATTTTCAACTCCATGAGGCTTCTCAAAGCCAAAGCATGCAATGACCATTGTTGTACTACAACAAAGAAGGTGAACCACGCCACCCATTACTTTTCAGGGAAAGTGGACAAGTGTTGTAGTAAACCGGCTGTGAACATGGTGAACCTCGAAGGCCGGTTGGTGGATCTTTGTGATGAAGCCTTGGGCACGGGTCCACTCATCCATGCTCACAGGGGCAAATTCTCTTGGTTGAAGAATTGCCATGGACATTCTCATCACAGTCATCTCAATGAACTGGATGAGAATGAAAGGCTGGGTTGCTCAAGTAATGTATCTGTTGGCTCCACCTCTTGCTGTTCTAGCTCAGCAAAAGGTGGTAATGAGTTCCTGAATGGAGCACAGGACACGCAGCTCACCATCGACAAGGAGAGAGTGATATCGGTTGGAGAACAAGGTTGTGGTTCAAAATGCATTCCAGCTGGGGCGCATACACCAAGGATACCATGTTCTTCACGGTCAGACAAAGCTATGTCTGAGGAGCTTGCAACGAGAGACTTGCTTTTGGAAAGTAACAACTCTTTTTCAAAAGAAGATTCAAGTGCTCGGGATGACCACTCTTCAACCAAGTGTCCTTTACCCGATGATCATTCTGTTCTAGTCTTGAGTAAACGAGAGCTAGAGCATCCTTGTGATGTGGAAGAGGGCAAAAGATCCCCCCGTGGATTTCCTCTGAACGAGAGTGCCTGGAGAGACGCTGGCTTTACAAATCTCGACATCGACGAGAAAGGCTCTGCTCATGAACCCCATCCCAGTGAAGTTACGAGCTCCTATGGATTAGCTGTCCTTTCTTCCCTCGAAATCTTTGCAGGGAAGCCAGGGGGTCTTGACTTGGAGTCTGCTCCATGTACAAGAGAATGTTGTGGAACAATGCTGGAGCCTAGTCTGCCGTACTCCGCTGGAAACGTCGACCTTGAGGACACGGCGAATCACGTGGCAACCATTCCAATATCCGAGGTGGACAAAAACGATGGCATGGATGCATCTGGAAAGCAAGCACTCATGCTGGCGTTGCTACCCAATCTCAAAGCTGTGAATATTACTACGAGCGAATCAGTCACCAAACCGTCAGCTCTGCCTGAGACTAGTCCAAGCACAGCCATATTGAGTACGCCAGATCAAAACCTGATCATGCAGTTGGAGAAAGAAGACATTGAAGAGCTGCCCAAGAAAAACACTCCGAGGCACCCAGCGTTGAAGCTCTCAGCAAGTGACACGGACTTGCCAACGCTTAACTCAATACGGCACCCTCACCCATCCGTGGAGTAACCCATGTTGAGGTCTGTTGTTAAGATGTTTCATTTCATTTATCTATTTTTGAACTTCAATGTTGTTTGCATGTTGTGGTTTCAGTTGTGACGTACAGTCCTGTTTTCATTTTAACGGTAAACATGATAACCCCTCCATGATACATACAGTAGGGAAGATTTCCTTTACGATGTCTCAAATAGTCTCATTTTACTGGAACCTTTTTGTTCGAAGGGGTCAGTTCTATTGCAGCTTCTCATGATTCCTCTTGCAGGTGCCAGCTTTAGTTGATTGGAATCAAGTGACCACAATTTTGGAAACGGTTAAGTAATGTCAACTACGTGAAGGCGACTTATGGATCTTTGAATCAGTCGAAGGTGAGCCGATAAATCAATACCAGTGAGTCACTGGTATTGTGAGTTGATTATAGAAGCAAGTTGGTAGTAGTAGAATTTTGAGGTGAATGATTTTGTTCATGAAGGTAGAGGGCTATGGAAGGTTACGATTTAGATGATCGGATTGTCAACAAAATTTTGTCCGCATGCTCTTTTCCACACGTTTGGATACTCTGTTGAATCAGATGGAGTTCAAGGCATTACACTTTTGAGTCGTTGGTTTGGTTCTTCATGGCAAAGTACTGAATGTGTAAGGGTAAGCAATTGGACGATCTATTGTGCCTTAGTTGCTTACCCTGCGTAAGAGAAGTATGAGAAATGTATATAGAAAGAAATGTGGCATGCAATGCTGTTCATGAAACATAAGCCAGTCTTACAGAAGGTCACTCTCAGGCATGGGATTCACAGAAGTGTATGCTCTTTCAAAACACTAACGTAAACTTTGCAGAGTTTTTTATGGGCTAGGAGTGAAGTTTTCTGTCCATTGATCACAACCGGACTGATTGAGAGGTGCTGTGTTATTTGGGTTGATCTCTATGATCTCTAGAAAATGCTAGCCGGTCCGGATAAATTAATTCAGGAAATAAAAGTTGAAGTTTTTGGAAGTTTCTTTTTCAAATAATCTTGTTTTACTATGGTGAGAAAAGGAATCTTGAAGAATATTTGTAGTGCTGAAATAAAAATTACTTGATATATTAGCATCGATCCGGCTATTACACTACGGTACCCAACTTGGCCGTCGGGGTTGGCAAAAAGAATTATAAGAAGAGAAGCCCAAATTTAGGAAATTGTTTTTTCAAAAAATTCTACTTTGTACTGTGAAAATGGGAATCTTGAAGAATATTCATATAATTTGGCTTTTGTTTTGGCTAAAAAAATTAATCATTTGGCATGAGATGCCAACCCTAATGGCTAATCAAACTTAGTTGTATAACATCATTAACCTATGGTACTAATCAAATTTAGTTTTCAATCCTTACAACCGGGCTTATAACATTATTAATCCATGTAGTTGGGGTGTCTTTGTTGAACATTTTACCTTAGGCATTTGTAATTTGATGATCTCATTATGCTTCATTTTAAATCCATTGTTGGACTGTTATGGCATCTTTCTAAATTAAAACCTTAAACATTGATTCATTTCAAATATTTGTTTGAGGTCCATTATTTTTCATAATGACTCTTTCATTCATTATAATGAAAAGTGCATAATAACATTGGTTGAAACTTTGATTAAGGTAAGTTAAGATCTTGACAGAGGAAGAATTTTCTACCTTAAGCCATTATTGGACATTGTAGTGTCAAATTTGAATTTCCATATTTATTTAGACCTTGAGAGATGCTGATGTCACCCCTAAACCAATTACATGATGACACGTGGCACTCTTAAACAAAAATGAAGTAATTTATGTTGAAACGAACCATGACGTAGGATGAATGCTTAAGGATTTTAAACAAATTTAAATGGGCTATAATATGTGATTTTTACAACTTTTTGGAAGTTGATGTCTAAAAAGAAGATGTTAAGTATGATGATTTGAAATTATCTATGAATTTGAAAAGAACATCATCAAAATAATTCAAAACATTTAACTTCCAAAATTCATGAAAAGTATGTTTTTAATATATAAATTTGATACAATAAGCTCAAATTTTGATAGCATCAACATCGTATAATAAGTGCACTAAATTTCTAAACTATAAAAACTTACAATATTAATAGAATAATAGAGCTATAAACATATATAAACATTTTGATTTTTCATTACTTGGAAAAGCATACACATGAATTTCTAATCATATATTGTAGGTGCAAAACCAACTTGATAATAGATGAAAATAGAGTTCAAAGGAATGAATGGATTATATTTATACCTTTGAAAGCATTTGGGAGTTAACAATGTTATGAACAAAATACAAAATGTTTACCTGCATTTGAGTGTTGACAAAAATTTCATTAGTTTCTTGTGGTAACAAAGACATCATTACAATCAGCTTTCTTAGCCAACATGAGTTTAGACTTTTAAGGATAACAAAAGAAGATTTTTTTAATTTGATAATTGAATAAAAGTCTAAGGGATGCAAAACACAAATTGTACGCTTCCGTTCAGCAACAATGTTCACATATTTAGTTTATTTGGGTGAAGTTGACATAGCAAGAAATTAGTCTTAGAAAGATAGGCCTATCCTTGTGTTCATCAAGTACCAGAAGTCATGCTGCAACAACAGGAGAAAATGTTATGTAAAGGTCATTGTTGGCATCACATTTTTTTAGCCCCCTATTGTTTATCTCTAAATCTCAAGCATCTGTCAGAGGATCAGAGGAATCGCAAAGAATTTTCTCTAACTTTAGATGGGCCAAACAAAGAGGGTTGGAGAGATGAGTTATTTTATTAGTACTTTCTCTATAGTGCTGCTACAATGTAAAGGGTGTGGTCCAACGAGGTATGAAGAACATTATGGGGTCTAGGCGTGATTTTCAAGCTAACCAATTAAGGACATTGAGACTAAAAACGGCCTTTCAATGACATTTTCCTTATTGTTGAATGACTTCTATGCACTATCTTGAACCATTACAAAAAAATTTAGGCCTCCAAAAGATTGTTAACTCAGCCAAGCTGCCATGCAAAAATACTGATATAATAATATTAAAAAAAAATCTCACAAAAAATATTTTAAAAATCCAGTCTGACGTGGCCAAAATGGTGCCACATTAGATTTTTTTAATATTTTTTTGTAAAAAAAGTAATTAAATTTTAAATTTTTATTATTTTATTATTTTTGCATGGCAATGTGGCCGAGTAAACGGCCTTTTGGAGGCGTGAATTTTTTTGTAATGAATCATAGATCCTATTGATGCTTGACGAGTACAATGATAGGCATGTCCTTTTACAATTGAAGAAAGTTACTCTAAGGTTTGATGTGTGCTACATGGAATTCGCTTGTAGTGATATTCAAATCTTTCAAATTGGGTAGCAATACCAACATGAGTTCTTGCTTTCCAAATGAATCAATGCCATTGCTTTTCTTTCCAATATTGGGTAGATCCACTATGATGAGTAAAAGAAACAAAAACTTGTTTAACACATCACCAATTATTCACAACACAAATACTTGAAGTGCTCTTCAGTACTAACGCAAACATGATGTTATGTTTCTACAATCAAGATTCTATGATTGAGAGTGGCTCAAGGTTAAAAGTAATGATCATCTTGAACTTGGAAGGTAACAAAAAGTAATCATATTCCACGTGTTTTACATAATAAACAATTGCCGTTTTTTTTAATATGAAAATGCATTGGAACAATGTAAATTAAGCACATAATTCATGTAACAATTGTTAGGTATTTTTTTACCCAAATCTAAATTGAAGTAATCTTTCAAATTATGTGGTTGTCCTCAAAAACATTTGCATAGGCAGTAAACTATGACAAACCTTAAGATTTGGAGGCATGACACTACACTACTATTTTGTGAACTCTACTTAGAATTTGCAACTCTCAATTGTTTTGCAAAAAGAACAATCATGTTTTCCACCAAACCTATTAGGGAGTGTTAAAGTACAAGTATTTGTCCCCACTTTTGTGCATGCTTTTGCAACGATATTATGTAACGAGCTTTCGAGCACATGCCGCTTCCAAACGCATGGTAGAAATAGGATTTTACAAAATTTGACGGTTGAAACTAGTCTTGATGAATAATCTAAAATCAACTTTCTTGCCACTATGTCCCTTTGGTTGATGACTTGGTGTTTTCGCATTTAGAGGCTAAAACTCAGATTACTCAAGTTACTCTAAGACGTTATGGATACAATAACTCAATTGAAAATGGCCTTTTTCAACTTTGGGCCTAGACAAAGCAAACAAGAGATTGCTGCGGCTACAACATATGCTCTTACAATCTATCTTTGATAATATGACACTCGATAATATGAAAACCTCAATCATACAACACATTTTTGGCTCACTAAACTCTTGTAGTCTAAACTCCCTCCATAATACGACTATGACACTTGATAATATGACAATTCTAGACCCCCTGTTTGTCATATCAAAGAGCTAATTATTGAAGGAAAGGACGGGATCCACTTCGTTGGTGGAGGTTTTAAAAAGACATCTTCATTGGATGAAGGATGTTCAAAGAGTGAAAGAGGTTCCACAACCTATCTTCCCTTCCTGTGGTGAAAGAAGACCTTCTCTTTCTTCCCATGCCCTAGCTTGTTTCCCAACCTTGGTAGGCAACAACAAACACTACCTTAAAAACAATTTTCTTAGATGAACATAGAGGTAACTATTATACATTCAATTTAATATATCAAATGGTCGTATATTATTAATCATATGAATACATAATTATTGTTCATTGTGTTTGTTTCATTCTTGGAGTCGTGATTGCATACAAATTTGATGATTTCGTAGTGTTCTCTCAATATTATGAAATTTTAATCCAAAATGTCATATTATCGAGGATGTGACACCTCGATATTACGACACTTTTTTCTTTAGATGTCACATTATGGAGGGCCGACTGTAGCACTGTTGGTTCACTCAACAAACAGCCTCGAGTTGGATGAATGAATCGAGCGGGTGACGAATGATGTTCATCCACTCTGTCAGACTGGGGCACTCCTTTGCTCTCGGTGCGCTGGATCCCTGCCCTCTTGGCCCGCGTTCCTTTTGCCAAAACAAACTAGTGTTCGTTTCGTCGCAGGATTCCGATCTTCCACCTCCGCCATCGCCATGGCGCTCGTGCAGCCCGCCCTCAAGAAGGACGATGACATCGACGATGACTGTGAGCATTTCTTTCTGCCTCAAGAACGAGCTAGATCTGACCCGAAATGAGCAAGATCTGAGCAAGGGAGACCGAGCAATTATATTAGGCGCTCATTTTGTGTTCGTGTCACTCATCTTGTGTGTGGATTTTGCAGCCGAATACTCGCCGTTCTACGGCATTGAGAAGAGCGCCGTGCTGCAGGAAGCGCGCTGCTTCAACGATCGTGAGCTCGATGCGCGCCGGTGTGCGCAGGTAAGGCTCAACCAATGCTCTGGTTTCTTTGATTCCATCGATTGTGAGTTTTGATCTAATTAAGTAATGTCGCAGAGGACCACTTTCTGATCATTTGAACTCACGTGCGTGTTTGGGGTTGTGGCATTGCTAGGTCATCACGAAGCTGCTATACCTCATCAATCAGGGCGAAACTTTTACTAAGGTTCATACTTTTTTTTGATTTTAGGTTGCCCGTTTTCTAGTGAGATTTCTAGTGGAAATGTAGCGCAATCAGGTTATCTTCGATGTGTGGGAGTACTATAATTGGAGATAGGGTTTGGTGACATCATTCGTTTTTGTAATCAGAATGAGGCGACTGAGGTCTTTTTCGCAACGACGAAACTGTTCCAGTCGAAGGACATTGGCTTACGACGCATGGTCTACCTTATGATCAAAGAGATTTCTCCGTCAAGCGATGAGGTAGTCTAAACTTCTTTGCTTTCTGTTTTGTGAGCATATGTTCTTCTTTATCTATTGGTGAGAAACGAAGTTTATATATGTAGCAACCAACTGGGACAGATCCTCAGCACTTCTTGGAGCAGATACTTGTGAAAGGACATCCTGTTTTATATTCTTCTGTGTGTTTCATATTTAGTAGTGACTACTGTTCATTTGCAAGACATTGTCAACGTTTGAACTTGTTGGCGTTATATTCAAATTATTAGATTTGTCAATGAACTCTGCATAAACTGCATAGGGAAGAGCTGATAGAGCAGATATCACTACCGTTACTACTGAAAAATATAGAAGGAGCAAAACGGATAAGAATCTGCACATTCTGGATTAGAAGCAAGTTATACCATAGATCATGTGCAAGGAAATCAAGCTCACGTTTATCAAACAACCTTCAATATATAGTTCTTTTAGAAAGGCCTGACATATAGTTGCAGGTGAACTAAGATACTGTACCACAGAAATTAAAACTTGCTCTGCTAAATAGTCCTGCGATAAAGCAGAGGAGACGATACGCTAAACAAATGTTCCCTCAACTTTTCAAATGCATCAGGTTTTTGTGTTTGTTCAAGTGGAAGATTAATGAACAGAAGTGTGTTGCAGGTGATTATTGTAACTAGCTCTTTAATGAAGGATATGAACAGCAAGACAGACCTTTATCGCGCGAACGCCATTCGGGTGCTGTGTAGAATCACAGACGGTGGTTTACTGGGCCAAATTGAGCGGTATCTGAAGCAGGCTGTTGTCGACAAGAATCCTGTTGTTTCAAGCGCTGCTCTTGTCAGCGGTATCCATCTTCTTCAGGTACAGTGTTTAAGAGAGATTACTACTTTCATGAACCTACTATCTGGTTTGTCCGTTGCAAGGGTATGTGTACCTTGTAAAGCTTGCTTGGATAGACAGCATCCAGCAACAGCTTCCAAGTATATTTGAACCTCCATTTGTGGTTTTAGAATTCTCTGGTGCTCTCCAAAATATACAAGTCAGAGAGTCAAACCAGTGAGTCATTTTTGGTTAACATGATTTAAGCGATACTTTTTTGAACATGTAATTATTTAGAGCAATCCCGAAATCGTAAAGCGATGGAGTAATGAAGTCCAAGAAGCTGTTCAGTCAAAGGCGCCACTTGTTCAGTTCCACGGTTTGGCCTTGCTTCATCAGGTCAGGGTTCCTTCCCCATTCTATCTTTAAGATTTTGCTTCGCAATTAATTGCGTTCATTGAGAATTCTCGAAGTATATTGTTTGAGATATGGTACTGGGACTGCTCCAAGTTTAAAATCGTATTTAAGAACATTATTTGTGGATTTGCATACTAATATGTTTAGTTCTACATACGTGTTTCCATTCAGTTATGTACCAAAATCGCTAGGTGCTGTTCTTGCATTAGAGCCATCTACATGCAGGTGCGTTCATGATGCTTTGTTTGTTTTGCAGATCCGTCAAAATGATCGATTGGCTCTGAGCAAGCTAGTGAGCAACCTTACCAGGGGTAATGTTCGGTCGCCCTTGGCTCAATGCCTGCTCATCCGCTACACATGCCAGGTACAATAGCGTTACTGATATGAGTTACTCTAGGGGAACGCCTCTCTTGCATTGCATTACTATATTGGGGGAGTAACCAGGCGCTGCCGCATCTTTGACGCAGCCTTCTTGTACATACTCGTTGAATGTTTCCAGGTCATTTCAGAGTCAGGTCCGAATACTCAAACTGGAGATAGGCCATTCTATGATTTTCTGGAGAGCTGTCTGAGGCACAAAACAGATATGGTCATCTTTGAGGCTGCTCGTGCAATCACCGAATTGAGCGGTGTTACTAGTCGAGAGCTTACGCCAGCTATTACTGTTTTGCAATTGTTTTTGAGCTCATCCAAGCCAGTTTTGCGCTTTGCAGCTGTGCGAACTCTCAACAAGGTGAGTCTCATTTTCTCTAGAATTGGATTACCAGGTATATTATCTCGTGTGCAAATTGTGTCATTTGTCGTTTTTGAACGTGACCCCTCATATGGCTGGCTCCTGGAGTTTTATGGGTGATCAACCTTTTCATCCTCAAAATTATGCAAGTCTTGAGTGGTGCTTTCCTTGGTAGGAAGGTTGCGCATGATTTCTGAGTGCCTTATTTTTATTTCCTGATTACTTTTAAAATCTACAATTCCAAGAAAGTTTATTATTACTGGAGATAAGGATTGGCAAAGATTCTGTTTCTAAATTTCTCATATTTCTCATATTTCTCATATGTACTTGTCAACTGCGTCTACTAAGCCTATTTTTGCATTGGATTTGTCTTTTCAGGTTGCAATGACTCAACCATTGGCGGTCACTAGCTGCAACATTGACATGGAAAGTCTCATTTCTGACCAGAACCGCAGCATTGCTACTCTTGCCATCACTACCTTACTGAAGACCGGCAATGAATCAAGTGTTGATCGGCTGATGAAGCAGATCACGAACTTCATGTCTGATATTGCCGACGAGTTCAAGATTGTGGTGGTGGAAGCCATCCGCTCTTTGTGTCTGAAGTTCCCTCAAAAATACCGCTCATTGTGAGTGTCACGTTGATATATACCTGTTTCAGCTTGGGCGATATTATAGGCTTGTACATTTCTGCTTGATCTCTTTGTTGGTTCTTTTCCAGAGTTTTTAGTCGTGACATTCTTTTCGGCATTGAATCACTAGTTCTGGTTGGAACAACCATGTTACATATTTTTCTGCCTAGTTAGTACATTTCAGGTACTGGAGTAGTTCCTAGGACATTTATAGCTGCTTATTCCGTAGGGCAGAACCACGCATGCTGGATACTACCGGTTGTTTTTGTGTGACGCAAGCGTAATTACCGCAAGTTCTCTTCGCAGGATGAATTTTTTGAGCAATATCTTGAGGGAGGAAGGAGGATTTGACTACAAGAAAGCAATTGTTGACTCTATCCTTATCCTCATTCGGGAGATTCCGGATGCCAAGGAGAGCGGACTTTCTCACCTCTGTGAATTCATAGAAGACTGCGAATTCACCTACCTATCTACCCAGGTTAGTGTTGTGTTATGATGCTGCATATCTTGAGAATTTTTTTTTCCTCTTAAAATAATGACGACCTTGTTAATACATTACTATACTAGTGTGAGCAACCCTCTTTTGACTATTTCCTTTTATCTCTTCAGATCCTGCATCTCCTTGGTAACGAGGGGCCTAAAACTGCAGACCCGAGCAAGTATATCCGCTATGTGTACAACCGTGTTATACTGGAGAATGCGACAGTGCGTGCAAGTGCTGTCAGTGCTTTGGCAAAGTTTGGAGTAGTAGTTGAGGGATTGAGGCCACGAATTCTTATACTGTTACGGAGATGCTTGTACGATAATGATGACGAGGTACCTAACTATGCTTTTGTTTCTCGAAGAAATGAGAGTAGACTCTCTCCTTTCAGTTGGATCTGACGATTTAGAAAATAGTATTCTTATTTACGCAAATGTCAGGAACGTTGCTCCTTCATCTGTCCAATTTACTGTGAATTGCTGTCACAGAAGGGTTCCAAATACTTTCTTCGTGACACATATTTAGGTCACGGAGTCATTCAGGCCAGGGTTCAATCAAGCCAGTGTTGTAGTTTCTGTGTCAGTTGAAATGCAGAAGAGGACTAGTTTTCTCAGAGATGCAATGGAATTTGTGACAGGTGCGAGATAGAGCTACTCTCTATTTAAGCCTTCTTTCAGATGGGCAAGACGCTGTTCAGGATGATGCTCAAGCATTCTTGTTTCAGGGTTTGGACGTACCCTTGGCAAATTTAGAAGCGAGTTTACAAGCATATGTAAGCAATCTTTTCATGCATTAGTATCGATAAACATCATTGATCCTGTTTTAGTCATTTATCCTCTACTTTTAGCTCAATGGGAAGACATTTGTTTACACTGCTTGCTGACATTGCTAGTGGTTTTGCAGGAACCAAGCGAAAGACCATTTGACTTGGCAGCAGTTCCCAAGGATGTGAAGTCTCTTCCGCAGGTGGAGAAGAAGGCTCCTACAAGTAGGGAAAAGAAGGCTGCCAAGGACGCTAGTCAAAAGGCAGCAGCCGAGGGTGGAGCCTCTAATGCATTTGAGGCATATGAGAAACTACTGAACTCAATCCCCCAGTTCGCAGGCTTTGGAAAGCTTTTCAAGGTGCTACACGATGCCTACTGGGTTCTGTTATGATTGTTCTAATGGAGGTGGTGTACTGTACACTTTCAGTCGGATTTGGTTCTTATATTTGGTTCTTATTTTAGTTACAGTTTTATTGGGTATAAACTGACTGTTATTTGAATTGTGCACAGTCGTCAGCTCCTGTGGAGTTAACAGAAGCAGAAACGGAATATGCTGTGAATGTGGTCAAGCATGTGTACCCTGGTCACATCGTATTTCAGTTCAACTGTACCAACACGATTGCAGAGCAGCTTCTTGAAAATGTAAGCTGTGAGAAACTTCAAACACAGAAGGTGTAATAGTACCTAGAAGCAGGTTGTTGGTTTCATGTCTTGTGTGTTTTCCAAATCTTGCCAAGGATGGGTTGTTCGGAATCATTGGATTGGGTTGACAAGAACCAATTTTTTTGTATTCAGGTGAGTGTTGTCATGGAATCCATAGAGGGGGAAGATTTTAATCAGGTGGCCACGAAGCCTTTAGCATCTATGCCGTGCGGAGTACCTGGTCAGGCTTTTGTTGCTTTTGAGAAACCAGAGGGGGCCTGCTCTATTGGAAAGTTTTCCAATACACTGAGATTCTATGTCAAAGAGGTATGCACTTGATTAATTTCCGATGTGAGGTTATTCGGATTGCAGTTGTTGTGCTTCAAAATATAAGCTACAAATCTTATTTCATACCATAGCCTGACATAAGCCGGCATGTTTGCATCTCAGGTGGATCCCAGCACAGGTGATGCAGATGAAGAAGGGTATGAGGATGAATATCAACTAGAAGATTCAGAGGTGGGACTTCTTTTGTAGATAACTGTGTTTTTCTCTTAGACGCGTGTAACTTATTTACTAGTTAAAGATGACAGACCGTAGGAATCACATTGCTGTTCTCTTAGATTTGTCCAAGTAATTATGTCATTAACTATCTGGAATTTTTACCCTTATCAGTACTGAATACCGAATTAGCGATGTTTGGGCTATAGGTTCTATGACTAAGGGTTTCAGCCATCTCCATTATTTGTGCACAGGTTACTGCAGCGGATTACATCCTGAAGACAGGAGTGTCCAACTTCAGAAATGCCTGGGAGTCTCTGGACTCAGAGCAGGAACGTGTAGATGAGTACAGTCTTGGTACGAGGGAGAGTTTGCAAGATGCTGTACAAGCTGTAACTACAATCCTCGGGATGCAAATATGTGAGGTAAGTGTGTCGAATTGAACAAAGAAGAGACACCCCAATGCTTGTGAGAAGTCCATATTTGCTCATTTCATGTTCAGAATTGGGACTTACATTGAGGATGCTTTTGATATGCAGGCAACAGATGTTGTACCAAGCAATGCGAGGTCCCATACTTGCCTGTTGGCTGGCAAATTTCTAGGTGACGTGCAAGTGCTGGTTCGCCTATCACTTGGCATAGACTCTCAGAAGCAGGTGGCCATGAAACTTGCAGTCCGATCTGAAGATCCAGCAATCAGTGACATCATTCATGAGATCATCAACTCTTAGAAAAAGGATGACGTCATTCCACTCGTTGCACCATTGGCAACTTCAACGTCCTTTTATCCTTGCTTTACAATGTACGTAGCAGCTTACCAAGTACAAGTTCTTGAACCTTCTTGATGAAGATCAAGTTGTTTGCAGGTAACCATCAATCCATCATTTAGTAAAGCTAGTCTGAGAATGAGCTCGTTAGTTCTTTTGGATACAAAGCCTTGTACTAGGCTGCAAACTGCTCTTGTGGGCATTCTACACCGGTGCCCTGCAATTTTGCAATAGAGCTCCTTACTTATGAGCATGATGCTTCTGTAATATTTCCTTTCCAATATAATAGTGATTTCATTCATGAAAATAATGCTGAAGGGCTTTTATCCTTATATTCTACAATAAGGGGATCCAATGCGGCTTCAGGGAACTTTTTGAATTCTACACTTCTTCTATATTCACAGGTGCCCAGGTGCCCGGGTGATTACATTGTGGTCAATGGGTCTCCAGCAATTGGCATATCTCTTGTGCTCAAGTGACCACATTGTGATGGATTTTGAATTGTGAAGTTCAGGTTTTGAGACTTATAATATACATCTTCTAGAAAAAGAAAACTTCAATTTGGAGTTGTGCAACTATCAAAATACCTATGAACAAAATGCGAAAATATTGCAAATACTTGAAAATACAGTAAATACTTACAAATACAACACATGTACTATGTGGTATTTCTTGTGTTTGGAAGTTTGTTATCTTGTTTTATTTTTTTGGATTGTGTTCTCTTGTTCATGTTGCATTAGTGTATGTATTCTGATCTTGATCCATGTACCAACTCCTTTCATATTTTAGCGTATAATTTTTTTTCCTAAACCGTACATGGATAAGTCTCACTTATAGAATTCACAATAATTATGTGAGTCTATTCTTAACAAGAAAGATTGCAACGGAGAGGTGTTGACATAGGTCATTGCTGAACCTCTTCACTTTCATTTTAGAAAATTTAACCTAAATTTTATTTAACTTTGAAGTCACACACCCTCCAAAATCTCATTTTTTGAGTGTGCATTATACGGTTCAAAGACATACTATGATCTTCCAATCCCACCATCGGATGATTCTCTAATTTTGGCATATAATGGACGACGAACAGATTGAAATCCTTCTCTTTACTACATCCTGTACAGTTTTTCATCCATCCAAATTTTCCTTGGTTCTTGTGCTAGTTGACTACCATTTGTACGGTATGGATCTTCAAAATAAGATATTGTGATTTTTTGAAAAATAACAATAGTGGTTGATGTCAAGTTTCATTCTTAGTTCAAAAAGTGAGACCTTCAGCATGATTTTCCAAAATAAGTAGAATCAAATAATGGAAAGCATACCATCTCGTAGTGCATGTTATTTCAAATTCATTACAACAATTTTTAATTTTTTTGTGTTACTTTGGGATTTTTAATTGAATTTCAAAAGAAAACCTTGAAAAATTAATTTAAAAAAATTACTAAAAAATATGATAAATACAACCATACAGATGTGATCTAAACATTGACATTTACAACTTTGCTTTGTACATCAACTCCATTTTTGGTATTCATCAAACATTTTATAACGGATCTTTGAAATCAGTGATGAATCGGGACGTTAAAGGGTTAAGGGTTAAGTGGATTGCACATTATTTGAAACAAGAGTGTGCAACTTTTTCTAAGTATAGTTCACATTGGTCCAACTAATTTCAAGATGATTGTTAGGTAATATGCCAGCTGCTGGAGCTTTACTACCAAGTTACCATCTCTCTCACCTGCCATGGAATCCAATTAGGGTTTCCGCCTCTCTGAGTTCATGGCATCAATGTCTGGCCACCTTCATGCTATCCCACCAAAGCATCCAAGCAACAACAAAATAATGAGTTGGATTGATTCAAAGTAAATTGCAATTTATGTCCGTATACATGGGCTTTTGATTTATGCCATATACATAGGCTTTTGATTTACATCATTTATACAGACTCGTGACTTACACCATGTACATGGGCTCTTGATTTACGCCATATACATGGACTCTTGATTTATTGGGCTCTTGATTTACATCATATACATGGACTTTTGATTTACGCCATAGACATGGACTTTTGATTTATTGTGCTCTTGATTTATTGTGCACTTGATTTACATCATATACACGGACTCTTGATTTACGCCATATACATGGGCTCTTGATTTACACCATGTACATGGACTCTTGATTTATTGGAATCTTGCCATTTACATCATATACATGGACTCTTGATTTACGCTATACATGGGCTCTTGATTTACGACTGGAGTTTTTTTTTTCTTTGTATACAAAATTTGAAGGTGTAGTTCTTTTGTTTGAGATTCAACATCAAACCAAAAGAAATTGAACAAAAGGATTGTAGTAAGATCTGCAAAATTATATTAGATTTTATTTGAATGATTGGTTTTTAAATGGGAATAAAAAAAATCAGATGTCCAAAAAACAATCTTGACAATTTGTCAATACACATAGTAGGTGTTTGTTTTTTTCTTTTGTCATAATAGAAGCTTATATCAATGTCGGGCATATTGGTGCAATGTTGGTAATGGAAAGACTTTGTATGTAGCTATTTGAGAAATGAGGTTGTTGCCATTGAGGCAGAAGGAGTTTTGGAGGTTAGATGCATGGATGGGTAGATTCAGAGATATCTGCTATTTTGTTTGCATTGATTGTTATAGTAGTTGTATCATTGGGTTTTGCACATCACGAAACTTTAAAATCTAATCGAAGATCCAAAAAGAGTCAAAGGTTAGGAATTGACATTGGAGTTGTTGTTGAAAGAGAAGAACAAGTTGAAGCAAATTACAGGTCAATGTTGGCCATTCATAGCACTTGTGTTATATGCCAAAATCCTACCACTCGACGGTGTTCAAGATGCAAATTAACAAAATATTGGTATTTAATTTATTTAATTTTTATAACCTTCTCTATTATCCTATAGTAGTAGCAACAAACATATGTAAAATATTGTATCTTTAATTAATTTATTAGTAATCAAATTTAAATAATTGTTTTACCAAGTTGATAAAATTTATTGAATTTTCATTCTCACATATTTTTTGGCATATGGAAAATATAATTGGTACTTGTAAAATGAAATTTGACTAATAATTGTCATCCTCAAAATGAAAATCATGTAGGCAAAATAGATTCAATGATATTTTGTATTATTGTGAATTGCAATTGAAGTCATGTTTTGTTTTTAATCTTCTTGTAGATAAATTGAATACGATTCATATAAACTATGAAAACTTGATACTTAATTTGATTGTAAATGAAAATTGATAATTTAAAATTCTAAAATTTTAATAGGTAAATTTGTTGCATTATTTAGATTTATACGTCTTGAAATTTCAATTGTTTCATCTTAAAAGATATCTTAAAAACTAACTATCTTAAAATGAAATGAGTATAACTAAATCATTTTGAAAATCATACATACATGATGAAATTTTCAATTATTTTGAATTAAGAAAAATATTTATTTTGATTCAAAAGTCAAATAGTTTTTTAAAATTTTAGATTTGTTATGGTACATGTATTTGTAGCAATCCATATGTTTTTCTTAAAATCACAAAATTTTATAAAAAAATCATGTCCTAATGTAGTAATGTTTAGATGACATTTCCGAAATCCATTATCAAATAAAAAGAACTAAAAATTTGTTTAAAAAATGATGAATCATCAATAACCTATTGATTTATAAAATCAAATATTCTAATTAAAATATTAATTGAGTTTCTAAAATGATTTTCACATTTTTAAAATTATCGGTAAACAGTAATTTGATATCTTTGAATTCTTTCATTATGATTGTAGTACATGGGCAAGTCCAAAGACTATTATATTCTTTTATTTCTTATATTTTTAGAATTTTATATTTTTTAGAATTTTTCAGAACTTCAATTTTTTTGGAATTGCTTAAATTTTTATTTAAATATTTAAGTGTTGAATTAGCTAGAATTGGTCTATATGCTATGGTGTGCATTTAGAAGTTAAAGTGTGAGGTATGTTGATATTAAGTATCTGTAGAACTTCAATTTAAATTTTCATTTATTTGAATTCAAGTGTTTAAGGTAAATTTTGAAAATTTTATTATTTTAAAAGAAATATTTAATTTAACTAGAAAGATTATAATTGTTTAATCTATAAATTTCATGCTTTATTTTGAGTCCTACAATCATTTATTTTGTTGGTAATACTTGAATCATCATATTATCACTTAATCAAAGACTACCCTTTTTAATTCATGGCTTCACCAATATATTTCTATTGTGTTTCATAGCAAAGTTCCAGTTTGTAGTGGAATGATATAAAAAAAAAATTAATAAAAAAAATTAATTTTTATCTTCAAATATTAAATAGCACTAATGTTCTAAATTTTTGAATGCACAGTTCTTCTGCATGTCAAGTGGTTCATTGGAAAGAAGGCCACAAAAACGAATGCCGTGCACCTCAAGAACACAATTTTAATATTATAATAAATAAAAGTGAAAATATGTGCAACGGTGAGGTGCTGAAAACATCAAAGAATGCGGATTCTACAATTGTGTCAAATCCATTAAGTTTGCGATTCTTTAAAAGTTTTAATAAAACAATTAATGATGAAAGAAAAAAATCGCAATGTCAGCTGGTGAATGCTCCTAACAATGTTCTTACAACAAGAAGTTTTTCAAGACCCAAAACGGTCATTCCAATATTCCATTATATTAGTTACACTTTGGTAGTAGTGCATCTTTAATTACAAAAAAAATACATAAAATGTACGAATATATTACAATTTAACTTTTTGATATGGCTTAGTGATCTATGTCTTTGAAATACATGATAAATTTGAGTTGTTCCAAAATCATACTTATCAAATTTTATGCATGTCTTTCTCTTTCTTAATTCTTTTACTTGATTATAATTGTGCAGATTTTGTTTCCTTACAAATACTTTATAAAGTTATTTGAATGGGAAGGATTAAATGAGCCATGTGGCTTAATCAATTGCGGTAACAGGTAGAACAAATGTATATTTGTTAAAATTCTATATTGTAAATTGTGTCAAAGTAGCAATTTTTGTTTGTCTTTTGTATTAGTCCAGCATTAAAATTAGAAAATATTTAAACTTAATATATTCACATTTAACAAAGAATGATTTTAAAGAATAATAATATAGCTTTATATAATATTTGTACATCTGGTTTATATAGATGATATACTTGCTTGATATAATCAATTGTATTTTTTTGCAAATATGTATATAGTGAAAATCATTTTAATTCTTTTCTTGAAGTCTTGTGCAGTTGTTTTGCAAATGTAGTTCTTCAATGTCTTACATATACACGGCCTCTTACAGCATACCTTCTTGATGGTTGTCATGGCGAAGATTGTAAGTGCTATTCTTTTGCAAAAATGATTTTATTGTTTTATACACTATTATAAAATTAATTTTATTTTATCAAATTTGATACAATTATTTCCCATTCTCATGAAAGTTTAAAATTATTTTTCACACTAGGTAGAAGAAATGATTGGTGTTTTATGTGTGAGCTTCAAAATCATGTTTACAATGTGAGGCATAATCAAAATCCATTTTCACCATTGCGAATTCTCTCTCGCATTCGAAATATTAGCAACCATCTCGGTTATGGAAGGCAAGAAGATGCACATGAATTCATGAGGTAAAATAATGTTTGAGGTCAATTTTCAATGTAATGAAAAAATGAAAAAAAATAAATAATAATAATAAATTTTTATTGTATTCCATATGATGTTGCAATCATCTAAAAATCAAAATATAAAATCTCATTTATCACATGCCTTTATATATATAATCAATTTCATTACACTTTTACGTGAAGTCATAATAACTTATGTTTGAGAAATATGGCAGGTTTGCCATTGATTCTATGCAATCCATTTGTTTGGATGAATTTGGGGGAGAGAAAGTTGTTGATCCAGCCACTCAAGAAACTACCCTCATACATCACATATTCGGTGGTCATTTACAATCTCAGGTAGTATTTATTTATTTTAGGTTGATTGCATAAAATTTAAATATTTAAATATCTAAGTTTCATATATTTATTTTTGATGATTTTGAAATTTACAACAATATTTTATAAGCCGGTTTCATTAATTTTAAACGTATTCTAATTAATGTGATAGAATATTTAAACACTATAATAATTAAAATTGAACTACAGGTAAAATGCATGCAATGTAGACATGAATCTAATCGCTATGAAAGTATGATGGATCTTGCTGTGGAAATTCATGGTCTTGTTGAATCACTGGAAGATGCCATTGCACAATTTACCACCATTGAAATGTTAGATGGTGATAATAAATACAAATGTGATAGGTTTGTTTCATTTTTATTTTCAGATTTACTTTACATTTTCATGATTTGTTAAAATAATTTTTGATTTCATATGTAGATTTTTTAATTTTGTTATGTTAATTATGCTAATTTTTTAATTTTTTAAATAGAAACTATTCTTTGTACAATATTTCATAACCAAAGCTTGTCACTAAAGATATAATTGAGTGGTTTATACTTCATTACTAAATTTTATATATATTCCAAACTACTGTAACATCATCCAAGCAAACTTTTGAAGTTCTATCATTATGTATGGTTTGTATGTGTACAGTTGCAATGCTTATGTCAATGCTCAAAAACAATTAACTTTGCATGAAGCACCCAATATCCTTACTATTGCACTTAAACGTTTTCAGGTATTATATATATATAATAAAAACAAAATGCTAATCTTTTTACAATTTTTTATTTTAATTGAATGTTTTATGTAATTAATAAAATCAATTGTTTATTATTATAATTGCATAATTTTACATCATAAATATTTCTCTACTACATTTCAATAGATATTTGTCTACTATATAATATTTTTTTAAATTAATTAATTTTATATTTGATAAAAAAAATGATCATGATGATATTTAATCAATATATCTCTAGGATTTCAAATGTATTTTAATTTTTAACTTTATATTTTTAGAGTGGAAAATTTGGAAAATTAAACAAAAGAGTGACATTTCCTGAAGTTTTGGATATGTCTCCTTATATGAGTGAGAAAAAAAACAAGCTTCCTCTTTATAGACTCTATGCAGTGGTAGTACATGTAGATATGTTGAATGCTTCATTTTTTGGACATTACATTTGTTATGTGAAGGATTCAAATGGTTTGTGGTACAAAATTGATGACAATAAGGTAAATTATTTTTTATTGAAGCTTGTGTATTTTCATGTATAATACTGAATTTCAATGGCTTTATATCACAATATAAAATTTCATATTATGTATCAAAATATATTTTTAATCAAAGGAACAATCTACCCGAACAAGTATATTCATAAAATTTAATTGGATGTATTTAACTTAATTATTATACATTTTTATTTTAAACTAACATTTATTTTTTTGATAGGTTAAAGAAGTAGAACTAGAAAAGGTTTTGACTCAAAGAGCTTATATGTTATTCTATAGCAGGTGATTGTAGATGTTTGACTTATTTGTGTATGGATAGAAAAAATAATACTTGAAATTATTTATTAGCATTTCAAATAAATAATATATGCTATTTTATTTAGTTTTTTAATCTCTAATCCAAGTGAGAATCCATGCATGCTATTAAAATCTTCCTTTTTTTTACAAATTGAAATATTTATGGTATTAAAATATGTGGTGCAATATACTTGCATTAAATTATGTTAAAGAATGAATTGGAAAAAATAAAAAATAGGCATTTTAATAACTAGTTTTTTTTCGGAGTGATTTATATTGTAATTCATTTAATATTTTCAAATTTTCTTCAATTTTTATGATTACACAGATCAAAAGCGCGAAAAGAACCTCTTATAGAAGAACAACTTTCTACAAATATTACATCACATTCAACTTCTGAAATGATCGACACTCCATCTACAAAATTTCAAAAAAATTTAGTTTTTTCAACAGCAGTTTCCACACTATCTCATCCTACAGATTTTTCTACAGATTGTTTGAATGACAAACAACCAATTCAATTCAATATGTCTGAAGAAACAAGATTTTTTAATAGAAGTAAGATCCAAAGACATTTTTGGCATATCATTAAATAAATTCTTAATTTTTTTCAATTCACTATATACCAAAGTGTTTGTGAATTGAGGAAGTTAAACATCTTTTAGGATTTGAATTTTATGATGGTGATTATTTATTGATTCCTAAAGAACAAAGGATTCATGATTTTGAAACAACTAATTTGATTGATGAGAAATATAGTTTAGACGGGGTCAAATTTTATATCACTAGATTTAATGAAAAATATTGCATGTGCCAAAAAAAGATAATTTTTTTGAAAAGTAAAAAATAGAAAATCTATATGCTCTAATCAAAATTGCTAGAAAACCATGAGACCCAACTTAGGCATCCTTATCCTTTAATTAATTATTTAAGATTAAATATTTTCAAAATTAATTATAAATATATA
Organism: Pohlia nutans; assembly: GCA_022496805.1. NCBI lineage: Eukaryota > Viridiplantae > Streptophyta > Bryopsida > Bryales > Mniaceae > Pohlia > Pohlia nutans. Next base: position 10,517,145 of record CM040097.1, read on the forward strand.
TATTCATATATATATATATATATATTCATATATATATATATATATTCATATATATATATATTCATATATATATATATTCATATATATATATATATTCATATATATATATATTCATATATATATATATTCATATATATATATATTCATATATATATATATATTCATATATATATATATATATTCATATATATATATATATTCATATATATATATATATATATATATTTATATATTTTAAGAATATTTTTCTTAAAAATTTCATGGTTTAGAAAAAAATAAAACAAAACATTTTATATTTTTTAATATTTTTGATCTCAATCAATTACATCGGTTCTATTACAGATGATTTTCAAAGTTCAAACGATATTAATGACATTGATGATGAAGGTATTGGAGTAAAGAATGAAAATAAGACAACACTAGTTTCCATTAACACCATTGGAGAGCTTGTAAAAGAACCAAGTTCTTGTAATTATCTAACGCCATTAAAAGATTCAAAAATTGAATTTTCTATTAAAGATTCAATACATGAATTGCCCTTATACAGAGAGAACGATGATCACAATTTCAAGAATATAAAATCTATGCACCAACGTAGTTCACTGTCAAAATGTTCGTTTGAAGATATCAGTCGGCTAGAAGTTCTTCCGTTAGAAGAAGTTGATAATCTTTCTTTAAGGCATAAATCGAAAGATTTTGAAAAATCCCCGTCATTTCCAAAAGAATTGGTTGGAGGGGTTGAAGATTTTTTTCATGCATCAAATTTAAATTCTACATCAGCACCCCAAAACCATCCTACATGTTGCAATCTGTTTACTGATTTTGATACTGAAAGATCTAATCTGAATGAAGCAAGTACGTGGAATGATGTTGACTTTGAAAGAGCAAAAAGACAACATATTGAAGATACTTCAGAAAGATTGGAATTGTGTTCAAGCTCAAGTTCAAATAGAGACTCTCGTGATATGGATATTGATAGCAAAGATACATTGAATATTAATGACACTATAGAGTCAAAAAGGATGATAGATTTGTCATCAAATGATGGCACAAGTGTTTCAAGCCAAGATGCGTTGAGGACTTGCAAAAATTGTAGTAATCAAGGTGTTTGCCAATCAATAAACAAGTTGTTAGGTTCAAAGGACTTTCATTGTTCTAAAAGGGTTTTAGATGCGGAAAGGTACAATTTGGAATCATCTCCAAGGATCCATGGAGCAAAAGTTGGACCCATGGATCAAAAACATCAAATTGAATTTTTAAAAGAAAATTCTTGGATTCAACAACCTTATGATGAAGGTGATATTCTCATGGATGAACACGATTCGGAGAAGTACAATTTGAAATCATCTCAAAGGAATTTTGGAGAAAAATTTGAACCTAAATATCAAATTAAATCTGTAGAAGGAAATTCTTATGATGAAGGTGATATTCTTGTAGACAAACATAATTTGGAAAAATATAATTTAAAATCATCTCAAGAGATGTATGGAATAGAATGTGAACCTACACATCAAATTGAAAATTTGAAAGAAAATTTTCTAATTCAACAACCTTGTCATGAATGTCAAATTCTTGTTGATGAACTTCCACCATTGATAATAAATAGTAAGAAAGAGACATCAACAAAAAAAGTAACTAGAAGTGGTATAGAGATATATGAAGAATCATATGATATAAGACCTTTAGAAGATGATATTCCATATGTAATTGTTGAAGCACTTTCTAAAGAAACATCTATTACTCAAATTTATAATGAACAATCATCCCAACAAAAAGATGTGCCAAAACAATCTATGGAAGTGTATTCAATGGAAATGAAAGATACCATTATGGAGTGTGAAAATGGAAAGACACTGAATGCTAGTGCCACCAATAATGTTGTAGCATTCAATGAGGCTCAAAATAAAATCAATGTGTTTGCTTCAGATATTCAATCCAAAAAACAAGCTCCAAAGCCATTGTTCTTTTCTGGATTTTTAAACAAAAATTCAAAATCCACATTTACAAATTCTTTGAGTAAAAATAATGTTGTAAATGGTAATGGTAGTGGTACTGAGGAGAATACTCAAAGTCAATATATTGAAAGAAGCGAGAGATTACACGAGAGATTATTGAACTGGAGACATACCTCAAGTCCTATCATTAATGGTGAAGATCAAAGGTTGAATTGCCATATTACCAACAATGGTATAAATGGTAATGCAATACTCGAATTTAAGAATAAATCTAAAGACCTTCCATCAGACATTGGAAAAAAGAATGGTATTTCTATTGTAATTTAAGATTCATACAAAGGTACAAAAAATAATAAAGAAGGTAAAAATGATAGTTGTTATTGTGAGTCTCAATATAATAAAACAAATGTTGCGAAGAAGCCATTATGTCATAAAATCAACAATTGAGTATGTGAAAGTATGATTATTTTGTACTATGTTACTTTGTATTATAATAGGGTAGAAGCAAGATATGGTGGACCAAAATGGGCAACTTATGGATACTAATTAGTCTAGGTAATTACTTCCAATCATTGAAAGCTTGTGCCCAATTGCATATGCCCAACTCTAAAGCAATCAATGTAGTTAATATTCCTTGTACATTCTACAATATTTGAGTTTCCTTGCAAAAGGCTCCTAAACTCACTGTAGAAAGAGACAATTGGGAGTCTGATTTGTTACACCTTACAAATAGCATTTAGATAGTGTATTACATCACCAAATTTAATCCACAATTTCATCTAACCATATGCTAGTGCTTCCAAAAATTAGTTTAGGATTAGTTTCGTTTATTTATTATCTTAGCTTTTTCAATAGAATATGCCAATCAACCTAGTTCAAATGTTTTGGTTAATTGCATATAGGTGGGTATATGTGGTGTTATAACGAATACCATGGACCCCCCTAGGACACAATTGTTGTTGTGTTCTAAATAAATATTGATAATTTGATTGTGTGTTAGTGCCAATTATGGAAGTGGAAGAAAAATTCATACCAATATCAGTTTTGGAAATTTATCATGCATTGAAGCTTTAGTCATTCATTTAAAAAATTGTATATCTTGACAAGTAAAGCTATTCTTTACCTCAATTTGTTTTTGGAGAACCATTGGACTTCACTATTAATATATTTTTATGGTTATGTGAACACCTACTGAAATGTACGTAACTGAACTTTGCAAAATGGTCAATGAAATAATGTATTTTTATAAACATGATGGACAATAAAATTTTCCAAACATATATGTGATTCATGCTTGGATTCATGTGTACAACTTTCTCTATTCCTTGCATTTGTTTTGCTTATACTATGGTCATTTTAACTTAGGGGGTCCCCCACCCAAAAATGCCTCATTTTGGACATTTTTGTTGATGATCTCTAAATGCTTTTCAAACCTTTTATCACATTCCAACTGTAGGATCTCGTTTTTCTAGGCCTTATAAACCATTCCTCAAAATTTCAAAACATTTGATCGTATGGATGTCAAGATAATAGAAAATGAAGTTAATAATTTGAAATTTCAAGTCCTGAAAAATCTGGGCAGCCTTGCTTTGATGGGTTCTCAAACCAAAGAAAATGTTGAAATCATGTGCCATTTTTTACCATCCTCATGATGAGGTAGTTAACCCATAAGTGACCGAATGACCATTTTATGGTTGCTACCCTTTTTTTACAGGCTGCCCATTATGAAAAGAATGCTTTTATAAAACAATAAAAATAAAAATTCAGAATGGAAATTAAGTCTACTTTCCAACCCAATTTGGATCATGTCAATCCGACTGAAACTCCACCAAGGAGAATTTTTCAAAGACAAACACCTCAACATTGTTCTAAACAGTGTTATAAAACTTACTATTTCAAAAAAGTGATGATGTTCTCTCCTTTTAAAAAATTTCCTTTTAAAATTTTAGAATAGAATGTCTAGTTTTAACCAATCATACCAAATTTCAAATTCTAAAACTAAAAGTTGTAATTTTGGTGAATATTCAACGACAAATGCTTCTAAGTTCATTAAATGAGTGTCTAAAACATATTTTGAAAGTTTGACAGTACAGATAATCACTAAACATCATGCTTCTCATTTTCTCTATTGAACCAAACTTCATCAAAGTTGCAGAATTAACATTTTATAACACATCTAGGTTTTTGCCCTTAACCCCTTTGTCATTTAGGGGTTAACAAGATGCATGACTCAATTTTTAGGCTGATTTCTACTTAGTGGATATTAAAAGAGTATTAAGTATTGAATTTATAGAGGAGAGTAATTTTGTTCCAATGGCCCTTTGTCTGGTGGGCACTGGGTGTCTGGGTCATTAACATTAAAAACATACACTTTATTCACGCTGGCCTTGAAAGAGGCTGGAGTTTCTATCTATTTATCTATCTATTGAATTTAGATTTATTTCAAAACTAAATTAACTCCATAACATCTTTTTAACCCCTAAATGACAAAGGGGGTAAAGGCAAAACCTAGATGTGTTATAAAATGTTACTTCTATAAATTTGATGAAATTTGGTCCAAAAGAGAAAATGGGAAGCATGATGTTTAGTAATTATCTGTACCGTCAACTTTCAAAAATAGTTTTAGATACTCATTTAATGAATTTAGAAGCACTTACCTTTCAATATTCACTAAAATTACAATTTTTATTTTTAGAATTTGAAATCTGGTATGATTGGTCAAAACTAGACATTCTATTCTAAAATTGAAAAAGGCAAAATTTTCAAAGGAGAGAACATCATCACTTTCCCGAAATAGAAAGTTTTATAACACTAGGACAATATTGAGGTTTTTGTTTTTGAAAAATTCTTTAGTGAACCTCAATATTGCAAATGAAATGCATCAAACAACACTAGAACATGATCTCTACCCCCGATTTCAACAAGAAATCACAACTCGAAAAATGTCATTTCCTGATCATGGGCAGTCAGTGTTGTTTGGGCTGCGACCAAAAAATGGTCGATTGGTCACTTAGGGGTTAATACCAATTCTAATACCAAGTGAAAATTGGCCTCTATATTGTTAGTATCACTTTAATACTTAGAAAATGAAAAGAATCATTGTCATCATAAGATGTTCTTTCATGGAATCCACAAATTAATTAATATTGTTCAAAGCAAGTAGACATGTTTGATTTTTTTTTTTCAATTGATTAAATAATAATGAAAAAAAAAATAGTCTGAGATGCATTTAATTATTTTTAAATGCATAAAAAATAGTTCTTTTTGGCGAATTGATTAGTAACTTGAAGTTGGAACATATAAGCCAAATTCTATCTTTAGCCATGAATATAGGTTTTAAAAATATTGGTTTTCTTGAAATTCATATGCTTTCATCATAAAAAAAAATGAGCTTTTGGAAGGTATTATTGTACCATTTGTGTTTGAAGCCCTATTACAAAGCATTCGGAACAATGTTACTAAATGATTTGCAACAAGGTTTAAAATTTTCTTCCTCTAGAAGATTATGCTCTAGAGGCATAGATACAGTTTAAATGCGCTCTAAATGGAATCTCAGTTTCTTTAAAAGTTTACATTATTGAAAAATATGTTAACCCCTAAGGGTCCCTAGCTTTTTTGGGCTTAAAATCATCATCGCTTTTGATGTGTTATAGGTCTAAATGTAAGTGAGTTATAGAAATCTTAACCGTACAATCTTGTAACATACATGTTGTAGATCATATGGATCAATTTTGGGGTCATTTGGCCATATAGATTGCAAGATCATAGTGTTTTAGTGCTAAAAAAGGATGCTGAAATTTTCCTAGCAACACAGTTAGAGGTGAAATTCGTTTTCAAAATTACTCAAGTGAAAACACTTTGAACTATGAAGTAGTTCAAAATCATCATATAAACACATTGGTACCAAAAAATCCTCATAAAAAAATATAATGTGCCCTAAAATGGCCTTGCAATGTCAAAAAGTAGCCTGAAAAGTGACCCATTTGAGCCAAAAAGCAAAAAGTGTCCAAACTAGATCCGTGCACTAAAATGACTCCCAAACATTCATAACAATATGGATTGACATGAAAATTTTACCATGATAACTAGACTTCAAGGGGAATTCAACCCCACAAGTTTGATTGAAAACGGACTTAGGATGAAGGAGATACAAGCCCCCGAAGTTGCTGCCATCAAAATTCACAAAACTGTCCAAAAAAAAGATACCTACTTTCAAATGATCACCAAAAATTCAATTCATCTCGGATTGCTCTGAAAGTTTTACCACACATTCCATACATCATGCGGGGAGTTTTTGAAAAATTTCATTAAAATCGAACACGTTTTGCAAAAGTTACAGCTCTTTGAAGGTGAATGTCCCTCAAAAAGGTCCAAAATATGGACGTCGGGACTGTTAGGGGTTAAGCATAATGATTGGAAAATATTTTTATAATAAAAGAAAATATAAATCTTCACCAAATCGATTTTATTAGAAGAATTTAGAATTGAATAATCATCAATTTTTAAAATTTCTAACATCTTTTATGATGAAATGAATTTCTATTTTTCATTGTTTGATGAAAAAAATGAAATCACTCAATTGATCAATAGTATAAACATCATTTTAGTCCGGTGGACATCAAACTCATGGGCGGATCAAACAGACACTTTATTCACGCCGACTTTGAAAGCGAACTAGAGTTCCTATCTATCTATATATAAACACCATTACTTTCTTTAAATAGTAAAATTATAATGCAAATATCACATTAGACACTTTGTATTCTTTTCTGCATAATTTTTATCAAAGTGATGTTCATTTGGAATATACTGGTAAATAGAAAAATAATACGATTGAGTATTTATAAAACAATTAAGATTGACCAAAACACTACCGTACTTGGCTATTAACCCCTAACCGCCCAACCATGCATATTTTGCATGATGTACGGATTTGAAGTCCGTTTTCTCATCCATCATGCACTTTTTGCAGCGTGTATTTTTTATTGAAATTTTTATGGGAAGTTAGCTCCGTGCATGTGTGATCCGATTAGAAAGGGGATGATTTGTGAAATTTTTATGCCTCATTTCATGTTGTAGTGTTCCACCCAAAATTTCGAAGATTTTAGTCTAAAAGTGCTCTTGAAAAAGTCAACTACTAAAATTAAGCAACCAAAAAATCTCCAAAAATCACAACACTTAGAGTATTACATTTCAACCCATCACAACAAATTTCATTATTAGATTGTCAATATCTTATTCGTAATCATATTACAAAAAATTGTTAAATTTTAAGTTTGAAATTTAATACACAAATATTGGTGATAGCAATCGCAAATCTAACCGTATGGATAGAATCTAAAATGCGTAATGTACAACTTTTATTCATTCATCAACTTGAAAATATCCCTCTTAGTTGCATTTTATAATGCATCTTTGGAAAACTGTCAAATCTGAAAAGGGTGAGAACGTTTAGGGGTTAAGATTGGCGGCTCTTACCAAATATTTAATTAAAGTGCTAAATTGATGCAAATATTCTCAAAGATTCTCTTTTTCACCATGTAAAATAGATTTTTTTAAATAAAAAATTCCTAAAAATTTGGGCATCTCTTTATATAATTATTTTTTGCCAACCATGATGGCTGAGTACGGTATTCAATTAAGACGTGGCTCCTTGTCGTTACAGTTGTGGCACAATATTATTGAAGGGCAATTGTCCTAATCTACTTTCAAAATTGTTTTCACACATGTAGTCACAACTAGTTTAGGGTTTGTTTTTTTAAACAAGAGAAATATGGCCTAGGGAATATGTCTCCAAAAGTCACCCGGTGCCCTTCTATACATGTACTTTCATTTAGGGTACATACTCCAATTTCAAAATTAAAAAGTCCAAAAGCACGTTCAAAGCCTGATACTCTAAATCAAAATTTGTAGTCACTTAAGCATGCAACAAGACATGGTTCCCTTCTACTTCATAACATTTAGCTTAAGTCCAATTTTCGTATAAATTTATTAACATTTGAGGTGCCAAAAGCACATCTAAAATAAAAAGCACCTTAAAAGCACATGTCCACAACTAAGTCACAACTACAGTCACAAATCCTGTTGGATCCCTAATAATGGCAGTTAAAGCTCAAATTATTTCTATAGGAATCTTAGGTTTAGCAAAACACTCCAAGAAAAATGAGCCCATTTGGATTAGTAAGTTGAACACAATGATTTTTTGAAGTGGTGCAGGAATGAAAAACCGTAATGCCTTAGTTTGTGTAAAACGGGTCCTTTTAGCATATTTTGACCCCTTGGTTACTTGGAAGTTAAATAAATCAAATTTGAATGTCAATAGTATTTGGCATGTGACCAAAAAAAAAGAATTGAATCAAAGAATAAGCAATAACTTAGAGGCCTATTATTGCAAAAAATGAAAGCCTAAATTTTACGAGATAATTCATTTTGCCAACAAGAAACTTGAAGAGGGTTTTACCCATAAAGAAATACAAAAATACTAGGCCATTATGGTGGATGTCGCCATATACAAGATATGTAAATTTAAGCCAAAACTATAGGTCACTTATATACATTTTAGGTTTGTAAGTCGTCACCCATTTGTCCTATACGTACATTTTAGTCATCATAGTTGCCTTTTCTCTTGCCAATAAGCAAGAATGCAAACTTGTTCACATTAACATAGCCAAATTTTCAATATCACAATTTTGTAGGTAAGCATGGATTTTCCGATCCTACTCATATTTTTCTTACACATTTCAACAAGTTCTCAATTGGGCCCAATTTGGAATATTTTGAAAATTTTAGAATGAGGTGGAGTCAATTGAAAGATTGGAACAGATTAATGATGTTGGAGCTTTTGGAGGTCTATCAATGCCATGGTAGGGAAGGTAGAAATGTCGTTCTTTTGGTTGAATGATTCATTATAGCAAGGAGCCCCCGCCCAAGGGAATTCCGCCTTGGATGCCAAAGGGCAGGAGGGGAATGGCCTGATATGGGTATTACTTTTACGCGTCTCACATAATGTGACTTATGTTTAATTCATTTTATGTGTGCTAGAAATTCTGTCTTTAACACCATGTATATAGTTGCAATCATGGTGCCTCTTAATACCCTCTAATTTTTGTAATTTTCCAATTTTTTTTCTTACCAAAAAGATATTCCTCAAAAATCACACTATTATAGGAGGGGGTACCCATATCAGGCCATCACCCGGGAGCCTGAAGCAGAGCGGGGTTTTCCTACGCGGGATTCCTGTGGCCATGGGCTCCCTACTACGTAAACCCCAATTGAGATTCTCCTAAAACAAAATTCTCAAATTTTCCACCAAATGACCAAATCCCCCTCACAAGCATTCCATGGAATTTCCTCGGATTTGGTTTTTTCCCGGTTGTTCCGCAATTGTTTGTGTCGTTGAAGAGTTTAGAACTATAAAGGTATGGAGTTTTTTTTCCCATGCCATTGGTATGTATTTATTCTAGTCCAATTTCTTTGCTTTGCATCATTGGAATGGTCAATATTGAATTAGCATTGTGAGGTTGTGAGTGTATTGTATAAAGCAATGAGTCACAAAATCTGAGATTTGTCGATCTTCATTCAAAGTGGTGATTCTCAATTGATTTTTGCAGAGGCAACATAAATTCAAATCTTAAATTTATAGTAAGACAAAAATTTTGAATTGTGTTTGAAAGCTCTAAAGCAAAAGTAATTTTTATTTGCAAAGCATCAGATTACAGCAATTAAAGATCAGTGATAATTTTTCTTGAGCATGTTTAACCCTTTAACGTCCTGATTCAACATTGTTTTCAAAGATTTGTTATAAAATGTTTGATGAAAAACAAAAATGGAGTTGATGTACAAAGCAAAGTTGTAAATGTCAATGTGAAGATCACATTTGTACTGTTGGATTCATCATATTTATTATTGATAAAATTTAATTAATTTTGCAAGGTTCTTTTTCTTGAAATTCAATTTAAAATCCAAATTAACACAAAAATATTAAAAGATATTGTAATGAAATTGGAATAACATGCACTACAAGATGGTATGGTTTCCATTATTTGATTCTACATATTTTGAAAAATCATGTTTAAGGTCTCACTTTTTGAACTAAAAATGAAACTTGACAAAAACCACTTATGTTGTATTTCGAAACATCACAATCTTTTATTTTGAAGATCCATACCGAAAAAATGATAGTCAACTAGCACAAGAACCAAGATTCCAAGAGAAATTTGGATGGATGAAAAATTGTATAGAATGTAGTCAAGAGAAAGGTTGCAATTTGTTTGTCGTTCATTATATGGACATAGGCACGTCAAAGGGTTAAAGTGTTTTGAAATACTCATGTTTGTTTTGTCTTGTACTTGGATAACAAGCTACCGTAGCTTCCTAGCAGCTTCGTCAAAAAATGAATAGTTAGAAGGGTGCTCGAAAAGTGTCATTTCTTGACTATAGGCAGTCACCGTTGTTTAGGCTGCGACCAGAAAATGGTAGATCGGTCACTTAGGGTTAAAAGGCTATTGGTTTTATTTTATTTTTTATATGTTATTGCCCGATTTTAATATATTATTTTTTGTGCTGCCTAACTATTTTTTGCACTTTAACCCCTAAACTCCTCAGAGACCATTTTTTGATCGCTGCCCATTTTTTTGGGCTATCCAGGCCGAAAAAATATATATTTTTCAAAATAACAAACGTGATGTTATAGATAAACGAGTCTTCTTTCCAATGCACTTAGAAGTATGTTTATCCAATCCAATTGGAGGAGAGTCAAAGGGATAATCTAATTTAGCCAAAATCTCTTACTTCCCTTCATACCCCCACCCATTACAAGGTCTTTGAAAAAAAGGCTAATGAATTGAACATCTTGTCAAAATGAGTCATGCATCTTGTTAACTACTTCATCTTGAGGATGGTCTAAAATGGCACATCATTTCAACTTTTTTTTTGGGTTTGAGAGCCCATCAAAGCAAAGCTGCCCGGATTTTTTTGGGCCTGAAATTTCAATATCTCAACTTCATTTGCTATTATCTTGCCTTTTGTATGGTCAAATATTTTGAAACTTTGAGGGATGGTTTATAAAGCCTAGGAGTACAAGATTCTATGGTTGAAACGTGAAAAAAAGGTTTTGAAAAGAATTCAAAGATCATCGACAAAAATGTCCAAAATGAAGCAGTTTGGATGGGGACATGTCCTTCTTGCATATAGGGGTTAATTATTTATTAGGCAGAAAGCTACCAAAGCTGCTAGGAAGCTATAGTAATAGCCAAATTTTTATAGAACCTTGTGTTTGCAATAGTGTTTTTGATGCCTAGTAAAACCTTGGGATTATGTCTATTTTGATTGAAATTTTCATTTGGATTGAAAAGGGAAAATTCAAAAAATTCAAAATAGTTATGTACTTGTATTAACTATTCCATTTTTCATTATATTATTGCCCATTCCATATTTGATATTTAACATTCATTATATCATTGACCATTCAATATTTTACATATTGTCAATGGATACATATAGCATCATGAAATTCTACTTGTTACAGCATACAAGTATTCAAGCTCTAATAAGTTATTTTAGACAATTGAATTAATACAAGATATTTGGTTCAGTCCCCGATTCAATCATCTTCATCAAAGTTGATTACACAATAAAATCACTACTCCAAAGTCGGATCCTAAGTTTAATAATGTATCTATTTCATCCATTTGAAGATCATTGGAAAAATAAAATAAAATAATACTTTTTAAATTTAAATAAAAGATCGTTGCATTTTTAAATGATGTATAGAATTTGGTATAACATAATTTAAAGTAAATATAAAATTCACAAGTTGAAATTTATCAATTTAGTTATTGTAAGAATTAATCTTTTTTTTAAATTATTAATTTTGATATTAATTTTAGAAATATTTAATTTTAGTAAATTGCATTTGAAGTTTAATTCTTTTAAATATTCATGTGCAACTATGCTGAATGTAATCTTTTTGTTCCTTGAAGCCTTCAAATATTAAATCACTTTTGAAATATATTTCTCTAAAATCCTCAACATATAGCATTGCAAGAAAAAAAATTATATATTATATTTATGATTAAAAATTTAAATTAGACACAGTGAAAAATAATATCTAATAAAAGCTAATGCTTGATCGATTTTTTTCTTAAATTCAAAGAGTTTCAATAAATAATAATAATAATAATAATAATAATAATATTATTATTATATGACCTTATTCTAATAAAAAATACAATGGAATTTTGAGACATTGCAATTGATACATTTTAGCAAATGAGAAAATAAAATTAAAAGACATTGTTCTAATACATAGAAAATTTGCATTATTACATATTCAGATGAAAATTTGGAATTGTTTATCAATTAAAATCACTTAAACAACATATATTTTAGTTGCCAATTTTTTAATTATTAGATGTTGCATGAACTGTACTTATAGAAAATTGACACTAATCTCAAATCAACAGTTCACTAAATGTTTAAATTTAAACATGTTTTTTTATCATCGACCTAAATTATCATCTTTAATTTGCTTTTGCTTCATTCGATATCGTTTAATGATTCGATCAAGGTTTGACTTGACCATTGTTATATTTAAAATACTTGCATTGTGGCTTTCTTCACATGATTTTGATCCTGTTGAACCATTGTGTTCAAAATTTGTTGGTGACCTGATACCAAAACCAAGATTTGTAGTATTATGAGCTTGTTTTGAATTATTACTATTTTTATCTATTGAGTCCACAATATCAGTAACTTCAAATTTCTTTTTGTATTCAACTTCATCAATCTTAAATTCATTTTCATGAATTAAATGGTCATTTCTCAAAGTCACTCTTGGTAATTGATCTTCAAATTTTAGGAGATTTTCTTCTTTTTGCTGTGCAGTTTTAATATTCTTTAAAAATGGATATTCTTTAATAGCATTACAATCAAACATGCTTTGATGGCTTTCATTGTAATTAAACCTATTAAAACTAAGATGCCTATGTTTAGATGGATGCCCTACATAATCTACATCATTGCAACTATATCTATCATTGACATATAACATTTTTGGTTGGATTTTAATGTTTTGTATTGTATCTACTTCACTATTGATGTTTAAATTATTCAAATGACAATCTTTATGTTTTGAATTTAATTCATCAATCCTTCTATTTCTATATGTATGTTCTATGTTGTCATCAATTGCAAATCTTACTCGTTTTCCATACTTTTGACGTTTATCATTAGTGGAAATACCCATTTCTAATTTTTTCTCTACAATCGATTGATTTTTATTTCTTAAAATCATTGAGGATTCAAAAGATCCTGATAAATACAACAACAATAAATTGATGTTTCATTATTATAATATATTAGTTTACCTCAACTTTTGGCGAAAAATATAATAAGTATTTCTTTAATTATATATTTTTATTTATAACATATCAAATAATCATAAACTAATTAGTCAAGATATTTTGTAAATTTTATAAATACATTTGTTTTTAATGATAAAATATACCTTCTCCTTCATCAATATCCATAGCATCTCCGTCATTGATATTTTTATTGCAAATAGTGTCAAGCATATTTGAATCTTCATTATTCATAGAGTTTTTATCCATTGTTTTTTATTTTATTTATTTTATTTATTTATTTTAGAAAGATATCAAATTAAACCTTAAATGTCTTTTGAGTTCATTTTAGACCTTGCACTAATTCAACCACAAATTTCTCTAAGAAACTGAAGCTTGAGATATATATTTTTAAATATCCTACTCATAATTCATCAAACCATTCAAATGCAAAGTTTGATTGTGAATATTCAATTTCATACATGTTTACTTGCATCAAATAATATGACACATAAATAGTGGTTTCTTATACCTAATATGGTATATTTGTTTTATATTTTCATAAATTTATTGATTATTTAGAGATTTTGAGATGTTGAAAAGATACGGACTTGAAAGATTATTTATGAAACTACTTTCATGTTGCTTAAAAAAATTAATCAAAATTTAAATTATTTTAATTTCTCTTCTTAAATTTATTGTAAAAACATCATTACACCAAATTGAGATTGTAACTAGATACAAATCTTAATTTTGATTTATTTTTAACTTGTACTCTTTTGAACTAAATTGAGGTTGGAAGGCAATGGTCTAAACTAGCATCAATATTTCCAAAAGAGCTCTGACATTTAAAATTTCAATGATCTTAACCATGATTTTTTCTTGTCACAAAACATATACATGTAAACATGATCAAAAAAAAATTTGATTCTATTTCAAGTTTGCGCACATATATAAGTTTGATTTTATTTTGAAAGAAACTATAACTTGTTTTTGTAAATGTATGTGGAATAACATACAAGAGTATTTAAAATTTAAGCTAATGATTGAAATCATGTGATCTTTTTTGGTTGTCTATTTTCATATAATAGCAACTCATTATGTTTACTAGCTTATTTGTTTTTTTTTGGTATAATAAACATTTAAAAAAATAATAATAGAATGAATACGTTGTAGTAATGAATATTGAATTATTGATGCCACGTATTGATTATAATATGTCGTTACAATTTGGATATGTTAATCGAAATCTTGATAAAATATATTTGGATTTTTTTAATTACAAATAAATATGGAAAATAGAATTATAAATGCATTACTTTGATAAAATGTGAGTTTTTACTAAATTTTGCAATTGGAATCATTGACTTAGATTTTTTAACATAATTCTATCATAAAAGTGTTTTTTTATTTATTTTAAAATTTCTATAAATTTGTATTTATAAATTTCATAATTAAATATTCAGAAAAATGAATCAAGCATATGTGAGAATAAATATCTACATGAAATACTTATATAATGAATTCGTTTTTTTGGATTTCTATACATTAAATATTTAAAAAAAGTTAATGACATGTCTAAATAATTAATCAAGAATATCAGAGAGTTTTATATTTTTACTATAAAATATAATATATTTGTAATATAAGACATACACTAATATTTTATTCATCAATAGTAGTTTCTAAAATTCTTATACCATACATCGTATATCTTAAATATTCAAAGTATTACTCTACCCATTTTTTTCTAAGTCAACCAAATTAAAAATTAAAAATCTTTACATGGATATGTTAATTAAATTGATTATGTATACCAAAATAATTTATACATTTTAATATAAATATCTTCCAAAAATGCTACTTTCTTTAATTACTCATTAAACTAAAGGTATTTGTGTATGTATACTGTTAATTGGTTCTACATGCAATAATCAATATTCAATAGAAAATTTATTTTATGAATTATATATAGAATCAAAAATAAAAATTGATAATTTTTGGCTATTTTGAAAATTATGAAAATAGAATATTTTAGAAAATAACAATTGATTTAGTATAAAACATCTGCTATCAACCTTTGAGTAATGTTTTATCGACGTTGCAAATTTAAACTGAATAAGTTTATGCAAGATTTTATCACCATGTGTAAAACAATGGTACATTTAGTTTTACTAAACATGTAATTATTAGAATTTTTTTTTACCAAGGCTAATGCATCAAACATATACATTTATAGCGATTTGCAAAATCTTCAGGAAACAAACATTTGTCTTTCTTAAAACTAGCATAATTATATAAAGTAGTAGAACTGGTGCCATTACATAAGACTCCTAAGTTCTATCCACTTCTCATGCACCAACATTCCTTAACTCAAGACCTAAAATCCAACTTGATGTGAAAACAATTTCAATGAAACTATCTATTTTTACTCTCAAGTGTGTTTTGATTACTTCTTAATGTGAAAAGAAACAATGTCACAATTGATGATAGGTTTTAACTACGGTTTTAACAAAAAATAGCAATTTTACTTAAAAGCAAGAGGAAATGTGGCTTACTTGTGATATCTTAACCCTTAAAGGACATGGCTTTTCTGATTCCCACACCAAAAATCTCTTTCAAACACTATTTAAGCATGAATTTCTTTTTAATTTACTTTAGTTCTATTCTAAAAAAGTAGACGCCTTGAATATGTTCATTTTGGCATTTAAAAAACTCTATGTGGTTCAACAGTGTACAAGTTATGAACAAGATTCTCCCCCCCCCCCTCCCCCCAAAAAAAAAAAAAAAAAGCCCCTAGGGCTTAGTATGTCCTTTAAGGATTAAGGGTTAACCCTTAAAGGTCCAAAGAGCCCTTTCCGACCAGTATTATACAACAATATTCCATTGTATTTGGCATGGTTCCACACCTTTTATAGGTTTAAGATCAAAAGTGAAGTTAAAATTCACGTCAACATGATTTTAATGAGCTATTGGGGCCTCAATTTGGAACTTCCTATTTACAACAAACGTCAAATATACGCCAACGTATCTACTATCCCCATCAGCCCTTTAAGGGTTAATAATTCCAAAGCTTACAGTTGTCAAGAGAAGCGTTCGAACAGTGTAGTGAATTTCAAAATAGCTGAGGCGGTGATTGAACAGTGTAGTTGTTAGATGATTTTTTCAACCAAATTTAGTACATAGCATACAATGATAGAAAATGTCCTCAAAATTAGCCACTTGGAGGACCTACAGATTGAAAGATCTGGAAGGTAAGTGGTGGTGTACAACTAAATATGTACAAAAGTTGTGAACACCACAATCTTTTCAATGGAAGTGTTGTTTTAAGGCTTTCTTGTGCTACAAAAAATTTAGTGTTTTGGAGAGGCCACAAGTGATTTGCTATAGTTCCTAGGAGATCTGAAAATTAGCAAAGGACAGTTCTTGAGATGCGAGGCAACTCATATGGAAAAATTTCAGCAGTTTTGGCATTCCCCAAAGCATTTGTAGTGACATAGTGCAAAAGTTTGGTGAGAGAGGGAGTCTGAGAGATAGAGCTTCACCTAGTAGACCTCGAATTATTGATGAGCGTGGCTACCGTGAAATTGTAATGAGGTTAAATGATTGGTGTACTAGTACAGTTGCATCAATAGGAAAAGGATTACGGTCTGAGGGCATGCAGTTGAATAATAACACTACTAGAAGGAGCCTTCAGAGGCAAGGGCTGTAAGCGTGTATGAAGGCCAAAAAGACACTTTTGACAGAGAAACATCGAGCGCGTTGTTTTAAATGGGCAAAGAAATACAGCCATAGAACTTGGGTAGATTGGAGTTTTGTCATTTTCTCTAATGAGTCATATTTAACCTTTTTGGCTCAGATGGGTGGCAATATTGTTTGAGGAGTGGAGAGCGTCATTTAGACTAGCATGTGTGACGTACAATTAAACATGGGGGAAGAAGCATATTAATGGTTTGGAGTTGTATGAGTTGGGAAGGAATTGGCAAGCTTCATTTGATTAAAGTTAAGGCAAGATTGATGGATAGATATGTGTATGGACATTTTGGAGACAGAACTTATAGACACTATGTACACATGCAAGGTTTAGAGGAGGAGAATGCTATTTTTCAACACGACAATGAGTCAATGACCCCAAGCACACTGCACATTACATTGTAGATTGGTTGCTTACACAAAAATTTCAAGTTATTTGGCACCTACCGCAATTGCTTGACCTCAATCCTATAGAACACTTCTGGAATGAAGTAGATCGGTGCATGAGAAGGTCTGAGAGGAAATCCACTAGCAAAAGCGATTTATGTGAGAAGATACAAGAAATTTAGTATAGTATTGAGGTTGATGTTATTAGGAAGTTAATATGTTCTATGCCTCAAAGAGGTATTGATGTTTACAAAGCAAAAGGTAGCTATACACGGTGGTACTAGTCATTACGAATGCTTAAAAGTTGCATCTTTGAGTTGTGAAGTTATTTTGTAGCTTGTGATTCTGTTTTCTACAATTAATGTACAATGATATCAGTTTTTACAAAAAGAATCATGCATCTTCATTACATATTTGAGTTAAGCTATTATTTTTTTGTTTATATTTTAACTCCAAAGGTTGTGCTATATATTTATTGCAATTACATGCTCTTATGATCTTTTCCTTGCAATATTATGATAGTTCCTGTAGGATTGGTAGCTGCAACTGTAAAGCAGCCTGGTTTGTACAACTATTTAATATGCTAGCCACTGTATGTGCCTACACTAGTATCAATACTGGCTTAACAGGGGTGACCAATCTAATTCAAAGCAGTAGGTTTCTACAACCTCTTCAAGGGCTATTCTTGCACCCTTCAATGTTTCCAGTCTGTGCCTTTTCTTTCTGCTAATCGGACCCGCTTGTTTCTCTACCAAAGTTTCCAAATCTGCTAGATCTCTTGTGCCCAAACCAGGAATACCGACGGATTCTCGTTGGATGCCGCCTCTACCTCAATCAACGTTGACCTCACTTCAAACGGCTCACTTCAAAACAAAAAGATGCAACTTTTAAGCATTCTTACATTGATACATGGACATAGATGGAAATTTGAGACTCACATAGCCAAACGAGTCATCCAGCCATAGTGTCATTTTCAATGGTCATCATGTTATTATTTCAACTCGTTGACTGTGCTTTCATTTTAGTTGATCTTACTAAGGTTTAGATATCTAAAAGCAACCTTTTCCTTAAAGCGTCCCTCGTTCAGTCTTCCATAATAAGTACATTCTAACACCCTACTATTAATGAGAATGTGCACAATCTGAACATCATAGTTTAGGGTCACTTTAAGGTCAACCTATAGTCAGCACTTTGGAAATTCATAACTTATTCATACGGTGTCCAAATAATGCATACTGAAGTGCGTTGGAATCCTCTTGAACTTGCTATCAAGACCCACTGAAAACATTTTCTGTTTTATGTGTGTAAATAGGCTCAGTTGGTAAGGTGGACGCTTTAACCCCTAAACGCCGCCGAGACCAAAAATTGGCTTATGAATGAAGCTGACTGTTCAATTCCAACTCCTACGTGGATGATTTCCATCCAATTCTTTATGTGAAGGACTTTGTTTGGTCATGCCACCCCTTCAAGTTAAATTCAAATCATTCAAGCTATTTTTAGATTTTACATGGGGTCCCAACTACAAAAGAGTCGTGAAAACGATTCACCAAGTAGTGTATTTTAAATTTTTTTGCTTGTTCTACTTAAACTAAATTTACGCCATGAAAATGAGTTCCATTGCATTTGAGCTTAACTAACAAAATGAAGCTTGGCAAGTCTAGTTTCTTCTCCACTTTGAATTTTTGAAAAAATTTGAAAACTGAGTGTTTTATTGTAGTTACAAGTTCGGTAGGTATCACCAAGGTGTAGCAAAATTTTCTAAATTTAGATACATGGATGATTTTCATTAACTAAACTTTTCTTCATTGTAATTTACACCTTAGGTAAAAAAATTGGAATTTTCTAGTACATTTTGTAATTGATATAAATTTTCTTTACAATCACTTCATAAAACCATAGTAATTTCAAACTTTCACCAAAATTTATGAAAAATTCATGATTTGTAGTAGACATGTGACTTCATCTACTAAAAATATATATTTGAATTCTTGTATTATTTTTAGTAGCAAAATTGAGTATGGCAGATAAAGCATGATTCCATGGTCATAGGCCCAACCTTTAGGGGTTAAGGTATAGTTACCTTACAAGGTGGTCTTACTCAAGGTCGAGGAAACCTTGCTAGATCCTCTGCAAGTACCTCCACAGAACCTCCCACAAATAGGGTAGCACTGTCAAACATCCAGCAAGCTTTTCATTCAAACTAGAGCTCTCCTCCAAATCAGATCTCTCCTTCTTCCTTAGAAGTGGAGCCACGTCATCCATGAGCTGAATCCCTGGCAATTGGAATTCCTGCTGACAATCGACTTTTATATCCTCTTCAACTTTGTCAATTGTGGTCCAGATAGTACTCTCAGCTGCAGACACCTTTGAAAAATGTGGAGATAGTTCCAGAGTATCATGAAATTTCGTTGTGTCTTCTGCTTTCTCAAAGACTTCATTTCCGGGATTGACTGGAAATAATCGATCCCCCGTCTCCGGACTCAATGGTTTTGTACAACCACTGCTTTGTGAACCCAGGGACTCAATATTTGCAGCGCTGCTCAGGCTTGCACTTACAGCCATGTCCACGTCTATAATCTCCTCATTTTCTTCTTCAAGAAAAATCCCTAGATCCTGTGCAAGTGCCTCCACAGAAGCTTCGACAGATTGCAAGTTCTCCAAATTCTCCAAATTCTTCAAGTTCGTTTCTTGTAACGCCGACTTTAGAGTCTCCAAAGTCTTCATCTTCGTCTTGAAAAGCTTCTCCTTGTTCTTGAAAAGCTTCTCCTTGTCCTTCAGTTTCTCAAGACGGGCCACTTCATCGGCCACCACTTGTTGCAATGGGGTCACCTGAGACGCACAAGCTTTGCGTATTGCCTGCTTGACAGATTTGAGATGGACCATAATGGTGCTACTCATTCCTAGCGGCTCACGTACATTCAAAGAGCTTGCAGGTGGCTCCTCAGTCCTGCATGAAATCAGCCGCTCCTAATCAGGATTCTGTCGATGTAAACACGCATCTAAGATTACCGAATTCACTTCAAATCAATCCCATTGCATTTGAATGCCCACCAGTGCTGCAGTTAGTCAAATACTCAAACCCTTTTAATCCATTATGAGCTCCAGGACCTATAAAATGACATTCTCGAATTCTCTGTACACCTACTACGTAACACTACCATTCATCGCCAAACTATGACATTATAGTGAAAAAGTTGGAATCCCAGGTATCATGTTGTGTCGGCTACGTCAGCCTCCTGTCACCTTCGACTTGTCAATAAAAAGACTGAAGGTCCTAAACCTGAATAAAGTGAGACTCAATAGCATGAATGATAGTTCCAAGCCATTCGGCACTCGAACAATAACCACCTTTGTCAGGGAGTGTGAAGAGGACAGATAAGAGTGTACAGATGTTTTATTCTAACACATATCAGGCCTTGTAGACTTTTAATATACTCTTTGATAGGTAATTTTTACAAGGAAATGGTGAATTGGTGACCTGGCTTCAAATATGTAGGTGTCAGCTGGGCCCAATTTGAAATTGTTTCCAGCACTGGTGCCATCACCTCGGCAATTCTGGTACCCTGGAAAATGATATCGACGGAAGGGAACACGCTCCACAAGTCTGAGCCCACTCAGTTGGGCTTGTTCTTCTAGCAACCACTCGTCATAAGGATGCCCCAGTTTATGCGAGACATGGACCTGCCCCCCAGGTAATAACATATGCCTTGCATTTGCAAAGAACAGTCGCACAAGCTCCTTGTGCTTCCTGATATATAATTACAAAGACAAACATGAACAAATAATTTCAGTCCTATTAAACTACACTGTCCATGTACACATTCCACATACAACTCGATGTGCGAATATGGAAGAAGATCAAGTTTCAGTACTTCAATTACTATGTCACGAGCCTAAAAATACTCATCATGTGATCCAATGAACAAGATTGACAAGAGCTAACTAAATTGATATGATGTGCACACGAGCGGAATAGATTCGCATCAGAAAGTTGCACTGTAATTAACTTGGCTGAAGTCAAATAATCTGGCGAGCAGTGACGTAGCCCCGACCAAACAGCAAAAGGGAAGAAAATCACTTACTCCATCACATGTGCATCATCTTCACGCCCCAGAAAGCCAGCATGGGGAAAATTGAAAATGATGCGATCAAAATATGACATCTGAATGCGGCACAAAAGGCTTTTGTGTTGTGTAGCCATCTTGCAGGCATCAAAATCATGAAATACCAGTGCACCACGACGATTCAAATTAGACGTGTTAAACTCGCCCTCCATCCCATATTTCTGCAAGAAGACACCTGCTCCGATCCAAACCCCCTAATCAATTCGTTTTCCAACTAGATTATCTGAAAAGGTGAACTCGCGTAACAACCAAGGGTAACACTGACCGTAACGAAGTCAACAGTAGATACATTTTATTACTCCTTCAGTAGCATCGCGGATGGAGCACTAACATATACGTCAGCAAGTTCACTGAAAAGTGAAATTGGCTGTGTACAAGCTCAGTTTGGAGTTGAATATTGTCACCAATGAGAGAGTTCGAGATAACAATAAAATGATATCGGGGTTCAATATGTGACGTACCTCTGGAGTCTAGGGTTGTGGCAACAATGTTAGTGGCAGCACCAAATGCCGTGGCCAGGCATGAAGAGAAGGAGCAATTTCCCTCCCCAACTAATAAAATCAAATGCTGGTCGGAATACCGTGATCTCAATTCTGGTTCAAGCATCAGCTCCCCATTTCTTTCTTCTAATATTCGTTGCGTCTCCATCTTTGGAGTACGTGTCGAAGCAACAGAGAAACCTCCAACCTAACAGCCGAAGCTGAAAGCTACTTTTGAGGACTTTCTTAATTTTCTGCGCACAAGAGGATGAAGTTGAATGTACCTTAATAATGGGTCCATTCAAGCTAATACGACCCGGCTAAGTTGTCAGCAGTGCTTTTTCAGTGGTTTTTTGAGGCATTTTCAATGTGATGTTTGATTAAAATTATTATTAGAAAGGAAAGTGATATGTCAATGTTTGCAACATGTATATAAAATTCATGTAGTACAAGATGAAAGCAATATTGTAAAGTTTTGGGTATTAAAAGTACTAAAATAGCTCTGTCATCAGTGGTTTATATGACTCATTACTTAAGGACTTTTCTAAATGATAAATAACACTTTCCTGGTAAATTTTTTGGGATAATTGAATAAGAATGATGATTATGTGAATGAAAATGGAAATAAATACATCAATGTTTTATTTTTGAACGAAATTCATGAATTTTTTTGTCTCTAACAACTCTCCAAAGGACTCAGACACCCGTGACTTGTATTAGCTAATGTCATTAGAAAGTA
The DNA here is from genome assembly GCA_022496805.1 of Pohlia nutans. Lineage (NCBI taxonomy): Eukaryota > Viridiplantae > Streptophyta > Bryopsida > Bryales > Mniaceae > Pohlia > Pohlia nutans. The sequence continues at coordinate 10,539,921 of CM040097.1, forward strand.
TGAACCCTACATAAGTTCTTACACATGCATGAAGAGAAAAGCGTAACTAGTCATACTCACAACCCACTTTATATCACACAGTCAATGCGACTCAAATCAGAACATGACAGTGGAGATTCTCCACTTACATAACTACGACGTACACAACATCCAGTTTCCATCGACCTACTAGAATGTGATACCCAAGAATGTGATAAAAAATAATTTAAATATGATTAATTTATTTTTTTAAGTGGGTGATAATTGTTTTTCAGAAAGAGTGATAATTGTTTTTCAAAATGCGTGATAAGGAGTTCAGGATGTACTCGGCAGGGCACCAGTGAAGTCGATGATTATCTTTGTCATGGGATGGGATTGGCAAGTCGCCTCCCTGCCAGCCCGTGACTTCATTTGCGTGCAAACTCTGGACACAAACTCTGCACAATCAGAATGAATGAACTTGCTTTTCCAAGCACGAAGGTCGTCTCATGTGCACTCCATTATCACTCACTCAATCACCATCAGGAAACAACTTTACTAGAGAGACATACAGATTAAACTGCCACTGAAAGACGGAGAAAGAAGATTCTAAACCCTCGTACGTGACCACCACCAAAAACAATATAACTGACCTAGTTATGTGGACACCTGAAGTGAAGCTTTTCATACTCGTCGCAACTCGAAACCACAGACTGCTTGCCTCCTCGACTTCAGCGTCAGTCTCGCCAAAGACGACCTAGATCACCTAATTATGTTCATCAAACTGTAGATACAAAATGCAGAATCATCTGTACAGAATACTTACTACGCCATTGACTGCAAACAATCATGCCTAATTCGAAGGCAATCATCGACCTGCACAACGAAGCTTCCCACAAATTAGAAACTGAAAGCTTTTACCGACATATATCACTGAAAACCCTTGTGACTGAGCCTCAGCGAAGAAATGAACCCTCTCTCACTTTATACCGACGGTCTTCTTATAATTACACTTAAATGAACTTGCTGCTGGTGCACAACTACCCCACTGTAAGTGAACAACTAAGATCTATTCCTATACACAAGTGCTGCATGAATTCAAGAGTCCTAAATGCCACAGTCCGAAGGCACAACTAATCGCTGAAGTAAATGAGAGCTTTGAGAGAATCAGAGTCTAAGTAGAGGAGTGTACAATCTGGCTACCATGCAGCCGTGTCGGTTCCTTACTAGCCAGGGTGGACAAAGTCCAAGAATCAGTTTAAATCAGACTACTGTTTCTTTCCTGGAGAAGTGAGCCTGGTTCAGATATCTGATAGACCATTGACAGAGTGTTTAAGTTACTCTAATGAATTAGAATGGAAGACATGTTAAGACTTCACTTCAGAGCTCCTTTTGTATATATGATCAATGTGAGTAGTACCTGAGAACCAAACATACCCCGTCTCTAGATCCCCCGGTGGTCTTGAATGCGGGCACTATTCATCCACCCCTCCTTTTTTCTGGAATTTCCATTTTGGGCACCTTCGGTGCTTTTTTTGGCAAATTTTTTTAGTAATTTGGGGCCGGAGGCCCCAAGTTACCCAAGGGGGATCTACTTGGGAATAAAAAACCATTGGAGGAGGGGGTTGTTTTTTAACCCCTAAAGGTCCCTGGCTTTTTTGGGCTTAAAATCATCATCGCTTTTGATGTGTTATAGGTCTAAATGTAAGTGAGGTATAGAAATCTCAACCGTACAATCTTGTAACATACATGTTGTAGATCATGTGGATCAATTTTGGGGTCATTTGGCCAGATATATTGCAAGATCATAGTGTCTTAGTGCTAAAAAAGGATGCTGAAATTTTCCTAGCAACACAGTTAGAGGTGAAATTCGTTTTCAAAATTACTCAAATGAAAAAACGTTGAACCATAAAGTTGTTCAAAATCATCATACAAACACATTAGTACCAAAAAAGCCTCATGAAAAAATTTAATGTGCCCTAAAATGGCCTTGCAATGTCAAAAAGTAGCCCGAAAAGTGACCCATTTGAACCAAAAAGCAAAAAGTGTCCAAACTAGACCCGTGCACTAAAATGACTCCCAAACATTCATAACAGCATGGATTGACCTGAAAATTTTACCATCATAACTAGACTTCAAGGGGAATTCAACCCAACAAGTTTTATTGAAAACGGACTTGGGATGAAGGAGATACAAGCCTCCGAAGTTGCTGCCATCAAAATTCACAGAACTGTCCAAATAAAACATACCTACTTTCAAATGATCACCAAAAATTCAATTCATCTTGGATTGATCTGAAATTTTTACCACACATTTCATACATCATGCGGGGAGTTTTTTCAAAATTTCAGAAAAATCGGACACGTTTTGCAAAAGTTACAGCTCTTCGAAGGTGACTGTACCCCCAAAAACGTCCAAAATATGGACGCCGGGACGCTTAGGGGTTAAGGTGGGCCCTGAACCGAACAAAAATAGGGGCACATTTGTCCCCATTCATTCAAGACCACCGGGGGTTCTAGAGAAATCTCCAAACATAAGGTAGGTGTGCTGAATTCCATGCGGGTCCCAATGTCGATCCCTACATTTTTGGAGTTGGGTCCTTAAAACCGGCCAACCAAGTTTGAAAAAGCACCCAAGAAGCACTCAAGAAATTGCTCTTTTATTAGCTGATTTTGAGAATCCAACTTGTAGATAAAGCACGAACCCTATGCACGAGTAATGGCCACTCTACGCTTTTAGACTTAGAAATTCACAGAAAATTGTAGACATATTCAAAAAATGTGTTTTTTTTGGGAAGCCTTTGCACGAGCTTTACGGAGCATCCAAAAATAATAAACTTTTTCTTTCAGAGACCTAACCATGCAAACCTGAAATTTGAACGGAAATATGAACATCTACCTTAATTGTATTCATATCATTTTAATGGCATGGGTTGGGGATGACGTCTTTAATACTTTGAGAAGCATTCAAGTACAATCAATAGTAGAAAAGGTGGTGCTCCCAGGGAGATGCCAAGGCAAAATCATTGTGGGTGAAAGCATGGCAAACTGAACCATTAATTCCTAAACGTCAGAGCGTCCAGAAAGTGGACGACTAACAGATTCAAACCCTTCTCATGTTTTCATCAATGCTTGGATAAAAGTCATCCAATTTTTTGGAGATTCTTCACCAAGTTGTTGTCCTATCTGACGGTTGGATTTAGTCATACTTGATTACATTTTTTTTCTAAAATTACAAATGTAGAAGTATGTCAAGTCGTTGACCAAGCCAAAATTGCATTGACTGTAGTTCAAAAGTGGCCTTGCAAAAATGAGGTCATAGATTTAAGAAACACAAAAATTTCAAAGAATCACCACGTTAAAGAGTATCTCATTTCAAATTCATTCCAACAAATTTTACTAAAAAAATATTAAAATTTTGTTTGTAATTGAATTTAGAAGGAATTTTTAATTTTAACTTTCAAATTTTATAATTAAATATCGGGTGATAGTAGTAGTGAATTGAACCGTACGGATGGAATCTAAAATTCAAAATCTAGAACTTTCATTTGTATATCAATTCCAAAATATTCTTCTAAATAGTAGTTTATGATGTTTTTTCTCAAATTGTCAATTCCAGGGACACTTTGGTACGTTTAGGGGTTAAAGTCATTCTTAGTGCTGAAATTACAATTTTTTGGTCAAAAGCCATAAATTACAATTAAAAATTCAAATATTTAAGTTTTGATTTAGTAGAACCCTCCATAGTTCTATTAGGTACTTTAATCCAAATTTTCAAATTAAAATATTTAAAAAAGGTTGCTCAAAGTAAAGCTTGAAAATAGATGTCTAAAACAAATTTCGCGAGCAAATCTGATGAATTGATTCATGTTCAATATGAATATAATTAAATTATATATTTTATAAGTTCATTGTGCATTTGAGGGCTCCAAAGAAAAAGAAATTCTTGAAAAAATAAATATTTAATGAAATTTCAAGTTTCAACATGTTTTATTTCTACTTTTCAATTTGGTCAGAACTACTTTTCCAATTTTAACCGCTTTAATCTTACTATAGCACACATAAATACTTATTGAACATAATTTTTTCAAGTTTTTTTGTTAGACTTTGTTAAACATTGTATCTTTTATTGTATCCACAAAAAAAATTCACAAAAAAAGTAATAATAACAAATTTTTGGATTTTGCATTGTAACTTCTTCACAAGGATCACAAGTGGTTCAGTTTACCATGCTTTCACCTTGTGCATGTGTGGAATTGGGCATCACTTGCCTGGGAATCCATCAGTAAAAACAGGGGGCATCATTCTGATGTGAAAATGGTATGAAACTCAAATTCATGCCTATTAGAACTAGCATGGACTTTGACATTGAAATCACACGAGATCTATGGTTGCCGGAGTTTACAATCGAATGATGGCATGATTTTTGTGTTAAAATGACACAAATCATCCAAATAATTAGTGATGAGCTCCTTATTGTCAAAAAAGAAGAAGAAAGTAATTAGTGCTTGCCAATGCAACATGAACCTCATATTACAAAGTGCATGAGCGTTGCAGGAGATCCATATCAGAATGATGTTGCATGATTTTCACATGAAAACCACACTACATTTATTTGCCCCAATTTACTGATGTTTCATTGAACAATGCCACTTTTTCTACTAGTGACTGTCAGTGCATTGATTATCCCATTTAGTGCATGTGGTACTAATTCACGAAACACGTACTATTTTGCCAAATCTCTAAGTTAGTGAGGGCTGAAATTTTTACTAAGTGGCTGAAATCATCATATCACACTAAATGCTATTTAGTATCACCCGGGGTATCACCTTCACTAATTTCCCACACGCACTATAAACTTCCCCGGTAGAGGCACCTTAACCCCTAAATGCCTGGGCCTATGACCATGGAATCATGTTGCACAGTGCCCATGAGTAAGATTGTCACCCCTCTATACCACCACTTACAAAATTGCATGTACAGTGATACGAAATCGACTTCTTTAAAAATACTCAATCAATGCCTCAAGGAGACAACATTTTGATCAATCATACCAAGTTCTACTTTCCAAAATTAGAATGTTGAGTTTTGGTGAATTTTTTAAGAGTTTATAGAGTTCAAACTTATAAATTCATTTAAAAATCATCATTTATAGGTTTTAAACTATAATTGGATATACCCATATATATATAATTTTAAAATAAACATATTTTCAGTTAGAAGAAAGTTCCAAAAAATTACACATTTTCATATAAATCCAATGAAAAAAAAGATTGTCGCCTACTACATATGACTGATTGAAGTCCTACAACTATTGCATGTAAAGTGATACTAAATTGTTTTTTTCCAAAATATTCAATCAAGATTTACGGAAAAAAACATATAGATCAATCATACAAATTTTATTTTCCAAAAAAAGAATGTTGATTTTTGGTGACCTTTTAAAGAGTTTTTTGGTGTTCAATCTTAGAAAATCATTTAAAAATCATCATTGATAGATTTTGAACTTCTAATTGAACACATGTATAAATAATTTAGAAATAAATGTCTTTCTGGTAAGATCATTTTTCAAAAGTTGTAGAATTACATATAAATCTAGTGTTTTCTACTACATATGACTTGTACTCAAAATTCTATAACTATTTGATTGTTAAGGCTTCTTACTTACATTGAAATGATCTAGTGACTACAAAATTCTACCAATCTACCAATGCGTATGTCCACCCTTGCCTTAATCACTGCTTCCAATCTAGAAGGCATAAATCGGCACAACTTGAGAAGAATTTTGAACTTTGTTTGCAAAAACAACCATATTTAAAATTCAAAAAATTCAAAAAAAATTCAAAATTTTAATAGAAAATAAAATTCATAGTAAGAATTCATATGGTAAAAGAAATCATTAGAATAATTGTTTTTTGGAAAATATAGTGAGTGAAAGTGCTATTGAATATAGTGTAGATCTTGACCCACAAGGCTTGTAAATGCAATAGAATGCACAATATTTAAAATTTTCTAAATTTAAAAAGTAGACTATAAACTAGAGTTGATAAGTTTTACTTGTGAAAATTCCTATTGAGAGATCTTGAATGATCATGAAGATATGTTGTTTTGTATTAGTACAAAATTTATGAGTTTAGTAGAGAGGCGACAATGTTTTTTTAGGAGCATTGTACACGTCACACTCAATTTTTCCACTACAAATAAGATGAGTATTCAATTTTATACTTTTACTAAATGAAGCCATGTGTCTACTACAAATCATGAAATTTTTATAAATTTAGTGAAAATTTGAAATTACTATGATTTTTTGAAGTGATTGTAAAGAAAATTCATATCAATTTCAATTTTTTTTACCAAAGTTGTAAATTAAAATGAACAAAATTTCAGTAAATGAAAGTCATCCGTGTATCTAAATGTAGAATTTTTTGCTACACTATAGTATTACGATATTAGAGTTAACCGAAAAGTCAGCCCAAAGAGGAAAGTTTTGGCAAACTCGTATTGAATTCCTCTTGAACTCATATTGAAATATAAATAGACTAAAAACTAGTCTACGACGAGTTGGGAGACAATCTAAAACAAGGCACTATCATTATTCTCCATACCTGGCTCGCTATGGCTCCCACACCTTCTACGAAAGCTCCAAGCCTATGGCCCACGATGAGACAATCTATGACACGACACTATTCAACCCAAGTATAGTTCAACAAAGAGGTTAGAAGTAGAGCAAATAGGGAAGCAAACTTTGTTTCTCATCTGTCATGCACTGTTTTTAGGGTGAATTTTTTGTTCAATTTTTTATGCCTGGGAAGTTAGCTTTATGAATGTGTGATCCAATTAGAAAGGGGATGATTTGTGAAACTTTTATGCCTCATTTCATGTTGTGCAGTGTTTCACCCAAAATTTCAAATATTTTAGTCTAAAAGTGCTCTTGAAAAAATAAACTTATAAAATTAAGCAACCATAAAATCTCCAAAAATCACTACAATTAGAGTATTACATTTTTACCCATCACAACAAATTTCATTGACAAATTGTCTATATCATATTTGTAGTCAAATTACAAAATAATTTTGAATTTCATGTTTTAAATTTTATAGAAAAATATTGGTGATAGCAATTGCAAATCTAATTGTATGGATAATTAGAATCTAAAATTTATTATATACAAATCTTATTCATACATCAAGTTCAAAATATCCCTCTTAATTGCATTTTATAATGCATCTTTACAAAACTGCCCAAACTGGACAGGGGTGAGGAGGTTTAGAGGTTAATTAACAGAATGAAGCTTGCCAAATCTAGTTTCTACCCCACTTTGAATTTTTGAAAAACTCTGAAAATTGAGTGTTTTATTGGAGTTATAAGTTTGGTGGGTATTAGAGTTAACCAAAAAGAAATGCATCTAACTTCTATACATCATGCAAAAAATGCATGGTTGGGCAGTTAGGGATTAAGCTCAAATCCAATAAAACTCATTTCCATGGCCAATTTTTTTTTTATAAAGCAAAAAAATCAAAAATACATTCTATAATGAACCATTTTTACAACTCTTTCTGTAGTTGTGACTCCATGTAAAATCCAAAAATAGCTTGAATGGTCTAAATTTAACTTGAAGAGGTGGCATGATCAAACAAAATCCTGCACAAAAAGAATTGTATGGAAATCATCCATGTAACAATTAGAATTCAATAGTGAGTTACATTCTGAATTATTTACATTCATAAGCTAGATTTTGGCTTTGCGGGAGTTTAGAAGTTAACCCTTAACTGCCTAAGCGTCCATTTTTTGGACAACGTACAAATTTCATCCATGTTTTCTCATCCGTCATACACTTTTTGCAGTGTGGATTTTTTACTATAGATTTATGGGTAGTTAGATTCTTGCATGTAAGAACCGATTAGAAAGGGGATGATTTGTGAAATTTATATGCCTCATTTCATATTGCAGTAATTCACCAAAAATTTCAAAAATCTTAGTTCAAAACGAATCAAAAGGGCTATTGAGAAAATCAACTCATAAAATTAAGCAACCAAAAAATCTCCAAAAATTACTACACTTAGAGTATTACATTATTTTCAGCCAATCACAACAAATTTCATCTATAGATTGTCAATATCTTATCTATGATTGAATTACAAAAGAATTTTGAATTTTGAGTTTCATATTTTATACAAAAGCATTGGTAATAACAATCATAAATCTAACCATATGGGGGTAGAAGCATGAGTCAAGGAGCCACCTTGGACGGAACTTGTACTAATTTTGAAGAATCTTTATAATAATTAAAAGATCTAATTTGAAATGTAAAAATGTAAGCATCTTATGAAGATAGTGAATGTCAAAAAGACAAAATCGTATTTGTAACCACTGCTTATTTGGATGAATTAAGGACCCATTAAGGACTAATTAAGCACTAGAATATGATTAAGTACTAGAATATGCCATTAAGGACTCTATTAAAGACTACATAAATGTATGGGGTTGGCTCATTAATTCGTGCTTCTACCCATAGATAGAATCTACAATTCATAATGTACAACTTTTATTCATATATCAAGTTCAAAATATCCCTCTTAGTTGTATTTTATAAAGCATCTTTACAAGACTGCCAAATTTGGAGAGGGTTGTGGCATTTAGGAGTTAAACCGCCCCACCCTGCATTCTGGCCCTATAAGGGACACTGACCTATTACCGTCATGTTTTCAATTCTGTCCTAATCTTTGGGTGGTGTGCATTTAAACAAAAAAATTACCATCAATACTTGTGGACGGAATTGGAAACATGGTATGTGGTAATATGTTGGTGTACTTTAATTGCCCTAGTTAATTATTGCCACCCAAGGAACCTAAATTTGTTCACTTATAAATCCGAAGGAACCTAAATTTAATCTCTTATAAATCGCAAGGAACCTAAAACAAACCACTTATCATCCAATCAAAAGGTTTCTACAAGTGAATGAAATTGGGGCGTCCAAAATGCATTTCATGATACTTTTTGTCCCGGGGGCTGCACTCTATTAAACCTTGGCATCATGTGCATTCATGACCCCCTTAAAAATACCCCTCGTATGCATTAGAATATTCTTATATTTGTTCATGTATATATGTCTAATGTAAATATACAACCCTCAGGCTATTTCAACCCTAAATATGCTTCTTGTATATATACATAGTACAATAGTGTTCAAAGTAACCTCCCTCTTGTGCACTCACGTGATTCTTCATACACATAAAAGAGTGCACCCCTGGGCTTTTTGTGTTGAAAAGTCGAGTTAGCACCTATGTTATTAATGACAAACCTATATATGACTACCTTTTCACCATCTAAGAATAACATTATAGTTTATCTTTATTTCTATTTTCAATTTTATTCATGAATCTCATATGTTAGTAGACCTATCAACCAAAAATGGTCCCAATTTAATTTTCAAACAATTCCTAGCACAACAGCTTAAATAGGCGGTTTTGGGTGCATCTACCTTATAATACTTTGTATGCAACATCATCGTGGAGTTTGCAGACGCTTGTACAACAAGAGTGCGAAATGGAAACAACTTCATCGATCCTTCAATTTCACTCCTCAAATTTATAAAACTCCCAAATTAAAACACCACATGTTGAAACTTGAAAACAAGGTGAATCATGGGAGAATTTTATTTTATTTTCTTGCTATTTTAAAGTGTAGAATCTTGTTCCTAACTTTCATTTTTACCTTTTCATCACCTTTAACTTTATCTTTAGCATCTCCAAGGTCATAAAGTTCTATTAAAGTTGTGTAACAAGTCTCTATTCAATCATTTAGATAAAAATATGTGTGTTTTGCAACTTGAGCAATTTTACATTATGTTGAAAATTTGAATTGAAATTTTAAGAGAAAAATTTCAAGAAAAATAAACTTGACTTTCATCTTTTAAAAAACATAATGTGAAAGGAGGTACAACATGAAAGAAAAAACCAAATTGCTAATAAATGTAACTTGGAATTGGAACATGCCAATAGTGAAAATGTTTAATTAACATCTTAGCAAGCCATCTACACTCAATGCAATTTTATGTTATTGAAAATTGTAAAATTTGAATTAAAAAATAATCTTTTAATAATGTCATTTTTTTCTAGTTGTTTACAATGCAAATCTCTCTCCTTTTTTTTTTCTTACTTTTAAGAATTTATTGAATGCGATTATTTTTTGGTAAATATAGATCTTTCTTACAAGAATTTTTTTTCTAAAAATGATATTCAGCATTTTTTAATTTTTTCTAAGCTATCAATTTTGGCCTTGTCAACCTTCAAATCTTTATAATGATTTCAGTTTTTGTTGGAGTCTCGTGAAACTTGGATTCCTGTATAGTAATGAGTAATCCTCACATACATTTATACCAAATTTTTAAAAAATCAAAGATTTTTTTTTATTGTTATGAGGTCGAGCCAAATTGCTAAAAAGACACTATTGTGTACTTAGTCATTTAAGGAACAAAAGAAGAATTATAGTTTCAAAAATTAATTTAATAAGTATGCCTTGCACTAATAACACCACCTCGCACTAATATCAAAATTATATCAATTTTCAAGGTGCATCAATATAAAAGAATTTAGTATTTTAGATCAAATAAATATAGTCTGGTCTACACTATTTTCATATTGCCTATCTCAAATTGTGTGATTGTTATTCAACTTTTATTCAACTTCGATCCAAATTAATTACATTTATTACTTGAAATTCATCGAAAAGATTACGCTAATTTTACCTAATTCATGCACGTTTCATTCTTGAAAATTAGTGTAAAAGGGTCTTGCACAATTTGAACTTTGGTAATAACTGAATTCATTTGTGTAACAATTAACCCCTAAAGGTTCTCACTTGCTTTGTAAAAGTCAAAGCCCTACAATCTCCATACTTGAAATATGACATTGTATGATTTATAGTTTTTCATAGATAGTCATCAACATTATAGAGGTATGACAAAAATTTCAACATGATTGGAAGATATTTGACCAAAAACCATTCAAAAAATGAAAGGTTGGTTCTTTAGGAATTAAAAATACAACCAATTCAACATTGCATATATCCTCTTTGCACATGAATATTTTGACAAGAGGGTTATCAATTTACAATGAGAGATCGTCATCTAGAATAAGCACACCAAATTTGACCCTATTTAACTCCTAAGTGACCAAACAAGGCCATATTTGTTACATTGAGACTTTTTGCAGTCTCATTTTTATCTTCGACTCAAAGATAAAACGTTTTATCTCCTTACTAGTATTTTTTTATAAATAGGTAACAATACCAACTTACTATTTCGGGAAAGTAATGATGTTCTCTCTTTTCAAAATTTTGCCATTGACCATTTTAGAATAGAATGTCTAGTTTTAACCAATCATACCAAATTTCAATTTCTAAAAATAAAATTTGTAATTTTGATGAATATTTAACTATAAACGCTTCTAGATTCATTAAATGAGTATCTAATTAAAATATTTTTTGAAAGTTTGACCATATGGATAATTACTAAACGTCACATGTGCTTCTCATTTTCTCTTTTTGACTAAACTTCATTGAAGTTGCAGAAGTAACATTTTATAACACATCTAGGTTTTACCCTAACCCCTCTGTCATTTAGGTGTTAATTAATATTGAACCCTATATTGAGTGATGGATGACAAACTAGAACTTGATAACTGGACATACTAGAAAATTGATAAACATACAACCATACTTGAAATTGTTAACCTTTAAAGGTCCAGATTGGCCATTCCGGCCAGTATTATATGGCTGTATTTTATTGTATTTAGAATGGTTCTACACCTCCTATGAGTTTCATATCAAAAGTGAAGTTAAAATTCATGTCTACATGGTCTTAAAAGCTATTGGGATCTCAATTTGGAACTTTATGCTTACAACAAATGTTAAATATACGGCAACGTATCTACTATGCCCTAAAACCTTTAAGGGTTAAATGGACTTACTATAAATTGATACATGGACATAGATGGAAATTTGGCTCACATACTTAGCTAAACGAGTCATGCAGCCAGTGTCATATATAACATTCAGTAGCCTTCATGCACTCTGCTCATCACCTTGAGCCTCCACCCGAGTGTCCTCTTAGCTACTAATGAAGAACTGTTGGGTGTGGAATATTCCACACCATCTACTGCAGAGACAATGCATGCTACTGAATGTTATGAACATTTTCAATGGTCATCATATTATTATTTCAACTCGTTGAATGTGCTTTAATTTTAGTTGATCTTACTACCGACAAGGTGGTCTTACTCAAGGTCGAGGAAACCTTGCTAGATCCTCTGCAAGTGCCTCCATAGAACCTCCCACAAATGGGGTAGCACTGTCAAACATCCAGCAAGCTTTTCATTCAAACTAGAGCTCTCCTCCAAATCAGAGCTCTCTTTCTTCCTTAGAAGTGGAGCCACGTCATCCATGAGCTGAATCCCTGGCAATTGGAATTCCTGCTGACAATCAACTTTTGCATCCTCTTCAACTTTGTCAATTGTGGTCCAGATAGTACTCTCAGCTGCAGACACCTTTGAAAACTGTGGAGATGGTTCCAGAATATCATGAGATTTCGTTGTGTCTTCTGCTTTCTCAAAGACTTCATTTCCGGGATTGACTGGAAATAATCGATCCCCCGTCTCCGGACTCAATGGTTTTGTACAACCACTGCTTTGTGAACCCAGGGACTCAATATTTGCAGCGCTGCTCAGGCTTGCACTTACAGCCATGTCCACGTCTGTAATCTCCTCATTTTCTTCTTCAAGAACAATTCCTGTATCCTCCGCACGTCCTTCCATAGAAGCTTCGACGGATTGCAAGTTCTTCAAGTTCATATGTGTTAACGCCGACTTCAGAGTCCGCCTCTTCATCATGGTGCTACTCATTCCAACATGGTCACCTACAATCGAACCGGAGTTTGTATGTTGGTCCATAGCAGCGCAAGAAACGTTTCTTTGAAGTAGAGCCACGAGATGAATCTCTAGTAATGGGGATTTCTGCTTTGTGCAGTCCTCTCTTATCTCCTCTTCAGTTTTGTCAACTGTGGAGATAGTCCCAACTAACCCCTGAGATAGCCCCAGACTAGAATCAAGTGTTAAGTGAGATTTAGTTGTCTCCTCCCTCCTAAGAACTAACACTTCCTTTGGATTGACATGGGATACTAGAATCATGTCCTCCGGTTTTGTTTGTGGAGTGAACGATGGCAGGGTGGATTCGGTACAACCAATGTATTGTGAATTACACTTCACATTTGTAGAGTTGCTCAGGCTTGCCATGTCCATCTCTATAATCTTGGCATGCTCTTCTTCAAGGGAGCCTCCTAGATCCTCAGCACGTGTTTCCGAAGGACCTTGGCAGTTTGACATGTTCATCTGTTGTAACGCCGGCTTTGGAGTCTCCAAAGTCTTCATCCTCTTCTTGCCAAGTTGCAGATTCTCCAGACCGGTCACTTCATCCGCTAGCACTTGTTGCAATGAGGTCATCTGAGATGCACCATCGTTACGGACTACCCATTTGAGCTGGGCCGGCTTGGTCGTGGTAGTGCTCATTCCTACAGGCTCAAATGCATTCAAAGTGCTTGCAGGTGGCTTCTTGGTCGTGCATGACAGGGATGTGGGAGAATTCTCCAAGTTCCTCTGCTGTAAACTCGGCTTCAGAGTCTCCAAAGTCTTCATCTTCTTCTTGCCACGTTGCAGCTTCTCCAGACCGGTCACTTCATCCGCTAGCACTTGATGCAATGAGGTCATCTGAGATGCACCAGCATTGCAGACTGCCTTCTCTTTGAGAGATTGGCGATGGGCCAGCACGGTACTACTCAATTTTAGCGGCTCCCGTACATTCAAAGAGCTTTTGGGCGGCTTCTCGATCCTGCATGACATCAGCCACTCCTAATCAGGATTCTAGCAATGTAAACACGCATATAAATTACCGAATTCACTTCTAATCAATCTATAAATGCCCACCAGTGCTGCTGTTAGTCAAACACTCAAACCCTTTTTATCCATTATGAGCTCCAGGACCTATTAATGACATTCTCGAACTTTTCTCTGTAAAATCTGCTACACTACCATTCATTAATTGCCAAACTATGACATAGTGAAAAAGTTAGAACCCCAGGTGCTAAGATTAAAGACGTAGGTCGTGTTGGCTACGTCACCTCCTGTCACCTTAGACTTGTAACTGAAAGGACTGAAGGTCCTATTAAACCTAGAAATGAAGTGACACTCAATTACACGAATGATAGAATTTCCGAGCCATTTGGCTCTCTAACAATAATCAGACGCCTTTGTCATGGAGTGTGAAGAGGATAGTTACATAAGAATGCAGTGGTTTTATTCCAACTTATATCGTTGTAAACTTCTATACTCTTGATAGGTGATTTTTATGTACAAGGAGATAGTGGATTGATGACCTGGCTTCAAATATGTAGGTGTCAGCTCGGCCTATATGGAAAGATTCTCCAGCACTGGTGCCATGACCTCGGCAATTCCGGTACCCTGGATAATTTTTTTGATGGAAGCGAACCCGCTTCACAAGTCTGAGCCCACTCAGTTGGGCTTGTTCTTCTAGATTCCACTTGTCATAAGACTTAGGGTTCAGCTTATGCGAGAAATGCACCTGCCCCCCAGGTAATAACATGTCCCTTGCATTTGCAAAGAACTGTCGCACAAGCTTCTTATGCTTCCTGATATATAATTGCAAAGACAAACATGAATGAATAATTTCAGTCCCAGTAAACTACGCTGTCCATGTACACATTCCATATATAACTCGATGTGCGAATATGGGAGAAGATCAAGTTTCAGTACTTCAATTACTTTGTCACGAGCCTAAAAATACTCATCATGCATGTGGTTCAATGAACAAGATTGACAAGAGCTAACTAAATTTATTGATATGATGTGCACACAAGCGGAATAGATTCGCATCAGAAAGTCGCACTGTAACTTGGCTTCAAATAATCTGGCAGTTACGTAGCCCCGACCAAACAGCAAGAGGGAAGAAAATCACTTACTTTATCAAATGTGCGTCAACTTCACGCCCCAGAAAGCCAGCATGGGGAAAATTGAAAATGATGCGATCAAAATATGACATCTGAATGCCGCACAGAAGGCTTTTGTGTTGTGTAGCCATCTTGCAGGCATCAAAACCATGAAATACATGTGCACCACGCTGAGACAAATTAGACGTGTTAAACTCGCCCTCCATCTTATACTTCTGCAAGAAGACATCTGCTCCGATCCAAACCCCCTAATCAATTCATTTTCCAACTAGATTATCTGAAAAAGGTGAATTCGCGTAACAACCAAGGGTAACACTGACTGTAACGAAGTCAACGGTAGATACATTTTATTACTCCTTCAGCAGCATCGCGGATGGAGCACTAAATTGGCTGTGTACAAGCTCATTTTAGAGTTGAATATTGTCACCAATGAGAGAGTTCGAGATAACAATAAAATGACGTATATGTGACGTACCTCTCGAGTCCAGGGTTGTGGCAACAATGTTAGTGGCAGCACCAAATGCCGTGGCCAGCCATGAAGATAAGGAGCAATTTCCCTCCCCAACTAATAAAATCAAATGCTGGTCGGAATACCCTGATATCAATTTTGGTTCATGCATAAGCTGCCCATTTCTTGCTTCTAATATTCGTTGCGTCTCCATCTTTGGAGTACGTGTCGAAGCAACAGAGAAACCTCCAACCTAGCTGCGGAAGCTGGGCTCCAATTACTGTTGAGGACTTTGTTTAATTCTCTGCGCACATGAGGGAGGAGTTGAATGTACCTTAATGACATTAGAAGTGTGTATCATGATTCATAGTATAACTATATAGTCGCTTCATGAATACAGTCTGGCACTATGTTCTTGACTCTTTGAAATCCCTAGATAAGTTATGAGACATGTATGAAGAGTAAGTCTAAGAGCGTACGTAGACATACTCATAACCCTTTCTATGTCACACCTATGTGACACTGTCCAGAACATGACAATTGAGGATCATTCTCCATTTACATGACTGTAGACAACATCAAATATTCCATCGACCTACCGGAATGTGATACCTAAGAGTGTGATTCAAATAATAAAATGTGTGATTATCATTCTTTTAATATATAATTGGGTGATAATTTTTAAGTTTTTTTTTTAGAGAGTGATAAAACGGAGTTCAGAGTGTATTAGGCAGGGCACCAGTTAATTCAGCGATCACCTTTATTATGGGATGGGAATGGCAAGTTGCTTCCATGCCAGTCAGTGACTTCATTTGCGTGCAAATTCTGGACACAAACTCTGCACATTCAGAATGAACGAAGAGTTGCTTTTACAAGCACGAAGGTCGTCTCATGTGCACTCCATTATCACTCACTCAATTACCATCAGGAAACAACTTTACTAGAGAGACATACAGATTAAACTGCCACTGCAAGACGGAGAAAGAAAATTCTAAACCCTCGTACGTGACCACTACCAAAAAAAATATAACTGACCTCGTTAGAGTGGACACCTGAAGTGAAGCTTTTCATACTCGTCGAAACTCGAAACCGCAGACTGCTTGCCTCCTTGACTTCAGCGTCAGTCAGTCTCGCCAAAGACGACGTAGATCACCTGGGTTCACCAAACTGTAGATCTATACAAAATGCAGAATCATCTGTACAGAATACTTACTAACTACGCCATTGACTGCAAACAATCATGCCTAATTCGAAGGCAATCATCGACCTGCACAACGAACCTTGCCACGAATTAGAAGCTGAAAACTTTTACCGACATATATCACTGAAAACCCTTGTGACTGAGCCTCAGCGAAGAAATGAACCCTCCCTCACTTTATACCGACGGTCTTCTTACACTTAAATGAACTTGCTGCTGGTGCACAACTACCCCACTGTAAGTGAACAACTAAGATCTATTCCTATACACAAGTGCTGCATGAATTGAAGAGTCCTAAATGCCACAGTCCGAAGGCACAACTAATCGCTGAAGTAAATGAGAGCTTTGAGAGAATCAGAGTCTAAGTAGAGGAGTGTACAATCTGGCTACCATGCAGCCGTGTCGGTTCCTGCAGTGAAGAAATATTGAGGATTTAATTAGACGTAGGGATGTGTGTAAGTAGGCTCGTCGGCAGGATGGGCGAATTGGAAGGCTGCGTACCCTCACTTGTACTGTAGTTTACTAGCCAGGGTGGACAAAGTCCAAGAGCTAGACGTTTAACATGGTTAATTTTCTGGAGAGGTGAGCCTGGTTTCAGATATATAAAGTACTCCGTAGTTTATAGTGATATATGTAGCCCGGTGGTTTATATAGACTTGTTGATACTAACAGTGATTTTTTGGAGAAGTGAGCCTGGTTGATATATACTGTTAGTAGATCATTGACAGAGTGATTATTGAAATGAATTAGAATTGAAGACAAAACTTCACTTCAGAGCTCCTTTTCTACCCCAGGCTATATGACTCACGGATGTGAGAGCTTGAGAACCAAGCAATCATGCATTAATAGCATAACGTTCTTGAGCCTCCCTACTGTTCACTTTGGAATTAATTTCAAGCATTTGTTAGAGGATCGGAGGAATCATAGAAAATTTTCTCTAACTTCAGATGGGTCAAGCAAGAGGGTTGGAGAGTTGGATTCTACAGTGTAAGGGTGTGGTTTAGCAAGGTATGAACCCTTTACAGCCCACGCAACCACATTGTGGTTGTAGAGGCATGTTTTTGCAACCTACTGTAAGATCTATTCCAAAGCAAGCATCAATGTTTGAAGTTCATATGTCGAGCTTAGTCTTACGCACACACTTCCAAAATAAAATTCTGATTTGGAGTTGTAAAGCTATCAAAACCTAAATCTCCACAACACCAAAATACTGCAAATACCTCAAAATACAACAAATACTTACAAATATAACACATGTACTATGCGGTAAATATTCTTGTGTTTGGAAATCTCTAATCTCTTATCATCTTTTATTTTTTGGATCGTGTTCTCTTGTTCATATTCTATTAGCGTATGTATTTTGATCTTGATCAATGTACCAACTCCTTTCATATTTATACGTATAAATTTTGTCCTAAATCGTATATGGATAAGTCACTCACACTTATAGAACTCACAATAATTATGTGTGAGTCCGTTCTTGACATGAAAGATTGCAACAGGTGTTGATATAGGTCATTGCTGAATTGCTTCACTTTCATTTTTGATAATTTAACCCAATTCAATACATATGGACGGAACTAGAAATATGGTGGTAACAAGTTGGTGTACCTTAGGTGTCCCAACTACTACCACGCAAATAACCTAAACTTGACCATTTGTAATCCCCAAAAAACATTATACTAACCACTTGTCATTCAATCTAAAAGTTTCTTCTAGTGCACGAGCAGAAATGGGGTGTTTACAATGCAATTCAAGATGCATTTTGTGTTGGAAAGACCATCACCTACATAGCACAGTTAAGGTATAACTAACTTTTCATTTTTAAACTTCATGAATATAAATTACATTTTATTTGCAATATTTATGTTTATTTATATTTATAAATTTTATTGGTCTATCAACAAAAAATAGCCCCAATTCAATTTTCAAAATATTCCACAATAGAATTACCCTGGTGAAACCTTATCAATTCCTCTCATTTTAAAATATATTATATTTTTTCGTATTTTTCTCATATAATTTATTGTTAAACCAATTTATCCTGAGTTTTTAATAATTATGTAAATAAAAATGAATTTTATAAGAGTTTTCAACGTTTTTTCTTGTAAAACTCTTTATAATTACAAAATGCTTAAAATAGTATGAAATTTTAGGAAAAATGAAAATAATAGTAATGAACAACAAGGTGTTGGTGGCATGTTTCTTAAGCTTTAGTTACATAAAAATAAATTTGATATAAATACGTTTTCTGCACTGCATATTGGAATTTTAGAGTTTTGAGCTTTAAAGTGCTGTAAAAAAACACAATTTCAACAATTATGAAGAATGGTAAATTAGACTAGAAAGTAGAAAATAACCCCCACACTTTCTCAGTTGAGATTGTTTTTATTTGAAATTAGGAACTAGGTGAAAATCAACATTTAACTAAACAAACAATCAAACATGGCCCCATAGGGCTCCTTGCACACTTAGGATTAAAGAGGAGGATCTTGTACCCAACTTGTATGTTTATTTTTATACCAACTTTTAGAGCTTTCTTTGTTAGCATCTAAAAAGGAATAATGTTCAAAGTCGTGTATTATAAAGTATTAATTCAATCATAAAGAAAAAATATGTGTGTTTTACAATTTGAGAAATTTAATACTATATTGAAGAATTGATATGAAACTTTAAGAAAAGAGTTCAAGAAAAATAAACTTGACTTTTCTCTTTTAAAAAATGCATGACCTGAACGGAGGCACAAGATGAAAGAAAAAACCAAATTGTTAATAAATGTAACTTGGAATTAGAACATGCCAATGTAAGTGGAAAATATTTAATTGGGAAGCACTCTATACTCAATTCAAGTTTTTGGTATTGAAAATTGTAAAAGTTGTAAAAATTCTAGAATATTATAGGACATCCTTAAATATTCTTGGAATATTTCATCCAAATTGTCTAATATATTTGACACTTGTTTAATTAAACAATTGATGTAACTAGACTTGTAATACAATTTCAAGGACATGACCACTTTGTTGTACTTTCACTTATTTGTACACTAGCATTGCATGATTCAACTTTGACAGATGTAAATATCTTTTCATTTTTAGGCTCAACTTTTCATATTCTACTTCATTGGGCATTTGGGCCTTCTCTTTTATTTTCAAGTAAGACATAGGGTCCATTCAAGCTAATACGAGCGAAGGGTGCCTCGGTTTGAGTGCATTGGAGAGTCGTTAGAGACAAAAAAGTCATGATTTTCATTCAAAGAACAATTTATTAATGTATTGATTTTATTTTTCATTCACGTAATCATTGTTCTCATTCGATTGTCCCAAAATTTCTACCAAAAAAGTGTTATTTATCATTTAGAAAAGTCCTTAATGAGTCATTAAAACGACCGATGACAGAGCTATTTTAGTGCTTTTAATTCCTAAATTTTTACAATATTGCTTTCATCTTGTACTGTCTATGTGTTTTATATACATGTTGCAAACATTGACATATCACTTTCTTTTCTAATAACAATTTAAATCAAACATCACATTGAAAATGCCTCCAAAAAAAACACTGAAAAGCATAGCTGACAACTTAACTGGTTCGTATTAGCTTGAATGGATCCCACAACATTCTCGTATCTAGTATGCCCTTATTAGCTTAGGTGATCACTTTTTTTGTCACTGTAAGTGCGTCAAAGTGTAATAGTATAAAATCTGTGTGAAATAAGAGTTTGCATTGTGAAAAACAGTGAGTGTTGTGCCCCTGCCACCTCCCCTTTGTCCTAGTGAAATTCACTTGTGTATATGAATGGGACATTACTTCCTTACTGGCAACAAAACACGACTGTCTTGCCAACATTGCACATGCCACACACTCATAATGTTAGCTTACAAACTTTGTTGCGGGTTTCAACACTCCTGCCATGACTTTCACACTTAGGTTCCACAAGACAACTATGCATATCATTTGATGATCTGAACAAAATTTCCACAAATGTTGAAGTGCCTGGTGATAGCACTACTTGCCACTGACACTACTTGTCTTTAGTTGATGCTCAACTCCCCACTAGGCCCTACGGGACTCACAATGTGGAACTTATTACTTGAGGTACTTGAGAGACCGGAATGGAACAAATAGACGCTTTACTCACGCAGCCCTCTCAGAGACCAGAGTTCTAATTCTTTTTGACATTAGGTTCTTTAGCAATTAGTGAAGTCCACCCTTTTCAAAAGTATCACTGTAGAAGCTTTAACATTAAATACAATGTCTCACCACTCAATCTTTAACTAAAAAGGCCATATTCGTTACATTGAGACTTTTTGCAGTCTCATTTTTATCTTCGACTCGAAGATAAACCGTTTTATCTCCTTACTAGTAGTTTTTTTTAAATATTTAACAACACAAAATTTTGGAATTTCATTATAGAATCACTATTTGAGTATTAAATTTTTTTTGGTTTCAATTATTATTTTGTAAATGAATTTTTGAATAACTGGCATTCTGTCTCAAAATCTGCGAAAAGTCTCAATATAACGAATATGACCATTAAAGACGATGTAGACTTGCCCATGATTCCGAATCTCCTACAGTGATTCAGAAATAGTGGCCAAGATTCTGAGGTCAACAATAGAAGGGCTAAAGAACCTTACGGACCCAGTATGTTTCTACAACTTCTTCAAGTGCTACTCTTGCATTCTTCAATGTTTCTAGTCTCTTCCTTTTCTGCTTGCTAATAAGACCCCCTTGTTTCTCTACCAAAGTTTCCAAATCTGCCATCTCTTGCGCCCAACGCAGGAATACTGAAGGATTCTCTTTGGATAACACCTCTACGTCAATCAACGTTGATTTCATCGATTCCAGAATGTTTTTCTTGTGGTAGAATTCCCCTTTCTTCTCAAGATGGCTTGCCTCCTCGGATTCCAAACGGCTCACTTCCTGGCCCAGAAAATGAAGAAACGAAGTCTCGCCGGAGAACTGATCTCGCTTGACCATCTCTTGCTTGAAACGTGAGAGCTCCTGCACTCGTTCCAAAATCCGAACATGTCCTTCACCTCCACAAGACCAAATTATGTGCTTTTCTTGAACAGCCTGCTTTGAGTCAGACTCCGAGTCCATTAGTTCCTTCCTCGATTTCTTGTTTGGTTTCTGCTTGGAGTCCTCTTTTCTCTCCTCTTCGACTACATTGTCATCCGCCGTCTCTGGACTGAATGGTCGTATGGATGACTTTGTATTGCAAAAACTGATTTGTGAACCCCACTCAATATCTGTAGCGTTGCTCACCATTTCTATTCTCTCTTCTGGAAGACACCTTGCTGGATCCTGTACTGTAAGTGCCTCCGAAGAACCTTTGACAAAATGGGTAGCACTGTCAGTAGAACTACCCCCAACAGACTCTTCATTCAAACCAAAGCTTTCCTCCAAACCAGAGGTTTCCTGCTTCATCCTTTGAAGTGGAGCCACGTCATCCATGAGCTGAATCCCTGGCAATTGGGATTCCTGCTTTGAGCTCGGACAATCGACTTTTATATCCTCTTCAACTTTGTCAATTGTGGTCCAAATAGTACTCTCAGCTGCAGACACCTTTGAAAACTGTGGAGATGGTTCCAGAATATCATGAGATTTCGTTGTGTCTTCTGCTTTCTCAAAGACTTCATTTCCGGCATTGACTGGAATTAATCAATCCCCCGTCTCTGGACTCAATGATTTTGTACAACCACTGCTTTGTGTGTAGAGAATCCTCTGCAATTAGTCAGAAATAGATGAAAATACAAGTTGCTAACCTGGACTACTTATGGACAGTGCAAAGCCTGCTCCACTACTAAACTAATGATTAGGCTGTCTTAACAGCTTGAACTAATTGGCAGTTAGCGCCACTAACATAATCTAACTGACGCTATTCAGTTAGCGCCACTAACATAATCTAACTGACGCTATTTAGTTAGCCAGGTACTAATGTACCGCTTGTCCTTCGGCATGACAGCGGGTGGATGGATGAGGGTCATCCAGTGGTCATTAGTCTCAACACCCTCCCTTGCTCTGGACTGTGCTGTTTTTCCTTCAGTCTTCAGAGCGCTACTGTTTTTCCTGCGATGGCGCTGATGGACCAGGAATCGATGAGGATCTTTTGCTCCTTTTTTGCTGAGGAGTTGTCTTTGTCACAGGCTCTTCTCGTTAGCCTCTGGACCTTGTGCATTTTGGTGAGGAAGCTTGCAGATGCTTCGGCTTCTGTGCTTCAACGGTGTTTCTTGACATCTTTGAACGATAATGAAGTTGAGGAGCAAAGTGATGCGGTTCCAGGTGATGCTTCCCCTGGTCTTTCAGCTTGTCCGCAATCTACTTCGATGTTTGAGGTATCTCCTGGTGGGTACTTGATTCCTGCACTGCTTGATAGCATTGTTCGTGGCAGAGTCTGGGAGGCGTTGATGAGGCAGCCTTCGATTCCGTTACTTCTACAACTTCGCCGCGTGAGTACTTCATGGAACAGATTCGTGATTTCTACACTTGAGTGGAACACTTGGACTTTTGTTAGACTGGACTCCTTGGGTTACTGTAGATATACTGCTGCTAGCAGGTTTCTCTATCACCCCTTTTCTATACGATTCAGTAGAGAGTTAGAAAACTACAGGTTTCTGGTTTCTGAGGACATGGAGGAGTTAGCTAGCAGGGTTAGATTTTTCAGACTGAGAGATGGAATTTTCCCGTCCTATGTTTATCCCGATGAGTGTCCTCCTGATGTTAACCTCTGTCCTGAGTACTATGGATTGTAGAAAGTGGACAGAGGAGACTCTTGGTTTACTGTTATCAAATCAATAAAGTTGTCGACTTTTGTGCATCAATTCTTACTAGACCTAATTGACTTCTCAGACGTTCAAATGCTGTTCTCCCTAATGCCTTTGTTAGGATATCTGCCAGTTGTTCGTCAGTAGGAGTGTACTCTAAGTTAACCTCCCCTGACAAGACTTTCTCTCTGATAAAATGATGCTTTACCTCTATATGTTTCGTGCGCCCGTGATAGACAGGGTTGTGGGCCAAATTTAAGCTCCCTTGATTGTCGCCATAAATTGTGGTGGGAGTTCTTCCGTCTTGAGTCTTGAGTTCACAGAATAGTCTTCGTAACCATATGGCTTCTTTCTTTCCTTCAGTGAGGGCCATGTACTCTGATTCGGTGGACGAGAGTGCAACAGTGGGTTGTTTCTTACTGTTCCAGGTAATGGGCGTGCTTCCTAGCATGAACAAATATCCTGTTGTAGATTTTCTATCGTGGGTATCACCTGCCCAATCGGCGTCGGTGTATCCGTAAAGGTCAGCTTCCTCCCCTCGCCGATATAAGAGGGCAAAATCTACAGTGCCCTGTAGGTATCTATAGAGATGTTTAACTGCAGCAGCGTGCGGTTCTTGGGGATTATTCATAAAGCGACTTACTATACTGACTGCATAGGCTATATCAGGCCGGGTATGGGAAAGAAAGATTAGTTTACCGACCATTTGCTGGTAACGGATGGGATCTGCTGAGGGTGCCTGCATATCAGGGTCAAGCTTTAACTTTTCCATCATTGGAGTAGTGGCCGGTCGGCAGTTGTCAAGGCCTGAGTCTACGAGCATGGTTCTAATATACTGCCGCTGGGTAACTGCAATGCCTTCGGTCAGAAAAAGAAACTCGAGTCCTAACGAGTAGGACAGGATTCCTAAATCTGTCATTTCGAATTCTCTTTGTATCTCAGTGCGTATGGATTGGATGTATTCAGCATCGTCACCCGTGAGATAAACGTCATCTACGTAGAGTATTAGTAAGGTAAGTTTGCCGGCTCGATCATGATAGTACAAATTTGAGTCAGCTGTGGACTTGCTAAGACCTTGACTTAATAAGTATGAGTCCACTCTACTGTACCAGGCCCTTGGAGCCTGCTTGAGCCCGTATAGGGCCTTCTTAAGCTTACATGCGAAGTTTTTGTCTGGGGTAAGGTCAAAACCCGGGGGTGGGGAGACATAAATGTCTTCCTCAATTGTCCCATTTAGAAATGCAGTTTTTACGTCTAGGTGAAAGGTTTTCCAGTCTTGATGACCGGCGAGGGCTACTAAACTGCGCAAAGTATTCCACTTAACGACTGGGGCAAAGGTTTCTGTATAATCTTGGCCCTCTTTCTGTTGGAATCCTCTCGCTACCAAGCGTGCTTTAAGTTTAGCAGGGGAACCATCCGCATTCATTTTTACGCGGTATACCCATTTTGTGCTAATAGCCTTTCTGTCAGAGGGTAATGGTACTATATCCCAGGTATTATTTTTATAGATCGAGGCTAGTTCGCTATTCATGGCTTCACGCCACCCAGGATGATCTAAGGCGGATTGTATGTTGTCAGGCAGGCTGATGATTGGAACAATCTCGGCAGCATGTAGATGATAGTCATGCAATCGAGATGGAATCTTACTAATGCGGCCGCTTCTAGTTGTGTCACCTGCAGGAATCTGGACAGTTTTCTGTCGACGTTGGTAGGTTCGAGACGGGACCTGTGCATGTCGGGAGCTATCTGGCTCAATGGGGACTTGGACTGAGAAGTCATCAATCGGAATAGCATGTGGTTGGGTTTGAGAGAACCTGAGTGGTACCGTAGTTGTGTCGTCGATGTTCTGGCCGGCACTGTTGTCATGGTCTGCAGGCTCCTGTAGCAATGTTGGCGTGGTCGAAACTGACTGTTGAGGTGGCCTGTCGGACAGAAACGGCGTGGATCCACCGGCTGGCGTGGTCACAGCTGGCTGGGAGTATGCGTGTTGGCTGTAAAGATCAGGCATGGGCCGGTCTATCAGTTCCTTCGAATGGTCCTTGCCTTCAGAGATCATCGTCAGTGGATAGGATGACTTGTCAAACTTTACGTCTTTGGATATCAGGATCTTTCTGGTGCTTTGGTGGTAATTGCGAAAGCCTGTGGACTCTGTATCGTATCCAAGAAAAACACACTCCAACGCTCGGGGCGACCATTTCTTGCGCGAGGGTGTTGTGTCAAGCACAAAAGTTCTGCAGCCGAAAGCCTTGAGGTGCGCCGCTGAGGGTACAGACCCCGTAAGTCTTGCATAGGGAGTGTCGCCGCTGTTAGCCCTGGTAGAGGTCCTGTTGATCAAGTAGTTTGCAGTGGAAACTGCTTCACTCCAAAGATGCGCTGGGAGGCCGCTTTCAATTGCCATGCTGCGCGCTTTCTCTAAGAGACTCTTGTTCTTTCGTTCTGCCACACCGTTTTGATGCGGGGTGTGGGCCTGGGTAAACTGCCTGACAATACCCGATTCTGCACAAAATTGTGCAAAGTCTTGTGAAGTATATTCGCCTCCTCTGTTGGAGCGAATGGCCTTGATCCTGGAATCGTGCTGGAGCTCTACCATACACTTAAAATGCTTGAATTTTGTCAAAGTGTCTTTTTTATGCTTCAAAAAATAGATCCAAGTAAAACGGCTGAAGTCATCGGTTAATGTTAGTATGTACCTTGATCCCGAAGATGAGGGAGTGGACAGAGGTCCACACAGATCGGTATGGATCAGGTGAAGCGGACGAGTTGTGCGAGTGGCACCGGAGTTGCTGTGTGTGGATCTCTTGGTGGCCGATGCAGGAATTCGCGACCTGCACTGTTTGCCTTCTTGACAGGCAGAACATACTGGGCTTGAGAGTTCGAGTTGAGGTAGGCCCGTAGCTTTCTTCTTTGTGGCCATGTAGACAAGTGTTTTGTAATTTGTGTGGCCAAGCCGGCGGTGCCAAAGAACCAGGGATTGTTCCTTTGTTGAGTCATGATCTTGAGCCTGTGAGTTACTGGGAGATATCACACTATTGAGTGAGGTCTCTGGGGGCCTGAATTTGTACAGGCCGTTGCGCTTGTCTCTGGGACCTGAAGTGACAATGTGACTAGCACTAGGCATAGGAAAGTTTCTCAAAATCCAGACTTGATTTGAGTCAAACAGTACCTTGAATTTTTCTTTGCT
This sequence comes from Pohlia nutans, assembly GCA_022496805.1. NCBI lineage: Eukaryota > Viridiplantae > Streptophyta > Bryopsida > Bryales > Mniaceae > Pohlia > Pohlia nutans. The sequence continues at coordinate 10,566,485 of CM040097.1, forward strand.
ATCGGTAATGGTTCCGACTGACAGTAAGTTTTTAGTAATACCAGGCACATAAAGAACACTTTCAAACTTTATTTCACCGGAACCAGTGGATATTCCCACTTTTCCTTTGCCAGCTACATTCAACGACTCCCCTCCTGCAGTGTTAACTTTCAACCTGCTGCCCAATTCTACTTCGCTGAGAGACTGCTTGTTGCCGGTGACGTGTTTAGAGGCGCCGCTGTCCACGTACCAGTTAGTGTCGATCGGCAGTGTGGTGTTGTCCACCAAATTCAGTTCGATCATGTTGGCTGCTACTTCGGTGTCGGAATCGGAAGAGTCAGAGTCTTCACTGCTTCCGAAGTTGTTGATGAGGTTGACAGATGTCCGCTCCTTGCGTTCCGCCCTCCTTCTTTTGAGCTCCGCTGCCAGCTCAGGACATTGGCGCATCCAATGGTCCTTACTCCCGCAGAAGTGGCACTCTCCGGTCTTCTTGGGCTTCTGGCGACCGTCCTCCTTCCGGTTGGTGAAGACTTTCTTCGTGCTCCCCTTGACCAACAGTGCTTCACTGTCACTGCGTTTGCCCTTGATTTCTCTGCGGAGGTCATCCTGCATTAGGATACTTGTAAGCTCGGCTACGGTTGGCAATGCCGGGCGATACATGAGTGTATTCACCAAGCCTTCATAGCTTTCAGGAAGAGCCATGAGTACGTGCTCAACCACTTCCGCATCTGTCACTCTTTCTCCGACACAGGCTAGCTCATTGATGAGCTCCTTCAAGTGCTGCAAAAATTCAGACATTGAAGAATTTTCTTCCATTTTCAGATTGGTTAGTTTCCGTTTCAGCATGAGTTTTCTAGAGTTGGTACTGCTAGCATAGAGGTTCTTGAGAGTCTCCCAACACTCATCTGGTTCAGTAATGTTTGCAATATAGGGGATCACATGATCACGTACAGAAAGAGCTATCATGGTTAGTGCTTTGCTTTTCTGGACTTGCAAGGCTGCAATGTCAACTGGGTTAGTGGGAGCTACCGTTCCTGCTGGGGGTTCTACAAGTTTCCAGGTATCCTCCCTGCTCATCAAGTTTCTCATCTTGAAACTCCAAACACTATAGTTTGGGTTTCCATCCAACTTGGAGCCATCTCCAATGGAGGTATCTCTAAATGCCATCTTGGCCTAGCTTGGAAACTTCTGCAACCCTTGCTATGGAAAATCTCACCACTTGTCTATTTCTACTGACTAGTTCTTATGGCTCTAAACTATTCTATAATAGTTAGCTCAGCCAAAAACTCTCAGACCAGGCTCTGATACCATGTAGAGAATCCTCTGCAATTAGTCAGAAATAGATGAAAATACAAGTTGCTAACCTGGACTACTTATGGACAGTGCAAAGCTTGCTCCACTACTAAACTAATGATTAGGCTGTCTTAACAGCTTGAACTAATTGGCAGTTAGCGCCACTAACATAATCTAACTGACGCTATTCAGTTAGCGCCACTAACATAATCTAACTGACGCTATTTAGTTAGCCAGGTACTAATGTACCGCTTGTCCTTCGGCATGACAGCGGGTGGATGGATGGATGAGGGTCATCCAGTGGTCATTAGTCTCAACATTGTGAACCCCGGGACTCAATATTTGCAGCGCTGCTGCTCAGGCTTGTACTTACAGCCATGTCCACGTCTATAATCTCCTCATTTTCTTCTTCAAGAAAAATCCCTAGATCCTGTACGTGCAAGTTCCTCCACAGAAGCTTCGACTAGTTGGAAGTTCTCCAAGTTCTCCAAGTTCGTTTCTTGTAACGCCGACTTTAGAGTCTCCAAAGTCTTCATCTTCTTCTTGCCAGGCTTCTCCTTGTCCTTCAGTTTCTCAAGACGGGCCACTTCAACAGCCACCACTTGTTGCAATGGGGTCACCTGAGACGCACGAGCTTTGCGTATTGCCTGCTTGAGAGATTTGAGATGGACCAGAATCTCTAGTAATTGCTTTGGGCTGGTGAACTCCTCTTTTATCTCCTCTTCAAGTTTTTCAAGTGTGGAGATAGTTCCAGCAGACTCATCAGATAGCCCTAGACTAGTATCAAGTGTTAAGTGAGATTTAGTTGTATCTTCTCTCTCAGGAACTAAGACTTTTTTTGGATTGACTTGGGATACTAGATCCGTGCCCTCCAGTTTTGTCTCTGGACTCAACAATGGTACTAGGGCGGTCTCTGGACTCAACGGAGGTACTGGGGTGGTCTCTGGACTCAACGCCGGTAGGATGCATTCTATACAACCAATGCTTTGTGAATTACACTTCACGTCTGTAGAGTTGCTCAGGCTTGCCATGAACATCTCTATAATCTTGGCGTGTTCTTCATTAAAGGAACCTCCTAGATCCTCTGCAGGTGCCTCCAAAGTCTTCATCTTCTTCTTGCCAAGTGGCAGCTTCTCCAGACGCGTTACTTCATCGGCTACCACTTCTTGAAATGAGGTCTCCTCAGATGCACCAGCTTTGCAGACTGCCTTCTCTTTGAGAGACTGGAGCTGGGCCAGCACGGTACTACTCATTCCTAGCGGCTCACGTACATTCAAAGAGCTTGCAGGTGGCTCCTCAATCCTGCATGACATCAGCCACTCCTAATCAGGATTCTGGCGCGCAATGTAAACACGCATATTAGATCAGCAAATTCACATCAAATCAAGCCCATTGCATATGAATGCCCACCAGTGAGCCTACGTTGAGTCAAACACTCTAACCTCTCTATCAATTATGAGCTCCTCTAAATTTACATTCTAGAATTCTCTGTACACCTGCTACACTACCATTGGTTGCCAAACTATGACATACTGAAAAAGTTGGAGCCCCGGGTGCTAAGATTAAAGAGGCATGTCGTGTCGACTACGCCAGCATCCTGTCACCTTTCGACGCTCCGACTTGTAAATGAAAGGACTGAAGGTCTTAAACCTAGAAATGAACTGACACTCACTAGAATGAATGATATTTCCGAACCGTTTGGCATTCAGATAAGAATCTTCAACTTTCCATGGAGTATGAAGTGCAATACATGCTGCAGTGGTTTTATTCCAACACATGATATCCTTGTAGACTTATACTCTAGAAAGGTGATTTTTACAAGGAGATGGTGGATTGATGACCTGACTTGAAATATGAAGGTGTCAGCTTGGCGTAGTATAAACTCTTTTGGGCCATCAACTCGGCGAATCAGGTACCCTGGAAAATGTTCGCGATGGAAAGGAAAACGCTCCACAAGTCTGAGCCCACTCAGTCGGGCTTGTTCTTCAAGCTTCCACGAATCATAGAAAGGCTGCAGCTTAAGCGAGACATGGACTTGCCCTCGAGGTAGACTTAACATGGCTCTTGCATTTGCAAAGAAAACTCGCATGAGCTCCTGATTCCTCCTGACAATGACAAATATAAACATGCATGCACTATTTCAGTCATGCATAAACACTGTGCATTAATACATGTTAATTAACTCGAAGAGTGAATACATGTAAGGACAAGATCACTTGAGAGTCAGTACCTCATGTACGTCACAAGCCTAGAATTGCTCCTGTACAGATGTGTAGTCCAATGAATATTACCCACCAATGTTGTGCTAATTAAACTGGTTCGATGTGCACACTGTAAGCTGAATAGATTAGCATCAGAAAGTCGATAAAATCTGGCAAGTGATGTTGCCCAGGTAACCAAACAGCAAGAGGGAAGAATATCACTTACTTCACCGAACGTGCATAATCTTCACGCCTCAAAACGGCAGCACGGGGGAAATTGAAAATGATGCGATGAAAGTTCGACATTTGAAAGTCGCAGAGACGGTTTCTCTGTTGTGACATAGCCATCTTGCGGGCATCAAATTCATGAAGTACCAGTGCACCGCGCTGAGACAAGTTCAACGTGTTCAACTCGGCCTCCTTCCCATACTTCTTCAGTAATTCACCTGCTCCAAATTCGATTTCCAACTGGATTATCTGAAAAGGTGAACACGCCTAACAACCAAGAGTAACACACTAACACTGACTGTAAAAGAGTCAACGGTGGATACATTTTATTACACCTTCAGTAGCATCGCGGATGGAGCAGTAATGTTCACATATGTCAACAAGTTCACTGAAAACTCAATTTGGCTGTGTACAAGCTAACTTGATTAGAGTTCAATATTGTCACCAATGAGAGTGTTCGAAATGATAACAACAAAATGACCTACAGGTAGCGGAGTTCAATATGTGACGTACCTCTTGAATCCAGGGATGTGGCAACCATGTTAGTGGCAGTACCAAATGCTATGGCTTGACATGAAGAGAAGGAGAAATCTCCCTCCCCAACTAATAAAATCCGCTGCTGGTTGGAATACCGTGATCTCCACTTTGGTTCAAGCATCTGCCCATCTCTTGCTTTTAATGACCGTTGAGTCTTCATCTTTGGAGTACGAGTAGGAGCAATAGAGAAGCCCCCAGCCGTACTGCGGAAGCTGGGACTTACTGTTGAAGACTTAGGTATAATTCTGTGCGCACAAGGGAAATGAACCTCAATAAATTGTCGTAAGAAATATGAGGTCCCGCCAAGGTTCATAGAATATTAAAAGTATAATTAGTCACTTGATGCATAGACTCCACTCTGTACATAATTGACTCTTTGCAATCCATGAATTGAACAGCATACACTCGTGAACAGCCCCTTTTTATGTCACGCCAATGTGATTATCGAGAACATGACGAGTACGTGGAGGTCATTCCTCATTTACATGAGTACATGACTGTACACAACATCCATTATTCCATCAACCTACCAGAATTTGATATCAAAGAGTGTGATAATATGGAGTTAAGAGTGTTATCGGCAGGCTAAGGCACCTGTCAATTCGTCGATCATATTTACCAGTGGATGGAAATGGATAGTTGCTTCCATGCCAGCCGGTGACTGCATTTGCGAGCAAACTCTGGACACAAACTTTGCACAATCAGAATGAACGAAGAGTTGCTTTTACAAGCACGAAGGTGGTCTCATGTGCACTCCATTATCACTCACTCAATTACTAACATGAAACAACTTTACTAGAGAGATGTACAGATTAAAGTGCCACTGAAAGACGGAGAAAGAAAATTTTAAACCCTCGTGACCAATACAAAACACAATATAACTGACCTAGTTAGTGTGGACACCTGAAGTGAAGCTTTTCATACTCGTCGAAACCACAGACTGCTTGCCTCCTTGACTTCAGCGTCAGTCTCGCCAAAGACGACCTAGATCACCTGGGTTCATCAAACTGTAGATCTATACAAAATGCAGAATCATCTGTACAGAATACTTACTAACTACGCCATTGACTGCAAACAATCATGCCTAATTCGAAGGCAATCATCGACCTGCACAACGAACCTTGCCACAAATTAGAATCTGAAAGCTTTTACCCACATACATCACTGAAAACCCTTGTGACTGAGCCTCAGCGAAGAAATGAACCCTCTCTCACTTTATACCGACGGTCTTCTTACACTTAAATGAACTTGCTGCTGGTGCAAAACTACCCCACTGTAAGTGAACAACTAAGATCTATTCCTATACACAAGTGCTGCATGAATTGAAGTCCTAAAAGCCCAGTCCAAAGGCACAACTGATCGCTGAAGTGAATGAGAGCTTTGAGAGAATCAGAGTCTAAGTAGAGGAGTGTACAATCTGGCTACCATGCAGCCGTGTCGGTTCCTGCAGTGAAGAAATATTGAGGGTTTAATTAGACGTAGGGATGTCTGTACGTAGGCTCGTCGGCAGGATGGGCGAATTGGAAGGCTGCGTACCCTCACTTGTACTGTAGTATACTAGCCAGGGTGGACAAAGTCTAAGAGCTAGACGTTTAACATGGTTAATTTTCTGGAGAAGTGAGCCTGGTTTCAGATATATAAAGTACTCCGTAGTTTATATTGATATATGTAGCCCGGTGGTTTATATAGACTTGTTGATATAGTGATTTTTTGGAGAAGTGAGCCTGGTTGATATATACTGTTAGTAGATTGTTAGTAGATCATTGACAGAGTGATTATTGAAATGAATTAAAACTGATGACAAAACTTCACTTCAGAGCTCCTTTTCTACCCCAGGCTATATGACTCACGGATGTGAGAGCTTGAGAACCAAGCAATCAATCATGCATTAATAGCATAACATTCTTGAGCCTCCCTACTGTTCACTTTGGAATTAATTTCAAGCATTTGTTAGAGGATCGGAGGAATCATAGAAAATTTTCTCTAACTTCAGATGGGTCAAGCAAGAGGGTTGGAGAGTTGGATTCTACAGTGTAAGGGTGTGGTTTAGCAAGGTATTAACCATTTACAACCCACGCAACCACATTGTGGTTGTAGAGGCATGTTTTGGCAACCTACCGTAAGATCTATTCCAAAGTCCAAACCAAGCATCAATGTTTGAAGTTCAGATGTGGAGCTTCGTCTCACGCACACACTTCCAAAATAAAATTCTGATTTGGAGTTGTGAAGCTATCAAAACGTAAATCTACACAACACCAAAATACTGCAAATACCTCAAAATACAACAAATACTTACAAATATAGCACATGTACTATGTGGTAATTATTCTTGTGTTTGGAAATCTCTTATCATCTTTTATTTTTTGGATCGTGTTCTCTTGTTCATATTCTATTAGCGTATGTATTTTGATCTTGATCAATGTACCAACTCCTTTCATATTTATACGTATAAATTTTGTCCTAAATCGTATATGGATAAGTCACTCACACTTATAAAACTCACAATAATTATGTGTGAGTCCGTTTTTGACATGAAAGATTGCAACAGGTGTTGATATAGGTCATTGCTGAATTGCTTCACTTTCATTTTTGATAATTTACCCGCGGAGGTCACTCCATTGTCAAGTTGAACACCACGTGCGTTCAAAGTTTGCTACCCCTATCTTATATGCCATAAATAATTTTAAAAATTATGATATTTTATCTACATATACGTAACCATTGATAACATCTTTTGTATATTTTTTTGAAATTTTTAGTCATCTTCGTTTTTTTTAGTAATTGTTTTAGTTCATTTCTACGTCATTCTAGTTAGAAACGGTATGTTTTATAAAAAAAAGAAAGATCATCAAATTTGGTTATCTTTTTTTACTATGTAATAGATATTGAGTATATCTACTCATGAAAAAAAATTGATAAAATTTTGACCCATTTTGGTGATGCAACTTAGAAAACTTAGATTTATTTTGAACGCACGTGGTTTTCAACTTGACAATGAAGTGACCTCCCTGGGATAATTCAACCCAATTCAATACATATGGACGGAACTAGAAATATGGTGGTACAAGTTGGTGTACCTTAGGTGTCCCAACTACTACCATGCAAATAACCTAAACTTTACCATTTGTAATCCCCAAAAAACATTATACTAACCACTTGTCATTCAATCTAAAAGTTTCTACTAGTGCACGAGCAGAAATGGGGTGTTTACAATGCAATTCAAGATGCATTTTGTGTTGGAAAGACCATCACCTATATGGCACAATTAAGGTATAACTAACTTTTCATTTTTAAACTTCATGAATATAAATTACATTTTATTTGCAATATTTATGTTTATTTATATTTATAAATCTTATTGGTCTATCAACAAAAAATAGCCCCAATTCAATTTTCAAAATATTCCACAATAGAGTTACCCTGGTGAAAACCTCATCAATTCCGTATTTTTCTCATATAATTTATTGTTAAACCAATTTATCCTGATTATTTTCATAATTGTGTAAATAAAAATGAATTTTATAAGATTTTTCAACGTTTTTTCTTGTAAAACTCATTGTAATTACAAAATGCTTAAAATAGTATGAAATTTTAGGAAAAATGAAAATAATAGTAATGAACAACAAGGTGTTGGTGGCATGTTTCTTAAGCTTTAGTTACATAAAAATAAATTTGATATAAATACGTTTTCTGCACTGTATATTGGAATTTTAGGGTTTTGAGCTTTAAATTGCTGTAAAAAAACACAATTTCAACAATTATGAAGAATGGTAAATTAGACTAGAAAGTAGAAAATAACCCCCACACTTTCTCAGTTGAGACTTTTTTTATTTGAAATTAGGAACTAGGTGAAAATCAACATTTCACTAAACAAACAATCAAACATGGCCCTAGAAGGCTCCATGCACACTTAGGATTAATGAGGAGGATCTTGTACCCAACTTGTATGTTTATTTTTAGCTCAACTTTTAGAGCTTTCTTTGTTAGCATCTCAAAACTGTCAAAAAGGCATAATGTTCAAAACAAGGCATAATGTTCAAAGTCGTGTATTATAAAGTATTAATTCAATCATAAAGAAAAAATATGTGTGTTTTACAATTTGAGAACTTTAATACTATATTGAAGAATTGATATGAAACTTTAAGAAAAGAGTTCAAAAAAAATAAACTTGAATTTTCTCCTTTAAAAAATGCATGACCTGAACGGAGGCACAAGATGAAAGAAAAAACCAAATTGTTAATAAATGTAACTTGGAATTAGAACATGCCAATGTAAGTGGAAAATATTTAATTGGGAAGCACTCTATACTCAATTCAAGTTTTTGGTATTGAAAATTGTAAAAGTTGTAAAAATTCTAGAATATTATAGGATATCCTTAAATATTCTGGAACATTTCATCCAAATTGTCTAATATATTTGATACTTGTTTAATTAAACAATTGATGTAACTAGACTTGTAATACAATTTCAAGGACATGACCACTTTGTTGTACTTTCACTTATTTGTACACTAGCATTGCATGATTCAACTTTGACAAACGTAAATATCTTTTCATTTTTAGGCTCAACTTTTTATATTCTACATCATTGGGCATTTGGGCCTTCTTTTTTATTTTCAAATAAGACATAGGGTCCATTCAAGCTAATACGAGCGAAGGGTGCCTTGGTTTGATTGCTTTGGAGAGTCATTTAGAGAGTCGCTAGAGACAAGAAAGTCATGATTTTCATTCAAAGAACAATTTATTAATGTATTGATTTTATTTTTCATTCACGTAATCATTGTTCTCATTCGATTGTCCCAAAATTTCTACCAAAAAAGTGTTATTTATCATTTAGAAAAGTCCTTAATGAGTCATTAAAACGACCGATGACAGAGCTATTTTAGTGCTTTTAATTCCTAAATTTTTACAATATTGCTTTCATCTTGTACTGTCTATGTGTTTTATATACATGTTGCAAACATTGACATATCACTTTCTTTTCTAATAACAATTTAAATCAAACATCACATTGAAAATGCCTCCAAAAAAAACACTGAAAAGCATAGCTGACAACTTAGCCGGTTCGTATTAGCTTGAATGGATCCCACAACATTCTCGTATCTAGTATGCCTTTATTAGCTTAGGTGATCACTTTTTTTGTCACTGTAAGTGTGTCAAAGTGTAATAGTATAAAATCCGTGTGAAATAAAAGTTAACTTTGCGTTGTGAAAAACAGTGAGTGTTGTGCCCCTGCCACCTCCCCTTTGTCCTAGTGAAATTCACTTGTTTATATGAATGGGACATTACTTCCTTACTGGCAACAAAACACGACTGTCTTGCCAACATTGCACATGCCACACACTCATAATGTTAGCTTACAAACTTTGTTGCGGGTTTCAACACTCCTGCCATGACTTTCACACTTAGGTTCCACAAGACAACTATGCATATCATTTGATGATCTGAACAAAATTTCCACAAATGTTGAAGTGCCTGGTGATAGCACTACTTGCCACTGACACTACTTGTCTTTAGTTGATGCTCAACTCCCCACTAGGCCCTACGGGACTCACAATGTGGAACTTATTACTTGAGGTACTTGAGAGACCGGAATGGAACAAATAGACGCTTTACTCACGCAGCCCTCTCAGAGACCAGAGTTCTAATTCTTTTTGACATTAGGTTCTTTAGCAATTAGTGAAGTCCACCCTTTTCAAAAGTATCACTGTAGAAGCTTTAACATTAAATACAATGTCTCACCACTCAATCTTTAACTAAAAAGGTCATATTCGTTACATTGAGACTTTTTGCAGTCTCATTTTTATCTTCGACTCGAAGATAAACCGTTTTATCTCCTTACTAGTAGTTTTTTTTAAATATTTAACAACACAAAATTTTGGAATTTCATTATAGAATCACTATTTGAGTATTAAATTTTTTTTGGTTTCAATTATTATTTTGTAAATGAATTTTTGAATAACTGGCATTCTGTCTCAAAATCTGCGAAAAGTCTCAATATAACGAATATGACCATTAAAGACGATGTAGACTTGCCCATGATTCCGAATCTCCTACAGTGATTCAGAAATAGTGGCCAAGATTCTGAGGTCAACAATAGAAGGGCTAAAGAACCTTACGGACCCAGTATGTTTCTACAACTTCTTCAAGTGCTACTCTTGCATTCTTCAATGTTTCTAGTCTCTTCCTTTTCTGCTTGCTAATAAGACCCCCTTGTTTCTCTACCAAAGTTTCCAAATCTGCCATCTCTTGCGCCCAACGCAGGAATACTGAAGGATTCTCTTTGGATAACACCTCTACGTCAATCAACGTTGATTTCATCGATTCCAGAATGTTTTTCTTGTGGTAGAATTCCCCTTTCTTCTCAAGATGGCTTGCCTCCTCGGATTCCAAACGGCTCACTTCCTGGCCCAGAAAATGAAGAAACGAAGTCTCGCCGGAGAACTGATCTCGCTTGACCATCTCTTGCTTGAAACGTGAGAGCTCCTGCACTCGTTCCAAAATCCGAACATGTCCTTCACCTCCACAAGACCAAATTATGTGCTTTTCTTGAACAGCCTGCTTCGAGTCAGACTCCGAGTCCATTAATTCCTTCCTCGATTTCTTCTTTGGTTTCTGCTTGGAGTCCTCTTTTCTCTCCTCTTTAACTACATTGTCAACTGTATAGATAGTCCCAGGTTTATTCGATTTCTGCTCCGAATCTGGTTTTTGAATCGAGCCTGAATTTTGCTTGGGCTCTAACTTCTGCTCCGGCCCCGACTTCTGCTTCCATTTCTGCTCCGAATCTGGTTTTTGAATCGAGCCTGATTTTTTCTTGGGCTCTAACTTCTGCTCCAGCCCCAACTTCTGCTTCGATTTCTGCTCCAAATCTGGTTTTTGAATCGAGCCTGAATTTTGCTTGGGCTCTAACTTCTGCTTCGGCCCTGACTTCTGCTTCCATTTCTGCTCCCAATCTGGTTTTTGAATCAAGCCTGATTTTTGCTTGGGCTCTAACTTCTGCTTTGATTTCTGCTTTGAAACTGAGTTCTGCTTCAATTTCTGCTTTGAGCCTACTTTCTGCTTGGAGTCTTCTTTTATCACATCTTCGCGTAAATTGTCAGCTGTGATGATAGTCTGAGACTCCTCCGCCTGAGGACACGGTTCCAGAATCTCAAGTGCAAAGTGAGATTCAGTTATATCTTCATTTTCAATCACTAAGACTTCATTTCCAGGATTGACTTCGAATAACAGATCCAGGTCATACGCCGTCTCTGGACTGAATGGTCCTATGGTAGATTTTGTACTGCAACTGTAACTGCTTTGTGAACCCCACTCAATTTCTGTAGAGTTGCTCACCATCTCAATTCTCTTTTCTGGAGGAAGCCTTGTTAGATCCTCCAAAGAACCTTCGACAAATTGGGTAGCACTATCAATAGAACTACCCCCAACAGACTCTAAGTCATTCAAACCAGAGTTTTCCTCCAAACCAGAGCTCTCCAGGTTCTTCCTTTGAAGTGCAACCACGTCATCAATCTGAGCTAGTAATGGGGATTTCTGCTTTGAGCTGGTGCAGTCCTGAGCTTTAATCTCCTCTTCAGGTTTGTCAACTGTGGAGATAGTTCCAGCAGACACTTGAAAAAGCCCCAGACTAGAATCAAGTGATAAGTGAGATTCGGTTGTATCTTCTTTCTCAGGAACTGAGACTTCATTTGGATTAACATGGGATACTAGATCCATGTCCTCCAATTTTGTCTCGGGACTGAACGGTGACAGGGTGGATTCTGTACAACCGATGTTTTGTGAACTAAACTTCACGTCTGTAGAGTTGCGCAGGTTTGCCATGTCCATATCTATAATCTTGGCATGTTCTTCTGCAAGAGAACCGCCTCGAAGATCCTCTACAAGTGCCGCTAAAGGACCTTCATGGCAGATTGATGGGTTCATCTGTTGTAACGCCGGCTTCAGAATCTCCAAAGTCTTCATCTCCTTCTTGTCAAGTTGCAGCTTCTCCAAACCGGTCACTTCATCAGAGCCTACCACTTGTTGCAATGAAGTCACATGAGATGCACGTGGCTCCTCAATCCTGCATGACATCAGCCACTCCTAATCAGGATTCTGGCGCGCAATGTAAACACGCATATTAGATCAGCAAATTCTTATCAAATCAAGCCCATTGCATATGAATGCCCACCAGTGAGCCTACGTTGAGTCAAACACTCTAACCTCTCTATCAATTATGAGCTCCTCTACATTCACATTCTAGAATTCTCTGTACACCTGCTACACTACCATTGGTCGCCAAACTATGACATACTGAAAAAGTTGGAGCCCCGGGTGCGAAGATTAAAGAGGCATGTCGTGTCGACTACGTCAGCATCCTGTCACCTTTCGACGCTCCGACTTGTAAATGAAAGGACTGAAGGTCTTAAACCTAGAAATGAAGTGATGTCCACTCAATAGAATGAATGATATTTCCGAACCATTTGGCACTCTAAGAATCTTCAACTTTCCATGGAGTATGAAGTGCAATACATGCTGCAGTGGTTTTATTCCAACACATGATATCCTTGTAGACTTATACTCTAGAAAGGTGATTTTTACAAGGAGATGGTGGATTGATGACCTGACTTGAAATATGAAGGTGTCAGCTGGGCCCAAGTGGAAAGATTCTACAGCTCTGGAACCATCACCTCGGCGATTCCGGTACCCTGGATATTGCTCTCGATGGAAAGGAACACGCTCCACAAGTCTGAACCCACTCGCTCGAGCAAGTTCTTCTAGATTCCACTTGTCATAAGACTTAGGGTTCAGCTTATGCGAGACATGGACTTGCCCCCCAGGTAATAACATGTCCCTTGCATTTTCAAAGAACAGTCTCACAAGCTCCTTATGCTTCCTGATATATAATTACAAAGACAAACATGATTAAATAATATCAGTCCTAAACTGCACTGTACATGTACATATTACATATACATACCTCGATGTGTGAATAAAAGGAGAAGATCAAGATCAGTACTTTACTGTGCCACGAGCCTAGAATTACTCTTGTAGTCCAATGTTCAAACAAGATTGACAAGCTAACTAAATTAATATGATGTGCACACGAGCTGAACATATTTGCTCACACTGAAACTTGGATTCAAATAATCTGGCAAGTGAGGTTGCCCTGACCAAACAGCAAGTTAGAGGGAAGAAAATCAATTACATTATCAGGTTTGGATCATCTTCAGGCAGCCCATGAAAGCCAGCATGGGGAAAATTGTAAATAATGAGATCAAAATACGCCATCTGAAACCCCAACAGATAGTATTTATGTTGTGTAGCCATCTTGCAGGCATCAAAACCATGAAGTACCCGTGCACCGTGGTGGTACTTTAGATTAAAGATGTTGAACTCAGCGTCCATCCCATACTTCTGCGACAACTCACCTGCTCCACACTCAATTTCCAACTGGATTATCTGAAATTAAAGGTCAACACGCCTAACAACCAATGGTAACACTATCTGTACAAAAGTCAACGGAGATGTCAGTACATTTTATTTCACCTTCAGTTGCATCGCGGATGGAGCAGTAATGTTCACATATATCAATAAGTTCACTGAAAACTCAATTTGGCTGTGTACAAGCTAAGTTTAGAATTCAATATTGTCACCAATGAGAGAGTTCAAGATAACAACAAAATGATAGCGGAGTTCCATGTGTGACGTACGTTCAGAGTCCAGTGATGTGGCAACCAGGTATGGGGCAAAACCTAATTCTCTGGCCACACATAAAGCGAAGGAGAGATCTCCGTCCCCAACAATTAAAATCCGTTGCTGGTTTGAATACCATATTCTCCACATTGGTGCAAACATTTGCCAATTTCTTGCTGCTAGCATCTGTTGAATTTCCATGTTTGGAGTACGTGTAGAAGCAACAGGGAATCTTCCAGCCTTACTGCGGAAGCAGGGATTTACTTTCAATGAGGACATCGTTTAATTCTCTGCGAACAAGAGGAAGAACTTTCAGAATACAGTACCTCAATAAATTATTATTAGAAGTATGGACGCCAAGTGTGTATCATGATACGTAGAATGATTGTGTAGGCACTTCATGAAGAATGCACACTCTGATCTTAAAATCCCTAAATAAATTCTGACATACGAACAGAACTGACAGCGTAGGTATGCTCATAACTCTCATTATGTCGACACACCAATGTGACTCAACTAGAACATGACAAGCGGAGATCATTCTCCATTTACAAGACTGTGTACACAACATCCAATATTCCATCGACCTACCAGAATTTGATTAATGTGATACCAAAGAGTGTGATTTAAAAAAAAAAGGTTTTAAAATGTGTGATTACTTTTGTTTTTAAATGGGTGGTGAATTGTTTTTAAAATAGCGTGATAAAACGGAGTTCAGACATGAAACAACTTTAATTACTAGGGAGATATACAGATTAAAGTGCCACTGGAAGATGGAGAAAGAAAATTCTAAACCCTCGTGACCAATACGAAACACAATATAACTGACCTCGTTGTGAAGTGAAGACATACATACAAGACTGCTTGCCTCCTTGACTTCAGCGTCTGGCCAAAGAAGAGTCCCTAAATCACTTGGGTTCATCAAACTCTGGATACAGAATGCAGAATCATATGTAGAGAATACTTACTAACTACGCCATTGACTGCAAACAATCATTCAGACCTAATTCGATGAAATCATCCTCTCAGCTGCACAACGAACCTTGCCAAGCCACGAATTAGAAGCTGAAAACTTTTACCGACATATATATCACTTGAAACCCTTGTGACTGCTCAGCGAAGAAGTGAGTCCTCTCTCACTTCATACCTTCTTCCACTTGTGAACTTGCTGCTGGTGCACAACTACCCCTAGTACCACATTCAAGTGATCAACTAAGGTACTTGTACACACACTGCATATATGAAAAGTCCGAAAATGACACCGGAAGGCACAATTGTTCGGTGAAGTAAGTGAGAGCTTTGAGACAATGAGTGGAGTGCAATCTGGCTACCATGCAGCCATGTCGGTTCTCGCAGTGAGGGTTTAATTAGACGTAGGGATGTCTGTAAGAAGGCTTGTCGGCAGAATGGGCGAATAGGAAGGCTTCGTGTACCTTATTTGTATTGTAGTTTACAAAGGACGGTGGACAAAGTCCGAGAGCGAGTTTAACAGAGTTTGTTTCCTGGAGAAGTGAGCCTGGTTGATATACACAGTAGTGTATAACTTAGATCATTGACAGAGTGATTACTATATTGAAATAGAATGGAAGACAAGACTTCACTTCAGAGCTCCTTTTCTACCCTACGCTACGTTATGTATGATGTGAGACACTGAACAGGGAGTTTTCCAAGGGAACCACCTAAAATCCAATATTATACAAAAGCAACCGGTTTCAGACAAGAACTCATCCGGTTATTACCTATGTGTCACCTAGGTAGCACCCGAGTATCACAAAATTTATCCAGATTTTAGCCTTAAACTACAAGTTCCAAGAGGTAATTCGGCAATTTCATACGGTTGAATTTACACTAACTGTTGGGTTTCCCTGTACATTGATGTGAGAACTTGTGAATCAAACATGCCACTACTAACACCGATTATTGCCATTACTGTGAGTCATAGAATTAGTGTGAGACATCACACCAATCCTCACACTAATTTCAGTACATACGTCTCAAATGTACATTATTGTAAGAATTCTCAAATACTCTCAATTACTGTGACTCATATTTTTGTTTTAATACCACAATTACTATGAGAATATTGAATTAATGTAATTCACAGAAATGGCAATAATTGGTGTAGTAGAAACACCGCCCGCGTAGATTAGCGAAATGACCCACGAGAAGACTCCACATGATGAATTAGACTACCGGACCTCACTTTCTAGTTTGGCAAAAAATAATTCAAATTTTTAAGAATTCTACCACGTGTCGTTTCCACATTGGTTGAGATCCAAGTGAACCCTTGTGGAAATTATATTTTGGCACTCAAAGTGCCAAACACAAAGTGAGGTACTATACTTGTGGGTCCTTTTAGGCATGTTTTTTAAGTTTATGTTGTCAGTGTTTCTACTAGTGTGCATTAATGGTGTAATGGCGGAGGTCGCTCTTTGTATTTTTTGCGTATCATGTGTGAAAAAAGGGTATTTAAAAGTACCCTTAAATTAAAAGTAATTCTCACTATGATTAGGAATATTTCAAGAATATTCTCATATTTGTTCTTGTAATCAATTTTGAGCATCCTATATTAATGTAATTCATTTATTCAAATTACCTCCCAAGATTTATTTGGACCCTATATGTTTTTGCATGTCATTAGTAATTATTTGGAAGTAAACTCCCCGAGCTAATTTGACTAGTGAAATTGCTACATAATGCACATTTCTAATTATAAAGGTCTTACAATGGTGCCAATTAAATATTAAGATGAATGAGACATTTGCCTTGCACATGCTCGTATTTTAGATCAAATACATTTTGAATTTGCCATCTTATTGATTGCTAACATATGTTCATGTTGTTTCAGTTGGACATAGGCGTGGACATAAGTTCGTGTTTCATTGACATGAAAGCAACAAAATATGGTCATTGATTCAATGCTATAACAACAATGACCAAATCAGTGTCCACAGATGTAACACCACAAAATTAAAAGGGATGTGTTTCGATCATTCATTGGTTTAAGTATTTAGAGACCTAATATTGAATTTACATGTGCTATATTTTTGTACGTCTTGCATTGGTCTGATATGCTTAGGGTTTGATGTTTGTCAATAAAACATCATCCAATAGACTTGTTTAGTTCATGTGAATTGCCTTCAATACATGTTGAATATTCAATGTTAAAGCCTTTCACATGTGCAATGTTGAATGTTGAAACTTTCACATGATATAAAGCCTTTCACAACCTAAACCTTACATTTCTCCAGGTCAATTGTTTAAATAATAGTTAGACGAAACAATGAACCAAAAAAAAGAGTATTTTTTTTCTTACTTCTATCAGAGAAACCATCTTTGACGGATACATTATCAATGAAAATAATTAGTATTGCATTTATTCCAATATTGAATGACATATATTTGATGATTTATGTTAAGTAAAAATAAAAATATTGCATACAAAAAAATGACGCATATTACACGATTACATAATAATAGGGTGACAGAAAAATCTAAACCAAGAATTAATACCCCATATAAAATACATGATTATCTCAAGTGCCTAGTAAAATAATTATACAAAGAGTGAAGGTCCCCAAGGTCAGTACTTCACAGGCCTAGAATTGTTCTAGTAAGAATATTATATACGTGTAATAAAATAATCAAGATTGACAAAATTCCCCACCAATTGACTTGGGATACTAGATCCATGTCCTCATCTAGATCCTCATCCTCATCTGGACTAAACGGTGGCAGGGTGGATTCCGGTATTTCTGTCGAAGATTTCATCTTGTATTCCAAGGTCTTCATCTTCTCTTTGCCAAGTTGCAGCTTCTCCAGACGGGTCACTTCATCAGCCTTCTCTTTGAGAGATTTGAGATGAGCCAGCATGGTACTACTCATTCCTAGCGGCTCGCGGACATTCAAAGAGCTTGCAGGTGGCTCCTCGGTCCTGCATGGCATCAGCCACTCCAAATCAGGATTCACTAGTAGCAGACCTGTCATTTTTCATTCCCCCTTTCGTGGAAACAGAAAACAATGGTTGAATATTATGCTTATATTTCTGTCACCAGCACTTACACAAAACCACTCACCAGCACTTACACAACCCACCTACCTGGCATGGTGTCATTCCTTTTTCAATTATAGTAAGTGAAAAACGACACATTTCCTACTAGTGATTCTGTTGATGTGAACACGCATGTAAGATCATTTAGTGAATTCACTTCAAATCAAACTCATTGCTGCATATGAATGCCCACCAGTGCTACAGTGAGTAGTAAGTCAAACACTCAAACCTCAGTAACTATCCAGTATGAGCTCCTCTAAAATGACACTCTAGAAATCTCTGTACACCTGTCTGAGCACTACACAAGTTCCCATAGCCTACTCCAGGAAATCAGGACCAGCTGTTGCAGCTTCAGATTGGTTCTAAGCAGTGACATTACAACCCGTAACGTATTTTCCTATGCACACAATCTTCATAGCCTACTCCAGGAAATCGGGACTAGTTATGGCAGCTTTAGATTGATTCTAAGTAGTAACATTACAACCCGTAATGTATTTTCTTATGCGCACAATCTTCGTAGACAGTGTATTCCAAATCTTTGTAGAGAACTCCTCCTCATCTTTTTCTATTTTCAATCCTCCATACTTAGTGTACTCCTCCAAATAAGACTCTACTAATGTATGACATATATATGGGTCATAGGCTATGCTAAACAGAGTACTTAGCAGGCTCGCCACGTCCTGTAGTGGGTGCATGCTACCACCTCGTTGCTTCGCAACTCAGATATGGCATGCACACCACTACATGCCGTAGCAGAGCCCACCTAGTACATTAATTACCAAACTATGACATACTTAGTGAAAAAGTTGAAACCGCAAGTGCTAAGTTAAACTTAGAGGTATGTCTTGTCGGCTACGTCAGCCTCTTATCACCTTCGACTTGTAAATGAAAGGAATGAAGGTCCTTAATCAAAATGAATTGACACTCAATAGCTCATGTGAATGATATTTCCGAGACATTAGGCTCTCAAACAATAATCAGCTTTGTCATGGAGTGTGGAGAGAACACATAACTAAAGAATGTAGTGGTTTTATTCATGATACATAGCCCTCCACCAACCAACCACAAAACTCATGACTTGGCGATCTTACAGCATACCAAAAACCAACTTATACTCAAACAATTACCCAACCAACAACTTATGGTTACTTTTTACTGGTTACTGATCACTAAAGTGTCTATTCTTGGCAGAAGAGAGTAGTTTTGTTAATGGCCCTTTGTTCGGTGGATACTGGGTTATTAACATTACAAACAGACACTTTATTCATGCCGGCCTTGAAAGAGGCCGGAGTTTCTATCTATCTAGTGGTTTTATTTTCTATCTAACACATGCATATATCATGGTAGACTTCTATACTCTTGATAGGTAATTTTTACAAGGAGATGGGAAATTGATGACCTGGCTGCAAATATGTAGGTGTCAGCTGAGCCCAATTTGAAAGATTTTCCAGCTCTGGAGCCATCACCTCGGCGATTCCGGTACCCTGGATAATGTTCTCTTTGGAAGGGAACACGCGCCACAAGTCTGAGCCCACTCACTCGGGCTTGTTCTTCTAGCAACCACTCGTCATAAGGATGCCCCAGTTTATGCGAGACATGAACCTGCCCCCCAGGTAATAACATGTGCCTTGCATTTACAAAGAACAGCCGCACAAGCTCCTTATGCTTCCTGATATATAATACAAACTTGAGACAAACATGAATGAATAATTTTAATCCTAAACTCCAGTGTCCAACACTACTAGAATAGGCTGGGGGGTTTGCAACGTTTTGGTGACTTGAGCAAACGTTGCTTCTTGTTCCCCATACGTTCCCAAAGTTGTTCTCATAGAATCGATTTATCCCATAAGTATATTCAAGAGCAATGAATGAAGAGTTCACAATATGAGTAGGAGGATGATTGCATTTTGGTACATGCATTAATCTAAACTTTGCTTAATGCATGTACCAAAATGTTGCAACGTCCCCTACAAACTTAAGCTAACAACAAAGTTCACACCCCAAATAAATAATTATTTTCGGAGTACTTTGCAACGTCCAGGGTAAATAATGCAAATAGGCATTCTAGTAGTGCAAGAACATATTATATATATATATATATATATATATAACTCAATGTCTGAATATAAGTAGAAAATCAAGTTTCAGTACTCAACTATGTCACGAGCCTAGAATTGCTCTTGTAGTCCAATGGACAAGATGGACAATTGCTAACTAAACTGATATGATTTGCATCAGAAAGTCGTACTTTAACTTGGCTTCAAAGAATCTGGCAAGTGAGGTTGCCCTGACCAAGTTTCACTAAGAGGGAAGAAAATGACTTACATAATAAGATTTGGATCATCTTCACGCCCAAAGAAACCAGCATGGAGAAAATTGAAAATGATGCGATTAAAATACCACATCTGAAAGCCGCGTTGATGGCTTTTACGTTTTACAACCATCTTGCAGGCATCAAAACCATGAAATACCAGTGCACCACGCTGACGCAAATTAAACGTGTTCACCTCTGCCTCCATCCCATACTTCTGCAACAATTCACCTGCTCCACACAGACTCCCCCATTCAATTTCCAACTGGATTATCTGAAAAGATGGACAGCCTAACAACCTAGGGTAGCACTGACTGCAAAATATTAAGTCAACGGTAGGTACATTTTATTACACCTTCAGTTGCATCCACAGGGAGCTCATATGGTTCCCCAGTGTTGATTCCCCCGTGAGTGTCACTTTTCCCTGTGATTTCGAGTTTTGACATGTGTACAAAATCACCTGCTTAAGCTTAGTCACCTACTTGTAGAAGGAAAGTTTTGAGTTCTGAAGCTCAGAGGGGAAAGTGACACTCACAGGGGAATCAACACAGGGAAACCATATGAGACCCCTGTGATCACGGGTGGGGCAGTAACACATACGTCAGCAAGTTCACTGAAAAATATATTTGGCTGTGTACAAGCTAAATTTAGAGTTCAATACTGTCACCAATGAGAGCTAGAGTTTGAGATATTAACCCCTAAAGGACCAAGGATCCATGGTTTAAAAATGACAAATTCAATTGATCACATTGTGAAAAATACAATTCACATGAGACTGAATTTTATATCACTAGAATCAGTGAAGAACAGTGCATATGTTGGTGAAAAAACAAACAAATTTGAACTAAAGAAAATCCACATAAAACCTACTCAAAACTGCTTAGCAAACCATGAGACCCAATTTGGGCTTCTTGGTCCTTCAGGGGTAACAACAAAATGATAGCGGAGTTCAATGTGTGACATACCTCTGGAGTCCAGGGATGTGGCAACCATGTTAGTGGCAACACCTAATTCTGTGGCCACACATGAAGAGAAGGAGAAATCTCCATCGCCAACAGTTAAAATCCGCTGCTGGTTAGAATACCGTGGTCTCCTCTTTGGTTCAAGTATCTGCCCATTTCTTGCTTCTAAAAACCGTTGAGTCTCCATCTTTGGAGACCGTGTAGAAGCAACAGAGAAGCCTCCAACCTTACTGCGGAAGCAGGGACTTACTTTTGAGGACTTGGTTTAATTTTCTGCGAACAAGAGGAAGAAGTTGAATGTACCTTAATGTCATTAGAAAGTATGGACGCCAAATGTGTATCAAGATTCATAGAATGATTGTATAGTCACTTCATGGATAGAGTATTAGAGTCCACTCTGTTCTTGGCTCTTTCAAAATCATTCCCTACATAAGTTCTGACACATGAATAGAACAGCGTAGAACTTTACAGTCATTACCCTTTCTATGTCACACCAATGTGACTCTAGACAAGTGGAGATTCTCCATTTACATGGCTGTGAACATAACATACAATTTTCCATCGACCTAACAGACTGTGATGTACCAAAGAGTGTGATTCAATAAATTAAATACAGTGTGATTAATTTTATTCTTTAAAGGAGTTCAGAGGGTATTCGGCAGGGCACCAATGAAGTCGATGATCATCTTTTTCATGGGATGGGATGGCAAGTTGCCTTCATGCCAGCCGGTGACTTCATTTTCTAGCAAACTGTGGACACAAACTCTGCACAATTAGATTGAACGAAGGTGCTTGAACAAGCAAGAAGTCGTCTCATGTGAACTTCATTATCACTCAGTTAATATACCATATATCGTGAAACACCTGTACTAGAGAGATATACAGATTAAAAGAGCCAGACGGAGAAAGAAAATTCTAAGCCCTCGTGACCAATACCAAATACAATATAACTGACCTCGTTAGTGTGGACACCTGAAGTTAGGCTATTCATACTTGAAACAACAGACTGCTTGCAAGCCTCCTTGACTTCAGCGTCTGGCCAAAGAAGAGTCCCTAAATCACTTGGGTTCATCAAACTCTGGATACAGAATGCAGAATCATCTGTAGAGAATACTTACTAACTACGCCATTGACTGCAAACAATCATTCAGACCTAATTCGAAGCAATCATCCACTCAACTGCACAACGAACCTTGCCAAGCCACGAATTAGAAGCTGAAAACTTTTACCGACATATATCACGGAAAACCCTTGTGACTGAGCCTCAGCGAAGAAATAAATCCTCTCTCACTTCATACCTTCTTCCACTTGTGAACTTGCTGCTGGTGCACAACTAGCTACCCCTAGTACCACAAGTGATCAACTAAGGTACTTGTACACACACTGCATATATGAAAAGTCCGAAAATGACACCGGAAGGCACAATTGTTCGGTGAAGTAAGTGAGAGCTTTGAGACAATGAGTGGAGTGCAATATATCTGGCTACCATGCAGCCATGTCGGTTCTCGCAGTGAAGAAATATTGAGAGCAGGGTCACCCATGCCCTCCCAGAGTCTCTCACACTCAAGAAGTAGATGAAAAGTGCCAAGGGCCCTTGCAAAATGCCTCTTGACTCTGGATCCTAGCGTGTTAGAAATTGGACCTTCAAATCACTATTTAGTTGACTATATCCTCCCATTCTACTTGTGATTGGTCCATTGACTATTTGATGCGCACTTTTGATACGTGAAGGGCGTGCAAGGGTGGGGGAGTGTGAGTGCAAGGGCCCTTCAAATATAGATGAATAATTTCAGAGAGTTAGTCCTAGCGTGCATGGGTGGGAATGCTCTGAGGGTTTAATTAGACGCAGGGATGTCTGTAAGAAGGCTTGTCCGCAGAATGGGCGAATTGGAAGGCTTTGTGTACCTCATTTGTATTGTAGTTTACAAAGGACGGTGGACAAAGTCCAAGAGCGAGTTTAACAGAGTTTATTTTCTGGAGAAGTGAGCCTGGTTGACATACAGTAGTGTATAACTTAGATCATTGACAGAGTGATTACTATATTGAATTAGAATGGAAGACAAGGCATCGCTTCAGAGCTCCTTTTCTACCCTAGGCTACGTTATATATGATGTGAGAGCTTGTAAACCAAACATGCCACTACACCGATTACCGTACCTTCCATGCAGCTTCGTCATTCTTCCGACGAATATTTAATATTTTCCAAAAAGACATGTTCGTTTGCCATTTTATAGTTTTGTTAAATTCGTTTTTTTGGAAAAACATAATATTGTATTTTCGTCATTCATTCAAAGGGGTCTTGCAAGTTAGTATCAGTATATGGATCAGTGCACTTCCTAGTTCTAATTGATTATGTGTTGTGAAGTCTTGTGCTTTATACAAAATTCAGGACACTAGTACCAACAATGAATGTGGGATATATAGAACTCTCACTTCTTGTTCTCTCTTAATCACCGGTTAAACTCCTTTACAAAAAATGTGAATAAGTTAAGCAAAAATACTTCAAATCACAAAATTCTTTTTGGAAGTGAAAGATTACTTGAAAATGCAAGTATTCTTAGTTGAACAATTCTCAAAATAAGATATTCTACTATGCATAATTGAGCCTCGAAAGTCTGATCACAACACATGTTCTTCTCATTCAACTCATGCACGTTCTTCACAGCCTTACTGAATTTTGTCTATATATCATGCATAAAAGCTTCAAATCACAAAATTATTTTTGGAGGTGATAGACAAATTGTCCTTCTAAATTTTCTTAGTTGAAAACATTTCAGAATAAGATCATTTGGTATGCTCAATTGTGCATCAAAATCTACTGAAAATATGGTGTGGTGAGAATTCACATGGGCTTGCAAGTTCTTATCCCATATCATTTGGGAGTGACTTGGAATGAATTTGATTACAAGGTCAGCTCTTTCTTCCCCAACAATTCTCACTTTTCTCTCAAAATAATATTAAGATATGTGAAAAATGGTAATATTTCAACATTTCAACTATTTCAAAAAACAATTAATATGAAATTTGGAAGAAACTACTTATAATTTCCAAAAAAATTCGTCTTGGATTTTCTGAATTATTTAAAGACGAAGCTGCTTGGAAGGTGCGGTATTGCCATTACTGTGAATCATAGAATTAGTGTGAGACATCACACCAATCCTCACACTAATTTCAGTACATACATCTCAAATGTATATTATTGTAAGAATTCTCAAATACTCTCAATTACTGTGACTCATATTTTTGTTTTATTACCACAATTACTATGAGAATATTGAATTATTGTCACTCACAGTAATGGTAATAATCGGTGTAGTAGAAACACCGCCCGTGTAGATTAGCGAAATGGCCCACGAGAAGACTCCACATGATTGATGAATTAGACTACCGGACCCCACTTTCTATTTTGGCAAAAATAATTCAAATTTTCAAGAATTCTACCACGTGTCGTTTCCACATTGGTTGAGATCCAAGTGAATCCTTGTGGAAATTATATTTAGGCACTCAAAGTACCAAACCACAAAGTGAGGTACAATACTTGTGGGTCCTTTTGGGCATATTTTTTTTAGTTTATGCCATCGGTTGTTTCTACTAGTGTGCATCAATGGTGTAATGGCAGAGGTCACTCTTTGTATTTTTTGCGTATCACGTGTGAAAAAAGGGTATTTAAAAGTACCCTTAACCCCTAAATGACATAGGGGGGTCATCCCCTCAAAAGTGCTCCAAAACGATCAAAATCTGAAAGTAATAGTTTTTTTTATATTTTTTTGAAATTTCAATTTTCAACCGTAGGATCTTACATATTAGTGTCTTATCTTGTTGTAAAAAAAAAATCGCTTAATTCCACCGTACGGATTTTGAATTATTCACATTTGAAGTTGAGATTTGGAAATTTTCTATGCTGAAATTGTCGGGCAGCTTGACTTTGGAGGCTAATAACTTCTTAGAAAAAGGTGGCAAAAAGTGCCTTTCGGTGGAATTAGATCCGCTAATGAAGTAGCTATTGTAATTGAAAAAAATAAATCCAAAAAAAACTTATTATGTGTGCACTCGAGGCCTTGTAATGTGAGGCGGTACCTCTGAAGACAACAAGTTTTCCAAAAATTCTACCCCTTGCCATTGCAATTTGTGGTTGCCCAAATGCTTGCCCATCACGGGGAAAGTTCAAAGATAATGGGCCCTTTTTCTTTCTCATAAATAGTCCCAGTCCCACCCTTTGAAAGGTTCCATGCTCCAAAATAACGGCTGTCCTATTCTTGGCAATGGTCACTCCACATGAATAGTGCATGGCTATGAGCTAATCAAATTGCGGAATTTGAGTTGGGCTCTTAAAATTAAAATTAATAAATTTCAACTGGTTTTTCCAATATTTTATGAAGTTTGGCCATAACCAAGTGGTATGACGGTACATTACATTCCATAAATGTGTGATTTGGAAAGGGTAAAGCCTTGTGCTTTATACAAATTTCAGTGCACTAGTGCCAACAAACAATGTGGGATATGTACAACTCCTCACTTCTTGTTATCTCTCTTAATTACCGGTTAAACTCTTTCACAGAAATGTGCATAACTCAAGCATAAAATCTTCAAATCACAAAATTCTTTTTGGAGGTCAAAGGTTACTTGATTTTGCAAGTTTTTGTAGTTGAACAATACTCAAAATAAGTTAGTTTACTATGCACAATTGAGCCTCAAAATTCTGATCACAACACATTTTCTTATTATTCAACTTGTGCACATTCTACACAACCTTACTGAAGTTTCTCCATATCTCATGCATAAACACTTCAAATCAAAAAATTCTTTTTGGAGCTGGAACATGACTTGAAGTTCTAACTTTTTTTAGTTCAATTTTTTTCAAAATATGATCATTTATTATACTCAAATGTGCACCAAACCTACTCAAAAATATTGTATAGTGAGAATTCACATGGGCTTGCAATTTCTTCTAATCCTATATCATTTGGAAGTGACTTGGATTGAATTTGATTAGAGCATCTCCACTTGCATTCTAAATATTGCATTGGCTATAGAAAATGGATGTGCATAGGTAGATGACCAATTTGTTTGGCTTGTGACACTGAAAAATGTAACCGAATCCAAGACCCTCAAAGTCATTCAAGCAAGTGTATCTTCTCTTTTGAATTGCACATCATGATTGCACAATCCATGCGTGGTGACTCGTGAGTGGCTCACTTACTATTTTCAAGAGCCTAATTGAGTGATGTTGGTGGAGAAGTACATAGTGAGGTCGTACATGGTGAGGTCTAACTTTTTGGATGACTTTGAAAGTGGAAATGCAAAGTGCTAGTGGAAATGCTCTTACAAGAGCAACTCTTTCTTCCTCTAAAACTCACACTTGATTATGCATGTAATATTACAAAATGTAAGAAATGGTAATTTTCTCAACAATTATCCATTTTCAAAAAATAATTTATGTGAAATTTGACTAAAACTACTTGTAATTTCCAAAACAATTCGGCATGTTCTTTTCGAATTATTTTACGCCCAAATTGCTCTTTGGTTACGGTGCTTGAATTCAAAATTGAATATTCAATATTGAATTGAACCCGGGCTCTAAAGTCCATGGATTGAGATCCTCATGATGTAGCTATATAGAAGGTGAACAACCAACACTCCTTGGCTAGAACATGAACATTATGGAATGTGAAGTTCCTCTCCCTGCATACAAAGGTCTTTTTCGGTACAATTCATTTATTTCTCAATTGACAAAAGAGAAATGGGTGAAAGCACGAAAAAGTGTACCACCTCTAACTATTATGACCATTCAACAATGCAGGGTTCAATAATACATTATAAATTTGAATTTCGTAAAAAATTAAATAACAATAAAATAAAACACCTATTGTTTTATAAAGTCTACCAAAAAAATTTGAGAAAATGATCTTCAATAAGTAGTTATAAAATTTTTATTGACGTAGAAGTGGCCAAAATTGAAAAGAAATTACGTACAATCAACAAAGTTGATATAAAACAAAAAAAATGTATATCAAAACATATTTTTTTCTACTTTCTTTTTGGACAAGGACCTCAATTCTATCATTATCTCAAAGTTCATAAAAATTATATTTATGTTGAGTGTATTTAAGGCCATCAATTTTGCAACCGAGATTGGATTTAGGCATTCATTTTCAAACACTACTTTTTGTAAACTTTTTTGAAGATTTTGTTCTGAAAATTTGGGTTCAAGTACCTATAAGAACTCTAGAGGGCTTTATGAAATTAATACCAAAATACAATATATTTTGATATTAATTTATGGCCTTTGACCAAAACAATTATGATTTTAGTATAGCACACTAACTTTTTGGTACAGTTTTTCGTGCTTTCACCCAAATATAAATAAAAAGACAACTTTATGCAAGTATTGAATACAAAACTTATGAATAAAAGTACAAATAAAAATGTAAATAACATAAACATAAAAACAATTAATAAAAAAATAAACATAATGCAAACCATAAATATAAACATAAATTAATAAGCATGTATGTTTGTATTTGTGTATTTCTACATATCTATATATTTGATCTACATGTACATATAGACCATCTATATATTGGATTACCTAACCCTAATTTCCTATTCAGATCACTAAATAGGAATTCTTGATTTAAAAAGTACCTATTGGATGGTGGATTTTTTGATAACAACCACGTGTAAAACACATCCATTGAAATGAACAAAGCACACAAAAAACTATTAGTGCGCTTGTTGCAAATAACACAAAGTCTACGCAAATGACTTTTCATTGGACAATGGATTCGTGGAACATCATCCACTAAAAGAGAGATGCACAACTTTTGTCCCTCCCAATTCATAGTCAATGCCTTGCACATAGACATAATGAATTGGAAATGTGTCAAACTTTCTTTGCTCCGCCCTTTTGCTTCCAATATTGTTTTGTGGATAATCCACATATTGACAATTGTAGTGTCAATTAGGAAATGGAACAAACGATGCCACCATTTGTGAGAACGTACTTGCGATGTGTAATTGCCTCGTAATTGATCCGCCACGTCTACTCCCCGCATGTAAGTAGTATACTCTGTGGATTGGTGATGTTTGAACCATCTTTCGCACCGCTCCAACACGTCGTGGCACTTCAACAATTTCGCAAGGTAAGGCCAACGGTAACACATGAGTAGAAATTAACAAAACAGGTTTTTTATCTTTCCACATCACGGAAGATATTTTTTGACTCTCATGCATCCGCCATTCTAGTGCACCTTGCGGAAGCTTATTGAAACTCTTTGTGTCCTTCATTATGGATGGCAAACCGATGCGGTTTGATCTAATGGTCCCTGTAGCGTAGATTCCTTTTCTCTCCAAATCCCGAAATAATTCTACACTCGAGAAAAAGTTGTCCATGACCACCACATGGCCTCTATTTTCCAATCCACATACTAAGGACTCTACAAGTTTTTGCCCTTGCTTTGATTCTCCTTGCTTTGATTTAGGGGCATCCAATGATTGGATGCTAGCCCCACAATACACATCAAAATTTGAAACATATTTCGTAACCGAGTCGGCCAAACACCAAATTTTTAGGCCCCATTTTTGGGGCTTCTTGGGCATATATTGTCGTGCCGGACAATATGACCCCTTATACCTCACCATCATCTCATCAATGGTGATTAGAGGCCCCACATTCCATTGTGCCATGCATCGTGATCTAATATGAGTTAGCAACCGCCTCACTTTGTTCATCTTGTCATAACCCACTGATGCCCTATCTCCACATATATCTACGGGGTTGGTAATGTGGAAGCACTTACTCAATGCATAGAACCGATTCCATGAAAATAATTGCGATATAATGGGGCAATATAAAAATGGCTCTGATCGGAGCCAATAGAATTGCACATTCGGTAGTTTCTTCAAACCCATATACAAGGACACCGCAATATAAGCCTTCAACTCCGGCACATCAATAGGCTTCCAATCCTTTCCACCGCGGGTATAAAATTCTTCTACTTCTTCACCATTCTCTCCATATTTTATCAATACCAATTGTTCCGTGGCGTAGCGGTTCGTTTCTACACAAATACGATGAAGTGTGTCGCGGTCCCAAAAAGTACCAAAGAGTTGTAACATTGTCGGAATTCGGTCATAAGTTTTCTTCAAATCGGGAGTAGGACCATCAAACTCTTTTGGAGTTGGTTTCAAATTATAATTTTTTTACCCCACGTTGAATCACCATATGCTTCCCTTATATCATTCTTGTCTACTGAAGTATGTGACCCTCTCTGCGTCTTTCCTTTGCCCTGGCTCTTCCCGTGCCTTCCATGGCTCTCCTCATGTTGAAGCCCTTTTCCTCGCTGTGTCCCTTTCCTACCTATGATTTTTTATTTCCATTTCATCAAGGAAGTCCCATTGGCGATTTGAAAATGGAAACTTAAAAGATATAGCATTTTTTATGATTTACATTTTTTTTTTACTACAAATACATTGTTTTCTATAGAATTGTTGGCTATTCCCTAAATGACAAAGGGGATAAGGACAAAACCTAGATGTGTTATAAAATGTTAATTCTTCAACTTTGATGTTTAGTAATTATCCGTACAATCGAACTTTCCAAAATGTTTTAGATACTCATTTCATGAATTTAGAAGCATATACCATTTAATATTCATCAACATTAAAAAATTTATTTTTAGAATTTTAAATTTGGTACAATTGGTTAAAACTAAACATTATATTCTAAAATTTAAAAAGTAATTTTTCAAAGGAGAGAACATCATTATTTTCCCCAAATAGTAAATTTTATAACAATAGGACAATATTGACGTCTTTAGAGTTATATGTAAAGTCCATCAAAGTTTGAAGAAGATACCACGAATTTTGCTTTTTTATATTCTAACTTGTTCACTCCAAATAGTTAAAAAGTGTGGAAGATCTTGGTGGTCTATCATTAGTAGGTGTGGAAGAGGTGTGTAAAAGCTTGGTGGTCTTGAAAAGTTTTTTAGCACCAAGAAAGGAGCTAAAAAACTTTAGAAGACTACCAAGCTTTTACACACTTCTTACTCACCTAATAATGGTAGACCACTAAGATCTTTCACACCTTTTAATTATTTGGAGTGAACAAATAAGAGTATAATAAAGCAAAATTCTTTGTAGACTCTTCAAATTCACGGTGTCTTTACAGATAACTCTTTTGTCTTTGAAACATTCTCCTCGGTAGAGTTTAACTCGGATTGACATGATTCAAATTGTGTTGGAAAGTAGACTTGATTTCCTATTTGAAAATATTCTTTATTTATAATAAAAATATATTTTTCATCTTGGGCAACTCGTAAAAAAAGGATAGCGACATAAAATGGTCATTCAGTCATTTAGGGACTCTTCATACCAGTGATCATGGCGATGTACTTAGTTTTTTAACCCAATTTTTCTTATAGCAACAAAAGAATTCCATTTTTAAAATAGCAAATTGACGATATACATAGCCCCAGAGAAAACAAACAGGGTTTCTTACCTAGATTGATGGGGCAAGCCTTTTCAATGGAGTCGCGTTGAACCACCATTGAATGGCTCACCCCGTTGCTTCTCCATTCCACTGGAGAAGTTGACAGCCTGCCCCGCTTCGAGGCAATGGCCAGTCCCACCTTCCATCTCGTCGCTGGAGCTTGTTCCTCTCTGTTGTTGCTTTGCTCTGCTTCCCTACATGTCGTTCTTGTTTTGCTTCGACGTCGATCTACTTCGATCCTGTGTTGCTCCGACTCCGATCTATTTCGATCTGCTTTACTCATGTTTCGCTTTGCATCGCTTCAGAGGAGCCTGTTTTGATCCGCTTCAGCTTCACTCTGTTTCGTTGCCACTCCATTGAATTCCTCTTCTTCTTCATCTTCTCTGCTATTCAATTCCTCTTGTCGTTGCTCTGTTACCATCGTTGATGTTCCTCTTCTTGTTGTTCCGGCCTTTCTACCTGTTCCGTCACTGATGATCCTCTTGAGCGCCAACTCCTCTGACAATACAGTCTTCTTTGCTATTCCGGCCCTTGTCGCTGACGTCCGGCCTGTCTCAATGATTCCACAAATCTCTCTGCTTTGTTGTTCCGTCGCTGCTGGTCGGGCGTTGAAGATATCAATATTGGTGTCCTCTCTTTCTCGTTCGTCCGGCCCTTCTTGGAACCGGACCAATCGACGGCGACGGTGTGACGGTGCGAGCTGCACACCCTCGTAGTCCCCGCCATCCTCTTTGTCATTCGAGCATCTGTCGGAGGAAGCACTTGCGACACTGGTATCCGAGGTGGAACTTTCGCAAGACCATGGTCGGGCGTCAGTTTCGCCATCTTCGTCTGAAGATTCAGAACAAAGGTTAGTATTCCCATCTTCTTCTCTCAATATTTTTTGTACTAAGCTAGATTGTAAAGTAAGCACACTTTTATTTTGAAGACATATGTAAAACATTTCTTCCTGCGTGTTTTTGTCGATGTAGGAGTAGGTGACTACTCCCAAACTAAAAAGAGTAGGCTTTCTAGCTTCATCAATGTCTTGGTTTTCAACTGCTATGTACAATGTTGGCACCCTAACATGTATAGGAAACTCAATTGCGGGTGTGCTTTTGTCTTCAATGAAGGTGTCTTCGTCGTCATCGTCTTCATCGTCCTTCTCTTTATAAGTTGATTCTAGCAAAAGGGCCTCAAAGAGAGTTGACTGTTGTACTTGTGGTGTCTGGAGCGACGATGGTAGTGTTGTTTGAGAGGTCGACGCCGGCGGATGGGATATAGCACTTGATGCATTCGCCCTGTATACTACTGCACGTCGAGCGGCGCTTCTCGTCACTGCTCTGGAAGGACGCTCCTGAACGGCGTTTTGCCGTTGTGCCCATGTCCAAAGTACCTACAAACATGAACGTAATTGTATAAATGAATAAGCGTAAATGAATAAGTGCAAATTACCGGTATCTCAATACATGAATAAGTGGTGACAACAATCGTTTCATTAACCTCATCTGTTTCAGTTTTGGCTATGTTCATTCAGTACCTTTTCTCTATCAATGTAGGAAATGCTTGTGTCTTATCGTCATGTGGACAACGACCCAATGGAGAATTGAGAAACATCAAGCAAAAATACCATTAAAAGGTACTCACAAATTCACACTACATTGCAAGAAGATAAAAGAATTAAGTTAGTCTAATGATATTGTTATCCATATCTTGATTTAGGGCTGAAATCTCATTTCAAATTTGCTGCTATATGTTGGAATTCCAATTCATGTGGCACCTAACTACTTTGGAAGGTTTGACTGAGTGTGTTAGATATTTAATGGTGGATCCGATTGAAAAGTGCAATTTTTGGCTTCACATATGAAAGTTGCTTGCATCATAGACGACATGAAAGGATGTTTGTTTGACACTATTCTCACAAAGTAAACGAAAACGAACGACATGTTTACTAACGACATCCTTTGTTGTATAGCTCTTTTTCTCAAAAATCAGCTACTGAGTTAATGCTCTTTTGTAACTATATTTTTTTCCTTTTATCTTATTAAAGATGGTAATGATATTTTGTGTGATATCATGCAGCTTTGCGAGCGGTTGCCTAGTCTGAATGGTGAATCAATGGTAGATTGCAAGTCTCTAGTTTCTATGATAAAGGTTGCATTTACAATTTTTAGACAGACCTTCGAACTGAACTCTACATGAGGTTAGCATCTGGTATTCCCTTTTTATAGTGTCGTTGAAACATTCCTTTGCATGCATGTCTGCTTATTTGTTGTAATAACTTTTTTTTTCTTATCTGAAACCTTGAAAGAATTATCATCAGTCAATTGGTTAATTAGTCTGAAAACAATATTTGATGATTGAGCTGATTACTATACATTTCTATTTTAGGATGTTATTTTTTAATAATCTGAATCTTAATATCAATTCGGACATGGTTGGTGCAATACATTCTAGAAATTGCCATTATTAATGAGTTGTTATCTGACATGTTTCAAGACTGTGATGCTTGAGCAGGCTTAGCGGTGACATTGACGCAACCATAGTCTCTGAGTATTTGGCAATTATGAGAGCGCATTGTGGTGAGAACACATCCGCACAATTCTGAGAGTGCATCAAGATGTAGAGCAGGTTGCATTTGTGTTGCTAACAGGAACGACAAATGGAGGATTTTAATTCATATTTCATCTCCCTACACCCGAGATCACAACACCAGAGGCAATATTCTGTCTGTTCAGGTATGGACATTGTCGGGCTTTGACTTTTACAAAACATATGAGGACCTCTAGATTTAAAAGAAGAAACTAAGGAAAAATTTATTTAGTTTACAATCGAATGGACATAAACCAGCATAGAGACACTATATAGAGTATCTAGTGATAATTGAACTACAATTCAATTTAACACATCTTTTCAAAGCTTACACATGTTGAGATTCTTTGATTCTAGTGTAAATAATCATGGTTCACTAATTGAAGTGTCAACAGAGACTTGATACCTAGTTCCTGTACAATAGCCTCACTTTGAAATTTGGATTTACAAACCTTTTAAAACGTGTACTATATGAAATGAGTCACAAAAATAATTGTGTAAATGAATAAGTGGCAACGACAATGGGTTAGGATGGAACTAACATGTATTGTTGGTGGGAAAGCGTTGTTCTTTGCATTGGCCTCCATTTCTGGTCTTTGGTGACGTTTGTCGCGCTATGGCACTGCTTCTAACTGTTGCCGTGGCTCCTTGATGCTCAGGGATTCATCTGTTCAGCAAATAACCGCCACTCACATTTGGCCAAACGTGAAGCCACAACACATCGTACACCTCTTGTGAGAAACCCTTTCCACTCTCCTCCTCTCGTCTTTCCGCACCCCAACCTAAAATACTACTTGCGTTGCGATAGAACAACGACCTGAAATTTTTGTTGCT
Source organism: Pohlia nutans (assembly GCA_022496805.1). NCBI lineage: Eukaryota > Viridiplantae > Streptophyta > Bryopsida > Bryales > Mniaceae > Pohlia > Pohlia nutans. Next base: position 10,600,616 of record CM040097.1, read on the forward strand.
AGGATGTAACGGCAACACTCTTGTCTTACGTAAACGTGGTAGGGACTCTAAGTGGGCGTTGTTAAGACATGCTAACAATTGCCTAACCTGACCCTCGTTTGCCCCATGATTACGAACCGCTCGTTTCTCAATCACTCTTGCTACGTTTAGGTGACATACTGGAGCTGAAGGCAAGGAGCGTGTAGAAGATTGAGCCTCCATGGTAAATGACAAGGAGTTTATACAGAAATGAGAAATATGTAGATGGACATGTAGAGTTGTTTGGTTATTGCATTGGGGGTGCTCTTTATTGTGGAAGACTGCTGCCCATGTGGAAGCACTGTTGTTTAGTCTCGAGTCGTGGGATTGCTTTAATTTGCAGCACATTATTGTTGAAGTGGAGGCCTAATTTAGAAAAGGAATCAGACCATCAAGATGGTAGAGCTTTGTTTGTAGTTCGTCATCTTTATGTGTGCCCATCCTCTTGGTTGTCCAACTTGCATTCCTTGGGATAGTACAGGAACTTTAGCCGCCGTTGTTGAAATTTTGCATTCCATCATGGGTTGGAATTGAAGAGGTATTATAAATTGCTATGGGATGGAGCTCTAACAATTGTGTTAATTTTTTTAATTTTATTTGGCCATGCGAAGTTCGTGAGTTTCAAGAGTCATTGTCTGTTTGCTAATAGAGTTCAGCTTGAAGGTGGTTGTAACTGCCGTATCAAGGTCTGGTCCCTTGTATGCTATTCATGGTGATGGCGGTTCGTTGGGAAATGAGAAAACTGTTCATTGGAAAATAAAAAAACTGCGGGATGGTGTGTGATTGGTTGCATCTCACAGTAGAGCTATTGGCTGCGATTTTTGGAGTGGGTCATGAAAATGGACCCAGCCTGACCCTCAACAGTATTTTCTCCTTCATGTCCAGCTCTATTGAGTGGGCAGTTTCTTCCAAGGCTTCAGGTGTCACGTTCTTATTGGTCTGCCCATCTTCACAATACATACTCCACTGAGGTTTTTGGTTTTGAAAAATTCCTTAGAGACTCTCAATATTGCAAATGAAATGCATTAAACACCACTAGATCATGATCTCTACTCCCAATTATGACAAAAAATCAAAACTTGAAAAAGATCATTTTCTGACCGTGGGCAGTCATTACTATTTGGGTCGCGACCAAAAAATGGTCGATCGGTCACTTAGGGGTTAATAATAAAAGTAATTCTCACTATGATTAGGAATATTTCAAGAATATTCTCATATTTGTTCTTGTCAAGGTTCATGTCAAGTTTCATTCTTAGTTCAAAAAGTGAGACATTAAACATGATTTTCCAAAATAAGTAGAATCAAATAATGGAAATCATACCATCTTATAGTGCATGTTATTCCAATGTCATTACAATATTTTTAAATTTTTTTGTGTTAATTTGGGATTTTAAATTGAATTTCAAGAGAAATCCTTGCAAAATTAATGAAAAAATATTAATAAAAAATATGATGAATCCAATTGTACAGATGTGATCTTCACATTGACATTTACAACTTAGCTTTGTACATCAACTTCATTTTTGTTATTACATCAAACATTTTATAACGCATCTTCCAAATCAATGTTGAATCACGATGTTAAAGGGTTAAACTCTAAAACCTCTACTCTCACAAAATCCAACCTTCACCAATTGCTAAGGAGACTAGACTCATGCATGAGAGCATGGCCACCCATGCCCTCCCAGAGTCTCACACTCAAGAAGTAGATGAAAAGTGCCAAGGGCCCTTCAAAAATACGTCTTGACTCTCAATCCTAGCGTGTTAGAAAATGGGTCTTCAAATCACTATTTACTTGATTATATCCTCATATTCTACTTGTGATTGGTCCATTGACTATTTGATGTGCACTTTTGATATGTGAGGGGCGTGCAAGGGTGGGGGAGTGTAGGTGCAAGGGCCCTTCAAATGTAGATGAATAATTTCAGCAAGTTAGTCCTAGCGTGCATGGGTGGGAATGCTCTGAGAGCCACATCCTTAAGCTTGTTGATTTAGGTTAAAGAAAGTAAGTACAATATCATCCCTTTTATTGATGTAGTGTTGCATTGAAATCATGCGCTCGCCAAAATGGGAGTGTTGCTACTTGAGCTCTCCAAAGATAACATCGCTCACCAATATGGAAACAGTGTGAAAATAAGAAATATAGCGCTGCACCCTATGGAATTTCAGAACCTACACAAGTTCAAAATGTGACTCGGGAATTCTTTTGCCTCGTAAACATTTGTAGCACTCATTTAGAGAAGCCCAGACAAAAATACATGTTTAACATAACATTAAGTAGCCTTCATGTCCATTGCCTTTCCTTCATGTACTCTGCTCATCAACTTGAGCCTCCACCTGTCCACTTAACTACTGATGAAGTATTGTTGGGTGTGGAATATTCCACACCATCTACTGTAGAGCCAAGGCAGTGACAGTGCATGCTATTGAATGTTATGAATGAGAAAAATGTGCCTGGATTATCATCCATGGATAAATGATTGCATTGTTAACTAGTTGAAAAGGGTATCATCCGCATAGCACTCCAAAAATTGCGCGAAGGGCACAGAGAGTCCGCTCCTGAAGTTCAAGCTCCCCTCCTGACACGGATGTGGGATCTGAGTTCTCCAAGTTCATCTCTTCTAATGCAGACGTCAGTGTCTTCAAAGTCTTCATCTTCTTCTTGCCAAGCTTCTTCTCTTCCTTCAGTGCCTCCAGACGGGCCACTTCATCGGCCACCACTTGTTGCAATGGGGTCACCTGAGATGCACGAGCTTTGCGTATGGCCTTCTCCTTGAGAGATTTGAGATTGTGCAGCATACAACTACCCATTCCAACAGGGTCACTGACATTCAAAATGCTTGCAGGTCGTGGCTCCTCAATCCTGCAAGACACGGTCTGCTAGTGCTGATCAGGATTCTGTCGAATGATGTAAATAACGCACATAAGAGTATTAAAGTACAACTTTCAAATCAAGCTCATTGCCTATGACCTCAGAACCATTCTCACCAGCATTACATTTAGTCATGTATAGATTGGGGTCCAGCTTTGTCAACCTCCTGTAAATATAGAATATCCACACGGAGATAAAAAAAAGATTCCCATATGGGAAAGGCAGACAAATTTCCCACAATTGTAACTTTCTGAGATCAAAAATACACTACAAACATCCCATGAAAGTTACAATTGTGGGAATTTTGTCCCACTTCCCATATGAAATCCCATGTGCAAATGATTGTCTTTATCTCTCCCTATGATCTTGTTTGAAGTTAAACATATGTAGGATCACACAATAGCGTAGAACCTTGGCTGCTTCGGCATACATTAATGCAAGTCTCAAGATTTGAAGTACCAAATATTTATGTAGGAAATCATTGTTGAAGATTTTGTGATACTAGCAGATTTCGCAGGAAAAAACATGCGGGGCATTGACTTAGGACTAAAACAGTTAATAGGGGAAAAAGGAGAGGGTGGATTAACCTGGCTGCAAATATGAAGGTGTCAGCTTGGCCTAGTTTGAAGCTTTTTGGGCCATCAACTCGGCGAATCAGGTACCCTGGAAAATGTCCTCGATGGAAGGGAACCCGCTCCACAAGTCTGAGCCCACTCACTCGGGCTTGTTCTTCAAGCTTCCACGAATCATAGAAAGGCTCCAGCTTAAGCGAGACATGGACTTGCCCTCGAGGTAGTAACATGTCCCTTGCATTTGCAAAGAAAACTTGTTAGATTTAAGAAAGATAATGTGCACAGAAGGTAAACAATAAACAAAGTTTATTGATATGTGACTTGCCACCCAACCATAGAAGTGAGATCTTGTCCAATAGACAATGGTATCTCCTTCACCCACCAAGCCACACTTATAGTCTTAGTACCGTCTGTCTACATACTTAGAATATGTACAGACTAACTAGACTATTACTTTGGTGTTCTAACTAACTTGGAGTCATAGACTCTTGGTCTATCAGTTCCCTCATAAGTAACTTAATTACCACATGAGTAACTTAATTCCAACACTCCCCCATAGTTAGAACCACCTAAAGTAGATAATAATGCAGTGCCACATTATTTACTATAACTTAGTACTACTCTAAGTCCTCTAATTTCCTCTTGAGTGACTTGATAGGTAGAACTCCAAGTCTACTCTTACAATACTCAAATTTAGCCTTAGGTAGGCTTTTGGTGAATGTATCTGCCACCATTTGGTCTGTACCCAAATAAACAAACTCCACTTCATTAGATTTAACCTTGGATCTAATGAAATGACACCTACACTCAATGTGTTTAGTGCGTCCATGAAATTCGGGATTCTTAATCATAGCTATACAACTTTGACTATTACAGTAAATTACTGTAGGCCCTTTCTGAGGAAACCCCATTTCCTCTAGAATGTGTCTAATCCATATAGCTTCCTTGGTTGCTTCACCTGCTGCGTAATATTCAGCTTCGGCACTTGATTGAGCAATAGCTTTCTGTTTCACACTGTTCGAAGAAATGGCTGCATTGGCTAACATAAAAACATAGCCAGTTCTTGATCTCCTTTCTTCCGAATCTCCAGCCCAATCAGAGTCACAATATCCAATCACTTGCAAATTGTCATCTCCTTTGTAGACCAAGCCCTCATTGCTTGTCCCATTGAGATATCTCCATATTCGTTTTACCGAAGACCAATGTTTGAGTTTTGGATCAGAATTGTACCCAGCTACCATACTTACTCCTTGAGATAAATCTGGTCGAGTAGTTATAGCTAAATACATTTGGCATCCCACTGCTGATTTGTAGGGAATTGCTTGCATTGCCTCCTCTTCTTCTAGTGTAATCTTGTTTACACACTGAAGATTGCAATTAGCCTCTAATGGAGTAGACATAGGCTTAGCATGACTTAAGTTAAAGTCTTTAAGTTTTTGCTCAATGTACTTTGACTGGCTAACACACAAGATGCGTCTTTGTCTATCTCTAGTAACTTGAAGATTTAGACCGGAGTAAAGATCTCCCATGACTGTCATTTCATATTTCTCTGACAAAGCCTTCTTGATTCTATTCGTTAATTTCAAATCATTGCTGAAAAGAAATGAATCGTCAATATATAAGGCTAACCAGAGAAAGACTTCACCTTCATGTAAAATGTAAAGGCCACTGTCTTTGACGCTTCTTGTAAATCCAAGGCTGAGTAAAAACGAACTGATATGTTCGTTCCACATTCGCGGAGCTTGTTTCAAGCCGTAGATCGATTTCAAGAGCAAACAAACGTAATCTTGTTCCCCCTTCTTGATGAAGCCTTCAGGTTGCTTCATATAAATCGTCTCGTTCAAATCTCCATTTAGGAATGCTGTTTTCACATCCATCTGCTGGATTTCACAGTCAAGATTTGTAGCCATAGCAAGTAATAAGCGTATAGTGGTCATTCTTACCACCGGGGAGAAAGTCTCATTGAAGTCAAGACCTTCAATTTGATCATAGCCTTTTGCTACCAACCTTGCTTTGTATTTGTCCAAACTCCCATCGGTTCTTCGTTTGAGTTTAAAAACCCACTTGCAGCCCAGAGGCTTTCTGTTTGGAGGTAATTGGACTAATTTCCAAGTTTGCTTCTCTATCAATGAATTGTACTTAGATAGAATTGCTTCCTTCCACTTCTCACCATCTTCTCTTGCTAATGCTTCAGTCAAAGTAGAGGGATCATTCTCAACAACCAAATTAATGGACTCTAGTAATTTAAGAGAAGGTTTTCTTATTCTAGTTCCCCTTCTTACTTGAGGCTCATGAGGTATTTGTGGTAAATCTTCTCTTTCTACCTCTATGTCTATTTGGTATTGAAGGTAGAGAAGATTGCACAAGGCACACACACAAACACAAGGAATGCGTAGAAAGAGATGATCTTTACTCAAAGGCCTTCCACCTTAAGTAGTGTACAGTAGGAGGTCACCATGGACAAACCATATGGGATAACTCATCACAAGGACACTCTAGAGATCAGCCCATGCCTAACCCCTCCTCCCACACACCATTATTTAGCACCCGTACGTCTTTGGCTTCTAGCAATACTACGTTGCATCAATTACCTCAATACTCCCACTTTGCGTAGAGCCAAAGCCTCTAAGTCCAAATGCTATTACTAATCGTTGGTGTCGGTCTCTACAAAGACCCTTTGTGAGCACATCCGCCACCATGTGCTCCGTTGGGCAATACTCCAAATGTATAACTCCCAATTCCAACTTCTCCCGAATGAAGTGGTATTGCACATCAATGTGCTTCGTGCGTGAATGATGTGTAGGGTTCTTTGCAAGTGAAATGCACCCTTGGTTGTCACACATAATCGTTGTAGCCTCACCTTGTGTGCAACCCACATCCACCATTAGTTGCCTCAACCAAATGGCCTCCTTCGTGGCATGGCTCGTAGCCATGTACTCGGCCTCCACCGTTGATGTCGCCGTCGTTTGTTGCCGCTTGCTATTCCACGACACCGCTCCCGATCCGACCTTGAACATGTAGCCCGTTGTCGATCTTCGATCGCTCGTGTCTCCCGCGTAGTCCGCGTCACAATAGCCGCTCAACACAATGTCTTTGCCTCCAAGACACAACTTCACATCGCTTGTGCCCCTCAAATAACGCATGATCCTCTTGACCGTCATCCAATGCATCGAGCCCGGTCTCGCCATGTGTTGACTCAGCACGCTAATTGGATACGCAAGGTCGGGCCGTGTCGCAATCATCGCATACATCAACGACCCCACCGCTTGCTTGTATGGCACCTCCGCCATCGATTTAGCCTCCATCGCATACTCCTCCTCCGAAAGCTTGACGAGCTTGGAGTTTGCATCCAATGGTGTTGCCACGGGCTTACAATCCTCCATCCCGAATCTCTTGAGCACGTCCATCACATACTTGCCTTGACTCATGGTGATAGTGCGTGTAGCCCTATCACGCACAAACTCAACACCAAGACAAAAGTGCAATTCTCCAAGATCACTCATCTCGTACTCTCTCTCAAGCATGCCTTTTAATGCATTCATTAAACTCATGAGGCTTGCAAGAATGATCAAATCATCAACATATATGATCACAATCACCACATTTTGCCCCTCTTGCATGAAGTAGAGACTATGATCCGCAATGCTCCTAGTAAACCCGTGTGCAAGCAAGAACGTGTCAATCTTTTGGTACCACGCTCTTGGAGATTGTTTCAACCCATACAATGATTTTTGCAACTTACAAACAAGGTGCTCTTTACCTTGTTGCACAAACCCCCTCAGGTTGCACCATGTAGATGTCCTCCTCCAAATCGCCATTCAAAAATGCGGTCTTCACATCCATTTGATGCATCTCCAAGTCCATGGCCGCTCCAATCGCAAGAATGCATCGAATGGTGGTGAACTTGGCCACGAGAGCAAATGTCTCGTGAAAGTCCACCCCATGCACTTGCGCGAACCCCTTGGCTACTAATCTTGCCTTGTGACGCACAACAATACCCGAAACATCCCTCTTTGTCCGAAACACCCATTTGCAACCAATGGGGTTGCGATCCTTTGGAATGGGAGTTAATTGCCACGTACCGTTAGCAATTAGAGAGTCGTACTCCTCTTGCATGGCGCGCTCCCACTTGACCGCATCCTCACCTTGCATGGCTTCTCGAATGGTCAATGGACCATCCGATAATGCCACATTCGCATGCTCGTCCTCCACTTGAGGGAAGATGTGGTTCTTCCACCATTCTCCAGGTGGCTTGCGCGATCTCTCGGGGTACCGCCGCTCGCTTGAAGAAACTTGCTCCTCTTGCGTGCCCTTTGCGCCATTCTTGGCCTTTGAGCTCGATGGCGCTTCAACAACCTCCGTGTCGCCAGCTTCGTCATCACCGTCATCATCACCTACATCAACAACATTAGGAGACTTGGAGGGTGTGTCCACCAAAACGTCTCCACTACTCCCACTTGGACCAACCTCCAAAGGAGCCTCCATCGTAGACTCCTCACAAAATGTCACATCACGTGACCGAATGATCTTCCTCGTGTCCACCGACATGAGTCTATACGCCTTGGTACCTTCACAATACCCAAGAAACACACATTTCAAGGCCTTAGCCTCGAGTTTCGTCCTCCGTTCGTCGGAAACCTTCGCATATGCAATGCATCCGAAGATGCGCATGTGTGCAACACATGGTTGCCTCCCACTCCACGCTTGCTCCGGCGTCATGCCTTCAACCGCGCTTGTTGGACACCGATTGCGTGTGTATACCGCATTCACCACCGCTTCCGCCCAAAGGTCCAACTTCAAGTTTTGAGCGTGCAACATGCTCCTCGCCATCTCTACAATGGTGCGATTTGCGCGCTCCGCAACTCCATTTTGTTGAGGCGTGTACGGGGCCGAAGTTTGGCGTGCGATGCCTTCATTCTTCAAAAGCTCGTCAAATTTCTTGGACATGTACTCGCCGCCATTGTCCGACCGAAACACCTTGATCTTCAACTCGGATTGGTTCTCCACCAATGTCTTGAACTCCTTGAACTTCTCAAAGCACTCACTCTTGGCTTTGATAGGGTAGAGCCATATCTTCCTTGAAAAATCATCGATGAAGGTCACAAAGTACTTGCAACCTCCCATCGATGTGGTCTTCATGGGGCCACACACATCCGAATGCACGATCTCCAAAACTTTTGTGGCCCGTGTCGCCCCTTCACCCGCAAATGGCAACCGTTGTTGCTTGCCTTCAATGCAACCTTCACACGTGAATGTAGAAGCATCCACTTTCAATTGATGAAGATCCATACCGCTTACCATGCCGCGTAGTGTCTTCACACTCTTGATGTTCAAATGGCCAAGTCGATGATGCCACAACGCCAACTTGTCGTCCTTCAAGTTTGAATGCGCCAACGCCGCCGATTCCTTCGAATGCACCTTGGAGAACTTGATGTGGTACAAGCCCTCGTGTTCTTCAATGATGGCCACCTCATCTCGACTCGGTGACAACACATAACACCCCTTATCACTAAACTCTACTCTCAAGTGCTTTGCCACTAGTTGCCTCACCGATAGTAAATTTGCCGTTAGTTTGGGAACGTGGAGGATATCTTTGATAGTGATTGTCTTCACACGACCCCTCACCTCGGTGTCTACAACAATTTGGCCCTTGCCAACGGCCTCAAGCACCGTATCATCTCCCAAAATCACTCTCCTTGGATTAATGAGAGCATACGAATGAAAACAAGTTTTATGTGGTGACATGTGGCTTGTAGCCCCCGAATCAACAATCCAATCACTCGTACTACCATTGCACGATACATTGCTTGCCATGTTTGCATACTCATCACCAACCTCAATCCAATCACTCATGCTTGCATCACCCTCGATACCATCACTCATGCTTGCATCACCCTCGATGCCATCGCTCATGCTTGCCTCATATCTAGCCGTAAATGCGTACTCATCATCGTCACGAGTTTTAGTGTTGTTTGCACTCTCCCCTTTCTCATCCCTCTTGCGTTTGAAGCAAAATTTGGCAATGTGGCCCTTCTTACCACAATAGAAGCACACCTTGTCGCTTGAGCTCCCACCGCCTCCATTCTTGGATTGCTTCGCCACGAGTGCCGCTCCATCTTCTCGAGACTCGTTCTCCTTTCGCCGCGAAAGCTCGTGCAACAACCGTGAGGTCACATAGTCCAATGTGAGCTCCGTAATGGGTCTTGACTCCATCGCCACGATGAGGTACTCGTATGATGATGGAAGGCTCTCCAAAAGTGTCATCACGATGTCACCATCCGTAACCGACACGTCGCAACCGTTGAGTTGATCCGCGAGAGCTTTGACCTTGTTGATGTGCGCCAACATGTCATCTTCTTCGCCCATCTTGATGGTGAAGAACTTGCGCCTCAAAAACAAAATGTTGGCCAATGTTTTCGCTTCGTGAATGTTGCAAAGCTTGGACCATGCTTCCGCGGGTGTCTTGCACGAACGAATGTGCGCAAGTTGCGAATCCGCGAGGTTGAGTGCCAAAATGGCAAATGCCTTCTTCTCCCTCCTCGTGTACGCTTGCATGATCCTAGGATCCGTAGAAGAGAAAGGAGGTTCCTCACTACCCTCGACAATCTCCCACAACTCCTTCTCGGCCATCACCATCTCCATTTTGAACTTCCACAAGTGGAAATTCACCCCATCGAACTTGTCCACGACCTTGGGACCCTCACCCTCAAAAGATGCCATGATCCTCACTTACGTATGCCTCCCCACACAAATGAAACCTCAAACTCAAACACACAACTTTGTTTTTGTGATTTTTTTTTTGCTTTGATATTGCACCTTTGTGCACCCAATGGGTTTAAAACAACCCCAAACACTAGATCAGCACTTTTGTGCTCCACACACGCCTCCCAACACTCAAATGTGAGAACCCTCACCCAAAAATGCAAAGAGGCTCACCAAAACCCCTCAAATCACTCAATGGAGCTCAAAACAACTCCAAATGCTTCAATACGACGCCTTAGTGTCCCCAAACACTCAATGCACGTCAATGACACCTTTGTGTCCTTCAAGAGCACTCACTCAATGCACATGAACTCACACAAGTCCCTCAAAACCCCAATCGCATTGAAATTGCTCAAAACCGCACCTTTGTGCACAAACTAGCTCCAAATGAAAATTTGAGCACCCCAAGAGCATGAAACACATGCAACACCTCAAAGCAAGTGCCTAATCACTAGGATCAGATGGTAGACCCTCCACGAGAGCCTTCACACTTCACAAATCACTTGCATTTACTCAAATGCTCACAATTGAACCAAACGAAGTTCCACTCGCAACGAAGAGATAGAAGAAAGAAAAGAAGGAGATCAAGGGAAGAAATTGACCAAAGAGAGTGCTCCAACATGTAACTTCAGCCCATGCACACCTCCAAGAAACACCAACGCTTCAACAAGCTCCAAAACCTCCAACAATGCTCCAAAACCGCCCGTTGCGCACCGACCTCAAAATACTTGCACAAATGCAATCTAATACTCATGAAACACACATGAGTGGGCCCATAACCTATTGAAGGTAGAGAAGATTGCACAAGGCACACACACAAACACAAGGAATGCGTAGAAAGAGATGATCTTTACTCAAAGGCCTTCCACCTTAAGTAGTGTACACTAGGAGGTCACCATGGACAAACCATATGGGATAACTCATCACAAGGACACTCTAGAGATCAGCCCATGCCTAACCCCTCCTCCCACACACCATTATTTAGCACCCGTACGTCTTTGGCTTCTAGCAATACTACGTTGCATCAATTACCTCAATATTTGGTCACTATCCTCAATGTGATCTGAGTCGTGATCTTTGTCTTGATCATCAACAAGATCTTGGGCATCATCTTTGTCATCACCTTTGACAAGATCTTTGATGCGATCTTGGTCACTATGACAATCTAGATCTTTGGGAACTACTCTCTGGTGACTTTCAATGAAGTCTACATCACGGCTAAAGAACATTTTTCTTTTGATAGGATCAAACAATTTATAGCCTTTAGATTGATCACTATAACCAACAAAAATGCAATCTTTAGACTTCATGTCTAATTTTTGCCTTTGCTCATCAGGAATTTTAGCAAATGGGTACATTCACAGTAACACGACCCAACCCCGCCCAGTTATAACGACTCTTGATGAGTGCTTAGAAAATAATATCTTCAATTTATGTAGATATTAGAAAAATTTAAGGACATTTTGCGACATATTTTGAACATTTTAGCACATTTTAGTCGTTATTAACGACTGGTTACGACCATATTTTAGTCGTTTTGCAGTACCAATAACTTCCCAAACATTGTCAAACTTTAGTATATTGTATAATGACATATATTATATGTAGTTACTAATTTATATTGCATTATCAATTCATATGATAAGATTATTGCTTAACAATCCGTTAAATTAATCACTGGTTACAGTTTCTTTGGGTCGTGTTACTGTGAATGTACCCAAATCCTTTACATCCAAAAACATGAAGATGAACATAGATTGGTTTGGTGCCATACCATAGTTCCCAACTCGTCTTGGATATGAGGGCCTTGATTGGTGTGATGTTCTGCAAGTAACACGCAGTAGACACTGCCTCTGCCCAAAATCTTCGTTCCAAATTCGAGCTCTTCAACATGCATCTGGTTGCCTCCATCAAAGTACGATTCTTCCTCTCGGCAACACCATTTTGTTGAGGTGTGTACGAAATAGTAAGTTGGCGCGCAATCCTATTGTTCTTGCAAAATTCATTGAACTCCTTTGAAGTGTACTCTCCTCCATTATCACTCCTCAAAATCTTGATGGATTTTTGAGTGTGATTTTCAGCCCAGGCTTTAAAAACCTTAAACTCATTGAATGCCTCCGATTTAGCTTTAAGAAAAGCTATGTATGTAAATCGAGAGAAATCATCAATAAAGGTGATGAAATATCGTGAACCTCCAAGAGAAGGAGGGAGTGACCCAACAATATCCGAATGGATAATCTCCAACAACTTAGTTGCACGAGTTGCCGTGTCGACATGAAACTTCTTCCTACTTTGCTTGCCATACAAGCACGCTTCGCACGTAGGCCAATTCTTCAAGTCCCCTTCATTGAATTTGAGAGTGGGCTTCATTTCTTTAATCGCCGTCATCTTCTGCACACCAATGTGACCAAGTCGTCCGTGCCAGAGTTGAACATGATCTTCCTTGTTGGCTAAAAAGTAAGCCAAAGCTTTCTCTTTGGCTAGATTTCTTCCAATCTTGAATAGGCCATTGATTTCTTCAAGATGTGTAAATCGAGCTCCATCCTTGTCAGCAACATAAATCTCTTCTGCCAAATGAATGCCAAAGCCCGCCTTTCTAAATTCTTGAGCAGAGAGTAAATTCCTAGCCAAACTAGGAACATGCAAGACATTGGTAATCCTTTTCAATTTACCATTATTCAACATGATTGGAATGGTACCTACTCCCTTGATTTCACACTCATTATCATTCCCTACAAAGACAGTTTTTCCTTTGGGTAACACTTTGTACTCTATAAACCAATCTTTGTGAGACGTGACATGGCGAGTAGCCCCAGAGTCAAGGTACCAAACATCATCATCCTCTCTTACAAGACATGTATCTATCATTAGTAAGGTAGGACTCTCTGATCTTCTCTCCGATCTTCTAGTCTTGTCAGGTACGACACTTTTACCCTCATGGTTACCCTCTTTGCCCTTCTTGCCTTTACCATGAGACTTCTTCTTTTTCTTCTCTTTGCATTGGGAAGCTTTGTGGCCATGTTTACCACAATTGAAACACTTACCCTTAAATGCACCAGAGTGACCAAACTTCTTAAATTGACCACTTTTTCTCACAGTTAGTAAGGCACTTGAGGTATCTTTAGTTTCACCAGAAAAAACAATCAATTTTTGTTCTTCCTGTAGAATCTTACCAATAAGGTAGGATAGATTCTTCTCATTACTATGAATGTTTGTGAAACTTAACCACGAATCCGGTAACGAGCTTAAAAGTACATTAATCTTATCTTCGTCATTGCAAATGACTCCCACTCCTGCCAAACGATCAACCAATGATCTAAATTTGGCTATGGCATATGCCATACTCTCAGACTCATTCACTTTGAAGGACCAAAACTCCTTTTGGAGAAGCCTCTTTGAATACATATCACTCATCTCATAAATGTGACAAAGTTCATCCCATGCTGCTTTAGCAGTGTTACAATGAGTGATCTGATGGAGTGGCTCATCTAAGAGATAGAAGACAATAGTAGAGAGGGCTATTTGATCACGTTCTAACCACTTTGTCTTACTGTTATCACTAACAGTACCAACATTATTGGCTCCCCCTTCTCCACTCTCTCCTTGGACATTTCCAATTGGTGTGTCACTTGCAGTGCGAGTTGGCATTGGTTCTTCACCACTTACCAACTTCCACAACCCATCCCTCTTCAAGAGATAGATCATCCTCAATTTCCATGAATTGAATCCCTGACCACCAAACTTGTCCAAGAAACTAGTTCCACTGCTAGAACTAGCCATGCTAACTTGCACTCGTCAATGCAGCCAACAACTTTAAGACTATGGGGGCCAATCCTAGGTTTAACTGTGAATCAAATCAAAACCCAATTCAACTCTCTACTCTCTCCTTCAATCAACCTAGCTCTGATACCATGTTAGATTTAAGAAAGATAATGTGCACAGAAGGTAAACAATAAACAAAGTTTATTGATATGTGACTTGCCACCCAACCATAGAAGTGAGATCTTGTCCAATAGACAATGGTATCTCCTTCACCCACCAAGCCACACTTATAGTCTTAGTACCGTCTGTCTACATACTTAGAATATGTACAGACTAACTAGACTATTACTTTGGTGTTCTAACTAACTTGGAGTCATAGACTCTTGGTCTATCAGTTCCCTCATAAGTAACTTAATTACCATATGAGTAACTTAGGCATAGACCCTTGGTCTATCAGTCCCCTCATGAGTAACTTAATTACCACATGAGTAACTTAATTCCAACAAAACTCGCATGAGCTCCTGATTCTTCCTGACAACGACAAATATAAACATGCATGCACTATTTCAGTCATGCATAAACACTGTGCATTACTACATGTTAATTAACTCGAAGAGGGAATACATATAAGGACAAGATCACTTGAGAGTCAGTACCTCATGTACGTCACAAGCCTAGAATTGTTCCTGTACAGATGTGTAGTCCAAATGAATAAACAAGATTGACAATATTACCCATCAATGTTGTGCTAATTAAACTGGTACGATGTGCACGTACACTGCAAGCTGAATAGATTAGCATCAGAAAGTCGATAAAATCTGGCAAGTGATGTTGCCCAGGTAACCAAACAGCAAGAGGGAAGAATATCACTTACTTCACCGAACGTGCACAATCTTCACGCCTCAAAACGTCAGCACGGGGGAAATTGAAAATGATGCGATGAAAGTTCGACATCTGAAAGCCGCACAGAAGGTTTTTCTGTTTTGTAGCCATCTTGCAGGCATCAAATTCATGAAGTACCAGTGCACCGCGCTGAGACAAGTTTAACGTGTTCGACTCGGCCTCCTTCCCATACTTCTTCAGTAATTCACCTGCTCCAAATTCGATTTCCAACTGGATTATCTGAAAAGGTGAACACGCCTAACAACCAACAGTAACACACTAGTAACACTGACTGTAAAAGAGTCAACGGTAGATACATTTTATTACACCTTCAGTAGCATCGCGGATGGAGCAGTAATGTTCACATATGTCAACAAGTTCACTGAAAACTCAATTTGACTGTGTACAAGCTAACTTGTTTAGAGTTCAATATTGTCACCAATGAGAGTGTTCGAAATGATAACAACAAAATGACCTGTAGCAGAGTTCAATATGTGACGTACCTCTTGAATCCAGGGATGTGGCAACCATGTTAGTGGCAGTACCAAATGCTGTGGCTAGACATGAAGAGAAGGAGAAATCTCCCTCCCCAACTAATAAAATCCGCTGCTGGTTGGAATACCGTGAGCTCCACTTTGGTTCAAGCATCTGCCCATCTCTTGCTTTTAATGACCGTTGAGTCTTCATCTTTGGAGTACGAGTAGGAGCAACAGAGAAGCCTCCAGCCTTACTGCGGAAGCTGGGACTTACTGTTCAGATACTTCTGTGCGCACAAGGTGAAGAAGTTGCATGAACCTCAATAAATTATCGTAAGAAAAATGACCGCCAAGTGTGTGTTAAGGTTCATAGAATGAAAGTATGGTCACTCAAGTGATGCATAGACTCCACTCCGTACACAATCGACTCTTTGCAATCCCTAACACATGAATTGAGCAGCATACACTCGTGAACAGCCCCAGAAGGCCATATTCGTTAAATTGAGACAAAGTGTAGTCTCAATTTTATCGTCGACTCGAGGATAAACCATTATAACTGTTCAGGTTTGCGACTATTCGGTAATTTGAGACTTTAATATATTAATATATATAAAAACCTTTGATTGCCCAAAGGTTACAGTCTCATCTTATCGTCGACTCGACAATAAATGACTATAATTGTTTTAGGGCTGAAGTCTCAAAATGACCATTTTGTCTCAATTTAACGAATATGGCCTTCCAGGGGCAATATTCGTTTAGTTGGGACTTTTTCACCATATTGGGACTCTTTGAAATCTACAACTGGCATAGATCCAGTGAGCAATTGCACAATAGAGTCCCAATATGGTGAAAAAGTCCCAACTAAACGAATACTGCCATGGCCCTTTTTATGTCACGCCAATGTGATTCTATCGAGAACATGACAAGTACGTGGAGATCATTCTTCATTTACATGAGAACATGACTGTGTACACAACATCCATTATTCCGGCCATCAACCTACCAGAATTTGATACCAAAGAGTGTGATAATATGGAGTTAAGAGTGTTATCGGCAGGCTAAGGCACCAGTCAATTCGACGATCATATTTACCAGTGGATGGAAATGGATAGTTGCCTCCATGCCAGCCGGTGACTGCATTTGCGTGCATTTTCTGGACACAAACTCTGCACAATCAGAATGAACTAAGAGTTGCTTTTACAAACACGAAGGTCGTCTTACGTGCACTCCATTATCACTCACGTACTCAATAATCAAAATGAAACAACTTGCAGCCTCCTTGACTTCAGCGTCTGGCCATTTGAAGACCTAGATCACCTCAGTTCATCAAACTCTGGACAGAATGCAGAATCATGGGTAGACAATACTTACTGTCTACGCCATCGACTGCAAACAATCATGCCTAATTCGAAGCACTCATCCAGCTGCACTACGAACCTTGCCACGAATGAGAAGCTGAGAACTTATACCGACATATATCACTTGAAGCCCTTGTGACTGCTCAGCGAAGAAATGAATTATTCGCGAGACCACACTTTATACCATCTTGCACTTGTGAACTTGCTGCTGGTGCACAACTACCCCACCGTAAGTGACCAACTAAGGTACTCATCTACACACTGCAATAATGACTGCATATATGAAAAGTCCTAAATGACACAGAAAGGCACAATCGATCCCTGAAGCAAGTGACTGAGAGCTTTGAGAGAATATAATTAGAGTGTACTAAGTAGAGTGGAGTACGATCTGGCTACCATGTAGCCATTTCCCGCAGTCAATATTTATGTGGTTCAGTTAGCCTAGGGATGTCTGTAAGTAGGCTCGTTCGTCGGCAGAATGGGCGTTTTAATTGAAAGACTGCGTACCGTCCGGTACTTAACGTCTAGTATCGCCATATTTGTTTAATTCGGAATTTCTGCCATATTGAGACTCCTTGAAATCTACATTTGGTATAGAATTTCCCACTGAATCTATGCCAGTTGTAGATTTCAAAGAGTCCCAATGTGACGAAAATTCCCAATTAAACAAATTATTATTATGACGATTAGTATTAAACAAATATTAATGGCGATTAGCCTATTGTGGTGACAAGGGTGCTATGCTCTGTAGATTGATTTCTGAGCCTTTTGATATTAATTTTCTATTTTGGATACCGTCTACATTGGAGCTCTGGAAGGTAAAAGCATCAAAATAAGACATTCAGCATAGTTGGGTACGGTACCTTTTTTAGGGTAGAATATTTTTTGTAGTACAGTTAGCTATTGGAAATGATTGTTTTACAAGAAAAAATTAGCATTTGTAGATAAGCCATGTAATTGACCCTACTAATTTTCAATATGAAGTGGATTAACCCTTTAACCCCTAGCTGCTCAACCATGCATGTTTTGCATGATGAACTCTGTCTTTTCATCCTTCATGCACTTTTTGTAATGTGGATTTTTTACTGAAAATTTTATAAGAAGTTAGCTTCTTGCATGTGTGATCCGAATAGATAGGGGATGATTTGTGAAAATTTTAATATGCCTCCTTTCATGCCACATTGTTCCACCAAGAATTTTGAGCATTTTAGTCTAAATGTGCTCTTGAATAAGTCAACTCGTAAAATTAAGCAACCAAAAAATCCCCAAAAATCACTACACTTTGAGTATTGCATTTCAACTCATCACAACAAATTTCATTCTTAGATTTTCAGTATCTTATTCGTAATTGAATTACAAAAGAATTTTGAATTTTAAGTTTCAAAATTTATAGAAAAATATTGGTGACAGCAATCGCAGATCTAACCATATGGATAGAATCTAAAATTCAAAATGATTATACAACTTTTATTCATACATCAAGTTCAAAATATCCTTCTTAGTTGCATTTTATAATGCATCTCTGCAAAACTACCCAATTTGGAGAAGGTGAGGACGTTTAGGGGTCAATGTCCCGATTCAACACTAATTTTGAAGATCATGGATTATAATTTTTTTTGATGAATAACATAATGGAGTTGATGTACAAAGCTAAGTTGTAAACGTCAATGTAATGATCACATCTATATGATTGGATTTATCATATTTTTATTAATAAATTGTAATAATTTTTCAAGATTTTCTCTTGAAATTCAATTAAAAATCCCAAATTAGCCAAAAAAATAAATTGTAATGAATTTGGAATAACATGGACTACAAGATGGTACGATTGCCATTATTTGATTCTACTTATTTTGGAAAATCATGTTCAAAGTCTCACTTTTTTAACTAAAAATGAAACATGACATAAACCAGTTCTGTTGTTTTAAAAAATCAAAATATCTTATTTTGAAGATCCATATTGTACAAATGATAGTCAACTAGCATAAGAACCAAGAGAAAATCGGATGGATGAAAATATGTTCACCGTTTACATAGTGGACGCAGACACGTCAAAGGGTTAACCTCTAAACGTCTGAACGTGCCGTGGCGGCCAGTAGGATACGGTGTATTTTGGTTGTATTTGGAATGGATTCACACCTTTAATGGGTTTGAGTTCAGAAAAGAAGTTGAAATTTAGATCAATGCAGTTCTAGTGAGCTATTAAGATCCTAATTTAGAGTTTCTTGTTAGTAGCAAATCTCAATTATACAACAACGTATATACTATCGCCATTGGAATGGACGTTTAAAGGTTAAGTGTATATGAATATTTACACTACACTTTAACCAGATTAATTCCTAAACGTCCTCACCCTTCTCCAAATTCGGTAATTTTGCAAAGATGCATCATAGAATGCAACCAAGAGGGATATTTTGAATTTGATGTAGGAATAAAAGTTGTACATTATGGATTTTAGATTCTATCCATATAGTTACATTTGTCATTGCTATCACGAATATTTTTGTAGGAATTTGAAACTTAAAATTCAAAATACTTTTGTAATTTGATTACGAATAAGATATTAACAATTTGTGATTGAAATTTGTTGTGATGGGTTGAAATGTAATACTCTAAATGTAGTGATTTTTGGAGATTTTTGGTTGCTTAATTTTATGAGTTGATTTTTTCAAAAGCACTTTTGAACTAAAATCTTAGAAATTTTTGGTGAATTATTGCAATATGAAAGGAGGCATAAATTTTTGACAAACCTTCCCCCTTTTTATCAGATCACACATGCATGAAGCTAACTTCCCATAAAATCTATAGTAAAAAATCCACATTGCAAAAAGTGCATGACGGATGAGAAAATGCAGTTTGATTCTATACATTATCCAGAAAATGGACGGTTGGGCGCTTAGGGGTTAAGTCTATATGAATATTTACACTACACTCTAACCAAGTGCTTCGTCAACAATTGTATTAAGATAATAGTAGTGTGGCGCTGTGGCAAATGTGTATAGTGTTCCAAAATGTCATTGTAGAAGTTAGAGTTCTATGGGACACGAACCAGAATGACACTTGCACCCACTAGTACAAATCTAGTCTAATGTGACATGTCTTTAACAACTAAATGTCCATAACATGTCTTTAGTGACTCGAAATGGTCTAAGTTGAATCACTCTAAAGACATTTTGTTACAAACATTTAGTCGTTAAAGACATGTCATATTGGATAAGATTTTTACAAGTGACCATACCCCACTAGGCCACTGTAGAAATGGTAATTTTTTTCACTTGTATTTTACTCTTATTAGGGAAAAAAAGAGAGGGTGGATCAACGTGGCTCCACATATGTAGGTGTCACCTTGACCTAATTTAACCCTAAAAGACTAAGGAGTTTAAATTAGGCATTAAGTTTTATAGTAGATTTGAATAGGTTCTATGTAGACTTCCTTTTATTCAAATTTATTTGCCTTCTGATCAACACATGCATGTTCTACACTCATTCCAATAATATAAAATCTAATCCTATCTAAATTATATTTTTCACGATATGATCAATCGAATTTGTCATTTAAAAAATATGAATCCTTGGTCCTTAAACCCTTTACCACCCAAGGCTGTTTTGAGCTGTGGCATGTTTTTCATCGGTGTTTTGATTCGGAGAGCACCACCATGATGGGGACGCAAGAAATACAGATTCAAACCATATTGAATTGTTTAGCACTCAACTTTAAAAGAATTGTGCAAATCTTGAAAACATCCAACTGGTGGGTGCGGAGAAAATAAATTTTGATGGGACCGTATATTCTGCTTTGCCCGAGCTCCGTTTCAAGGGTGCTCATGTTTGTACATTCTAAGTACAGTTTTGCAAATTTTCCAAAATAAATGCACTCAGTTCAGGTATTCCTCAACTTACTCGTTTGCTACAAATTTAGCTATTGAACATCACATTTGTTGTACCACAGATTTTTCAGCAAATTTTCAATTGCAACACAACCTCCTGTATACATTTTTGGACACGCTTTTGTACACGCAATTCCGGTTGGAGAATTAGTCTATGGACATCTGAATCATAATACATGCTCCGGAGCATCATGGAAATACCTGCATATGCATGTCATTACCAGCGCACGAAAGTTCACAAAACCTAGTGAAATGCAGAAACTACAAGAAAATGCTACTAACAGCATCCTCTCCCATACGTATAATTATGTTCTTTCCGAAAATTTCTTTATGTCTCCGGTGTTGACACCTGTCCTATCTTTCCACTCCACATCCAAACCCCAGCACAGACTACTCACAACGATGGATCCGAGAACTAAAGGAGGGTAAATATCTTTATACGTAGGACGGAAATCTTTTGCACATTTTATATGTATTGAGTGTATTCGAGTTTTTATACATGCATATTTGTTTAGTTCCAGACTTTGGAACTGTTTTCCCTTTCTTTTTCATAAAGTGTATAGGAAAATGTTACACATTTGAACTTCACGGGTTGTATGGAAATTCTGCACAGATTTAGCACCAGAGTGTTTTCAGATGCTCCAGCGACCACCTACTGGTTAGCTGGGCACTAAAGGGTTAATAAAAGGTATAGCTGTTTCAGGCCAATTTGTCATTTAAAAAATATGAATCCTTGGTCCCTTTAAAGGGTTAGCTGTTTGAGGCCATTAACTCGGCAAATCTGGTACCCTGCTGGAAAATGTTGTCAATGGAAAGGAACACGTTCCACAAGTCTGAGCCCACCCACTTGTTCTTCTAGCATCCACAAAACATATGGAAAGCCCAGCTTAACCCCTAAATGCCTGGGCCTATGACCATGGAATCATGCTTTACTTGTCACACTCAATTTTGTCACTATAAATAAGATAAGGATTCAAACTTATATTTTTAGTAGATGAAGCTATGTTTTTCCAAAAAATTCTAAAATTTTCATAAATTTTGAAGAAAATTTGAACTTACTATGATGTATTGAAGTGATTGTAAAGAAAATTCATATATCAACTACAAAATATCCTCAAAAATTCCATTTTTTTTACCAAAGGTGTAAAATTACAATGAAGAAAACTAGGGCTTCGCTGCTCTTCGCATTACCAGTGACGATTGATATCTTATGATACATTGGCACATATATAGGGAGGAATTGGTATAAATGATATTATATAATACATATAATAGTGGTATGTATATGTTTGTGTAGATAAGTATATTTTTTATTTAAAGATAGTTTATATATATTGTGCAAGTGATATTAGTATATATTAATCCATTATATTTTGTTTTGGAAATGGTATTATTTTTGATTGTGTGATGCAGTCTCTTAGATGTTGTCTCATATTAGAAATATTTTATATTGATGTTTCAAGATACATTTTATATGCAATATCTCTTGCATATGCTAATGCAAACACTCCACATGATGAATTGTTTGGTTGTTGCAAAACGTTTGCATATTCATAGTGGAATGTTATAGAAGGCATGAGTTGTTGGAGTTTTTGATTTATGTCATGTGGTAACAAACAATTTTGAGGTTTTTTGGAATAACATATTATGGCTTGGTAATGTATATTATTTGGTTGTATGAGAGTAAGTATCCAATGGTTTCCATTTATGAACAAATGTTGAAGACAATTTCTTGTGTATTTTGATCTTTTATGTAATGTGGCATAAGAATGTTCTTCATAACCTTGATGCTTTAGTTGATTTTCATACAATATTTGCATTCCTGCTCCCATGTGTTCATCACTTGAGCATTCTGATGAATTGAGTGGTGTGAGCTCGTGATGTCATGTAAATTCAAATCTACTAATCCAATAGTTGCTGAGTTGTGTGATATCTTCAAATATTGATAATACAATATTTGAAAATATTGGTGATTTAATTGTTTGGTGACAATTAATATTGGTGATTTAATTGTAGTGATTTAATATTGACACAATCGCCAAAGCAGACTACGTTCCTTCAGCTTCTGATTTTCTCATCTCACGTAGCTTCACAATAATCAAGGGAGGCTTCCAAGGGAGACAATCAGTCCAAGAAAGACGATCAGGCCAATCGTTCGTAAGCTTCTGAAATCAAAAAGATGAGCTTCACAGTCAAACATCATTATCTCTACTCATATTTCTATGATATTCCACGAGAAGATTTTATTTCACTAAATTTCCTGTAATATAAACTACAACTGGATTCATCAGTATTTCAGGTGACCAGCTCGCTATTTCAATTTTGAAATTTTGCATTAATTCTAAACAAGTCCAGAAATGAGGAAAGGGAAAAATTAACTCAAAAGAATGAATAATCATCTACAATAGCGTTCAAACACGGGGTTCCAAATTCCGCTTTCTCTAGTTATGATGCGCTCCACTATCAGAACAACGAGCTCCGTTCTGTGATAAACTCTACAATTGGATTAATCAGTGTTTCAGATAACCAGATCACTGTTGCAAATTTCTAATTTCTAATTCATTTAAACTAAAGTTCCAGAAATGAGCTAAGGGATAGATAAAACTAAATATCATCTACAGTACAATAGCGTTCCAAATTCCGCTATTTCTAACCTCAAAAAGCATTATAAAAAAGACCTGGGATGCATTTGAATTGGACAATTGTATTACCATCTATTTGATCAAGGACACAGAACGGACGCAACAAGTCCACAATGCCGAGCTGATTTTTCAAATGGCCATATTGGGCGTTTTACACGCTCAGGGGTTCACCAGATCCAGTGACATGTACAGCTTTAGGCTCTGTCTGTATTGCAATTAGCTTAAACTGTAACAGAGAATTCAGCAACACCCACCACTCGATTTGCCAGTCTTACCAAGAAACAGGTACAGTAGCTTTGACTTTCAGAAATTACGCTAATGTAAAAAGTTGAGTGAAATCCTAAGAGCAGTACCTTTCCCTGCTTGTATACGTAGCTGCCATCCACAGCCTTGAAGAGCAGGTACTTTGTGACATCCGTGTGAATAAGAATTCTCACAAGAGCGCCATTTGCCATCATAAACTGCAATTCAGACCTTGCATTAATGCCTGCAGATTGTGGTTTTCGATCTTAAGCACAGATTCATCACTCCATCTAGGACGACCTCATAAACTGGAACGGAGACACTCCGAATACCATCAGTTGTATTAATCGCTCAGTAAATGAAGGGAGCCTCGATGACTCTCTGAAATAGATTTGTAAAACACCACAAGAGCTCCTTGACCGAAAAGCTCATATTTGTGTCTGCATCGATCAACACTTCTCGCAGTACTTCGGAAATGCAGAGCACCTTGGGAACCATGTCCACGTTGTAATCCTTGCTGGACCCCAAAAACGCTGGAGGCTTTTCCTGACCCCTGAACTTCTGCCATAGCTGAGAAAAAACACCAAAGGTAAGCGTGAGTCTTTTAAAGGTAAATTTGCGACAAGTGCAACTTTTAGGGCACATGGAACCAACTGCTCTTTGGCTTCAGATAAGTTAGGTCGACCCATGAACTTCCCTCAAATTGGTTTTACAGAAAACTAAGACAAGAATACACTCAGACCTTCGCTAAAACAATATTCTGGAATATCCCACACACTTGTCACATTATCACTGACTCTAGCACACTTGTCACACATTCAAACTATGTGATAGTCAGTTTTGGGGACCCCAGGCAGTCAGATTGAAGAGGTCAGGGTGTAGCAGAAAATTAGGGTTTGGCATTTTGTCATTAACGCAATTGCATCCTATTACAGTATTACTTCCTCAGCTTGGGATCTTGGATGCGGCCCCAAAAGTAATTATGACTCAGAATCACACGCAAAGAGGAAGAAAGAGCACTTATCCCTGAACAGGAATTCAGCGTGTGAGTTGTCAAGATGTGTGAGCTAATAATAATGTCCTGGTTTGGGTACCACTTTTACGCGTCTCACATAGTGTGACTTATCTCTAACTCATATAATGTGTGCTAGAAATTCCGTCTTTAACACCATGTATATAGTTGCAGCCATGTAGTTGCAGCCATGATGCCTAGAACACCCTCTAATATTTGTAATTTTCCAATGTTTTTTTCTTACCAAAAAGATATTTCTCGAAAATCACACTATTTTTGGAGGGGTACCCATATCAGGCCATCACCCCAACACACAGCTTTGATGGTCTTAAGGCCAAACACAATTCAGACATTCCACGACCTAAACTACAGCAAAGTCAGATTCTGTGTTCCACCTACCGCTCAATTCAAGGATCATCAAAAGAAGCACCAACAGACTTACCTGGTTGAGATTTAAAGACGCGGCAGGTCCACCGTAATAGTCATTCCTGTCCATATGAAGCACCTACATCCCCAACATCGTCAGCAAAACCATTACCCTTGGAAAGGAAATCAGTCCATGGACACAATCTGGTCAATCGCTCATCAATACTGTGTCACTGCATCAAACAAAAGAGATCGATGTCCAACACGATTTCTGACTGCTAATTAGTAGCCAGACACGAATTTCAAACCACCCACGCACCTTGAGGCCATCCACGGAAAGGAGACCGCTCAGAATGCATTCTTTGAGGCCAGTGCCCAGCACAATTACGTCATACTCCTCATCCATGGTGCAGTGGACGCTGCCGGAGAAACAGATCGCGCGACGAGACCCTCCAAAACGAAAGAGACTTCGCCCTACTCGTACATTGCAATGATGTACACCATTACAGGGAGCGCTCAACATACATAGAGATCAACTACTTATAAAAACCCAAGGCATGAGCACCGTCAAGAACTCCTCAAAAATCAGCAGCATGATCGCAGACCCTAAATCGACACAACCACTAACTCTGACCTTAATCGTAGTTATAAACATCAACAAGGACCCCGAGCCAAAAAAACATGCCCCCGTTTCCAGGCATCGCAAACATGTCCAAGTAATCGTCCACTCCTCCGTGGTGATGAAACCCCATCGGCCCCCCGTAATGGTGCTGCTCTTAAACCAAGATCCCGCATTGCCAAGCGTCCCCATGGTGAGCTCTTAAACCAAGCAAGGGTCCACGTAACAGATGAACCAGAAGAATATGAGCCAACACAAATCTAACTTCACCGATCAGATATCAGATCTGAACCTAAATACCAAGATTTTTTGAGTTTGTTGCTGCTGCGGACCGGAATCTTCACTGGCGCTGCTTCCAAGCGACAGTGAGCGCGTCAGTGAATCGCCATTACGCGCCTCTCTCACCACTTCTGGACCTCTACTAGTACCACCTTGTTGTTGCTGGCGGATCTGGACCTCCGACAAGCCATAATCCACTCCGTCATTCCCCTTCTTGCTCAAACCAAAGGACTTCCCCACATTGTAATCCCACTGCTGTCCTCTGGCGCCGGTCATCTCAAACATGCCCCCGTTTCCAGGCATCGCAAACATGTCCAAGTAATCATCCACTCCTCCGTGGTGATGAAACCCCATCGGCCCCTGGTGATGGTGCTGCTGCATCGCCATCAGCATCGTCGTACTCGGCTGCTGCGCCATAGCTTCAAAATCCTCAACAACTCTCAAAACAAACCCTCAACCCAAAACGCAACCCCTAAACAGTCAGAGAACCATTCTACACAAAAGTGACAATAAGAAGAAGAGACGATCGAGACCACAGTCCAGTGGCTCGGGGCGGACGCTGCGGAGAAGCGCTGCGGTTGAGAGGCCAAGCGCAACGACGACGAGGTGCGGAGGTCCAGTTGCCTGGTGCGGAGGTCCAGTGTGCCTCGACCCGGAACAGTCGTGGAGATGCCTTGGAATGGTCATGCAGACGAAACGAAATTTCGTCACCATGACCAATTCCATGGAATTGTCCTGACGACGAACGTACCATTCAATGTATGCTAAATCAGCTCCGACTTTCGTCGTCACTGGAATTATGGTAAATGAAAATCATGCACGTGTCTAAATTTAGAAAAAATTGCTACACCATGGTAATATCCATCAAGCTTGTAACTTCATAAAACACATAATTTTCATAATTTTCCCAAAATTCAAAGTGGAATAGAAACTAGACCAAGTAAGCTTCATTTTTTTAGTAAAGCTCAATTGCAATAACACTCATTTTCATAGCCTAAATTTAGTTTATGCAGAAAAAAACAAAAAAATCCAAAATACACCACATTGAACCTTTTTTACGACACTTCTTATAGTTGGGACCCCATGTTAAATCCAAAAATAGCTTGAATGACCTAAATTTAATTTGATAAGGTACCATGCCCAATGAAGATCCTTCGCGAAAAAAATTGGATGGTAATCATCCATTTAGCAATTGGAATTGAATAGTAAGTTCCATTTGAAAAGCTAGATTCTAGCTTCAATGGGTTTAGGGGTTAAGCTACACATGTTCCTTGCATTTACAAAGAACAGTCCCACAAGCTTCTTATGCTTCCTAATAATTACAAAATAATACAAACATGCATTATTTCAGTCATAATTACATAAACACTGACACATATTAATTAACTCAATGTGTGAATGTAAGGAGAAGATCAAGAGTCAGTACCTCATATACGTCACAAGCCTAGAATTTTTCTTGTACAAATGTATAAAAACTATAAATGTATAGGCCAATGACCAAGATTGACAAAATTAACCACCAATTGACTTGCAATATATAATTGAAACATGAGAATATACCAGACTAACGCACATACACACACACGTACAAGTTGTCTACACAATGCTAATCAGTACTCAAGAACAAGATGCTCATGTACTCTCTTATTACATACGTGCTTACACAAATGAGACAGAACAACGACAACGATGGAACAAGGGAGGTCCTAAGTATGGGACGAGAGAGACGACTTCATGAATGAAGTTCATCCAACATAGTTCATCTATAACAATGTACCAACTACGTACATCCAATACTCCCACTGCGGAGTGGTGCATTGTGAAGATTGTACCTCACTACTTGAAATGATGGCTCATAATGACTAATGCTATTCTCCCACTTGTGCTGCCATCTTAACAATGTTGAGCATTGATCGAAGCTTGAGAAATTTTTCAGGAGGCAGGGCCTTGGTAAAAATATCAGTCAGCTGTAGCTCAGTAGGAACATATGAAACGTCCACACGGCCGTCTTCTTGGTAGGAGCGTACACAGTGATAATGTAGATCAATGTGTTTTGTTAATTTGTGGTACTCCTGGTTACGAACAAGACGCACAGCAAACTGATTATCACTGAAGAGTGGAGTTGGTCGAGGATGAAGCTTGCCAAGGTCATTTAAAAGTCAGCGTATCCATACAGTTTCTTTGCTGGCGGTGGAAGCTGCCACATATTCTGATTCGGTAGTAGATGTAGCAACACATTTCTGTTTCCGACAAATCCACATGATAGGAGCACTGTTTAAAATCACTGTGACCCCGGTGCGACTGCGACGACGGTCGTTTAGATCTCCTCCATAGTCGGCATCAGCATAGACTTGAAGTCTGTGAAGATCTTTGCCACCAGAGTAGCATACAGCATAATCCGTAGTGCCACGTAGATATTTGAGGATTTGTTTGACAGCAGTGCAATGAATTTTCCTGTAGTTAGCACAATATTGTCCACATATAGTGGTGGCTAACGATATATCCGGCCTTGACATTACATGAAGGTAGTTCAGGCTTCCTACGATTTGCTGATAGGGAAAGTCAGGCTCTGTCTGGTTGTCGTCTTGGAGAGGGGACTGTAGGTGTACATTCGAGTCAGTAGGTGTAAGTACAGGTTTGACTTCAAAGAAACCATATTTGGTTAGCAGGGTTTCGATGAACTGAGATTGGTCCACGTAAAGCGATCGAGTGGCTCTGTCCGAGTGATGTGTAATCCTATGTACATATCAGCAGTGCCAACTGTGATATTGAAATGAGTCTGGAGATAGGTAATCATGGCTTGAAGTCAGGATTTGTCCTGGCATATAGCTAGGCCATCATCAACAAAAATGGATGTAGCATGAAGAGGACAGGTTGTTGAGTAGAAAACATAGGGATCGGCTCCAGTCTGTTTTAGGTCATACGTCTTCAAAAAATCAGAGAACTTCTTGTTCCATTAGCGACTAGCTTGTTTTAGTCCATACAGGCTCTTACGAAGGAGACAGACCATTCTATCGCTGTTTGGTAAGGGGTATCCATCAGTGTTGGACTGGTATGGCATCTTTCTACAGTGAAACCTTGGACAGTGGTTCATTCGAAATACCCGTTTGAGGTCCACCACTTCTCATAATGACTCTGATTGATTCATTTCACTGAGAACCGTGACATACCAGTCCAACACTGGTATCCATCTAGAGTATCCATGTATACCATCTCAGTTAGATCTTCATGAAGAAATGTTATTTTGATGTCGAATTGAACGATTTCATAGTCTTCAACGGCTGCTATGGATAAGAGGGTACGGATGTTGTCTGATTTTGTTGTAGGAGGGTAATTATGTTTCTTCATAGTCTATTCCGTATCTCTGTGAGTAACCTTTAGCTACTAGGCGAGCTTTAAAACGATCAATAGATCCATCCGACTTGATTTTTAGTTTGAAGGTCCATTTGTTTGCTACAATAGTTCTGCCAGGGGGTAGATCAACCAGATCCCACATGTGATTCTTGAGTAGAGATTGAATCTCATCATCCATGACATTTTTCCATTGAGAAGCATGTTCTGATTTGAATGCTACGGTAAGGGTTTGAGGCTCAGGAGGTAAAATTTGAAATTTAGAAGGGCTAGGTTTGTTGGATTGATCCATCTTGCATCAAGAATTTTGGACCCCAATGATTTTGAATGATTTCAGTGCGATTTCCGATATTTCATGGGTGCGTACATTATGTACACTGATTGTGCATCCTTGCGTCATTCATTACAACTGCACTAATATAACATCATGCTCGTATAAACGGATATAATACTGATTCAACACGATTGATAGATCTATTGAAAACGTGAGAATTCTTCACTCTATATAGTTGTCAAATGTCATGTCTTAATCGTCTTTAAAGCCACACTGATTCAATGTGTTTTTCGTGTGACATCATTTTTTCTATATCTAGAAAAGAAATTCTTTCTGTATCTAGATTTGGTCAAAATAATTTTATTTAAAAAAACATAAAAATAAAATTTCCATGATGAAGTAAATGAAAAATGCCACAATTTTTTTCTACCTTGCCCGAACATTATTTCGAGCTGCCTGGTCCAACTTCTCGGGTTGCCCGGACCACGATAAGGCCCACCACGGTTTGCCCAGGCTCCATCGCCGGTGGCCGAAATCGAACACAAGACCTCCCAACTACAAACCGTGCTCTAAACCACCAAACCACCTAAAAGTCTTGATGCAAGCAATTGAATTTTTTTCGATAATTATAAATGAATGTAACCATTGGCGATTTTTTTGCCATGTAAATTTAATTCTTTTTTCGAATTTTTTTTGCACTACATCACGCAGGTTTTTTTCTATATCTAGAATTTTTTTTGAATATTATGAATTTTTTTTCTCCCAAAATCTTGATTGCTCTGAGCTGTTTTTTTTTTCCAACGGATTTTGGATGTTTTTAGCGATGTAAAAAAAAAAAAAAATCCAATTTTTTTTTCCACTATATTATGCAGGATTTTTTCTATATCTAAAAAAAAATCTTCAAAAAATTTGAATTTTTTTTATTTTTATGAAATCATGATGTCTGAGAGTTTTTTTTTTTCAATTTACATATTTTTAGCAATGTTAAAAACATTTCTTTTCCAGTTTTTTCTTATTTTATGTTAGAGAAACATTTTTCCCAATTTTCTTTTTCATTTTATGTTTGTTTCAACGAAAAATCATTTTTTTCATTGTAAGTTTTTGTATGTTTTTGCAACTTTTTGACCATTTTATGACATTTCAACATATATGCCTTTCTGTTTCAATTGAAATTTTTTGATTGTATGTTAGAGAAACAAGTTGTGGGTCTATTAAAAAAATAAAATAAAGTATATCCTTGGATATTCACCTTGAAATGAAGTAATGAAAGGGAGGTATAAAGAATGAAAGTAAAAAAGTAAATTGGAAAGTGCATAACTTTGGGATTGAATGAAAAAAATTCAATGGTCAGAATGTTGTAGCAAGCAATTAAAAGCTTTTGCAATTTTATTTTTTGAAAAGTTGCTCAAATTGAGTTCAAAGAAAGTCTGATTTTAAACTCAATTTAACCCGTAATGCTTCGAGAGATCATGTTTCGGTCGATGCCCCTTTTATGAGCTGCCCGAGATTAAAAAATTAAAAATTTGCTTAAATTATATTTATTTTCTAATAGGAAATCAAGTATGCTTTTGAACCCAATTTGAATCATGCCAATCCAAGTTAAATTCCACCTAGGGGAACTTTCAAAAAAACAACATCTCTACATTGTCTCGTGTTACAAATTTTACTATTTTGGAAAAGTAATGTTGTTCTTTTCTGTACATCTTTTTTTTTTTGCTCCTAAGATGAAAAGTACAATTATAACCAATAATACCAAATTTTGAATTCTAAAAATATAAAATGTAATTTTACTAAATTTTTAATGTTAATTGCTTCTAAATTCTATAAATGAAGATCTAAAAATATTTTGGGAAATTAGACCGTAAGGATATTTTAAAGAAGATTATAGGAATATTCTAAAAGATTCCAAAAAAATATTAAAATATTTTTGGTATTTTCCCTATTTATTATATTTCATCAATAAATCAATTGTTTGTTAACAGTAAATTAGTAATTACCGATAGTTTACCGATCTGGGGTTTTTACTACTTCGGTAATTTTCCAAGTTACCACAGAAAGTAGATTCAAGAAAACCTTTTTTACCGATCTGACAGTTAGGTCAGATCGGGTTGTACTAACTTTGTATATAAGCAATAGAGCCAAACACATTAGCAAGGGCACATTTTTCCAAACATTAGTGTCAAGATTATTTCTACTGATGAAGTTTTCTTTCTGGCCTTCACCCCTTCCGAGTACTACCTCCTCGGTATTCGCTTATTTGTTCTGTTGACTATCTGGTTTGAAGTTCGTACTAGCTACCGAGTAGAGATCGGTAATAGTTATAGTGTTGAATTCCGACCTTCGTGGAGTTAATCTAGGAAACTTTCTGTCAAACTCTCCCTTAGTTCTATCTTCTCGGTATTGAGATACCGGATTGTTGTAGAGGAAGGGTAGCTACCATTGTTTTAGAACATTAGAAACTTTTTTTGTTGAGAAGTATGACATCCTACTGTAGTGCAAAAACACCCTTGAACGCGAGTGACATGGAGAAATTTAAGTCACTCATTCTCAAATTAAAAACTTGAAATAATTCTCAATTGATTTTGTTTTGATTGATGCCACCGAATGGCAATGGATTTCATTCGAATCCACACAGATGTTGTACTATGACTACACAGATGTCGTATGCCAATAATTTGCATTATAATAAGTGCTGAAATCGCACGGATATAATAAAAGTTGTTGATATGATACGTATACGATACTAGATCCGCATTAAAGGCAATCGCATGTATTCGTGTCTTATTAGCCATGTAATGTAGATACACGATTAACGCACGGATTTCGTCAAGCACAACTTTCGTGCGGAAACAACACTTTTTTCATAATCATTGTAAAGACACTGCATCGACATCCATATATTGCATGTCACTTCCATATCATAATGATACTTCTAAATCCACGTATGAGGTTCGAAATCAGTGTTTAACGATAAACGCACTGAAATTGTTAAAAATCTGTGGGGTCCAAAATTCTTGATGTAGATATACTCTGACGAGGTTGACACTCTGTTTCAACATATAGCTGGGATAAGGGTTTAGTTCAAAGAGTGTTATTCAGAGAATCTGGGGACTCTATCATTCTTGGATGAGAGGGATTAAAAGGGTTCAAACGCTCTGGGGACATCAATTGGATGGACCGAAATTCATCACTGTCGGAATGAACATCGGATGTGCCTGAAAATGAAGAGATAGGGTTAGGAGTACTCCCACTGAATCTTGGTGATGAGTGTTGAGGCCGATTGACTTTGCAGCGTCCAAGGGCGGTGACATGCTCCCACTATAGGCTGCATTCGCACATGGTAGAGGCGGCAGGTCATCAGAACTGATTCTGGGTGTCGATGTGGGAGTAACAGTGAGAACAGGCTGTAGGTGGCTCCCACTGACTGATGACGGATCGTTAGAATCCGTGTGTGTTGGTGTGAGATCTTTAGGAAACAGCGTGTCAATGGATACTGTCGATGACGATTCTCCCGCATGAGTGACTGGGGATTCTTCATCGACAATCACGTCACAGCTTGTAATGAGCTTATTCTTCTTATAACACCACAGTCTGTAGGCCTTGCTTGTGGTAGAATACCCAAAGAACATGCATTCTCTGGACTTTTGATCGAGTTTCTTCCGAACTTGCTTGGGTACGTGTGTATAGGCTAGGCTGCCGAATACACGGAAATGAGATACATCTGGTCTTTCACCATTCCATTTCTCCAAACTTAAGGTGTCATCCCATGAAGGAGTCATGTACCAACACGGTTGAGAGTACTGCTCAATGATCATGCTCGTAGTAACGTTAGCATAACTCTTCTTCTTGATCTTTTTCTTGCCACGATATCAAGCTTTCTTGGCCGGAGACAGTACCGTAGAGCTGCTGCTGTTAGATTGAGGACATTCATTTGCGAAATGCCCTTTCTCACCACAATTGTTGCAGCGTGAATGGCGTTTGAGCTTAGCCAATCGCTCAGCCTTTTGTTTCTTCTGCTCAATGGTTAATGACTGTGAGTGAGAGCCAGAGCCAGTACGGGGACCACTCTTAGTGAAGAATGCTTTTTCCGCTTGAATATCAGATATGCCAGCGCGATCCCGGAGTTGCTGCTCTCGTTTTGCGAGACGAGTCTGGAAACTCTTGAGATTCTGTTCTGCCAGAGGTACACTGTCCCAGGCAAGCATAAGGGATTCGTAGCTAGGTGGAAGTCCACACCTAATTTTGCTAATGACTTGACGCTCGGTAATCGGTTGTCCGAGGTCTGTGAGTTCTTTTGCTAGCCTCTGTACAGAACTAATCACAACTAGAATGCGGAGCATGAATTTACCAAAAAATATTTTTTTTTACAAAGGGCACAACTCTCTCCTGAAGTTTCACTAGTGCATCGTGAAGTTTCACTAGTGCACCGGCAAACTACCCATGAAAATTGGCCTATTTCAATACTCTTAGGACACCCATGAAATCCACATTCTAGTTGTGAATGAAGACTGCGATAGAATCTGATTCTCCGAGGCGACAGCTATAGTACCTTTCCTGGAGTGATATAATACACTCTTCTGAGTGTTGTTGATAGTAGGCAGATAACTGTGACCACATCTCATAAGAAGATGAACAGTTAATCACCTCTTGCCGATGGATCTTGTCAACGGCAAAAAGAATTGCGACAATGGCAGACTTATCTCGTTTCTCCCACTTAGACTTGTCATCTGATGTCTTACATGCAGATTTCTTTTCTACACCGCTAACGATGTTAAAGAGGTCACGGGACTGAAAAATAAACGTCATATGTTGTTTCCATAGTTGGAAGTTTGTGCCATCATATCTCTCGACACTGGCTGTCTCTTTAACTGGCTCCACTATAAATTCGGACTCAGACATCTCGATCGGGACTTGTGCTTACAAGACTGATTCTATATTTTACTGACAAACGGAAGCATACACGGACATCCAGAGGAACTATGGTTAGAATATCCACAGGATTTCGTGGTGCAGTGGGCCCATAACCTATTGAAACATGAGAATAAACCAGACTAACGCACATACACACACGTACAAGTTGTCTGCACGATGCTAATCAGTACTCAAGAGCAAGATGCTCCTGTACTCTCTTATTACAAACGTGCTTACACAAATGAGACAGAACAACGACAACGATGGAACAGGGGAGGTCCTAAGTATGGGACGAGAGAGACGACTTCATGAATGAAGTTCATCCAACAGAGTTCATCTACACTACGACGTTCATCTATAACAATGTACCAACTACGTACATCCAATAATATATTAATACTAGTAGATCCATCGGTCCTCTAGTTTTGTCTCTGGACTTTACGGTGGCAGGATGGATTCTGGTGTTGCTGTACAACCAATGTTCTGTGAAGTACACTTCACATCTGTAGAGTTGCTCAGGCTTGCCATGTCCATATCTATAATCTTGGCATGTTCCTCATCAAGAGAACCTTGTAAATTCTCTCCAAGTGCCGCCGAAGAACTTTGGCAGTGATATAGGTTCATCTGTTGTAACGCTGACTTCAAAGTCTCCAAACTCTTCATTTTCTTCTTGCCAAGTTGCAGTTTCTCCAGACGGGTCACTTCATAAGCTCCCACTTGCTGCAATGAGGTCACCGGAGATGCACGACGTTTGCGTATTGCCTTCTCTTTGACAGATTTGAGATGGGCCAGCATGGTACAATTCATTCCTGGCCAGCGGCTCACCTAGTCCATTCAAAGTGTATGCAGGAGGCTCCTCGGTCCTGCATGACATCAGAATTCTGTCAATGTAAACACGCATCTAAGATCAGAGATTTAACTTCAAATCAAGCTCAATCAAATGTTGCATGTGCATGCCCACCAGTGATACAATTAGTCAAACACTCAAACCTCTTAGTAAATTTCGACCTCCTCTTAAATGACATTCTAGAATGGTGGATTGATGGTCAACCTGGCTGCAAATATGTACGTGTCAGCTTCGCCTAAATTAAACTTTCTTCCAGCTCTGGAGCCATCACCTCGGCGATTCTGGTACCCTGGAAAATGTTCTCGATGGAAGGGAACGCGTTCCACAAGTCTGAGCCCACCCGCTTGGGCCTGTTCTTCTAGCATCCACCCGTCACAAGGATGCCCCAGTTTATGCGAGACATGGACCTGCCCCCCAGGTAATAACATCTCCCTTGCATTTGCAAAGAACAGTCGCACAAGCTCCTTATGCTTCCTGATGTATAAAATTTACAAAGACAAACATGAATGAATAATTTCAGTCCTAAACTACACTGTATACGTACACATAACATATATTATAACTCGATGTGTGAAGAGAAGGAGAAGATCAAGTTTCAGTACTTCACTATGTGACGAGCCTAGAAGTACTTTTGCAGTCCAATGAACAAGATTGACAATAGCTAACTAAATTCATTTGATGTGCACACAAGCTGAACAGATTTGCATCTGAAGACAGTCGCACTGTAACTTGGCTGAAGTCAAATAATCTGGCAAGTCAGGTTGCCCTGACCAAACAGCAAGAGGTTGAAAATCACTCACTTCATCACATGTGCATCATGCTCACGCCCCAAAAAGCCAGCATGGGGAAAATTGAAAATGATGCGATGGAAAAACGACTTCTGAAAGCCGCCCAGAAGGTTTCTATGTTCTGACATAGCCATCTTGCAGGCATCAAAACCATGAAGTACCAGTGCACCGCGCTGAGACAAGTTCAACGTGTTCAACACCGTCTCCTTCCCATACTTCTTCAGTAATTCGTCTGCTCCAAATTCGTTTTCCAACTGGATTATCTGAAAAGGTGAACACGCCTAACAACCAAGGCTAACACTGACTGTAAAAAAGTCAACGATAGAAACATTTCATTACACCTTCAGTAGCATCGCCGATGGAGCAGTAACACATACGTCAGAAAGTTCACTTAAAAGTCAATTTTGGCTGTATACAAGCTCAGTTTAGAGTTCAATACTCTCACCAATGAGAGAGTTCAAGATAACAGCAAAATGATAGCCGAGTTCAATATGTGACGTACCTTTTGAATCCAGGGACGTGGCAACCATGTTAGTGGCAGCACCTAATGTTGTGGCCAGACACGAGGAGAAAGAGAAATCTCCCTCCCCAACTAGTAAAATCAGCTGCTGGTTGGAATACCATGATGTCCACTTTGGTTCAAGCATCTGCTCATTTCTTGCTTCTAACATCCGTTGAATTTCCATCTTTGGAGTACGTGTAGAAGCAACAGAGAAGCTTCCAACCTTACTGCGGAAGCTGGGACTTACTTTTGAGGACTTCGGTTTACAGAATGCAGAATCTTCTGTACGGGATACTTACTGACTACGCCATTGACTGCAAACAATTATGCCTAAGTCGAAGCCATCATCCAGCTGCACAACAAACCTAGCTTGCCACGAATCAGAAGGTGAAATTTTTTACCGACATATATCACGTAAGACCCTTGTGAATGCTCAGCGAAGAAATGAATCCTCGATCTCTCACTTCATACCTTCGTACACTGAACTTGCTGCTGGTGCACAACTACCCCACATGTGAACAAGTGAACAACTAAGGTACTCATATACACACTGCATTAATTTAAGTCCTAAATGACACAGGGAGGCACAATTGATCGCTGAAGGAAGTGAGAGCTTTGGGACAATTAGAGTGTAATTAAGTAGAATAAGTTAAGTCAGATACAATCTGGCTACCATGCAGCCATGTTCTCCCAGTCAAGTCGGTAATATTGAGCGTCTTAGAATCAGGCGTAGGGATGTCTGTACGTACGTAAGTAGGCTCATCGGCTGCGTGCTTAACTTATACTAGCAAGCACCCTGTTGCAATGCACCAACATTGCATTGGGAACGTGGGAATCAATTGGGAACCCAAAAGGAACATGGGAACTTTGGGAACATAAAGAGAACTTGGGAACATTAGGAAACATGATGGGAACGTTAGGGAACATGAAGGGAACGCTAGGGAATGTGATGCGAAGCTTTGGGGAACATCATGGGAACTTTGGAGAACAATTTGAGAATATGATGAAAAATTGAATGAATGAATGGAAGGCATAGATGTGAAATGTGGATGATTTTGTGACATGGTATCGTGACGCTCTATACTTAATATTAGAGATTGTAGTGACAAAGAAGTGCTATGCTCTCTAGAGTGATTTGTCAGCCTTTTAGTGTTTTGATTTTGGCTATCGTCTAGAATGGAGTTTTATAAGGTAAAAGCACCAAAATAAGCAATTCAACATAGTTGGGGGCACTTTTTAAATTTGAATATTTTGTAGCAAATGTTAGCTATTAAAAAAAAAATTGCAAGAAAAAAATAACATTTTTGAAGATAAGCCATGTAATTGCTATAAATTTTCAAAATAGAAATTGCTTTAACCACTTAACCCCTAATTGTCCAATCGTTCAGAAAGTGGACAATGTACAAAATAAAACACACTTTTCTCATCTGTCATTGACTTTTTGCAGTGTGGGTTTTTTACTATATATTTTATAGGAAGTTAGCTTCATGCATGTGCGATCTGATAAGAAAGGGGATGAATTTTGAAATTTCTGTGTCTTATTTCATGTTGTAGTGATTCACCCAAAATTTTGAAGATTTTTGTGTAAAAGTGCTCTTAAAAAAATCAATTTATAAATTAAGCAACCGAAAAATCTCCAAAAATTACTACACTTAGAGTATTACATTTCAACTAATGACAACAAATTTCATGTACAAATTGTCAAAATTTTATTTGTAATCAAATTACGAAAAAATTCTCAATTTTAAGTTTCAAATTTTATACAAAAATGTTGGTGATAGCAATCATAGATCTAACCGTATGGATAGAATCAAAATTAGATTCATAATTAAGTACAACTTTTATTCATATATCAAGTTCAAAATAACCATTTTAGTTACATTTTATAAGACATCTTTGAAATTCTCCAAATCTGTAGAGAAGTGAGGACGTTTAAGAGTTAAACCCTTACCCCTGGCTAACTACCCAGGCATTCATTTTATGGACGATATATAGATTTCATCCAATTTTTCTCATCCGTCATGCACTT
The DNA here is from genome assembly GCA_022496805.1 of Pohlia nutans. Taxonomy (NCBI): domain Eukaryota; kingdom Viridiplantae; phylum Streptophyta; class Bryopsida; order Bryales; family Mniaceae; genus Pohlia; species Pohlia nutans. Next base: position 10,639,068 of record CM040097.1, read on the forward strand.
TTTGTAGTGTGAATTTTTTACTATAGATTTTATGGGAAGTCTAAAACAATATTGTAGGATCCTGACTTAGCCCAAGACTTAGCCAATCCAAAATGATATTGTAGGAGGGTTCAAAATAAGGAGTTGGGTGTGAAGCAAAAGACATCTTTTGAAATGAAAATTGTAACTTTCTTTAAAAGGATGACAAGTAAAGGCTTATTACTTATATTACTTATATTCCCGGGTATGCAACTCCCGTATTATATCATGGCCTTGATTATAATCACTTATATTGCATTTTAGTCCAATCTCAATTGATATAATTTGTTTTAATGTAGGAAACTCTTGTAGCCCTTCTAACAAGGAATCCAAAAATGTAATTATACACAAGAACTGAGTATTCTTTGAAGACAATCATAGCATTAAAAACCTCATTATATGAGTTTTTTAGTACATGTACCATAGGCCAAGCTACCCAACTTTTTGGGCTTTTTAATAAAATTTTAAGATTAATTTATTATAAATAAAACACTACCAATGACTTTTAATTTTAATTGGAGGCAACTTCTCATATGAATTTTTTAAATTATGCATAGGTGTTTCGATTCTTTATATACATTGCGGAGCTTTTGTTTAATAAATATGTAACCCACCATTAAAGATTACATAGAAAAAGCCACTTAGAGAAACATTGATTTAGGCCACAGATCAAGAGTCCCAATGTCTTTAATTTCCTAAATACTTGAGTAAAAAGTTGAACATACTACATAGTACACATGATATATGTTACCAAAATGAAACACTTGCACCATGTCCCTCTATGTAAAAGCTAAAGTCTTTTACTTGAATGTGTTCTACTCACAGATTGTTAATATCTTTTTCGTAATCAAATTACAAAAGAAATTTGAATTTTAACCCTTTGACGCGCGAGCGTCCATATTATGAACGTTGGATGATGTCTGACGCGTCCTTTCACCACATACGGTGATGTTTTTCATCCATTCAAAATTTTCTTGATTCTTATGCTAGCTGACTAATATTTGTACAGTATGGATTTTCAAAATAAGATATTGTGAATCTTTGCAAAATAACAAAAGTTCGTGGTTAATGTCAAGTTTCATTCTTAGTTCAAAAAGTGAGATCTTAAAACTGATTTTCCAAAATAAGTAGAATCAAATAATGGACATTATATCATCTCATAGTGCACATTATTCCAAATTCAATACAATTTTTTAAAATTAAAAAATTAAAAACTTGCAATTTTTAATTGTTCAATTTCAAAAGAAAACCTTGAAAATTTAATTAAAATAAATTAATAATTTTATTGATAAATCCAACCATGCAGATGTGATCTTCACATTGGCATTTACAACTTAGCTTTGTACTTCAACCCCATTTTTGTTATTCATCAAACATTTTATAATGCATCTTCAAAATCACGGGAAGTTAAAGGGTTAAATTTTAAATTTTATACAAAATATTGGTAATAGCAATTGCAAATGTAGCCGTATGGATAGAATCTAAAATTCATAATGTACAACTTTTATTCATACATCAAGTTCAAAATATTCCTTTTAATTGCATTTTATATTGCATCTTTACAATTCTCCAAATCTCAAGAGGGGTGAGAACACTTAGGGCCGCTTCACACTATGGCCAAAGGTCGAGAGGCCGTCGATTTCCACCAATCGTATTGCAAGAAACCAAGAATTCGGCCTCTCGACCCTTCACACTAGAGGCCAAAGTCCAAAGGCTGTCACCCTTCAAAATGCCTACATGGCAATACTTTTCGACCAAAGTTGACGGACTCTTGAAGGAAGTTTGGGTCAAGCGGGAATAGGAACCCAAACTATGGTCGAGAGACCGTCGATTTTTTTCATAAAAAATCAAAACTATATTTTATTACCTATTTTCAACCCATTTATTTAGACTTTCAACAAAGTTTGGCCACTCAATCCCATGGCCTCTTGACTTGGACGGCCATAGTGTAAAGGGGCCCTTAGAGGTTAACCCCTAAGTAAGTGCCCGAGGGTTTTCTTGAAATGCTAAATGTGTCATAATGTCCATCTTACTCAACTTTTATGAGCTTCAATTTTTAAACATATGTAGAGCACAACAATAAGACAACATGATCCATACGGTTAAATTTTGGAAAAATGCTATGAATTATTTAATAATCAATTTATAAGAATTTTCTTTGAAAATTCATAAAAAATACATGTTTAGTCATTTTGACTTGGAATCAAGTATGATAGGTCAAAAACATTGGTTTTATATGGTGGTTACCTTGTTCATCTTAGAACTAACCTTATTAGGTAGAAAACTTAAAGATTCCATTCCGGGCATATTTTCAAAATTGTGACAATTTGAGATGCTCTCACTTTGAGGGCTTTAGAGGAAAATCGTTAAACGTTTTTTCAGAATTTCTTTTTGGAAAAGTTGCTCAGTTTCAATACCTACAAGGGAAAAAAAATGACGCTCAAAAATTGTTATTTTTGCAAAAGTTATGGACGTTTAAAGTGGGCTGAACTCTTTTTAAACTCTGAAATTTTGGATCGACCACTGTATATGGTCGATTAGGCAGTTAGGGGTTAAATAATAGGGAAAAATGAGAGGGTGCATCAACCTCGCTGCAAATATGTAGGTGTCAGCTTGGCCTAATTTAAATTGTTTTAGGCCACAAACTCAGCAAATCTACAGTAGTACCCTGGAAAATGTTCTCAATGGAAGGGAACACACTTCACAAGTCTGAGCCCACCCACTTGGGCTTGTTCTTCTAGCATCCGCTAATCATAAAAGGGATCCAGCGCGCTCAAGCGAAACATGGAGCTGCCCTCCAGGTAATAACATCTCCCTTGCATTTGCAAAGAACAGTCACACAAGCTCCTTTAGCATCCAACTAATTACAAATAGAAACATGCATGTGCATGCAATATTTCAGTCATGCCTAAACACAGACTGTGCATTCATATTGATTAACTCGATGAGGAGAAGATCAAGTCAGAATCAGTACCTCATGTACGTCACAAGCCTACAGTAGAATTGTTCTTGGAATAATCATATAAATGTATAGTCCAATGACCAAGATTGAAAATATTCCGGGCCACCAATTCTCTTTGAGAGATTTGGGGTGGGCCAACACGGTACAACACATTCCTAGAGGCTCACCTACATTCAAAGTTCTTGCAGGTAGCTCCTCAATCCTGCGTGGCATGGATCACCCACTCCTAATCAGGATTCTGTACGTTGATGTAAACTCGCACATAAGATCAGTGAATTCACTTCAAATCAAGCTCATTGAGCCTGCATATGAATGCCCACCAGTGCTACAGTGAGTAGACAATTGCAACACTCAAACCTCTATCAATTATGAGCTCCTCAAAAATGACATTCCAAAATTCTCTGTACACCTGCTACAATACCATTAATTGCCAAACTATGACATCGTGGAAAAGTTGGAACCCTAGGTGCTAAGATTAAAGAACACCATTTTCATTAAAATGATAGAATAGGAACCTCTCAAAATAGTATCTCTCATTTTCAAGGGCGAGGGCTGAATTAAATGGGTTGTCAATTTAGGTGGACAATCAGTAGTTGGAAGTAGAAGTTTCCATTAAAATGAGAGTTATGCAAAGAATGATCGCCCCTCAACAAATATAGTATTAAGAGACATGTCGTGTCGGTTACGTAAATGAAAAGACTGAGTGAAGGCATGTCCTAAACCTAAATGAAGTGACACTCAATAGATTGTATTAATGATATTTACAAGCCATTTGCCTCTCTAACAATAATCACCTTTGTCATGGAGAGTGAAGAGGATTAGAGGACACATAAAAATTAAATCCATGTACTGGATTTATTCCACCACGTATCCTTTTGGACTTTTATTCTCTTGATAGGTAATTTGTAAAAGGAGATGGGAGATTGATGACCTGGCTGCAAATATGTAGGTGTCAGCTCGGCCCAATTTGAAAGATTTTCCAGCTCTGGAGCCATCACCTCGGCGATTCCGGTACCCTGGAAAATGTTCTCGATGGAAGGGAACACGCGCCACAAGTCTGAGCCCACTCACTCGGGCTTGTTCTTCTAACTTCCACTCGTCATAAGGATGCCCCAGTTTATGCGAGACATGGACCTGCCCCCCAGGTAATAACATGTGCCTTGCATTTGCAAAGAACAGTCGCACAAGCTCCTTGTGCTTCCTGATATATAATTACAAAGACAACAATGAATTATGAATAATTTCAGTGTTAAACTACAGTCAGTACATGTTTTCATATATATACAACTCGATGTGTGAATAAAAGGAGAAGATCAAGTTTCAGTACTTTACTACGTGACGAGCCTAGAATTGCTCTTGTAGTTCCTTGAACAAGATTGACAAGAGCTCGAACTAAATTGATGTGCACACAAGCTGAATAGATTTGCAACAGAAAGTCGCACTGTAACTTGGCTTCAAATTAAATAATCTGGCAAGTGAGGTTGCCCTGACCAACAGCAAGAGGGAAGAAAATCACTTAGTTCATCACATGTGCATCATGTTCACGCCCCAAAAAGCCAGCATGGGGAAAATTGAAAATGATGCGATGGAAACGCGACGTCTGAAAGACGCACAGAAGGATGTTCTGTAGTGTAACCATCTTGCAGGCATCAAATCCATGAAGTATCAGTGCACCGCGCTGATGCAAATTAAACGTATTCACCTCGGCCTCCATCCCATACTTCTGAAACAATTCACCTGCTCCACACTCCCCCATTCGTTTTCCAACTGGATTATCTGAAATGGTCACGAACACGCCTAACAACCAAGGTTACGCTAACACTGACTGTACAAAAGCCACAGTTTATTACACCTTCAGTTGCATCGCGGATGGAGCAGTAACACATACGTCAAGAAGTTCACTCGGAAAAGTCAATTTGGCTGTGTACAATCTCAGTTTAGAGTTCAATACTCTCACCAATGAGAGAGTAAGTTCAAGATAACAACAGAATGTCGATAGCGGAGTTCAATATGTGACACGTGTACGTACCTCTGGAGTCCAGGGATGTGGCAACCATGTTAGTGGCAACACCTAATTCTGTGGCCACACATGAAGAGAAGGAGAAATCTCCGTCGCCAACAGTTAAAATCCGCTACTGGTTAGAATACCGTGGTCTCCTCTTTGGTTCAGTATCTGCACATTTCTTGCTTCGAATAACCGTTGAGTCTCCATCTTTGGAGTCCGTGTAGAAGCAACAGAGAAGCCTCCAACCTTACTGCGGAAGCAGGGACTCGATCTTACTTTAATTTGAGTCCTGAGGGTTTAATTTTCTGCAGACAGAACTTTCATGTATGATCTCAATAAAGGCCGGCAAGTAAATATGAAGGTTCATAGATTGAAAGAATAGTCCCTTGCATGCATAAACTCCAGACTCTAGTCTGTACTTGACTACTTGCAATCTCTAACACAAGAATTGAACACAACAACCAATTTATGTCGCACCAATGTGACTGTCCAGAACATGACTACCAGTAGTGGAGATTATTCGAAGCAATCATCCAGCTGCATAACGAACCTTGCCAAGCCACGAATTAGAAGCTGAAAACTTTTACCGACATATATCACTTAAAACCCTTGTGACTGCTCATCGAAGAAGTGAATCCTCTCTCACTTCATACCTTCTTCCACTTGTGAACTTGCTGCTGGTGCACAACTACGGACCCCACAACGACTAAGATACTCATATACACACTCCATGAAAAGTCCTTAATGACGTAGGAAGGCACAATTGATCGACGAGGTACTGTAAGTGAGAGCTTTGAGAGAATTAGAATGTACTAAGTAGAGTAGAGTACGTACAATCTAGCTACCATGCAGCCATTTTCCCGCAGTCAAATATTTATGTGATTCAGTTAGCCGTAGGGATATCTATAAGTAGGCTCGCCGGCAGAATGGGCGTTTTAATTGAAACACTGCAGTGGGCATGGGGCATTGCAACATGTCTTTAATCCTCTCATAGGCATGATGATACAAATACAATGCAAGCAGTACATATTAAATTTATGGATTAGTGAAGCTATGATATCTAAAACTCAAAATAATAGTTCTGAACATTCATGACATGATTCTTAAGCAGCCTTCTTTAGTTAGTTCTTACACAGCATGCTCAACATTGTCAGTCCGGGTCCCAAGTTTTTATTGTTGCTAAGTCTGTTCATCTTCAAGATTGGATTATTTTATGGCAAGGGAGCTAGTGCTATGCTCTTGTGAGCCTTTTGGTATTGATTTTTCGGCTACTGCCTACAATGGAGCTCTGTATGGTAAAACTTAAGCAGCAAAATAAGCAATTCAGCATAGTTGGGGGCACTTTTTTGTAGGGTAGAATATTTTTTGTAGTGTTAGCTATTGAAAACGATTATTTACAAGGAAAAAATAGAATTGTAGATAAGCCATGTAATTGCCATGAATTTTTAAATGGAAATTGCCTAAATCACTTAATCTAAGATTTTATAGAGATTGATGTTTTCCATCTATCCAAAGTTCTCTTGGTTCTTATGCTAATTAATTACCATTTGAACAGTATGGATGTTCAAAATAAGATATTGTGATATTTTTTTAAAGAACAAAAGTGGTTTATGTCAAGTTTCATTCTTAGTTCAAAAAGTGAGATATTAAAAACGATTTTCCAAAATAAGTAGAATCAAATAATGGAAATTATACCATCTTATAGTGCATATTATTCCAAATTCATTACAAAAAAAATTAATTTTAGAAAAAAAATTGAGATTTTAACCCTTTAATGTCCCGATTCAACATTGTTTTCAAAGATTTGTTATAAAATGTTTGATGAAGAACAAAAATGGAGTTGATGTACAAAGCTAAGTTGTAAATGTCAATTTGAAGATCACATCTGTACAGTTGGATTCATCATATTATTTTTTAAGATTTTTTAATTAATTTTCCAAGGTTTTCTCTTGAAATTCAATTTAAAATCCCAAATTAACACAAAAAATTTAAAAATTTTGTAATGAAATTGGAATAACATGCACTACGAGATGGTACGGTTTCCATTATTTGGTTCTAGTTATTTTGAAAAATCCCATTAAGCGTCTCACTTTTTGAACTAAGAATGAAACTTGACATAAACCATTGTGTTGTTTTTCAAAAAATCACAACATCTTATTTTGAAGATCCATACCATACAAATGTAGTTAAGAGAAAGGTTGCAATCTGTTTGTCGTCCATTATATGGACACAAGCACGTCAAAGGGTTAATTGAATTTCAAAAGAAATCCTTGAAATTTTAATTAAAACATATTAATAAAAAAATATATGATAAATCCAATCGTACAAATGTGATTTACACATTGAGATTTACAACTTTTCTTTGTATATCAACTTCATTACTTTTTGTGATCGATTCATCAAACATTTTATAACACGTCTTTGAAATCAGTGCATAAACACTGTATACATATTAACCCTTTAACGGTCCCGATTCAACACTATTTTCAAAGAAGTGTTATAAGATGTTTGATGGAAACCAAAAATGGAGTTGATGTACAAAGATAATTTGTAAATGCCAATATGAAGATCACATCTGTACGGTTGGATGTATCATATTTTTTATTAATAATTTTGCAAGGTTTTCGCTTGAAATTCAATTAAAAATCCCGAATTAACACAAAAAATTTGAAAAATATTGGAATGAAATTGAAATAACATGCACTACACGATGGTATGGTTTCCATTATTTGATTCTACTTATTTTGGTCTCACTTTTTGAACTAAGAATGAAACTTGACATAAATCAATTGTGTTATTTTTCCAAAAATCATAATAACCTATTTTGAAGATCCACACCGTACAAAGGATAATCAACTTACACAAAAACTATATAAAAAAATTGGTGGATGAAAACTGTCCACTTTGGATGGAATTCAAGCAGTTTTAATCTGTTCGTCGTCGTCCAATATATGGACGCTGGCGCGCTAAAGGGTTAATTAACTCGATGAGTGAATACAAGGAGAAGATCAATATTCAGTACCTCATACAGGCTTAGAATTGTCTTGCACGAATGTGTAGTCCAATGAACAAGATTGAAAAAATTACCCACCAATTCACTTGGGATACTAGATCCATGTCCTCCAATTCTGTCTCTGGACTGAACGGTGGCAGGGTGGACTCTGTTACTTCAGTCTATACTGTAACCAAAATTTTGTGAATTACACTTGACATCTGTAGAGTTGCGCAGGCTTGCCATGTCCATCTCTATAAGATCTTGGCATGTTCTTCTTCAAGGGAACCTGACTAGGTCCTCGGTGCATTCACAATATAACGAGTCAACCCCGCCCAAATCTAACGACTCTTGATGAGTGTTTAGAAAATTATATCTTCAAATTATGTAGACATTAGAAAAATTTAAGGACATGTTGTGACATATTATGAACATTTTAGCACATTTTAGTCGTTATTAACGACTGGTTACGATCATATTTTAGTCGTTTTGGAGTACCAATAACTTCTCAAACATCGTCAAACTTTAGTATATTGTAGAATGACATATAATATATGTAGTTACTAATTTATATTGCATTATCAACTCAAATGATAAGATTATTGCTTAATAATCCATTAAATTAATCACTGGTTACAGTTTCCTTGGCTCGTTATACTGTGAATGTACCCTCCTATGCAAGTGCCGCCAAAGTAACGTGTGACCCAAAGATTGACAAGTCCATCATTCTGTTGTAAAGCCGACTCTGGAGTCTTCAAAGTCTTCATCTTCTTCTTGCCAAGCCTCCTCTCCTTAGACTTTAGATTTTGAAGACGGACCGTGACTTCATCAGCTACCACTTGTTGTAACGGGATCACCTGAGATCCACGAGCTTTGCGTATTGCCTTAGACTTTTTGAAAGATTTGAGATGGTACAACAAAGTACTACTCCTACGTAGAGGCTCACGTACATTCCAAGAGCTTGCAGGTGGCACCTCAATCCTGCATGACATCGATCAGCCACTCCTAATCAGCATTCTGTCAATGTAATAATTACTGTATCCTTGTAGAACTTTATACTCTTGCTAGGTAATTTTTACAAGGAGAAGGGGGATTGATGACCTGGCTGCAAATATGAAGGTGTCAGCTCGGCCCAGATTGAAAGATTCTACAGCTCTGGAACCATCACCTCGGCGATTCCGGTACCCGGGAAAATGTTCTCGATGGAAGGGAACACGCTCCACAAGTCTGAGCCCACTCAGTTGGGCTTGTTCTTCTAGCAACCACTCGTCATAAGGATGCCCCAGTTTATGCGAGACATGGACCTGCCCCCCAGGTAATAACATATGCCTTGCATTTGCAAAGAACAGTCGCACAAGCTCCTTATGCTTCACTGGGAACTTTGACTGGTTTAGCCCCCTCTTTAGCCCCCCTTAGCACTACGTGAAAAATGGGGGGGGGCTAAATTTTTGTACCATTTGCCCCCATTTTAGCCCCCTTTTTGTACAATTAGCCAGGGCTAAAACACAAATTAGCCGGGGCTAAAATGGAAGATTCGGGTTTAGCCGGGGCTAAACTAGGGTGGTTTAGCCCCCCCAAGCCAGTTTAGCCCCGGGGGCTAAACTCTCCAAAGCTTCCAGTGCTTCCTGATATAAAAAGTTTTCATAAGACAAACATGAATGAATAATTTCAGTCCTAAACTACACTGTACATGTACATATGACATATATAACTCGATGTGTGAAGAGAAGGAGAAGATCAGGTTTCAATACTTCACTACGTCACGAGCGTAGAATTGCTCTTGTAGCCCAATGAACAAGATTGACAAGTCGATCTAACTACATTAATATGATGTGCACACAAGCTGACAAGATTTGCATCAGAAACTCGCACTGTAACTTGGCTTCAAATAATCTGGTTGACAGCAAGAGGGAAGAAAATCACTTACTCCATCACATGTGCATTATCTTTACGCCCCAAAAAGCCAGCATGGGGAAAATTGAAAATGATGCGATCAAAATACGACATCTGAAAGCCGCGGAGAAGGTTTCTCCGTTCTGGCATAGCCATCTTGCAGGCATCAAATCCATGAAATACCAGTGCACTGCGCTGGTACAAATTCAACGTGTTCAACTCGGCCTCCTTCCCATACTTCTGCAATAATTCACCTGCTCCACGCTCCCCCATTCGTTTTCCAACTGGATTATCTGAAAAGGCAAACATGCCTAAAACCAACGCTAAAACTGACTGTAAAAAAGTCAACGTCGATAGAAACATTTTATTTCACCTTCAGTAGCATCGCGGATGGGGCAGTAACACATACGTCAACAAGTTCACTGAAAAGTCCATTTGGATGTGTACAAGCTCAGTTTAGGGTTCAACATTGTCACCAAATAATGAGAGAGTTCAAGATAACAAGAAAATGATACCGGAATTCAATATGTGTCGGACCTCTCGAGTCCAGCGATGTGGCAATCATGTTGCTGGCAACGCCTAATTCCGTGGCCAGACATGAAGCGAAGGAGAAATCTCCCTCCCCAACTAATAAAATCATCTGCAGGCTGGAATACCGTGATCTCCACTTCGGTTCTTGAAGCATCTGCTCATTTCTTGCTTCCAATAACCGTTGAGTCTCCATCTCTGGAGTATGTGTAGGAGCAACAATTATGCTTTTCATACACAAGGAGCTCTTGGTGGATTCCCTCGAGGGAAAATTGAAAATCTTTACCTTCAAGAAACAACAACAATCCTAAGTAAGAGGGAGTTGTGCAACACATGGAGTTTTGCAACATTCCCGTGGAGCCTCAAAGGTATCATAGAACACAAAGGGAATCACAAAGGGAATCACAAAGGGAGTCACAAAGGGAATGTTCATCACAATCATCACAAAGGGAATTACAATTGTTTCTCCTCACTTTGCTCTTGTTCATGGTATAGTTTCTCATGGTATATCATCCAACCTCAACTATCCCTAACATTGCCACAATGAAGATCAACCATTGCACCCTTATCCACAACATCTACCAGTGTCACTCTCCCTCGCAATGCCCATTGAACTACTATGTCTAAATCCTCTAAACGTTGTTCATGAGGTGTAAGCCCTCTCTTCTTCTTTACTCCCTTTGGTCGAACTTGTGTAGCGAATGTGGATACTCCATGTAACACCTCATGCAAATTTGTCACTCCCATCACGTGCATAGCTATCACCTTTTTTGCAGTCAAAGATAACGTCTGAAAAAGCTGCACATACAAGGAGGCAATGAATATTTTTTAGAATGGAGGTTCAAGATTGACACTTTGACATAATGGAAAAGGTTTAACAAAAAATAAAATAAAATGACACCTGGGGTTGCTTGTCATAAGGTAGAGCTAGAGATGTGCCCTGTACAATGTCCCCTACATCTGCCTTCTTCCTCTTCAAGTTGAGAGTCTGCTGCAATCCAAAAGTCCAATAGTAAATCAATAAAATATTTATATTCAACTCAACCATTCTAACCACCGAGACAAATGGACACAATGATTATAAGTTCTTGGTTTTTAGTGTTTGAAACCTTGGTGTTGTTCTTTTGTGATACCTCCTCTATGTTGGCTTTTATTTGTGCCTTTAACCTACTCATGTCAAAGTGTGAGACAAAATTTGTGAACCAAAGTAACAAAACATGTGAAACATAACAAAATATGTGAAACATTATCTTACTTGTCAAGTTCTTTTTTCATTTCGAAAAGCATGATGTCATTTGGGTCCTGTATATGAAGATTTTGCAACTCCAATTAGCTACTGATGCAAATGAGTCACTTACAGTCAATCACATCCAAAAAAGTAAATCAAATACATACCTGAACCTCCTCAACTGGGTGTTGTGCTGATGAAGAATTTGGTAGACTTTGTGCCTTTAACCTGCTCATGTCAAAGTGTGAGACAAAATTTGTGAAACAGAGTAACTGAAAACATGTGAAACATACCAAAACATGTGAAACATAACAAAATATGTGAAACATTATCTTACTTGTCAAGTTCTTTTTTCATTTCGAAAAGCATGATGTCCTTTGGGTCCTGTACATGAAGATTTTGCAACTCCAATTAGCTACTGATGCAAATGAGTCACTTACAGTCAATCACATCCAAAAAAGTAAATCAAATACATACCTAAACCTCCTCAATTGGGTGTTGTGCTGATAAAGAATTTGGCAGACTTTGTAGATTTTGCCCAATTTCGTCAATTTCCTCATATGTTTGAGTCCCATTCACACATTTCTCACCAAGTGGAACCCTAGCAGTAGTAGCAGCAACGTCCTTTGATACACCATTCTTATTTCGTGAGTGCTTATATTCCTTGAAATACTCATAAACGTCTTCCTCTTTCCAATGCATCTGAATAGTTGACCCTTGATATTCAAAAATAAAGCCAGCTAAAATTCCATAACGTTCCTTGATGAAACTTTTCACATCTGAGAAGTCTCATTGTGCCGCATGTTTGTGAGAAAGAATGAACAAATCCTAGGATCGTCATTATTGCTGAACCAGTTCCTTACACACTTCAAATTCATGTTGTAGATCCTCCACTGCTGAGGAAAGTATGTTCTCAAGTAATCTCTTCCTCTTAATTCACCTATTTTTGCCTTCCCAAATATACGTTCATATGTTGGAATGGGAATTTGCAGGGCGTTATTTACCTCTGACACAATAACAGTATTAACACGAGTTGTTTTGCATACTATTCATAGAAATGACAAGATTAATGTATTGAACAAAGTTAACAAAGTAGATCAATAACAAACTAAGTTGAACTTACCAAGAGCAATCTCAGCTGGTGATGAATTTTGAGCAATTGTAACAAGTGAGTTTTTGTCATTCTCAATTTGAGCTTGGGGCTCCCCATTGAAATTCTGCTCAAATCATTTAAACCATTATGACTCCCTAGAGGTAATCCCCGTAATGTGTAAACCGAAATCATGGACTGGCAATCCTATGGAGCATACAATGTTTGCTTTATTTTAGTGTGGTTTCATTATTGTCAAAGTTCAATGTAGCTAAATTTCATCATTGATGTATGAGGTTTTCACTCTTACCTTTGCCGAATTAGAAGCAGTATTGATGACAACTTCCTTCTTGGTGACATCTTGTTTCTCAAATCCTGCCATGTATCATAAGAAAGTAGTGAAATTAGTGAAAAATAAATATAGATTGTTCACTTGGAAGAAAATAATTGCACAAATGCATTCATAGAGATCAAGTATTAAAATAAAACCTGTTGACTGCTCTGAAATCTCAAAGACTTGTTTCCTGGACCTCAAACTTGGTGGCATATTCACTACTACATGCTGCTTCTTCTGTTTGCAATTTCCCTTATGCTTAGGACTTGTTCTCGTTTTTAAGCCGAGAGATTCCATCATTGCATTGTTCCTCTGTATATTTAGATTCCTCTTATGTTCATAATCGTTCATTGTTTCCTCTAGAGATGTCTTAAACTTCCGAGGACATCCACAGAAAGCACAAAACCTTGCTTGTGAGAGGCCAAAAGGCTCCAAACACCTTTGACAATCATCCCCTGTCACCATCGATGATAACTGTTGCAATACGTGAAATGTTGAGTTAGTTACATTAATAAAATTCTTGCGTTTTGGTGAATAAACCAAGTGGCTTGGAAAAATGAAGAAGTGTATAAATTCTGCATTAATGAGAACTATTTCAGAACATATAAATATTTTCATGTTTTTTCTTCATAATTGTTGTTATTGTTGAAGCAAAACTCATTTACTTAGAAAATGAGAACCAACACAACAAACTCAACACAAACACAAGGAATGCTGAAAACTTGATATTAAGGTTTGAATACAGTTGCAGATATCTAGTACTCTTGTAAGTTAAGTTGTGCGCTCCAGGCTTACCTTCAACAGATGTTGAAAAGAGTTCAAACGCAAGAGTTTTACATTTAAGTATTGTTCATTATGTTTTGAAGAGAAAACGGTTCAGAAATATTATCACATTTTAAGCGGATCAATAACTCCATCTGTGAAACCGATTCTCTATCTTGAGTATCTTTAGAAACAACAATTCCAAAACGACAATTCCAAAACGTGAACGCAAATTAATTTCATATGAGCAATTTCTAACCTGGTTCAAGTTCAATCAAGCGACATCTTCACCGTAGTAGTTGTTCCTGTCCAAGCACCTGCATAAAAAAAACGCACACATTAATCTGGCAAACAAGAGGAAGACACACATTAACTATGATCCAGCATTTTAATTCTAAAAATTCAACTAGATCGAAGCAACAAAACTAACAGCAGCATTAGGGGTGGATTCCCACACAACCTGAAAGTCTTTTCCTGCCGGCAACCGCAACCCCGAAATCTCCAACAGTGCAGCACTTGTGTTCAAATCGAAGTATCGAACGTTACACTCCGGCGCTTCCACTCCTTGAATCATCACCAATCCTTGATGGTTTTTGCAACAAACCTTCACAAGAGTGTGCATCTTTCACAATACATGAGACTGATGCTCTGTGCTCAGGAGACGTTATCTATGGGAGACGTGGATTTGATGAGATGTACTTGTGGAGTAGATAGATGTAGGCCACAAGTAGATGATGACGTTTCATGACAATTAGGCGGGCAGTGAGGGCTGACAGCTTAGTGGAGATAGTGATGGACTTCGCCATCATGATGGATTAAGTTCACCATTAATATGTTGAGTTACATCTTGAGAAATCTTAAGAAATCTTCGACCATCCACCAAATGTACAGCCTGCCATTGTCTTTCACTGGTTTTTTCTCTTCGCTGTATTCTTCGTCAAGTTTTGTTGTACTCTGTGGTTTTTTTGAATATTCAAGGTTTTGGTTGAAGTCAATGAGCTTCGATTTGGCGTTCGTGATGCGGGTGGGAGATCATGCTCGTGTTGTGAGAGCGTCCACCAGGCAAGGTTGTGCGTGAGTACAACGATCAACGAGCGACTCAGGCAATCAACGAGCGCAAGTACGATCAGTCTCTCCGTCTCTTCTGCATGTTTCTTCTGCAACACATCTAGGTGAGAGTTGTTTGCTTTCAGGGCTCTATTGTATTGATGCAAGATTGAGCATTACTGTGGCACCGTAAGGGTGATACCAGCATTGGCTACGCTTGGCGCAAGCGCGGACGATGTGGCTATTAACAAATGAGATGTGGTTTTCTTTCCAACGTACCTGATGAGCAAAGATTGTGAAACGCCGGTCTTTTGTTTAGCTAGTACGGTTGGTTTTTCGGTACTTTAAGGAAGCGCTGTAATCTTGAGCACTCTTAAGAGACACAGTTTACAGCTTTATCAGGGTTCTAGTTGGTGCTACGATTATTTCAATATAGATTTGTTGTTGTATAGGGACTTCAAATATTTTCCGAAGAGATGGATCATGGGAATTGATTTGCTCATTGCACATGAAGGGGGCATCAAGTTGGCATTCTTTTAGCGTCCTTTGACCTTCTAGGGTTTCAATCTTTAGCTAGGGATGAGGAGGACATGCATCAATAAGAAGCGGAATTTCTTTATTTGCAGGATATGGCAGAGTTTATGATGCTCAATTGCTCAAGGGGAAGCTGCATTGGATGCTGTGAGTTTCCCTGCTTTCCAACTTTATATTGAACTTGTCTTGAGAAAAAATTGTTTATATTTAATGCCAAGTTATCAGTGAATCATGGTTAATCTGAACTCAATCCCATTACTCCTTACTAATTTTATTGGTAGATGCCAAGAGAAAGAAGTGAATATTTGAGAACTTATTTCATGTTGATTGTTCATTATGTATTCAGGCAAGCTCACCCTTGAGATCACCTGATAGGTGATGCCTCAGGGTGATTGCAAGCTACGGTCTACCAAGTGGTGAGTGCAGCTTGTGCAGCTAAAGGCCGTGCAGCTCGTGCACTAGCGTAGTAATGCGCACCTCTCAACTTTCAATTAGATCAAAAATTTCACCATCCCAAATAGGGTTTATGCTAATACTTTCACTTTAGCAATTGTTAAGTTAATTTCAAGACTTTGGGCATTACTCAATAGTCTTTTCTGTTTTTTACCAAACAAGGGTAATTAGAGCCTTTTTTACATAACATCCTTAGCTAGGTTTTATGAAAAATGCATTTCATATCCCACCTCTAAAATTGAACCATTATTTCATTTCCAAAAAAAAAATCCAAAAAAAAGTTTTAACTGCACAAAAATCTTAAAAAACAAAAACATCACCAAACAATTAATTAAAAAATAAGTAAGCGTAATACCCAAAAAATTAAAATATGGTAGCTTTGTACACACTTGTGGTATGTTGCTATAAATTTTTGAAGTTCAAATTTGACCCCCTTCTAGCATTTCCCATAAAATAGGTGCACTTTTGACAAGCGACACGCTACCAAATCTAAGTAGAAATGCTTAATTTGGATAGAAAAATTGAAATTTTGCAAAATTTATTGTGGTAGACATCTTAACTTTAGAATTCTAGAAACAATGCAATTTGTTTTGTCACAAATTCTATTCCAATATTTATTGATGATTTTCCAAAGATAAGATAAGTGCACAAAAGTGTAGACCGCGACAAAAAGTTTGGGTGACCGTAGCTTGCAACCACCCCTCAACATGGATGATCAAGGGAGATTGAAGTGTTCTTGTTTGTACAAGTGCAGTAACGTTCCTCCAGGATATGATTGGATTAAAAAAAGAACTTGGTATTTTCATGAGAAAAAATCTGCTGCTGGGAAAGTTCATCACACTGTGAAGAAGCTAATGAGGCTACATAATCCAATTGTAGCAAATCCAGCTCCAGAGGATGAGCCTTCGATCTCTAATAGACAGTTGATACGATGTTTATGTCGTGTGTGCAAGGGTAAATTTATGTGGTCACAAGCAACCGTTAATAGGCACATTGGTTACAACATAATGGGAGATCAACTGATGACACTTTCACCATTGATGGAGTCACCAAGATTTGAAGATTATGTACCGAATATGGACACAATTGATGTATCTATGCCCGATATTGATGCAAGAAGTTTCAGGTTTACATCGCAAGAAACAAGTTCCAGGTGTACACCGCAAGAAACAAGTTTTGAAAGTCATGCTCTTAACTCGCAAGCAGCACTTATGTCACGGGTCATTGACCTCCAAATTCTCCTTGATAAGTCCCAAATGTCAATCGAGGCACAAGGAGAAATATTCAAGGCCTTATTTGGGTCGCTAAGTGAGGAACCCCATAGATCAGAAGCAGGAATATTAGATTACAAAGATCTTTCTTTAGGAAGGTTGCTATCACTTGCAGGTCCAGATCGGAATGGAGATCTAGATGGATTTCAAGCATCCACGTCATGGAAGCAGCTTAAAAATATTTACAAGGGTCTTGGTATGGGAGAGACGCAGAAGTGGCGGCTTTGCACAAGCGACAAGGATGGAGTCCATTCTCCCATAGTGATGAAGCCTCATGATGAAGATCGCATTGAATTGAAGATGGATTGTGTGTGCGTTCCCAAAAAAGAAGTTAAGCATAGACGGCATTGCTTTCAGTGTGGTCAAAAGTGCCCAAAGTGTTTCAAGATGAGAAAAGATGTCTTATCTTTTGAGTATCTACCTATTAGTGGTATACTAACTAATATGTGTTTGAGCCGAACCTTGTGCCATGAATTTCTGGCCTTGTGGAGAAATAGAGAAGCATGGAGGAGATTGCCAAGGGAATTCGAGCCAGATACTGTGAAAGAATTTTGGGATGGGGAGAAGGTTCGAGAATATCAAGCATTTTGGGATCCTTTGTTAGACTGGGAAGTTCCTGTTGTTTGTACAAAGGACACATGCAAACGTATTTTTAGAGCATTTCCTCAAGTAGTAAAACATGGATGGATAGAAGAACGTGAACTGTACTCATTTTCATGCCCGGAGTGCGCATCTCTAATCGAGGCACCACGGCAGCTACAAAAGGTTAGTTGTATATTCCAAGTGAACTTTAGTTTGATTATTTGTGTGAAAGGTTTATTGACATCGATTTGTGTCTGTCCAACTCTAACAAATATATTTGATTTGTGTGTAGGGAGATCCTCGTAACTTTGCTCTTATGGGCCATTGGGATGGCTTCCAAAGTGCAAGGACAAGGCAACGAGATTGTTGGTCACATGAAATAGTAGTGTTAAATACTGGCAAGGTCTCAGAATTGGGTCCAATCCCAATTCTCTTCATACCTGCTAGTTCGGATAAGTTAGTTAAATCTGATGGTACATAAGTTCTATCGGCTTTTTTAGAGCCATTTATTCAAGAATTAGAAGAAATTTTTATCAATGGCTCCCCTGTTTCATACGCTTACCCTGGAAGCCTTATAAGTGAAGAGCTTTCAGGAGATAGGGCCGGTGGATCTATCACATTACGCACTATTATGATGATGTTCACAGGGGATTATCATGCTCAATGCAAGGTAGAGGGATTAAAGGATGGGGGATATTCCGGTTGTAGGCGTCATTTTACAAACTTAGAACAAGAAGAATCATGTGCTCGTAAAGAAGCCCGTCATGCATTACCACTTCGAAGCTGTGAAAACTTGCTAGCTGCAGTAACTTCGTGGAGACAACTTGATCACGGCATGAAAAGAGATGAGGAAGAAAGAAGAGGAGGAATATCAGGCTATTCCATCCTTTGGCGGTTGAACCATTTATACGGCTTTGACTTATCACTAGATCTCGTACATGACGTGATGCACGTTTTGTCTCTGAATATATTGAAGAAATATGTAGCCTTGTTAGTGGCAACTATGAAGAAGACAGATCAGATGCTTGAGCTTGAGAAAGCTTTGGCAATCATAACACGACATAGGCCTAAGGGATTGGGTGGACGTTGGCCACGGAAACTCAAGTCTGTGGGGTACTACAAAGCAGAAGAGTACCAGTTGTTTGTAATGTGGTGTTTACCGTATATTTTGGACCACTTCAATTTAGGAAGGTCAACCACCTTGGGGGGTTTAGGAGTATTATTAATAGAAATATGTCGATTATTCCACTCACATTCAAGATGTTACGGGTGGAGCAAAGAGGCCATGGGAGTTGCTAAGAATCTATTGGCCGCTTGGAGAATACGGGTGGAAGAGAGCCTTGGTCCTAGGTAACTCCTCCCCACTAGAGCATGTTGCAGATATGTTGTTGTGCTCTCTCGTAGCTTCTTTGGTTAGTATCTATATGTATTGATGTTAAGTCTGGTCTTATAAGTTGATACAGTTGTGAGTATGATCTGAAGGAATACAAAAGTTGAAGATGTTGTATATAGTTCCACTTTGTTGATAAAATTATTCCATTTTCTGTCTTCTTGTGTTGGTCCTGAATGGTTGAACTCCACATCTTTTTTAGTGGTTGTTTATCATTGATCGTGTACACGTCCTCAAGTCCCAGCCAATATGTTTTAAAGCTTGTGTCAATGCTTTCCACTAGGTACCGCCTCTTTACGTAAACTCCTCTTGCCTGCGTTCCTTCATGTCGTACTGATTTCCAAACTTTGCAGCTGCTACATGGTGAAAGTATTGTGCATTTCCTTTGCGGTCTGATTTTGTACCAAACACCTTTCGAACGTGCAAGCAGCTGTTGTTTATTTCTGTCTGATTCACTCACTTAGTGATTTTCAATTATTTAGCTCCGTCAGTGAATGATTGTAATTAGACACCGTGACAATTCATGTATTGATTTTTTTGGTTGCATTTTATTGATGCAGGAAGCGGGGAGCTACTTGATGAGTTGATGATGTTTTAAGGCACGGATGCCACGACGTGTATTGGTGCTATGCGTTTGAGAGGCAAGTTTCCACATATATGGGCATAACCACAAATCAAAAACTCAATGAAACATCCTATATAAACTTCTTTGTGCGTCGTTCTTTTACCCTTACCTATATGTGTTTACAAAAGGACCATGATGGACTTTTACCACATCAGAGGGCGTTGAGGGACCTTCATATGTATCTTCAACATTCAAGAGATTATTACAATCCTCCAACTTTGAATACCCAACAATGTGATGTGTGGCATGACAATTGTGCAATAGTAGCACATTCTCAAGATATGGCAGTGCAACTAGCAAAGTTGTTGCCAAAAGTAGGCCCTTGTGAGTGCTCAAGAATGATCAAAGAAAAAGGTATATTGGTTGGGCCCAAACGTCCCTCAATCAAGAAAATGGGCCAAGAGACAAGTTTCTATTTGAAACAGTATTGGCGAGCTATTGGTATCTTGACAGACACCAACTCCCAAAGTTTCAACGAAGAGCTCATGGCCTTGCGATTCTTAATACATGAAGGCAGAGAATATCGTGTGGGCAATCTTGTTTTAGTGAGGCCTGACTCTTCAGATGTAGTGCATCGATGGGTATGGAAAGCAAAGATTTTGGGATTCTTCATACATGAGTTTTAGGGAATTTTGAAGTCATTTTTCAAGGCAACCTACTATGATCAACGGGTGGAGTCGCATGAGTCGACTATGCCCTTGATTCATGCAATCACTGATATGCCAATATTGAGTTCGCAGGCAGGGCAGATTTGTGTAAGACCTGTGGAGCAACTTATGTACCAATTCATGGCAATTCCTGTTCCGGAATCACAAGGCCTATATATGGTAGCTTATAAATTAGAGGACCCCGTACCACGAAAGCATTTGTTGGAGGTAGGAGAACCTGGGTGTTGCCCGCCGTATCCTGAAGTTGGGGATATTATACTTGTGAAAGGTCCAAGCTGGCAATTGGCATGTTGTTTTCAATATGTTGTAGTTCGCCATGTTCATGCCAAAGATACGTCACAAAAAATTGATGAATATGGAACTCATCCTCCTAAAGAGCAGGACCACTTGGTAGGACGTGTGGACTTGAGCTTTCTTCTTCCATCTGGACCTCGTTCTCGTAGATTTACGAGTAAATTTGAGACAGAATATTCATGTTCGTGGCACAAGCTTGTGTCACTTCTTTCCGATTTTAGAACAGCGAAGTCCCACAATGGAAGACCTGTGGAGTGATTCAAAATGTGAATCATAGAAGAAACTCAGTCTGTATGTATCTAAGGTACGTTATGAATCATTTCTCAACTTCCCAATTCTTTCTCTCTCTTACTGTTGCCATGTTGTGGATGGTCATCATGTTTTTCCCTCGCATGTCTCAAAACTGTAGTGTAAATTTGTTTTTTGTTGAACTTTAAATGGATTCTAAGTGTGAATGTGTAGAGTCTAATGGACTAGAATGGAAGTGGTGTGTAGATTAAGATGCAAAAGGTCAATTAGACTCAAACTGGGATCTTAAAGGGTATAACTGTAAAAATTCATAGTATATATGAGAGAGGGGAGCAAGTTGTCTTCCTCACTACACCATTAGAGAGTGATAGTCTAAATAATATATACATTGCATGTTTTGTTTTTTTGCCTTGTAAATATTTTTCTTTGTGTTAATGCTCAGTCCACTTGACAGAGAAAAGTAAAGAGCTTGAAGTTGATTATTTTTGCTGGATTATCTTTGCTGGTTGATTGTGTGTGTGAATTTTTGAGTGTCTATTTGACTCTGTTTTGATGGATATATGGAATTGTTGTATGGCTGTGTGATTGAATAATTGAATTTTGCATACATTCATGGTCCATTTGACTGATCTTGATGGAGCCTAAGTTTGGAATTGGAGATTACATGAGTGTAGAATAATGCACTGTGGAGAGTTTCAGTCAAGTTGATATAAGTATCTTAGTTGATGTTGCATTCAATGAATATATAAACATGCTGAGAGCATTGGGAATTGGTAACTGGATACAGTCAATTGGACACTGATAAACGCTAGTCAAATGGACATTGAGAAATATATTTGAGCAACCAGTCTAATTGAACAAGTGTCTCAAGTGCAACTGTCTATTTGACTTTACTGGAAACCATTGTGTATTGGCTACATACAATAGCATGACAATTTGACAATGTAACTGATCAATTTGACTTAGAAGAAATAGACTCATTTGTATATTGAGCAGGATACTGAGAGAGCATAATAACTGTCTACTTGACTTCATTTAGAGTATCCTGAAAATTATAGAAAACGTATAAGTAATATGTATAGATCAGTAGTGATAATAGAAGAACTGTCAATTTGACTTGGAATATATGTTGTGTGTTTGATGAGTGAATTAGCATACAATGATTCAGTTAGAATTGGAGTTCCTTAAGAAATATATATGCATAGTGACGACTGTGTATATTTAGGAGTGAGACCAAGGGAGTTGATAGCTAGTGAGTAAAACTAGATTGTTTCAAACTCCGCTGTGGTGCATTGCCTTATAAATTATTACCCCGGGTATTTAAAGATTCAAAATGAATTTTGTTTGATAATAGTTGTACAACTAGAGTATAGAGAGTCAATTTGACATTGAATATTTTATACAACGAGTGGTCAATAGTATTAACAAGTCGTAGTGATAAAGAGTGAATTCATAAGGACCGGCCATCTTTGTGAAATAATTATTCTTTATAAACTTTACTTTAGATTGATAGTGTAGATCCTCGTGGGTATAATGGGGTCAATGTCGTTGTAGTGTCCTAAGAGAAAGGATACGTAAATTCTTAAAGTGTAAAGAAGTACACTAAATAAATAAAGAATGCGAGATGGAGCAAGATGGAGTATAAAGATTTAAGCGAAAGACCTATATGAGATAAGACTCTTTTCTCTTAACTTAAGCAAATTATACGATAGATGTAAAGTTATAAATAGACATAAGAGAAGTGAGGACTATAAAGCATGGATACTTGGAAACTATGTCTATTTGACTCAATTGGATACTATAAAAGGGTGTCTCCCCTTTTTCTATGACTATTTGACCTTAAGATAGGACAAGACAGAAGCATATCTAATTGACTGGAATTAGTTCTAGGAGAGAGCCCTCACCACATTCTAACATAAACTAAGGTTTATTAACATTAGGTGATTGAATTGAATTATCTTTACCCTTATAAGTGACTTTAGTGAATTATCCTTAAACGATTCAATCTTTCCCTTTAAAAGAACCCTACCAGAAAAGCTCACTTAGATTAGAATTCTTTGTCGAACTTTTCAGTACTACAAAAACTGACATGTGCGTCTCCTTAGAATGGAGCCTCTCGAATTATTGTAGAAGCTGAGGCCAGCAATAAACGGAAGATACTCGCTGATGGAAAAAAAGCGTCCACAAGCTCACCAAAAGTTGAAGTATCTCAAGAAGATAAACCTTCAAGGACAAACCTTCAAGGCGAAGGAGAAGGCAGACAAACCTTCAAGGCGAAGGAGTTCTCTGCAGTCCGGAAAGAACGACAGGTCTTTGAAGCCAAAGCCACCAAGTGACAACGAGCCAACCCTCAGTGAGAAGGAAGAGCAACCGACTATATTGAGGATAGAGTATCATGAGCCGGAGCTGCGGGACTATGAACATTTATTACCCGAGGATAAGTCACAATCACATGGGGAACAAGGTAAGGATGTAACAATTGATAGACTAGCGTTACGAGTGAGTGCGAGTCTTTCAAGGGTTTTGTAGATATCAAATTCATTTGTTGGTGACCATTAGCAACAATGTTATGTGGTATTCTGTATATGTCTGATCTTAAAAGACTTTGTGGTGTGCTTTGTACAAATGGAAATGCAAGAGTTTTTCTTTTGGTGTTTGAGAGTAGTTATGTGTAAGGGTTTTCCCACATTGATTTTCCAAGCATTTTCCCTGTGACAATCACTTACTAGCTAATTTGAAGATGTTTACCGGAAATGTAAACGACATTCCCCTTTGCGTAAAGTGAATCGAGGTATTCCCTTTGACGACATAATGTGGAACAAGGTGTAAGATTGGTTTTTCCTTTTACATCATAGGGAATGTATCTGGAGCCCCTTGTGATACTCGTCGAAACAATTATACTTTTCATACTTGACTTCAACGTCTAGCCAAAGACCCAGATTTCCTGGACACAGAATTATGCAGAATCGTGTGTAGTGAAAACATACTAAGCCATTGACTCCAATCATTCATGCCTAATAATTCAGAGAAATCATCTAATATTTGTACAACGAACCTTGTCACGAAGCTGAAAACTTTTGCCGACCTGTACCACTCAAAAGCCTTGTGAATGCTCTGCGAAGAAATGAACCCAAAGTTCATACCTTCTTCCACTTCACAAGGAGATCCTATGAAATTCCCTAATACACGTATGGGAGATTAAAGCAAATCCCCTTGTAGGAACGGACATGTAAATGGGATTCAAATTTTCCTTGTTAGATGTGTATATGGGAATTTTAATTTCCCTGGTACTAGTAAGGGAATATTACATCACATAGGGAATTTGACTTTGATTGGAGAATTTCCCAATTTATCTCAATGAAGTATGAATTTCATTCATATTTGGTATGGTAAATTCATAATGGTTTTGATAATTATTTTCAATATAGACTACACTATACCTACATTACCACAAGTACTACAAGTTATCTCAATTACTTTGACTCAAACTTTCTTCGAATTTTACAAGTAGTCCGAATTTTTATTATTATTCTAGATCGGATTAAATAAGATAATTGGTGTATAGTGGTATACATTACTTCTTAAGTCCTAACTACCTACCCAATCATTTTTTGAGTGATGTATAGAATTGAATTTCGTTTTCTCATCCATCATGCACTTTTTGCAGTAAAACAAATACTACAAAATTCTATGGCAAGATAGCTTCATTACCTTCATGCATGTGTGATCCGATTAGAAAGGAGATGATTTGTGAAAATTTTATGCTTCATTTCAACCTATAGTGATCAACCAAAAGTTTATAAGATCTTAGCGAATCAAAAGTGCTCTTGAAAAAATCAACTCATAAAATTAAGCAACCAAAAAATCTCCAAAAATCATTGCACTTAGAATATTACATTTCAACCCATCACAACAAATCTCATCCACAAATTGTCAATATGTTATTCATAGTTGAATTACAGAACAATATTGAATTTTACGTTTCAAATTTTATACAAAAATATTGGTGATTGCAATCATAGATCTAACTGTATGGATCGATTCTAAAATTCATGATGTGCAACTTTTATCCATACATTAAGTTCAAAATATCCCTCTTAATTGCATTTTATAATGCATCTTTACAATTCTCCAATTCTCCAAATCTAAAGAGGACTGTAGGCATTTAGAGATTAATCTCTATACTATTTATATTTATGTTATATAATGTCAGTCCAATAATTTATTATTGCATGTTAAGAATATTGATTAAATTAAATTTTAAAAGATACTATCTAACCAATGTAGCTTACAAATATAAAAATGGTAGAATTTTGATGAATTTCCTATGAAATTATCAATACTATTTTTATTTTCTTATTTATCAAAAATTGGTAAATTACATCAATTTTCATACTACACCACTGAACCTAAACAAATGCACTTACTCCATCAAGCACTAAGAGCTCAAAACATTTTAATATTGTAAAATAGAATCATTTGGAATATTTTGAAAATATTTTATATTATTCTAGAATCTTTTGGAATATTCCCAGAATCTTCATAAAAGTCCTTACAGTCTAAATTCCCAAAATAGTTTTAGATCTTCATTTATAGAATTTAGAAGCAATTAACATTTAAAATTCAATAAACTTACATTTTATATTTGTAGAATTCAAATTTTGGTATTATTGGTTATAGTTGAACTTTTCATCATAAAAGGAAAAAAAAAAAATGTATTGAAAGGAACAACATTACTTTTCCTAAATAGTAAAATTTGTAACACAAAACAATGTAGAAGTGTTGGTTTTTTAAAAGTTTCCCTAGGTGGAGTTTAACTTGGATTGGCATGATTCAAATTGGGATCGAGAGCATATTTGATTTCCTACTAGAAGATAATTATAATTTAATCAATTTTTTAATTTTTTAGTCTCGTGCAGCTCATTAAAGGGGGCATCGACCAAAAAATGATCTCTCTAAGCATTACAAGTTAAATTGAGTTTAAATCAAACTCTTTGAATTCAATTTGAGCAACTTTTCAATAAATAAAATTGCAAAAGCTTTTCACTGCTTGCTACAACATTCTGATCATTCAAAAAAAATTCAATCAATCCCAAATTTATGCACTTTCGAGTTTAGTTTTTCACTTTCATTCTACATACCTCTCTTACTTTACTTCATTTCAAGGTGAATATCCGAGGTTTTACTTCTTTTTTAAAAAATTATTAGATCCACAACTAGTTTTTCTAACATACAATCAAAAGAATTCAATTGAAGCAGAAAGGCATATAATGAAATGTCATAGAGTGGTAAAAAAGTTACAAAAACATTATAAATATTTAATTAATTAATTAAAAAAATTTAAAAAAAACTCTCAGCGTTCACGATTTTGTCAAAAAAAATTAAAATTCAAAAAAAATTGAAATTTTTTCAAGATACAAAAATATCCATGTTTGAAGTAATGCAAAAACAAATTTCAAAAAAATGTTTTTATTTACATCGGTAAAAATATTTAAAGTCTGCTAGGGAAAAAAAATACAGCTCTAGCCTTCAAGATTTTGTCAAAAAAAAAATTCAAAAAAATTTGAAACTTTTTTTGAATACAGCGAAATCCCTGCATGAAATAGTGCAAAAAAATTGAGTTTTTTTTTTTTTTTTTTACATGGCAAAAATTTCGCCAATGGTTAGGTTCTTTTATAATTAACAAGAAAATTTGTTCACTTGTATGAACGTTTCTATGTGGTGTGGTGGCTTAGTATTTGGTTGGGGGCTCGAAGGTCTTGTGTTCGAATCCGGCCGTTGCCGATTGACCTTGGGTCGACCGTGGTGGGGCCCGCGGTGGTGGTTGGAGCTCTAGGCATTGGTCCGGGTAGCTAGTTTTCTTTGGGAGGCCATAAATAATTTCGATAAGAGAAAAGAATTCAAAAATTTACTTGGTCAAACTGTGAAGACTATTTGAAGTTTTACATACACTTGAAGGGAAAAAATCATATCCCTTATAGGAATTTTAGATACAACATCATTCCCTCATCCTCAGTCTCGGATCAACTCCTATATCAATTGAAATTCCCTCATTCACAATGTGGGAACTGCCCTTTTTTTCCCTCATTGTCACATTCCCTTATAAGTAGATGAGGGAAATAAGAGGGAAAATAGAGCAAATTCCCATATGGGATAGCCACAAGATCTCCTTGTGCTTGTGAACTTGCTGTTGGTGCACAACTACTCCACAGCAACTTAGGTACTCATATACACGCTGCATGAAATGTTCTTAACCCCTAAACGTCCCATGGGGATATTGATACGTTTTTGTATAATTGACATTTGTTACCAACAAGAAGTTCTAAATTAGGATCTCAATAGCTTACTAGAACCACATTGATCTAAATTTCAACTTCTTTGTTGAACTCAAACCCATTAAAGGTGTGGACCCATTCCAAATACAAGAAATATATGTTGTATTCTACTTGCCGCATAGGCATTTTCAAACGTTTAGGGGTTAATGACACAGGAAGGCATGATTGATTGCTGAAATAAGTGAGAGCTTTGAGATGATTTGAGCGCCGCATTCATGAATCATTGAGGGTTTAATTAGACGTAGAAATGTTTGTAAGTAGGTTAACCCCTAAACGTCCAGGCATCGAGTTTCTGGACGTTTGTTGGTCAAACCCAATTTTGATCTTGAATATGACTTTTGTTGCTAATACACCCAACTAAGAAAATGAAGTTTATTAAGTCTAGTTTGTACTCCACTTTTCAAATCTTAAAAATTCCAATTATTGAGTATTTTATTGCTTGTGCAAGCTTTGTAGCTCAAGGTTTGAATTACACTACATAGGATGTTCACCTTTCGAATTTCAAAATTTAAATAAAAAAATTCTATGGAAAACACATCATGTGATTCTCCATTGTAATTTGTACCTGCTCCCAAAAAAATATTAAATTTTTAAAGCTTTTTTGTAATAAAATTTATTTTTTGAAGTATTTGACTTAAAATTTTGTTAAAAAGGTCGTATTAAATCAAAAAAATCTGAAAATTTCAAGACTGATAGGAAACATTCAATTCCATGCATGAAAAATATTACAAAATATATTTTGATAAATCTTGAAGGCTAAATTGTGTAGTTTGACTTTCCTACAAAGGAGTGGTACGTTTAAGGGTTAATTGAACGTTGAGTACTTAACTTCTACTGTAGTGGCATGGGGCGTTGTAACATGTCTTCAATCCTCTCACAAGCATACAAATACAATGCAAGCAGTTAATTTTAAATTTATGTATTAGTGAAGCTTTGATCCCTTAAATTAACTCAAATAGTTTTGAACATTCATAACATGATTCTCAACCCCTAAATGCCTAGAGCCCTCTCCAAATTTGGCAGTTTTGCAAAGATGCATTATAAAATGCGACCTAGAGGGATATTTTGAACTTGATACATGAATAAAAGTTGTACATTATGAATTTTAGATTCTATCCATACGGTTAAATCTATGATTGCTATTACCAATAATTTTGTAGAAAATTTGAAACGTGAAATTCAAAATTATTTTGTAATTCAATTCACGAATAAGGTATTGACAATCTATGGATGAAATTTTTTGTGATTGGTTAAGATGTAATACTTTAAGTTTAGTGATTTTTGTAGATTTTTTGGTTGCTTAACTTTATGAGTTGAATTTTTTTAGAGCACTTTTACAATGAAATCTTCAAAATTTTGGGTGAATCACTACAACATGAAATGAGGCATAAAAATTTCACAAATCGTCCCTTTTCTAAAAGGATCACATGTGCATGAAGCTAACTTCCCATAGAATCTATAGTAAAAATTCCACACTACAAAAAGTGCATGACGGATGAGAAATTATGGATGAAATTTGTACATCGTCCAAAAAATGGACGCTCAGGCAGTTAGGGGTTAAGTTACAGAGCGAGCTCAACATTTTTGGACATCACCAGTCCCTTTTTATGGTTGCCACTGTTCATCTCAACTCTTTAGTACCTAGCTGACCACATTCTGCTCACTAGAGTGTTGGAAATGCAAATAACAGAAAATTCGTGGAGAATTGAATTTTGAAATGTGAAGTTTAGATTTGGAGATTTAGAATTCAAATCTTCTAGAAAAATATAATTTCAATTTGGAGTTGTGCAATTATCAAAATGCCTATGTTCAAAACATCAAAATACTGCAAATACCTCAAAATAGAGCAAATACTTACAAATATAACACATGTACTATGTAACTATAATGTATTTCTAGTGTTTGGAAGTTAGTTATCTCATTCTTTTTTTGGATTGTGTTCTCTTGTTCATGTTCCAGTAGTGTATGTATTCCAATCTCGATCAAAGTACCAACTCCTTTCAATTTTTAACGTATAACTTTTTGTCCTAAACCGTGTATGGATAAGTCACTCTCACTTATAAAATTCACAATAATTATGTGTGAGTCCGTTCTTGATATGAAAAATTGCAATGGAGAAGTGTTGACACAGGTCATTGTTGAATTGCGTCACTTTCACTTTAGAAAATTTAACCCAAATTCTATTTTACTTTGAAGTCACACACCCTCCAAAATCTCATTTTTGAGAGTGCATTATGCGGTTCAAAGACATACTATAATCTTGCAATTCCACCATTGGATGATTCTTTAATTTTGGCAAATTGTCTCCACTCCAATTGAAAATAAAATTATATGGTTACTTTCTAATTTAGTCCATTCTATTTTTGATAGTATAAATCACAGTCAAAAAAACTACTGAAATCTAGTGCATGCAACTATAGTACCCTATGCACTAAAGGATTAAGGACTGTCCGAGATTGGATAATTTTTTGACAAGGAAGTGCTATGTTCTTTAGAGTGATGTGTGACCCACATGTACAAGAAAAAAATAGAATAAATTGTAGGTAAGCCATGTAATTGCTATGAATTTTCAAGATGGAAATTTTTTAAACCACTTAAACCATCCCATAGACCTGTCACAATATGAACCTTGAAAAAATCACCTTAAAAAAATCAGGGCATAAAATTTAAGAATTTTCTATGAAAACTTTAGTGATGACGATTGTCGATACTTTAAAAATATAAGTCAATGGTATGATTCGTATTGTTAAGGTTTATAGTGTTCTAAAGGGAAGAAAGCAGTTCTACTTGTATACTTCTCAAGTGCACGTACAAGCTCCATTGTGATGATTGCTTTTATTTTGTACTTGAATAAGCCTCATGACTACTTCCAATGGCATAGCCATTTGCACTGATGCACGTCTAGAAAGTACATGTAGAAAAGATCACCTCGTTTTTCCAATATCATCCGCATATCATGCAGTCAAGTCATGTGATGACTTGCATCATATATATATATATATATATATATATATATATATATATATATATATATATATATATATATATATATATATATATATAACATTCCAACCCCTTAATTTGAATAATTCGGCAACAATCGTGTTAAGAGTCAAATAGTTTTTATGTGTAACAAGTGTACTTACTACACTACAAACAATAATAGTTTGGCAAGTGTGCATGACATTCCAAAATGTCATTGTAAACAAATCAGGTTTGAAATAAGGGGTTGGGATGTGAAGCAAGAGATGTCACTTAAAAAATTATAACTTTCTATAGAAATGACAGGACTTATTAGTTATATTACTCATATCCTCCCATTATTATTGTAACATTGTTTTGAAGTGGTTTGCTTTGGCCATTGGTTGAGTCCATTCAATAAATAAAGCATTTTCTTCATTCCTTTGGCTTTAGCTTACTCAATTTTTACTAATAATAAAAGAATGACTGGATTTTGTTTCCATTTAGAAGACAATTTCAATGCAATAGGGTATTAATTATTCAAATGTACCATATAAAGTTATGAATTTTTGAAGTAATGTTTATAGATTTTTCAAAAGTTGTTGACTTTGGGATTCTTCAAGTCATGTACATTCATTCAACTTTTGATCTATTTAAAACTTATTGCAGGAATCACATATGGAACAAGAAGGATAAATCATAGGAGTGGAGAAGGCACGGAATGTGGTAAAGTTCTACTTTACAGTCCCATTCATCTCAACACAGTATATAAAGTCGACTCTAGAAAATTGTTGTATGTCAAAAAGTGCTAGTATGGATATATAAAAAGTCTCACCTAATTTGATTATTGGAATTGCACATTTCCAATTATAAAGGTCTTTTCATGGTAACAATTGAATATTAGGACAGATGCACATGCCCGTTTTTCAACTCAACTACATGTGCAACGCAAGCCAGTACATGCATAAATGTCTCTCATAGAATAAAGAGTGTTGAATGAAATTGCCAACGTTTGCAACATTTGAACTGCAAATTACGAAGGTGGTCATAGAGTACAAATTGAAGTTGAAAGTACTACTCACCACTTTATTTCAATAATTATGCTCCACACAAATAACAATAAGTTGCACTAAGTTTTAGAATTATGTTAATTTGAAGGCACAATAATAGAAGTTCACATTATTTTAGATAAAATTAGCATAACGAGATCTAAGCAAATTTCATATTATCTCAAATAGTGTAAATTAGTATGAAGATAAATTGACTATCCAAACTCGTACACTAATTGAAATATTAAGAGGTTTAGTCTTTGCAATTTGTAGCCAGATTTGCAATACATGTTGTTAAGCAAAAAACATAATTTTATTTCTAATATGTGAATTTTGGTGCAATAGTATAAAATATGGACATACTTTTAATTTTAGATTTTCAATAATTTATCAAGAGAAGGTGGTGCAAATAGCACTATTAGAAAATCAACTCATTCATGATTTTGGCAATATCCGATTTGCTCACTAAATTTTTTTTTGTTGAATGAAAGCAATAGTTAAATGTAATGATTATCATCAATTATGAGAGAGACATGTCATGCACTATATTTAGAATTAATGCTTGGAGACTTTGAATCTTCCAAAGCTTTTGGTACTAATTCAATAAAACAATGTGCAAACAAAGATAGGGTCCAAATAAATCTTTGAAGGTAAATTTTATAAATGATTTACATTAATATAGGATGCTTAAAATTGATTACAATTATAAAAATAAGAATATTCTCATAATATTGCTAACTATAGTAAAAATTACTTTTAATTTTTAGGGTACTTTTAATTACTTTTGTTCACACGTGATACTCAAAAAATACAAATAGTGACATTCCCGAGTGTTTTATAAATTTCAAACACGTGAGACAATTCTCAATTTTGAATCATTATCTAAAATAAAATTTCTAATTATCGTTTATCTCTCTTTAGCTATTTTTAAGTTCTTAAGATTTTTTTTACCTTTTCACTAAAGAAATCCTCTTTTTTTTGCATCAAGACTATTCTTAATTTATTTTTCTTCTTTATCTTCCTATTAAGATTTATTGTGTTTTTATTCTCTCTCTCTATGCTTTAGTAACACTTAATCATTTATATATTACATGTGGTCAACTAGTTGTAGAATCGTATTAGTGTATTGCTTTATATAGTATTGCAATTATCTAATGTCTTTTTTTTTTAATAAATAAATAATTGCATACATCAAACTTTTATGAATGATTGAGCATCAACAAGATCAATCACCTACAATATTTAGAGGCAAGCTCGGAGGCAAGACCTCTATTATTTTATTGTATAGATTTTTGCATTTCTAATTCTTTCCTGATGATAAATTCTCTTCAGGCATTATCTAAAAAAATAGACAAAATGCCAACTATTCATTGATATTAGTGCATTTAGATATAGAAAAAAACAAAACAATGAAGGCTTTGCACCTATGTGAATGGATAGTTCGTTCAAAGTGGTTCTCCTAACTATATCATGTCACGGAAAAAAATAGCAAGTGCATTTAGGTATAGATTTTTTTCCTCGTACTATCAATCTATTCCACCTATACATTCCTTCTTGACTTTCAGAACACAACCATTCTATACCAACATCAAACATATCAATTCCATAATATAATAATTGAACACCGTCGATTTGTATAAAAGGTGTTAAAATACCTTAGCTTTGTGTAATGATCTATGTTGGTCATTCTATCTTAACCTTTTAAAGACCAAACATTTCGTGTATCCGTGTTTATTTGAACCTAAAGATGAGTTTAAAAAAAAAAAATTTAAGCCAGAAGTCTAATCGAATAAAATTAATCAGTTTTAATTCTTTTTTCCATTTTTAAATATGAATTTTAAAAATATTGGGCATTTTATTGCATTGGCGAGCTCTACATGAGTTTGTATAGGGTCAAGGCATAAACCGCTGATACTACATAGCAATTTATTTTTCAAAATTTTAAATATAATTTTTTTATTAAAAAAATTCCATCATTTGATTTACAGTCGTGCCTTCTCAAAAAATTAGATTTTAAAGAATTTTTTAATTAAGATTGGTTTTTTAATATTTGACTTCAATAGTCACAATGATTTTTTTTAAACAATTTAAAATTTTCTTGATCAATAGAAAACATGTAGATTCATATGTAAAATTTATTCAAAAGAATTAGTCGCCAAAATGCCCATAGACGTATAGTGTAATTTATTTAGAAATTATTAGTAGTTGATTTCAAACACCTACTTAACCCCTAAATGCTTAGAGCCCTCTCCAAATTCGACAGTTTTGTAAAGATGCATATACAATGCAACCTAGAGGGATATTTTGAACTTGATATATGAATAAAAGTTGTACATTATGAATTTTAGATTCTATCCATATGGTTAGATCTATGATTGCTATTACCAATAATTTCATATAAAATTTGAAACGTGAAATTCAAAATTATATTGTAATTCAATTACGAATAAGATATTGATAATATACGGATGAATTTTTTGTGATTGGTTGAAATGTAATACTCTAAGTGTAGTGATTTTTGGAGATTTTTGGTTGCTTAATTTTATGAGTTGACTTTTTTTAGACCACTTTTACATTGAAATCTTCAAAATTTTGGGTGAATCACTACAACATGAAATGAGGCATAAAAATTTCACAAATCATCCCCTTTCTAATCGGATCACATATGCATGAAACTAACTTCCCATAAAATCTACATTAAAAATTCCACACTGCAAAAAGTGCATGATGGATGAGAAATTATGGATGAAATTTGTACATCGTCCAAAAAATGGACGCTCATGCAATTAGGGATTAACCTTGAGTTCTTGTTTCCATAACAATGTTGTTGAAATGTCACGACATTCTCTTTGGATGAACATCTTAGATGAGAATGTGAAATATTTTATGATAAATTATTAAGATGTAATAAGAATTTAACAAATTGAAAAATATTGATAAATTATATTTGTATGTTCATGTTATATTCAGTGTTCTTTTCATAATGATTATGAATAGGGTTAATATTAAAATTAAGCTTTCAATCAAGTTTTAAATATCCATTACGAAGACATTTGTCATGCAAAGACGATACTTAAGTAAGTCAACCATCAAAAAAACATCTCCATTCTTCTCATTGAAATATTTGAAATGTTGCAAGTTAACTATTGTAATATAAATACCATACAAATAAATATAAGCAGATTATCATATTCACATCCCCTCCACATGATCAATCTCCCTATGATGTTGTCTAACTTTTGGAAAGGTAGATAGATAAAAATTCCGATCTTCTTTCAAGGCCGGTATGAATAAAGTGTTTGTTCATAATGACCATGACCCAATATCCAGTGTTTTTCATTCTGGCGATTTTTAGCTTATGGGAGCTGCTTCTACGCAGTTGCCAGAAGCAAAATATAGCCAGAAGAAAAAACACTGCCAGTATCCACTGGAAAAAGGGCCATTGTTACCTTTTGGACAAAAGGTCATTTTTAGCTTGTTCAATTTCATGTTCAACTTGTTATTTAATACATTCATTTTATTTTTCAATATAGAAGTCATGCATTAGAACACTCTAATAAATTATTTATACTAAAAACTTGAATTAAATCAAATTTTTTTTTACCTCAATATTGTGTTTCCAAAAGGATTTAATTAAGTCGTGAAAAATAAAATGATTATGCATTAATCCAATTTGATTTATTTTTAAACACATGCAGTGACTTCAATTAGAATATTTAGACATGGAATAATTTTCTTGTAAGTTTTCTCACGTTAAATTATTTATTTTATTGATCATTTTTAAAATTAATCATAAAAATTAGTTGATGCCAAATTGCAAAACTAAACTATAAGTTTATTAAATTAGAATTTTTATCAAATGCCTTTCTGTGTATTAATTTCTAAATAGAAATAATTGTTTAGTACAAATACAACTTCAAATAATACCTTGAATGCTTTTTTTAATTTATGTTTAAAACATCAAGTTACAAATAAACATATTCAAAATAACAAGATGAGATTCAATTTTAAGGCAGAAAATAAATTTCAAAAATATTCATTATACAAAGTTTAAGAAATTGTATACAATTGTCTCAATTGTTTTAGAAAGGGCGTCCTAAACCTCCTACTCTAGTTGCATAAGTACCTGCAAATGCAGCTTGTCCAGCTGTTTCTCGAAGGGCAAGTCTCCATCGACGTTGTTTTTCATCTCTAATTTTCTTTTTCTTTTCTTTTTTCTTTTTTCGTTCTTCTAAACGTTTCTTTTGTTCTTCTTCTTGTTTTTGTTTATTTTTAGCTTCACTTGAAGCACCTTCCTTATCACTTGAACTACTTGTGATAGTGCTACTACTTTCAGTGGTACTACTACTTTCATCTTCTTTGGTAGTCTCATCTTTTGTTTTAGTCTCTTCCTTTGGCATTGTCCATTTTGGAGGTATCCAATTTGGGCTCGTAAAATCACCTGATAGTTTTCTAAGTCTATTATTAAGAGTATTTCTAGTTAATTCTCTTAGAAGTTGTTGTGGATGACTTTCTTCTTCTTTTTTTATTGTTGTCACAATTGTAGCTTGCAATAGAGTTTCTCGTATAAGCTCATATTTTTTAGAATTTTGCAAATGTTGATGTTTAGGGCATTTTGGGCTTGGAGTGATTTCATGAAGCTTAAGTGTTTGGCGAATAGGCTTCCAACCTTTTGGTTTCCATATTTCTTGTTTTGCTTCAGGACCAAGCACAGGAGGGATGAGTAAAGGCTTTCCTTCAACTTCTATAATCTCTCTTTCTTCATCAATTGCATAGCATTTAAGAATAGGAGGTTTACCTTCAGTATTTGTTCTCACTTTAATAAGCCATGGTCTACTAAGGAGTTTTTTAGAAGATGGACATTTACGAATTGTGGATGGTGATAATTTTGATATAGTCAAAGAATTTGTTAAAATTGATCCTTGTACAATCTTTTCATGATCAAAAAGGCTTTTGTCATTTTCTAATTGTTGTTTTATAAGTTCTTGTAAAACCTTATCATTATTTGTCATAAACGCATTTGAAAGTTGATATTTCACTTCAACGCGATATCGCCATAAAGGATCTCGTTGAAATCTAGGTACAAAAAAAAAATTGAAGTCATAAAAATTTGAACAGCTTTTAAAATATTTGTCAAAACTAATAGAATTATAAGCAGTTTCTTTTAACTTGCCTCTACCAAATATGTTTTGAGTGAATCCAGCCATGTTATTATATGTAATATAAAATTTTAATTATTAACATCTTGTAAAATCTTGTAACACTCAACATCAAATCAAAAATATATCAATACATGTAAATTTACCACCAATAATGTTTCAAAGCTCTTTATGAACTATATTACAACTAAAAATATATTTACATTGTATTTTTTAAATGTCGTTTTTTCAAAAATAGAACAACTTTCCCAAAGAAAAATAAATAAATTTACATATACTATTATTTAAAAATATTTTATTTTATTATATAAACAAATGTATTTGTGAATTTACTATATACTCAATAAATTGTATGCAAAATATTTTAATATAGAAGGTAGAAAGCTACAATTA
The DNA here is from genome assembly GCA_022496805.1 of Pohlia nutans. Lineage (NCBI taxonomy): Eukaryota > Viridiplantae > Streptophyta > Bryopsida > Bryales > Mniaceae > Pohlia > Pohlia nutans. The sequence continues at coordinate 10,675,890 of CM040097.1, forward strand.
ATTACAAAAATGATCAATGATGTTATCAATATTACCGTAACAATTTTTCAATTATGATAATCACATAATGGTAAATTTAATGAATGTCAGCTAGTATCTTTAATTACAAAATATATTATGCTACTGTAAACTTAATATAAGTTTGCATTTGTAACATGATGATTTTAGGTTATTAAAATGAAGAAAATGTACATATGTGTTGGTTTTGATTCACGTCTCAATTTTGAGGTCTTATTATGGTAAGAAACTTCAATTGATGCTTTATAAGTCGCATAATGATGAAATAGTTTTTCTATCTTTTATGAATAATTAACATCCATCCACTATTGCATATATATAGTAGTTCCATTTTTTATAACTAATAAAGCATTGTATAGTTGTAAATACGTTGTTGTTATATTGTTTAAGACAATGACTTGTAATTTACATTCTATAAAAATATGAATCCTTTACTTTTCAAATGATTGGTATGTGTTTATTTAGTAACAAGAATGTACTTCTAAACACATTTTAGACAAAGAAAACATATACGTTTCTTCCAAACATATTTTATAAAATCCCAAATCAAAATTTAAACTCTTAATATTGATGACAACATTGTAATATGATGACATTTTTTTAATTGGATCCAATGCAATTGAAATGTATGATATATATTGATACAATAAATCAACAATAAAAGTGAATTGAATAATGTTTCTATGAATAAATTATTGTATTTAAATATTGTATATAGAAAAGGTTTGAGGCAGTATTAATGGAGAAATTTAGGAAAAATTATGGAACAAACATGTAGCGCCAAAAAAACCCATAAATGGGTTGGTGGTGTTAGAGGAGCATGGATGTGGAAGGAGAAAAAAACCATAGCAGAAAAGAACGATCTCGACAACATTGGAGGTCTATGTCATGGACAGGAGGGCGTATTGGTTGTTTTGATCCTTCAAATTTTTCTTTTGATCATGATGTAGATGGTGTGGAAAAAACTACCAAAAAATCAACTTGCATAGAAAAAAGTACATGTGATGATTCTATCATTGAAGAAGTTGGAGGTGGATCCAATTGCGCTGTAATTACTCCTCAAGTAGCTTTATGTCCTCCTTTGCAATCTTTGTCAGTTTCACCAAGACAAGCTAAAGAATCAAATGTTGAAGATTCATTAGGAATAAACAACAAAGCGCACAAATTAATGCGAAGTGGGACATTAAACATCAAATTGGATTTAAAATCAATGCCAGAACAATCTTATGAACGAGATGATAATGGTGACAATGAAATCATACAAAAGCGAGATAAATTGTTACAATGTGATAAACAATGCTCTCGCGTTTCACCTCATGTTTATTTTGGAGGCCATACAGTTGCACAAAATTATGATATACTTCATGAATGCAAAATAACCCATATTTTAAATTGCGTTGGTTTTGAATGCCCTGAGTACTTTACTAAGGATTTCCACTATAAAACATTGTGGCTTCAAGATCATCCAAGTGAAGATATAACCTCCATTTTGTACAATGTTTTTGATTATTTTGAAGATGTTCGTGAGCAAAGTGGCCGCATTTTTATACATTGTATTCAAGGTGTATCTCGATCTGCATCTTTAGTCATTGCTTACCTTATCTGGCGTGAACACCAATCTTATGAAGAAATTCTTGAAAAAGTAAAGGCAATACGTTGTGTGGTTAGCCCTAATATGGGTTTTGCATTTCAACTCCTTCAATGGCAAGTTCGAATATTACCAAAAATTTCAAGTAACTCTAGAAATATGACTTTTACTATTAGACTATATCGTATAGCACCTCATTCACCTTTTGATCCTCTTCATTTGGTTCCCAAACTTATTTTGAATCATGACATGTCATCTCTTGATAGTCGTGGTGCTTTTGTTTTATTACTTCAAAAAGGTATTTTTGTTTGGCGTGGAAAATCATGTGCTAATATTTTAGTCACTGCAGCTAATAGAGCTGCATTTCAATTTATTCATTATGAACATGCATCAGGTCCTATTGTGTCAATTTGCGAGGGTAATGAACCGCGAGAAGTTTGTGATGTGCTACATATAAATGATCCCAGAGACCACACAAAGATCAAGCGTGAAAATTACAATAGTGAATATACACATGATTTTGACCTCATCCATCGTGTACAAGCAGGAGTGTGGAAAGCACCTATTTTTAAAAATGGTCAATTACCAAGTAGGGATGGAAATTGGCGTATTCAAAGCAATAACAATAGCAAACACAAATTAGAAAGTTGAATTGAAATTTATATTGTTTGATTTTTAACTTCAATCGAACTTTTTGAGATTGAGATTAATTGTGATAGAAATAGATGTTTCTATTTTTTGAAGGCTAAATTATCTTTTTTCCTTTAAAGATTAAGCATGTAAAGTATTTAAGGTGAAGCGATTTAAGATTGATTTCAAAATATGTAAGATGTTATACAATTATAGAGTGTATTATAGATGTCAACTTGCTAATCTAAACCTATCAAAGATGATTATGTATTTGTACATATATATATATTTGTGAAATCTTTTTAAAGAAATTACTATTTGCATTTAATATGTATCGTTCAAAAGAATATAATTTGAAATAAATATTAAACCTAAAAAAAATCATTATGTATATACTTTTAATTTTTGAATAACTAATTATATATATATATACATACATATATTTATTTATTTATTTATTTATGGATATTCGTTCAATGAATTGTCCACTTTTGAAAAATATCTCATTAAAAAAAATCTTAGGAATTATTTTAATAAAAAAATACAAATGGAAAATACTCAAAATTAAAATTTTAAAGGTATTAAATTATTATGGTTTTAAAATATGAATTTACTTGTTTGTAAAAAATGTATCAACCATGCAAATTGTTTTGTTTTTTCTTTATGTATTTTTACATTCAAATAAAATGTGTGCATAGATATCTATTTCCATATTAAAATATGATGGTTTATTTTAGTTTTAATTTTTAATAAATATTCCCTTTATAATTACTTAGAACTTTTATTATATTTGATAAATAGTAGAGTAACTTGGGGCATTTAAAAAATTATTGTCAAATATTTGAATTATTCAATAAAAATCTTGGAAATAAAACTTATATCTATTATAAATATATATACGTTTTTATTGTACAAAACAAAATGATATCAATGTGAATTTTAAAATTATATAATCACTTCAAATTTGAAAAATACATAATCATGTATATATTTGGAAATTATTAATGTTAATACTATTCATTTAAATAATTAAATATTCTATTTAATTGATTTATTTTTGACAAATTTTAATTTATAAAAACACGACTAATATTAGTGTATCATATACATAATCAACTTCAATATTTTATGCATGGAGGTAATAATATTTGTAAATGAAGGTATGCCAAATTTAGATTTAAAAAATCTTGTTTAATGAATTATGTAATTAGATTGGTAAATTTCAAACCCTTTTTATATATAATTTTGTAACATAAATCTATATATTTTTTCTCAAAGAACCCATTTTAATTTTTTTAAATAAAAAATAAAATGACTTTGGTGCATGCCTCCTTATCGAGAGCTTTTCAAAGGTATCAAAAATGCGGCCGAAAGGCACACGGTTGGGGAGATTTTAACATTTCATACAAACAAACAAAACAAACAAACCACCTTCTCTAATAGAATTTTTTTTGATATATATTCTTGAAACTATTAGTTGATAAAATTGTCATTTTTACTTGAAGAAGAATGTATGTTCTTTTTTTACTAATGATGTTTTTACTATTAATGGAATACAATGGAATACAATACTAGTTCTATATTATATAAATAAATTAGTGAATTTTCCAGATAATTTTACTTGAGAAATTTGACTTGAAAAGAACTATGCACTACATAAAAAAATTTGAGTCCTAAATTTGTAATATTATAAAAGATACATGTATACTATGTTTTATTTAAATACCCACAAAAGTCACTTGGAACTCACGGGATTTTAAGTTATTTCAAAAAGTTTAATGTATAATTATTTTATATGATGCAAAATAAACTTTTGTGAATATTTTATCATTTTATTTCTGATATATAAATAAAAGAAACTACCATGGAATTTACCTTATTACAATTGTATTACCAATAGTCTATCTATTACAATTCTTGCTTTCTTACTTAACTATTATCATATTCTTGATTATTTTGACAATTTGGTTTCTAGTTAATGGTTAGATAGATAGAAACACCGACCCTATAGAAAGGGCCGGCGTGAATAAAGTGTCCGTTCGTAATGTCAATGACCCGATGCCCACCGGACAAAGGAACATTGGAACAATACTACTCTCCCCTTTCGAGGATGGACACTATAGTAACCAAAACAAAGTAACAGTAACAGTAACAAAGGAAAATAGTGAAATAATGATGGTTAAGTGCTAGTTTGTATAAAGGTATGTTTAGAGTTAAGTTTTATCACCAGATCATGAGTTCTTTGGTTGGTTGGTGAAGGGTGTTTTATCACAATTATGTGGTCCGGGTTCGAAACCAATTGGGCTCGTCGAGCAGTAGTGTGATACACATGGCTTGGCGCTGCTAGTGAGTTATCATGGCAGGAAAGTTGTACCAACCAACCGGCCCTTCCTATCCCCTGAGACAAGTTGAGCTAGTTGTTTGAAAAGAGTGGCTAGCAGTGGTTTTCACCACTACCCTTCCTCTTTTAATGTACTATGTCTGTTGGTATTGTTTGATTATTCTCTATACGTCTTTTATGTAAAAGGATAGATCCGGCATATTGTATGGCAATGGTATTTATTGCTTTGAATGTGTGTTTTATGGAGGTTTCGCAAATGTTGAATTTTGTTTCTAGTTGTTTCATTGAGGGGACGTGTGTGGTTCCTCTGGCTCCAGCTGTAATGACTATGATAGGATCTACTTTCCAACCTTGTTGTATGATGTTATTAATTAGAGGTTGATATTTTAAAATTTTCCTGCCAATTGTTTCTGGTGAAAATCTGTCGTTTGTGTATGTGAATTCTATAAATTGTATGGTCAAGTTATCATCGGGGTTTAGAGGAGGTGGACTTTGGTATGGGGTGATTGCAAGCTACGGTCTACCAAGTGGGGAGTGCAGCTTGTGCAGCTAAAGGCCATGCAGCTCGTGCACTAGCGTAGTAATGCGCACCTCTCAACTTTCAATTAGATCAAAAATTTCACCATCCCAAATAGGGTTTATGCTAATACTTTCACTTTAGCAATTGTTAAGTTAATTTCAAGACTTTGGGCATTACTCAATAGCCTTTTCTGTTTTTTACCAAACAAGGGTAATTAGAGCCTTTTTTACATAACATCCTTAGCTAGGTTTTATGAAAAATGCATTTCATATCCCACATCTGAAATTGAACCATTATTTCATTTCCAAAAAAAAAAATCCAAAAAAAAGTTTTAACTGCACGAAAATCTTAAAAAACAAAAACATCACCAAACAATTAATTATAAAATAAGTAAGCGTAGTACCCAAAAAAATAAAATATGGTACCTTTGTACACACTTGTGGTATGTTGCTATAAATTTTTGAAGTTCAAATTTGACCCCCTTCTAGCATTTCCCATAAAATAGGTGCACTTTTGACAAGCGACACGCTACCAAATCTAAGTAGAAATGCTTAATTTGGATAGAAAGATTGAAAATTTGCAAAATTTATTGTGGTAGACATCTTAACTTTAGAATTCTAGAAACAATGCAATTTGTTTCGTCACAAAATTCCATTCCAATATTTATTGATGATTTTCCAAAGATTGGGTAAGTGCACAAATTTGCATGCCGCGACAAAAAGTTTGGGTGACCGTAGCTTGCAACCACCCTATGGGAGGCCTTTAATGCATAGTATACCTGGTTTGAATCTGGCATTACATTGACATCTTTGTTGATTACAAGTACATGGTAATAACCATGGAGGAACTGTGTTTTCTTGTGGATTATTGTTGAATGTGCCCGCATTCATGAGGGTGTAGCATCTTGATTTATTTGAGGATAGTATTAATTTTCTTAATTCCCATACCGCTTTGTTGTGTCTCTTGGTTCTTAGTGCGTGTATATGGTGTTGTTTGCATAGTAAAAGTACATGTAGCCATGTATCAGCATCTTGTGAGTTACAGATGGGACATGTTTTTGAGGGGAATCTTTGTATGCCAAAAATTAATTGCTTTTTGGCATTACCCATGTATTGACTGGGTCTAAATTTTAGTATGCTTGTTTTTTGTGAGTCTGTTATTTCTGGATTATTCCAAAAGTCATTGGACATTTCGTTATCTATGATGGAGTTTGTTGTCCATTTGTTAATGTTGAAAAAGTCTTCTGCCAGTATTTCTAGGTTATTTTCACGGTCATATTTCTTTATGTATTCTTCCAAACATCTAACTGGACCTTTGTCTGGTCATTTGTTACGACCGGGCCATGTGTCTTTTTGGAAGTAGTAAGGTGTGGTATGTGCAAATTCGTGTGGATTTGCTGCAAATTGATAACTTCTTTTCATGGTACCTTCTTTTGCGAGTTGATCTGCGTGTTCATTTCGGTTAATTCTAGCGTGTGCTTTTACTTTATATATTGTGGTGGGTTGTGTTCGTTTTTTTAGCATTTTTACCATTGCTTCTAATATGGTTTTATCGGCGTGGTTGTTTTGTTGGGTTGGGTGTTTTAGTTGTGTGTTTAGAACGTGTATACAATTGAGACAATCAGTAAAGATATGTGCAGGTTCATTTATGTATTTAGTGGTGATCAGTGAAAGTGTTTCATGTATGGCCATTAGTTCTGCTCTGAAGCATGTTTGTAGTCCAGGCAGTCTTTTTGATATTTGTACATCTGGTTTAGATGGGTTGTATATTCCATATCTTGCTTTTTCTTTTTTCCAATGGCCATCATCTGCTTCTTTTGGCGGTAAAAAGGAACCATCTGTGTAGTAGCTATATTCTGGTAGGAATTTTAGTGTAGCGTTTATTTCGAAGTTTGGTAGGGGTATTATTTCAATGTTTTGTGGATTATTGTATGGTGGGTATATTAGCTTGTTCCATTTTGTACTTTTGTTAACTTTTGTGTTCGGCAGTATGGGTGGTGCTGTTTGTGTATGGTATTGCGAAATTTGTAGATTTTCTATTGTTGTGTTTATGGTGTCTATTTGGTTTATTGTGCCAATGTTGTTGTTTTGATGGTGAATACACCAAATGTGCATTGCAAGTGGTTCGTTTCGGGTTTTGTTGGGTTCTAGTGGTATTGTTGGTTCGTCATATGTAATGGTGTCCGCGGCAAAATGTATAATGGCGTGCGTATCCGGAAAGGGTCCGTTGTATGGTGATAGATTTTGGTACCAGTTGGTGTAGTTAATGGTTACTATAGTGTCTACTTTCAAAAGGGAGGTAGACAATGTAAAGATGTTATTTTTTTGAAAGTTCCTCTAGGTGGAGTTTAACTTGGATTGACATGATTCAAATTGGGTTCCAAAGCATACTTGATTTCCTATTAGAAATAATTATAATTTAATCAAAATTTTAGTTTTTTGGTCTTGGGCAATTCACAAAAGGGGGCATCAACCAAAAAATGATCTCATGACGCATTACTGGTTAAATTGAGTTTAAAATTAGACTTTCTTTAGACTCAATCTGAGCAACTTTTCAAAAAAAAATAGCAAAATCTTTTAATTGCTTGCTACAACATTCTGACCATTGAATTTTTTTTCATTCAATCCCAAAGTTATGCACTTTCCAATTTAGTTTTTTACTTTCATTCTATATACCTCTCTTTCATTACTTCATTTCAAGGTGAATGTCGAAGGTTTTACTTAATTTTATTTTTTATCAGACCCAAAACTCGTTTCTCTAACATACAATCAAAAAAATTCAATTGAAATAGAAAGGCATATATGATGAAATGTCAAAAACTGGAAAAAAAGAAGTTGCAAAAACATTAAAAAAAAATTAAATTAAAAAAAAAAAAAAACTTACAATGAAAAAAATGATTTTAGGTTGAATCAAACATAAAATGAAAAAAGAAAATTGGAAGAAAAATGTTTCTCTAACATAAAACATAAAAAAAAACATTGGAAAAGAAATGTTTTAAACATTGCTAAGAATATCCAAATTGAAAAAGAAAATTTTAAATAGCTCTATGCTATCACAATTTTGTAAAACAATATAATTCAAGATTTTTTGAATTTTTTTTAGATGTGAAAATATGCCTACATAATCTACTACAAAAAAATTGAATTTTTTTTAACATCGTTAAAAATATCCAAAATCCGCTGAAAAAAACAACTTCCACCCTTATTGATTTTGTCAAAAATAAAAATTAAATAATTTAGAAAAAAAATTATAATCATAGAAAAAATCTTGCATAGTCTAATGCGAAAAAGAAATTGAAAAAAATTAAATTAACAAGAATTTCTTTTGAAGAGTTATAATTATCAAAAACTTTCATTAACTTGCATGTAGAATTTTGTGTTGTGGTGGTTTAGAGCATGGTTTGGAGTTAGGAGGTCTCATGTTTAATTCCGGCCATTTGCAATGGAGCTCGAGTAGATAGTGGTGGACCCCGCAATGGAGGTCTAGGCAGGCCAAAAACAATTTCAGACAGGTTTCATATATTTCATCATGGGTATTTTTTTCTTTTAAAAAACTAAACATATTTTGACCAAAACAACACTTTCGGAACAATAGATTTTGGTTGGAAAAAGTCCTGAACAACTTGTTCAAATCAACTGCCGCGATCAACGTTTTTTTTGTTAAAACGGTTAGAGGATTTTCTAGTAGTGGGGGTAGAAACCTTCTACTTGCAACTTTGAATTGCACTTTGAAGAGCATCTCCACTAACAACTTTGAATTGCACTATGAAGGTCATCCACAAATTACAAGACAAACCATGCAGTTCCCTCCAACATCACTCAATTAGACTATGAAAATAGTAAGCAAGCCATTCACAAGTCACCACGCATGGATTGTGCAATTATGATGTGCAATTAACCCCTAAATGACTAATCAACCATTTTCTCGTCGCAGCTCAAACAGTAATGACAATTTTCAAGTTTTGATTTTTTGTCGAAATTGGAGGTAGAGATCATGTTCTAGCGCTATTTGATGCATTTCATTTGCAATATTGAGGTTCACTAAGGATTTTTTCAATGACAAAAACCTGAATATTGTCCTAGTGTTACAAAACTTACTATTTCTGGTAAGTGATGATGTTCTCTTTACACCTCCAAATTACGTGAATTTTTCTACACTTGTTCAAAACAATGATCTCTACGCATGGTAAAAAATTCGGAATTTTTGGAGCACTTTTGAACAATCCGATTTCAACATGTGTACAAAATAACCTAAACGAGATCCATCAATCTTCCAACGGTGACATTTTCTCAAAAATTGTGTGGATTTGTTGATCCTTTTATAAAACAAAAGTTATGTAAGTCTTTTTTAATTTCAATGGTGCTGATCTTCAAAATTATCCCACACAAATGAAAAATTGAGCTTCTTACAAAAGCTAGTAAAAAATACAAGACCTAAGTTCAAACTCCACCAGTCCTTTAGGGGTTAAGAAGAGAAGATACACTAGCTTGAGTCAATTTGAGGACCGTAAATTTTAGTACCTCCTTCCAAGTAAATAATTGACCAACTTGTGGACATCTATTTTTCCAAAGCCAGAGAGCCGGACAGAGAGCTATCCAAAGTACTGGTAGAGATGCTTGAAGGTCATTTAAAATTTACATGACATACCATGTAGTTCCCCATCAACATCACTCAATTAGACTATGAAAATAGTTAGTAAACGACTCACAAGTCACCACACATGGATGTTACAGTCAGGCACCACAAGTGTTTGTATCCCCCATAGTGAAAGAGAAATTTGCTTCAATGAGTCTCACGCACACAAAAAAGCTCTACTATTAGTCTCACATGAAAACAAGAGCATCACCTAAACTTCACTACCACCTAGAGTGGCCTCCATCTACATTCAGAATTTCCTGCATTCTTTTAGGCACCTCTTCTATCCATTTGTCTATTGTTCCATGATCAATGAGGTCCCATTCTTCCTGTGCAACTTCAAAGAGCCTTTCAACGCTATAAGGTCTCTTCTCCTTCGCTGAGAAACGTTTCTCCGGGGGTGCACTACAATATCCCGTACGGAACCACTTGAGTGAACAAAAGGGGTATTAATTGTGGGGTGGGCTTACAAAATATACATAAACTTAGGATATTACTTTGTTCAATTTTGTAAATATACATAGCCCATTTTTAACGTGATAAGAATTGTAAATTTACATATAGGACCATTCCCGTATAATGTGTATGTAGGAAGTAATTCTCAAACCTCTTCATTTCTTCATTGAATTTTTTTTAAAAGAAGAAGGCTAAGCAAATCAAAAGCATTGACCACTACAACTTTGTATTTGTGAAGGGTTTATAGAATGCTTAGAAAAATTGCTAATAGGTGGGTTGAATATAGAGAACTAGTTGATTTGTTGGATGGACCATCTCATATGAAGATTGAATTGTGTTGGTACCAAAAAGATCATAAATCACTACGAACTTATGACTCGACAAATTATATCATGATAAAGTTAGAAACTATTATTAACAGGAAATTCCCTATTTTTGCACTTAGCCAAGTGCAATCATTTTGGAACCTAATTCTGCTAAAAAAGAAAATTTATCAAAAAAATTGACAAAAAACAATCCATTTCTTTCTTTGTTGAAACTTGTAGTATGATGAAATAAAACACTAATATTTCAAATTTTTCATAACAAAAATTTGAATTTCATTTATTTTTAAAATTGCAAGATTGACTATTAAAAAACTATTGCAAATCATGAATAGATCAAGACACTATAATATCGCTACCAGAGTGTATGGGAGAAGACATGATTTTTTTTTCTTATTTCTTTTTTTTGTGTGTTAAAAAGTACATAAGGGTGCATGGCTCCTTCCTCTATCCTTCAAAACAACATTCAAATGTTGCGTACCCTCAGCACCTCCGCCACGCCCTAAAAAAGAAAAAAAAGAAAAAAAAGAAAAAAAAGAAAAAAGAAAATAAAATAAAAAATGTATATATTTATATTTATATTTTTGGGTTTTCCGGGGCTTAAGGTCCGCGCGCGCGGACCCTCTTTTGTCCTCACCTCAAGCGACTCCTCAAGAGAACATGATCTATATGTTCTCCCACTCTCCCATAGCCGCCTTATATACTCTTGAGGCGGCTATGAGAGGATACGAAAGAACATATGCATGTTTTCTTTACAAAAGGAAGAAAGCAAAGGGACGGCTATGTGTCATTAGCGACCCGCAAAAAGGATATATATATAAATTAAAAAATAGACATATAGATAGATGTTTAATGATTTATTTTATTTTTTGTGCAAGTGGTTGAGTGTGCATGGTCGCGCATTCTTTTTTCTCCTTTTCTTAGTGCATTTGGAAGCCCCATTGGAGTTGACAACGATGTTGTTCGTGTGGAATTTCATGGATTCTGTATAGGGGAGTGAATTGCTCGGCTCATTGTTCTGACGAGTTTGTTCCAAGAGGTTGGACAATCTATTTTGATAACATAGTAAAGAAATGTCACGGTGAAGTTGTTATTCGGAGGGAAGAAGGAACAAATGCAACAATGGCGCTATATGATTACGTGTAGATGAAGCGAATTACTATTCCAAATGAAGCAAAGTCACACATACTTGAATATGTTGCAATGCAAATTGAAGGCATGGGTGACAAGAGGTTGCTAGATGCTTACTAGAGTAAATGAGTACATTGCTATATAGTATGTTATTTTCTAGTTTAGTTGTCAAGGTGCTGATTTAAAAGTTTGTACTATTCTTATAAATTGTAAACAAGTAAAGTGTTTATATTTACTAAAATGCATATTTAAAACATATTCGTCTATTTGTGGCCTACTTCCAATTGCTTACAATATGTTTATATGGTTTTGTAAGATGTGTGCTTAACCTCTTGTTTGAGAATTCTAACCTCCTGTATTTTTCTAATATACTATGTGTCAAGATCAATTTCAAGGGAGAGTTTTGTTGCGTATAAAATTCAATTAGAAAAAATTCAAAGCACAAGTAATGACTTTTTCAAAAAAGAAAAGACTTGACAGTTTCCAAATTATCCTTTTTGGAACCAAATCTGTAGAAGAAAAAAATTGGCCAAAGTTTTCATGCAATTTCTACTCGTGTGAATTTTTAATGCGCCCGGAAGCCAAGTGCATGATTATATGGCTAAGTGCAAAAATAGGGAATTGGATGTTTATTGCACTCGCTACAATAACTTTCGTAGTAAAAAAAACTTGTATGAGTTACATCCTAGGGATGAAAAAGTGTTTAATGATTTTATCAATGATAAATAAATACTTTTGTAGTGAAAAAAATTTAGACCTATTTTTTAGACCATGTTTTTCATTGTATACATATGTTAGACATTTTCTTTTTTAAACTTAATTTGAACATGCACACATACACTAGGCTTCTTTTTTTGTTATATATATATATATATATATATATATATATATATATATATATATATATGTATGTTTGTTTATCAAAAAAAATTAATGAAAGAAAAATTGTATATAGGGGTATTAATTTGGAGGTGACGCACGCACGTTATTCCTGGCTTTTAACACTAGGTGCACTATTTGGGAATGTTTCCTAAGGCGTTGCTTGAGAATCATTCAAACATTCTGAATAAGTTTTAGATTGGGGGAATTGGGTGGCGAAGGTAGCTGTAAATAGCTACATTTGCTTCAAATTCTTGCATTCTCTCGTCCATAATAACATAACATCTTGTTCTTTCTGCAACTAGGTAGATGTGGCTAGGCTCATCACTAAGACTCCGAGTGAATGGAATTATGTGGGTTCGTGCAATTCTCAAGCAAATTGCAAAGCATTGAGGCCAAGTCTATCACTAGGAGTGACATGCTCACTCTCGGCCCGTCTCCTCACTATTAATAACCTAGAATGGCTTCCTTTAGCTATACACGCAAAGACACTAATGCTTGTCCTTCATGACTTAATTCTTCTCATGCAACTCCTTGTCTGGCTGTATGCAGCACTTATTTCCTACGGGAAATGGGTCATAGACAATAGTAGCCTCATCGATGAAAACAACCCTAGACCATTTATGTGATTGCCATCCAAGACGTCTCTATGCAAATCCTTGTGTTCTTCTTTCTGACATGACTTCCAATAGAGTTTCTCCCGTGGCACCTTCAACCTAAAACAATTTGTGGAGACAATCCTTTGAATGCTCATAAAACTAAGCCCAACATATGCTACATTAGTGATTTCTTTAAAAGAAACCCCTTAAACGTCAAAGCAAGCCCCATGGCTTGCTTTGAGAGAATAATGAAGAAAAAAGTGGATTTTCTCAACCAAAATTGAAATGGATTGGTGCTTTGGAAAGGTGATGAAAAGGCGAGGCTATATTTAGAAAATATGCATGTTTTAGTAAATTGTACATTCCAAGGAAATTGGAAAAAAAATCGGTGGAGAGGGAGGAAAGGGAGTCGGGCAGCTTGAGACCTTGATGCATACTAGAGCTACCAACGCATGCCAGCGCTGTTCAACAATGTTTTTATTTTTATTTTTAATATATATTTTTAAATTAAAAAAAAAATAAAAAAATCTAGAATTGCAGAGTTCACTACATAGCCAGAATCTCATTGAATTTTTTTAATTTGTTTTTCGAGTGACACTGTTTATAGAGGAATTTGAGGAATTCTGATTAGTTGTTCATGTTACTTAAGGGGCGACTGTTAGAGGCAACTCTTTAAAAAAAAATCCTTTGTGCTACCCATCTAGAACCTTTTTGACATTTAAAGGATAACCTAGGATTCTCATCAATCACTTCTTCTACTCTCCTTCTCTTGAATGCTGTCACTTTTTGTGGAAGACATGAGCGTGGAGCATCCTAAAATATCCTCTCTTCACCACCTCATGTACTCTCGACTTTCCCACTTCTAATTCCTTTGCAACTCTTCCATAAACCCATCTAGCATGCTTGAACAAAGTGTAGATTCTACGATTCAATTCTTCTCTATTATCTCGCTTGCTGCACAGAGGCGCCATCGCAAAGAATATAGGAGACAAACTGTTCATCGGGAAGGGGGGGGGGGACGAGATACAAAGACTCGTGGTGCACATTTGTACGGCTATGATGTGCAATTAACCCTTAAATGTCAAGAGGGCCTGGGCGGGGCAGCCCGGAAGGCATCTAAATTTTCAGAGGAAAAAAAGAAAATCGAAAAAAATGAAAAAACAACTTTGTTCGCCATCACTGTAGTACTGTGGCACTTTTTAAGAAACGACCTCAGCTGCCCCAACCTCAACTCCTATTCATTTTGATAACTTTGATTGCTTGCCAATGATTCCACAATCTCCCAAATGAGGCGCAAATTTGGAATCTAGATCTCTTTTTCAGTAGCTTTCCAACACACCAATCCTCGCTAATTTGGTTGAGAAAATCCACTTTTTTCTTCATTGTTCTCTCATAAATAAGCCCATGGGGCTTACTTTGATGTTTAAGGGTTAAAAAGAAAAAATACACTGCTTGAGTTATTTGGAGGGCCGTTTTGAAGGTCGGGCCTAGGGGTCTACGCCCAAACCCCGTAGGCTGTTAAATGTCTGTTTGAGTTGCTCGCGTGGCAAGGACAGACTCCCGTATGCCGACTAAACGATGTACGCAGAAAACACCGTGGTATTAACCCCTAAAGGGCCATGAGGATGGAATGTCGCCTTGGCTGGGATTGTACCATGAATTGAGGCATTTTGCAATTCATATTACTTGAAACAACCAAAAAGCAAAAGAAAGACCCAAAGATGAAGAAAATTATGAAACCTTCGGAAAAAAAATTGGAATCACTATGTGTATTCTATAGAGTCTATTGTGCACATTTATACGTATTTGCAGCATATACAGGCAGTGGTAGAGTTGCTCTAAATTACTCCAAAAATTTTGAAAAAAATATATACCATTAATGGTATTGACATTGATGTCTACAAAAGAATTCACCATCACAGCATCATTTTCTAGTCTTCAATATATAAGTACAAATGTAAACCTCTGCAGCAACTTCGTATGCATATCCTTTTAGGGGTTAAACGCCGCGAATTGGGTTGGTGTATTCAATGTCTCCCTTCAAATAAATTGTTGACCAACTCATGCACATCAGAGCCAGAGAGCTATCAGAGTGCTGGTGGAGATGCTCATGAGAGCACCCTAAACGGCCTGCATCAATCCCACCCGCGGCGAAATAATGCCGGTGGCAGTTATTTTTCAACGCCACGGGTGAGCGGCAGAGTCCAGATGTCGGAATGCACATGCCGGCCAAAGGCGCGTGTCAGCCCGGGTTCCCGTTCCGTCCCGCCCCGGGCTCTCGGAAAGAGGCTCGTCACGGGCACCCGGTCCAGCCCGGGCGCCCCTCCCGCGCTCTGCTCCTCTCTCCTTTGCTGTTCCTGGCAGGAGCTTCGCTTTGCGGCTGTCCTTGCTCTGCTTTGTTGATCGGTCCGCACAACAACAGCAACAACAATCACACCGAAGGCTACATCCTTGCAGATCGGAGTTCTCATTTCCCGTCCTCTCATTTCGGGAGCTTAGCTTTGCAATTTGACGCAATGTGGCACTATTTTCGATCGCTCACCAACCGCTTGTCGGCGGCACGTCGTTCATGTTGCATTGCAATGTGCTGTCGGAATGTTTGCTTATAAGGATCCAAATTATGCGAGGAAAACCGAGGGTACATCTGAATGTGTTTTAGAACGGGGATCTGAGCTAAGTTAGTATTGCCATGGCGAGCTCTGTAATTAGAGTTCATTTTTTGATCCCTTCTTTCCTTAAAGCTTGAGAGTGCTTTGAAGGTTGTAGAGGTGATTATTTTGTGCCTCTGAGGCTGTGAGATCCGAAAACGCATTGTGAGGCCATCGCTTGCGGTTTTTGAACAGGGGAGGCATTGTGCGGTAGAAGATTAATCTATCGACGTAATGTGGTTGTTTAGAACGGGCGTTCGTGTTTGAGAATTTCCAGAGAATATTAGAAAGTACTGTGGAGGAGGTTCGCACTCATATTCGAACTGGACTCGTGCGTTCTAGTGGGATATTGGAAGCGTGGGAAGCGTGAGGCAATAAGGTGATCGTAGTGGTGCTGCGTTCATAATGCCGCGTCTCATTAATTTGTGTTTGCTGGAGAATGCGGAAAGGTTCACCAGCTGCCTGCTGGACTGAAGACAGATTGAGCGTAAATCGTTTCAACGAGCGAGGGCCGAGGTCTTTTGGAAGGAGCATGGAGTTATTTGCTGCTGGTTCCCTCAGACCCTTGCAGCAGCAAGCTTACTCTCAGTTAAGAAGTGTTGTTTGCAGCGGTTGAATAGTGTAAACTCCGTCGAGTTTCGGTTCATTAGATCTCTTGCAATAGCCCCGCCCTTTCCTTGCCTCTTAGTCTGTGAACAGTTCCTTTCTCTTAAGACACGTCGCAAACATTTGGACGTTCTTGAGCACAATGATCATCTGTATAGGAGAGCATCTTAGAAGCTTTAAACTGATAATTGTTCCATTTCTGATCCCATATAAGTCTGTCCGATCTTGTAACTGGCTTCTACCATCGAACACCTAGTGGATAGTCATCGGAAGCTCGGTTCGTCGTAACTGTTGAAATCGTTAGACTGTATCTGCTCCACCATACCGAGTTTTTACAGGGGATTTTATTCTGTGACACAAGCATCGATTCTGTCTCAGCAAAGAAGTGGCAATGAAGATAAGCGACAGCGAAGGAAGTTACATGGTAAGATGCTGTCAGCCACTTCCCTCTATTTCAGCAGAAGGTTATGGAGCTTTCAGTATCCTTCGCGTAATTAGGATGTATCGTTGTTTTTTTACTTGCCGAGGCTCCCATTCTATCCTTGAAGCACAGTCGGTGTGGCTTTTACATGTATCCTTATCCGTACCGATGTGGTGATCTGTACTTTCAACTACGTAGTAAACGATTATCTCGCTGATGATCTTAACCACGAATTTATAATAAACATGTTTTCTGTGGATTAGGATGCTTACTTAATTGCCTCATAGCTTTTCTGTCAGGCTTCTAAGCTTCTGCACGTTCGTGGTCTTTGTAGGATTCTTACGAGGCTGACTACACCAACGGGTAAGACCTTTATGTGTGACAACTTCGCTGTGCATTCTGAAAATACTGTACTACCTGGTTTGAGCACTTCGGTTTCGGAAGAAATCCACACATTTGACACCAGGCTGTAACTGAACTCTTTGTTGTCAACTTAGTGTGTATCTTCTGAAATAGGGCCATCGGTTGAGCAATTATCTATGTAAAATCTATACCGTGACGGAGGAGAAGCTTAAGCGTTTTGAATGTCCTCTGAATACAGGAGAGGGCCTCTTCTCATGCCGAATCTTATGAACTCTCCGTACTTTGACCTCCTTTTTGCAGTGAGGATGTCTTTGCCGATGTTCACAACTTGGATCATTGCATCAAGTACTTGAACCAGTCGTTGGTAACCTTCGGGTTTCCTTCCGGGCTCAATTTATATTCAAGTGACCCTGTAAGATTCATGCGATTCGATCTTTCTTTTTGCAAGTTTTTCGGAATGCTCCTCAGTGTTGAATCTCACAGGTTCCAAGACGTTGTATGTTAGTAATGCAGAGTTTCTGAGAATGCTCACGATTTTTGAGCCTTTGATTTAATTTCGGGACAGGTATCAATTGCAAAGACATGTAACTGCATATATGCAATGATTCAGCAACGGCAACGAGACATCGAGTACCGTGAAACCGCTAATGACACGAGACAAAGGTTTGCACTGACTTAGACTTTGTTTAGTGTACAAGCTAATATTGAATTTCTATATGAATACTACCGGTAGTATATGGTTTAGTACTTTTCAGTGACGTGTCCAAAACGCTAGTGGCGAAATCATAAGACAGTTGAATACGATGTATCACTCACATTGGCACTGTTCCCTCCCATGTCCATCCACAAATTGCTCATTAAAAACCTGAAAGCAGGGCTGCATTGACACTAATTCATTTCAATGTTTTGGAGACGGACATGCGGATGACTCTGCGTGGTCCATCTTTTGGTTGTTTTCGCTACTAAAGCTCGAAATTGAGAGTCTTTATATAGCAATATCTGGAGCCCATAGGAACCGGCAAAAGTTAACCTGGCCCTTTTAAAAGTGTAGTAACTGTAACTTAAGACTCGTTTGTTGTGCAGGCTGATGTCCGACATGTCCAGGCTAGAGACCAAGATGGAGAGACTGTCTGACCAGCTTAGTATCAAGGAACGTGAAATGCAAACAATGGCGAGCAAGGTAACTGACCAAAATGTATACACTAGTAGTCATTTGTTGTCATCTGAAAGAAACCCATTGTCTGTTGCATGGGATCTACATGAATGGCTTCACCCTGAACTTCAATGTGATACAAGTATAGACCAAGGCACGTACAAAAGTTGAAAGTGAGTTTGGTGGGTGGTAACAGGAACAAAAGTTGACAACGGGTTTTAAGACGCAGTTGGAGAAACTTCAACTAGAAAAGGACGAGTTTCAACGCATGCTGATTGCCACTCAGGTATGGCCAGCATATTCTGCTGTTGCAAATCAAGTGGAGTCCAGTTTTCATTATTATCGCTGTCTCATTAAACAAAATAGGTTTTTGCGCTGAATCTTCCATGTTCAATTGCTTACCAGAAATATCGACACAATTTTCAGAGTTTACCTATTCCTGGGTCATTGATGTGATGCTGTTTTTCAAGTCCTGACATTTGTACTGGGTTTCATGGACAGCAAGTGAGATCACAGCAGAACCATGAATTGAAGAAGAAGGAGAAGGAGTATGTGAAGCTACAGGTGCTCTTCCTGCATTCTCTCTGTGTGCCAATCACCATTCAGATCATTGTTAAGCTTGAAAAGAGTAGTTAGAAGTTCACTTATCAGTTAAGAATCTTCATGTACGTAAGAATTTTGCAAATTCTGATTTAGTGAAAGAATGATGTTTCTAAAACTCTGCTGAGTGCAATCGAAAAAGGATTCGATTATTTTTAACGTTTAAGCCTTGCATTGAATACAGGAGCGACTTAATCAGGTGGTAATGGAGAAGAAAAAGGAGTCGAAGAATGGCATAGAAATCATGAACCTTCTTCAGGTACAATGCTACACATACTACAGACGTCAACGATTTATGCTTGCGGTTATGAATTGGGTAGGACGATATTATTAATGCTCTTAGGTTGTTTGTAGAAATACAACTTAATCTTTCAATGGAGTTCCGTTGTCTGCCGCATTGCATGCTTTTAGCATTTGTAAGCATGATTGTAGCTTTTCATACAACGTGTTGTTTGCCCTCAATTACCACTCATGCAGCAGTTTTCTCAGGGTTTTTGATAACTATAGGTCTGAGGGAAAAGATGACAGAATTTGAGTTTGTCTGCCATGTTTGCATATCAGAAAGAAGGGAGGCAACGGGGGACATGGAACGCTAAGAAAGCAGATGGCGACTTTTACAAAATGCTTGTAAGTTCAACTTTGTCTTCCTGTCTGATTTTTTGAGCCGGTCTTACAATGATATACCACCTTCGACATTGTAATAAATTCCTGCTTTTATATCCTGGGTTCTCTACTTTCTTTTTTGACTTGAAGCCTTCTAATATCTCGGGAATCAAGAATGTTATGCCTGAAATAGATTTGTTATTTTCAACCTTCTGTTATATTGTGTGCACTATGATAGTTTAGCTGATTGAACCTCATTCTCCACTTCAAATTTGGTCTAATTATTCACTATTACAATCTAAAACTAATGTTTTGTGGTGGTCATACTTAAAGGAGAAGAATTTTAATGGGAAAGGTGCATGTGGGGCCACTTGTGCAGGTTGATGCTTACGAGTCCAAGAAGCAGGAGCTAGTCGCCGAGAATTCAGATTTGCGTGCACTATTACGATCCATGCAGGTATTTTATCGATGAACAAAAACCCACACAAATTTAGACCAAGAACAAATGCTGTCTTTACATTCTCGTCGCCCTAAAGAATGTTTTGATGATGTTCATCGTGATCCTTTTCTATCATCTGCTTAGCTTTTCAATTGCTAATTGGGGCTGAAGAAATTCTCGAAATTTTGAAAGCTAATAGTAGGCTTGAATTGACCTATTTGAGGCCTTGACTTGAAATTTTGGGTTTGTTGCTTGTCTGAATTGCTGTAATTAGCATTTTAATCTGCTTCAATTTTGCAGGCTGACATGCGAGATTTTTTGAATACGTCAAATGGTACGAGTAAGCCTGGAAACATTGCGAATGGAAGTGTGGACCTGGAGCCACCTCCGACTCCTTTGGGAGGCCGTACTGTAAGTGCACTTGCTGTTATCTGCATTAATTATTATGTGTCAGATTAGGTGTATTATAGCTTTCTTAAGCTAGCGCTGGCAGGTGCTCTTTGGAGTACTTGGCACCCAATAGCATATCCAGCATCCATCTGCTCTTAAGATGAGAATATATGGCAACCAAGGGTATACTTGGCACCTACTACATCTCTGTCGTCGTAGGAAGTTAGGTGACAGGTCATGAAGCACCGTATTGTGCTATGAGTGCTGCTGCACATAAGATTAGTGCTCTAGTGCAAAATGGCACCTGCTAGTGCAATCTTAAGAATGTGACGATTGATGCTGCTGTTCATTGATACAGATTTAGTTGAGTGTTCATTGTCAAATAGTTCTTTACACGATTACGCTTCAACCATCATGTGTACAGGTTCTCTTGACAAAGATGTGATTCTCTAGGAACGATTTTTTTCTTACTAATAAAGAGAATGCTGTATTTCCAGGATGTCTTTGACTTACCATTTCATATGGCTAGAGTTCAAATTGAGCAAAGCTTGCGAGCTAAAATGTCCACTATAAAGGTAGACCATCGTTGTACATTCCTGCTTGATTTCCCTTTCTTCTGGAAACGGAATCCTAAGATTTTATACTTCATTGCTTTCTGGAAATTGAATCCTAAGATCTTCTGGCTGCATTATTCATGCGATGCATATGACCAACTGTGGTTCTGTGATGAACGAGGATTATGGTGTCAATTTGTACGACTTATTGTGCGTAATTGTATATTTCATAATGAAGTTGCTTCAAGTTTAGAGTTTTAATTTGTCGACATGGTCTTATTGGACAGGAGCGTATGATGCAACTCCAAGAAGGCCAGAAGGGAGGACAAGCTGGTGACTCTAGTGCACGTGAATTGCAGCTAGAAGAACAGCTCGCTGAGGCCCGCAGCATAATAGATGAACAGGTGCAACAGAGGACTTTGTCGGAACTCAATCTTCTGAATCGCTTGCTTTGGGTTACTAAATACCTATCACTATTTACTTTCTGGTTTATAGTTTCTGAAACCCTTCTCCGCATTTGATACTCCAGGCCACACTCATGACCAAGCACATCCCTGACTCAGCAGAAAACAGGTACTGGGAGGCTGAATATATCCCTGACTGACTTGTGCAACAAGTTGATTTTTCTATACTTGAATCTGTGAATTTGGTTCTACATGATATCTACATGATATTGAACTGTTGCACTTGCCGGAAATTCTATCTATCGTTCTTTGTTTTGTAAATAATGCTGATTACGCAGTCATAATAATTTTAATCATATCTGACATCTTCTCATCTTGGGACTCCAGTGATAATTCTAAGGAGCTACAGCTGAGTGAAGAGACCAACGCCTTTACACGTGAAGAGGTACCTTTTCTTGTACAGCTCCGTTGGTCTTTCTAACTGCGCATGCCAAGAAACCATGTAACTTACCTAAAACGAGTAAGCAATACAGAATGTCACATTCTATATTTTATTATTTTTCTCTCTTAGTCACATTTATTTAACCATGGTCTGTGAAATTTTAATTTCTCTTTTATTTAGCTTCTTTGGAAAGAAACTCCAGTGGCATTCTGTAACAGTGTGTATGGAATTGCTTGAGAGTGTGCGAAAGCTTGAGATCGTCTGTATCTATTTTACTCTTCCCATTCATCGTTAGATTTTAAATTTTTATGGATTGGCAACTGATTGGTAGTCTGCATATTTGTCTCGTATTGTGAGCATGCAGAATACTATTGGACATGAACAGAAAGCAAATATTGCAGCGAGCAGAGAGTTTAGTAGAGAGCGTAATGAGCTTGCCAAGGCCCAGCAGAAATTTGCGGTTGGTTCTCTAGCAGAATCTCCATTGTCTTTCATCCTTTCAGCTGTTTTACTGTCCAGCACAATTATCTCTTTGTGTTTGTGAGATCTTAGACTTGCAGAGACTTTATAGAAGTGTCTCTTCTGCAATCGATTCTGTGGAAATGAATAGCTTTGAATGTTCGTCAACCTAGTTATGTGTTTAATACTTCGCCAGATCAAAAGCTAACACTGCTCTCGAAATATGAAATTGTAGGAAGAGCAAGCATCATGGACGTCTGCAGTCACGTCAATGGCTCCAGCACTGCGAGGACATTCTGGGCAGGTATCCTACCCCAAGACCTTTCAAACTTCTTCAGATTGTGGGTTGACTAAGAATCTTACAGCCTATGTACATTCCGTCACTTCTTTTTCCTACGTGGAAGAGCACGAGCGTTTAGGTTCACAACTTGGACAGTCTCAACTTGCCAACCACTATATATACAGTCGCTTTTCTGTTTGCAAAGTAGACGAATTTAGGTCGTAAACGTAATGGCTCTTCAGAGTATGAACAGGCCGCAGCTCTAGGATTAGGGAAACTTGAGTGGACATCGTGTATTAAAACAAGTCGGGCATGCTATGAAATCGATCTATGTCCACTTTTGTTACCTATGGTTTCAATGTAACTTTCCCTTTTGCAGAAACAGGATGTACCTGAACTTGCGATTGCGTGTCCTGAATCGCTAATTAATGATAAAGAACCTGCTGAAAGTAGAACTTCTACCATCACGCCAGAAATTAAGAGTCCTTTTATTCTGGACATCATACCGATCGCATCCCAGAAATCTGAAGTGGGATCCCCACTTAGTACTAAGCTTGCTGATTTTGTTCCCCATGTTAAATACTATGAAAACCCATGGCTTGACCCCTTGATATGGGAAAAAATTTGTGCTCCGATTGAGACTCTCAGCAGCCAAGAAGACCATTGCGTGCAACTTAATAATCAGGAACTTAAAGCCGAAGCTCTTGACGTGGAGTCATACTCTGTGTGGTCTAAATTCAGTTTTGTGTCGATGCACTCTTCAATATCTACATAATTTGGTATATAGTACATTTGCGCCCTGGAGCCTCAATTTTACAATATCTGGTCCATAAGTTCGCCTAGTTGTACTACATTACAGTTTAGGATGGGTACAAAACGATCATCAGCTTCAAAGGTTTTAGGGACGCTCTTGTATTAAATCTAACTAGTAGTGGAAATCATCTCTGTAAGCTCTGAAATCATCTCTGTAAAGCTCTCATCTCTGTAACAGGAGCGTGGGTGCTTATATTCATTAATTCTCTTGTGAACTTGTAAAAACTAAAACAGTGAGTAGCCTTTGTTCACGTCGACAAGCGTGGGATGAAGAGGTAACGCAAGCAATCAATAGTAATTAGGTTCTTGTTCTTGTTCTTCACGGGAACATACAATGCCAGATTTAAGGAAGTCATTGTCACGTTTATATTTGTATACCTATACCCTATCTGTAGATGAGATTGAGGATTAGGTAGAGCAAATCTCGGATAATAATTATAGCATTAACACATTTTAGGTTGATTCCCTTGTGCTTGAGTTTCTACGTTTGAATAGTCTGCTTTTGGAAAGTTGTAGATTTCGTTACTAATTCTTTGAGAGGGTTGCTCATCGTAGGTTGACCCACCTCGGTTCGAGAATTATGAAGAGTTTGAGCATTGGATTGCTCGCTCAGCATTTGGTGGACGGCACGACGAGACCATGGTTATGCTTCAACGCACACAGACTGTTGCAATAGGGTCAGCGGTGAGATGCTATCTGAGTGAATTTTTACTTCAATATTTTTGTGCTGCTTACTTGGATCTGTTTGTTTAGAGCGTTCTTTAGCCTTATGTTTTTATCTTGGTTGCTTGACATGATAGCTTGGGAGCATTCGCATATTGCTCCATAAGGGTTTGCATGTTTCTTTGGTGAAGTCCAGTAGAAGTTTATGATGTGAATTTATGATGTTCGTTTCAGACTTCCATCGTCTAATGAGAGCCCACAACTGATTCTTGGGGAGTTTTGCATCAGGTCTCTAACAACGAGTCGAGGTTTACTGAGATAGCGTGAATTGTTTATATGCTCCATCTGGGAAATATCATCTTCAAGCTCCTGTAAGATGTCCCAAACAGTCCCATTGCTGCCTACTGCTCGTTTATTTCTACACTGATGAGCCGTAACTTGTTACAGCTATGCTAAATTACATTAGCATGTGCTGGTTTTTTGCTGTAGTTCAAGTAGAACTTTGGGATGCTTTGTGGTACACTTTTGAGGTGATGTCACTTCAGATCAGATCAGGCGAATAGAGAAATCTTGTATAGCTTCTCATGGAAAATTGCAGCTTTCGTTGGACTGGCTAAGTAGCTTTAACTTTGGTAACAGTATATTTTGAATATCTGACGTGCACCAGTGTTGAATCTCACAGCCCGGTTGGTCAGTGGCCTTTGAGTTACCTGAGTACGGTAGTAATCACCAGGGTTTTAGGTTTAGGGAGTCCCATGCTCAGTTTGTAACAAGCTTGTTTTAGACTTGGTCAGGCTCTTAGAGCTTTTTATGCGATTGCCTGGGTTCATCTGTGGCATCATGGTAAGTACACACTGTATTCGCTGTACCTTACTCATGACTTGTCTGGCACTTACAGTGTCCGGAATTATTTGAGAAATGTCTGCATAACCGTTGCTCAATAGTGTAGTAGGACCATGTGTGGCATTGTAGCTTAGGGTTAAGGCTTTGACAGAGGCAGAGTATATTTCTTCCTAAACCATTTACTGTGGGGGAGCTTTTTGACCTACTTAATGATGTTATATATGGCTGTCCTATATTACCCATAGTCAACCTTTGATTTATTTTTGAATATGCCATCTATTTTTGACTCATAACATTGTTTAGTGAGGGAAAAAGCTCTCTTGTAGTAAATGTTTAGTGAGGGAAAAAGCTCTCTCGAATTATTTATTTTTTTCAAAAATTTCATTTCAGCATATTCCATATTGTACAAATGTTCTTCAAGATTTTATTTCACTATTAAAAGACTTTATTTCTTTCTCTTTTTATTACAAGACAAATTTTGAAATTATTAATCATTTTTTTATAATCCATTATCCTTCTCTTTGTAAGTCCTTAACCCCTAAATGCCTAGAGCCCTCTCCAAATTCGGCAGTTTTGCAAAGATGCATTATAAAATGCGACCTAGAGGGATATTTTGAACTTGATATATGAATAAAAGTTGTACGTTATGAATTTTAGATTCTATCCATACGGTTAGATCTATGATTGCTATTACCAATAATTTTGTATAAAATTTGAAATGTGAAATTCAAAATTATTTTGTAATTCAATTACGAAAAAGACATTGGTAATCTACGGATGAAATTCTTTGTGATTGGTTGAAATGTAATACTCTAAGTGTAGTGATTTTTGGAGATTTTTTGGTTGCTTAATTTTATGAGTTGACTTTTTTTAGAGCACTTTTACACTGAAATCTTCAAAATTTTGCGTGAATCACTACAACATAAAATGAGGCATAAAAATTTCACAAATCATCCCCTTTCTAATCGGATCACATATGCATGATGCTAACTTCCCATAGAATCTACAATAAAAATTTCATACTGCAAAAAGTACATGATGGATGAGAAATTATGGATGAAATTTGTACATCGTCCAAAAAATGGATGCTCAGGCAGTTAGGGGTTAACTCCTAAATGTCACAGCGTCCAGTTTTTGGACGACTAACAGATTCAAATCCATCCTACATTTTCATCAATGTTTGGATGAAAGTCATCCATTTTTTTGGAGATACTTCACTAAGTTGTTGTCCTATCTAATGGTTGGATTTAGTCATACTTGAATACATATTTTTCTAAAATTACAAATGTAGAAGTAAGGTAGAAACACCAAAAACTATTAGGTACCAATTGTAGTCACCTATAAAAGCACATGTTTCAACTTCAGGAGTTCCCAATCTAGATATCACAAGCATTAATTATGAATACCAAGTTAGCAATCTGATTGGACTAGAAATAAAGACAGTTATTGATACACCTACTAACATCAATAGTGGTCTATGCATATTAAGATTGAAAATTTATAACAAAATTGTACATTGTAAAAAAATTAATTAAAAATTGACTTTGGTTGTTAAACCCAAAGTTTTATGTGCTGCAATTTTTTATCATTAAAAATGAGCGCTCCATGTAGGTTGAAATGCTTAAATTGACAGCAATTGTATCCCTTACTTTATGTCAAGTCGTTGACCAAGCCAAAATTGCATTGATTGTAGTTCAAAAGTGGCCTTGCAAAAATGAGGTCATCGATTTAAAGAACACAAAAATTTCAAAGAATCACCACGTTTAAGAGTATCTCATTTCAAACTCATTCTAGCAAATTTTACTCAAAAAATATTAAAATTTTGTTTGTAATTGAATTTAGAACGAATTTTTAATTTTAACTTTCAAATTTGATAATTAAATATTGGTGGTAGTATCAGTGAATCGAACTATACAGATGGAATCCAAAATTCAAAATTTAGAACTTTCATTTGTATATCAATTCCAAAATATTCTTCTAAATAGTAGTGTATGATGATATTTCTCAATTTGTCAATTTCAGGGACATTCTGGTACGTTTAGGGGTTAAATTAACTCCTAGGGGGCTTTTGGAATTAGAAAGTGAGGAAATTCAAGTTGTTGGGCCATGAATTTTAGTGTGAGCATCAAAGAGACCCTGGCCCCTCTTCATACCTCCAAATTATGTGAAAGTTTTTGCACATGTTCAAAATGATGGTCTCTAGGCATGGAAAAATTTCAAAATTTTTGGAGCACTTTTGAACGATCCAATTTCAGCATATGTACAAAATATCCCAAATGAGTTTCATCAATCTTCTCAACAGTGGCATTTTCTCAAAAATTGTGCAATTTTGTCAATCCTTTTTTTTATACGAATGCTACGGAAGTCTTTTTTAATTTCAATAGTGTTGATTGTCAAATGTACCCTATACCAATGAGGAGCTGAGCTTGTTATAGGAGCTAGTCAATAAAGTAAGAGCTAAACTCAAAATCCTCGGTCCTCTTGGGTTAACTAAAAGTACAAATATGGATGTCTGTGATTGAATAGGTTGACTTGGCGTCATGTCTTGTAATGTTCTTGAGCCTTCCACCTCTTCAGCGTCATGTATTCCATTTTACATAGAGGAGACTTTAGCCTAAAATGCTCCACATCGCATCATTCACTGCGGCCCTATCCTTATCCAATTACCGGTACGAACTTGAGAAAATCACTTAACCCCTAAGTGACCAAACAATCGTTTTATGGTTGTTGCCTTTTTTAATAGGTTGCCCAGTATGAAAGGTATATTTTTAAATAGGAAACCAAATCTAAAATCCAACCCAATTTGAATCATGTCAATCCGAGTTAAACTCCATCGACAATTTGTTTTAAAGACAAAGACCTCAATGTTGTCCTAGTGTCATAAAATTTGCTATTTGGGGAAACTAATGATGTTCTCTTATTTGAAAAAAAATGTCTTCTTATATTTTAGAATAGAATGTCTAGTTTCAACCATTCATACCAAATTTCAAATTCTAGAAATAAAATTGTAATTTTGGTGAATATTAAATGGTAAATGCTTCTCATTAAATACATTAATTTTTTTTTGAAAGTTTGACCATACGGATAACTACTAAACATCATGCTTCTCATTTTCTCTTTTGGACCAAACTTCATCCAAGTTGCAGAAGTAACATTTTATAATGCATTTAGGTTTTGCTCGTATCCCCTCTGACATTTAGAAGTTAACCCTTAAACATCAAGAGGGCCTGGGCGGGCCAGCCCGGAAGACATCTAAATTTTCAGAGGCGAAAAAAAAAAAAAAAAAAAAAAACGAAAAAAATGAAAAAATGGCTCTACTGGCCAGCAATGTTGCGACACTGTAGCACTGCGGCACTTTTCAAGAAACGACCTCTGTTGCCCAACCTCAACTCCTGTTCATTTAGATAACTTTGATTGCTTGTCAATGACTCCACAATCTCCCAAATGAGGCGCAAAGTTGCAATCTAGATCGCTTTTTCAGTAGCTTTCCAACGCACCAATCCTCGCTTGATTTGGTTGAGAAAATCTACTTTTTTCCTCAATTATTCCTTTATAACAAGCCCGTGGGGCTTGCTTTGAAGTTTAAGGGTTAAGGTGACATCTCTTTATATCAGCGGGTTGTGAAAAATAGCCAGAAAGCTTTTAACCCCTAAATGCCTAGAGCCCTCTCCAAATTCGGCAGTTTTGCAAAGATGCATTATAAAATGCAATCTAGAGGGATATTTTGAACTTGGTATATGAATAAAAGTTGTACATTATGAATTTTAGATTCTATCCATACGGTTAGATCTATGATTGCTATTACCAATAATTTTGTATAAAATTTGAAATGTGAAATTCAAAATTATTTTGTAATTCAATTACGAAAAAGATATTGGTAATCTACGGATGAAATTCTTTGTGATTGGTTGAAATGTAATACTCTAAGTGTAGTGATTTTTGGAGATTTTTTGGTTGCTTAATTTTATGAGTTGACTTTTTTTAGAGTATTTTAACATTGAAATCTTCAAAATTTTGGGTGAATCACTACAACATGAAATGAGGCATAAAAATTTCACATATCATCCCCTTTCTAATCGGATCACATGTGCATGAAGCTAACTTCCCATAGAATCTATAGTAAAAATTCCACACTGCAAAAAGTGCATGACGGATGAGAATCTACGGATGAAATCTGTACATCGTCCAAAAAATGGACGCTCAGGCAGTTAGGGGTTAAGAAATCCTAACTCTGCAATTAGCAACACTCGGGGCAACTCTTTGTAGCTTGTACATACCCACGTGAGTGGTATAATTTTAGACATTCACAAAATTGTACACATGAGATGGAGGTGATAGTTTTCATAGTAAATATAAATTTTTGTTATGTAGATGTACACAATGGAGGTTTAGGGACATATGCAGATGTATGGTTCAGGGAATTTTGATTTCTTAATAGGACTTATATACATTCAAGGTTATTTATTTATTTATTTATTTATTTTTTAAATTTATTTAAAAATCATGCATGCATGTCATTTTCACTTCTAATGAAGAGATATCTCCTTGGAGGCTTTATTTACCTGGAGTGAATTGCCGGTGTTCACCACAAACACATGATTGAAAGATGTGGCGACGTGAACCAATCTCTATCATGCAACAGTTGCAGCCCAAACACTTGTTGCAAAATTGTTAGAGGAACATGACTTTAGCGTCAAAGAACAAATACAAATGGGTCCATTCTACATGGTTTACCCACCATTGGCTTGCCTGACAAAATGGGCCCATTATAGTACGTCCTCTAGTACAAGAAGTTGGGTGCTCCAACTCCTCAGATGATGGCCAAGAACTTCTTATGAAGCTTATAAATGGCTTTTTCATACTCATCACACATTTCCTTGAAGCAAATATGTCAAGTTGTTAGCATGTCTAAGATAACCTCAACGGAGTCCATTTTTGTTGAGGTGCAAACAAAATATTGAATATGAAGAACATGGTCATATTTCATAATTGTTTCCTTCATTTGCATTCTTGAATTGAGATTGTATTTGGTGATGTGAAAGTACACCCTATACAATTTTCAACAACTAAATCACAAAGTTGGCAAGTCACATTTTTACGATGTTTTACGTATGTACGTAGGTGCATAAGTGCGTACGTAAAATATTACAAAAACATGACTTGGTAACTTTGTGATGTAAGGAGGGCAAAGAAGATTATGAAACACCTTGCCAATTGAATTATAAAACATCCACTTTATATATTTTAAGTTGATCTAAAGGCTCCCATTCAACAACAAGACTATGAGAAATAATCCTATTTTAACTAACCAATCATAATACTATAGAGCTACCTCAAAATCACAATGTGATATTATGAAAATAACATCCTTCGTGACCTATGTGGCTCAATTCATTAATTAACATTAACAAGGCTCTACCTTCACATTACCTAGTTTATACTAAGTTCAAGATTTAGAGAAAAATAACAACATTTAATAACATGGAACTATCCTCTAATATGGTTGGATCCCTTAATGGATCGAACCTCAGAAAGCCTCAAAAAGCCTCATTTGAACTTACTTCTAGGTGCACCATAGCATACTAGAACAACATGAACAAACACCCTTTTCAAATCAAACCCCAATCTAGTTATAATTATGTACAGTGGGGTCCAACATGGAATGGCGTTTTTGGTTTCGCAGTGAGTAAAGTTTTAGTACTGCCAACTTTGAAAGCCTCCCGAGAGCTCAAAGATTGGTATCTTACCACGAAAGTTTTACCAGAGACTCATCTTTAAGTTAATTATATGCATGCCAAATTTCAAGGCCAAAAGATTCATCCAAAAAAAGTTATTCAGAATCTACCAACATTGGTAGTTGTGGAAATTTTTTCACTGCTGCCAACTTTGACAGCCTCCCGAGAATGGAATTTTTTTTTCCTTACTTTGGTTTTTTTTTGGTAGAAACCAATTTGTGTTAGTAATATATGGTAAAAATATCAAGTCTAAAAGATTAGTAAAAAAAGGATATTAACAATCTACCAACATGTGTAGTTGTGGGAAACAATGGGGGAAACCATTTCATTGCTACCAACTTTGACTACTATGTTGGTAGATTATGAATAACTTTTTTTTGGTGAATCTTTTGGCCTTGAAATTTGGCATACATATAATTCACTTAAAGATATTTCTTTGGTAAAACTTTCGTGGTAAAATACCAATTTTTGAGCTCTCGAGAGGCTTTCAAAGTTGGTAGTATTCAGAGTTGGTAGGAATGAAATGGTTTCCCCATTGTATCCCACAACTACACATGTTGGTAGATTGTTAATATCTTTTTTTTTACTAATCTTTTAGACTTGATATTTTTACCATATATTACTAACACAAATTGGTTTCTACCAAAAAAAAACCAAAGTAAGGAAAAAAAAATTCCATTCTCGGGAGGCTGTCAAAGTTGGCAGTAGTGAAAAAATTTCCACAGCTACCAATGTTGGTAGATTCTGAATAACTTTTTTTGGGTGAATCTTTTGGCCTTGAAATTTGGCATACATATAATTAACTTAAAGATGAGTCTCTGGTAAAAATTTCGTGGTAAGATACCAATCTTTGAGCTCTCGGGAGGCTTTCAAAGTTGGCAGTACTAAAACTTTACTCACTGCGAAACCAAAAACGCCATTCCATGTTGGACCCCACTGTACAATAATAACAACATGACAAGTACAAGGAAATCAGACATTTTATGGGATAAATGACATCTATACATCATTTAGAAGAGTGAATATTCTCTTTGAAAAGGGTGCTCCCTTCTCGTGCTCTATTATGCTATGGCAATGTTCATTAAAATCAATTATGTACAATAATAAGAACAATGAAATTCTTTTTGACTCATATGTAAATGGAGACAACTTCTACATTACATGCCCTTGTAAAAGTAACACTTTCTGGAATAAAAGTAAAAGTTAACTTCATTAACAAAAGCATAAGATTATAAAACCTATAAGCACATATTATTTTTGGAGGAGACGGGCATTGATCCCGTTACCTCTCAAATGCGAATCGAGCGCTCTACCATTTGTACTACACCCCCATTTCCCAGAATCTCCGGTATCAAGCTGCTACTATGGCGCATCTTCTTGCTGAGTAAACTCTGAAATTACATATAGTTTTCAAACACAATTCTAATATCCCTTCTTCTTCTGCCAAGTCCTAAAGTGAGGAATGTACGACGGGCATCAATAGATACGAGTGAAGCTGGGTATCAACCGAACGTCGGGCAGCGGGTCAGATTTCTTCCTGCCCTTGAAACCAAAAGAACCCTAAAACCCTAAACCCTAATTCCAACCTCGACTGTGCGAGAAACCCAGAGGCTCATCGGAGCCCGACGACTCATCAGCAGAGAAATTTTCTTCAGCCATTTTCGCAGCGTGCGTTTTTTGTCAGCAAATTTGCGGGGATGGGGAAGAAGCGCAAGGCGCAGCAGCCGATCGCCCCGCCGGCCAAGCCTGTAGTGCCTGAAGCGGAGCCTCCGCGCAAGCGCACCTTGCTGGGCCTCAAACCGGAACCTGAAAGCGAACCTGCCGTAGCCAAAGCCAATGGCACCACAAACGGAGAAACCACCGCTCTTGTCGCTCCCGTGCTTTTCCGGAACAAGGAGAAGACACTCGTGGTCTGCTCCCGTCGCATTACATTCAGGTATGCTGGCAAACGGGAGTTTGGTTGAATTCTTTTCTGCGCTTGTTCGTGACGTTTTTCCAGTATCGCGGTTACACCTTCACTCCTTCAACCTGCCTGGAATCCCGATATTTTACCTATTACTTAGTTTGATTGTGCGACAGTTCATTTTAATGTGGTAAGTGTGTAGGATACTCCAGAATGTCATTTCAGAGAAGGTTATGTTAAAGAGGTCCGAGTGTTGTTTTTCAGATATCGGCACTTGATGATGGATATCATGGCCCTCCTACCACATAGCAAGAAGGATGTGAAGGTGCAAGCGAAAGACAACAAGGCGGACACTCTTAACGAGCTAGCCGATTTGAAAGGCTGCTCCAGTTGCCTTCTCTTTGAGGTACCTCCTTTCTGATATTACAGTCTACCCTCCATAATATGACACTCTATAATATGACGATATTATTATTGCAAGCAATACACATGTGACAAGTCATTTCTGTGACTAGTCCATGCTAGCCACCTTGAAGTTAGGGCTTCCCAAGCATGTCATAATAGAGAGGGACAACTGTATTCTTTTTGTCGTGAAGGTAGTGTTGCTTGGAGTTTTACACCGTGGTGTGAATAGCAATTTTAGGGTTTAGGGTTTTGTGACCATGAGTCTCATGCCATGGGCAGAATCTCAGGAATTGAATCTCGTAGCTGAATTGCCCATTTGATCGCTTCTATTTTGCAGTGCAGGAAGAAGAAGGATTTGTACATGTGGTTATCAAAAACTCCAAGCGGTCCATCTGCGAAGTTCTTACTTAAAGCAGGTACATTTGCTCATACAGGATGGCCCTGTACACATAGTTAGGTCATGTGAAGAGCGGTAATGGTAGGTGATAGAAATATGGATTGGAGTTCTTCATGTTTTTATTTTTCTTTAAAGAAGAGTTTTTTTATTTTAAAAAAAAAACGGTGAAACTCCATACATTTTATTTAAAACTTAGTTGACTTCCATGTGGGTCTGCACGGCAGGTTCCCTATACTACTCCTGTCCGCCATTTTATTCAACTCTGAGATCCGTTAATGAACTTGGAATGATGCCTCTTGCCTGAATTGATAGTAGAATGTCGTATGCACCGGATGGAATTAGGCTATGGATCAGTGGTTTTTGTGGTGATAAATACCTTGCGTCTAGTTTATGAAATGATTTTTTTTCCAGATCTAGTCGACTGAACGAATTCTATTGTGTTGGTCTTGAATTGCAGTTCATACAACTGAGGAGCTGAAGCTTACAGGAAATCATTTGAAAGGATCTAGACCACTTCTTTCTTTTTCTAGCGAATTTGAGATGCACCCACATCTACAGCTTCTCAAAGAACTTCTTTTACAGGTAGGTTTTCCTCAAGAATGCGTACCTTTTTGTGAATATCATCTTTACATGGATTCTGAATCACTTGCCTTGTGCTCTCGGTTCCGCTTAACCCCTAAATGACCGAGAGCCCAAACTGGGTCTCATGTTTTCTTTAACATTCTTGAATAAGTCTTATATGGAGTTCCTTTTGTTCAAAATTATTTGTTTTTGACAAACACGTAATGTTCTTCGGTGATTCCAGTGATATGAAATGTGGTCCCATCTGAATTATATATTTCACAATATGATTGATTGAATTTGTTATTTTTAAACCTTGAATCCTTAGTTCTTCAGGGGTTAATATGGTGCTTAGATCTTTCTGAAACCCATTTATGGTCGTGTCATGTAGACATTCTGCACTCCAAAGGACCATCGGAAGTCAAAGCCATTCTTTGATCATGTCTTCACATTCTCCTTTCTCGATAATCATATTTGGTTCCGCAACTATCAGGTTGGTATTTTCTGATATGTGAACGCTCATGGTTTTGGAGTTCTATGTGATAGAAAATTTGTGGTTTACTTGCCTTCGCTTGTAGATGTTTAGTTTATACTGTTCCTTTTCATCTCTTGTGCATTTTCTTATGAATATTTCCTGATTCGTTTGGATACAGATATCAGTGCCTACTCAAAGTGCCACTAATAAGATAGACCGGGCTGCCCTAGAAAAGATGACCCTTGTTGAGGTACATGAATTTAACTAATTCTTATGTTCTTGCTTTACACCAGTTTGTTTTTAATTTCTATTTGTTTATTTTTTCATTTTGACGGTACTCTAACAATTGTCTTTTGAATTTGTGATGGACTGCATAGACTGGTCCTAGGTTCGCCATGAACCCGATCAAAATTTTTAGCGGTAGTTTCGGCGGACAGACCCTGTTTGAGAATCCATTCTACGTTTCACCCAATGCGGTGAGTGTGACCTCCCGTCAATCCATTTTTACTTTCGAGTCATGTGGTCATTTGTATATTATTACTGTTTTGAATTGAAAACCATAGAATGATAAATTTGTTCATCGCTCTAATTTCTTTCTGTTCATTTTTGTACAGGAGCGATCTCTTGATAAGAGAAGGAAAGCAGGAAAGTATCAGAAGAAGGTTAAAGCTAAACAGAGGCGCAAGATTCATGAATCAGTCAATCAGCTTGAGCCTGGCGAGTTTGCTGATGTTTGGGATGAAGAATGATTTGCTTTTCACAGTTGTAACTACTTTTATGCTTTTGCTATCAGAAATTTTAATACAGCCTATGACCATCTTGCACAATGCACACAACATGGAACAGATCTTCATGGATTTGTGCATGATATGGGCATTTGTAGACGCCGTTGTGACGTAGTTTTGGGGCTTTTTCATGGTATGCCCGGATGAGAGTTGAGAATTAAGGCTATCTGTTAGATCTAGGCTTATTATTTCGCCTCTGATCGACTCATAGAGAAGAGCCCACGATCAGTATTTGTATCTTGTAAGTCACAAGAGTATTGAAGTTCTTTTCGCCTGACCAAGGACACAGAATGGGGTTGTGCTAGGTTTGCTATATATACACGGATTTTAGTATCTTTGTCGTGTGACTCCTTGCTGGCTTCCAATTGCAATGCCCTCTTTCCTTTTGGCGCCGGTTTCTGCGTCTTTTCAATGTGAGGGCCGCTTAGTGGAGAACTACACCAGTCGGTCAAGAAGTTCAGCCCAAGACATGGTTATTTGAGGCTAGGGATGGTATGCTGGAGAAGATGAAAAGACAAAAAAAAAAGTGCCTTCAAGTTGGAGTTCTCCGGAGGTCAAGTTTCTTGTCCAAGGTTTTGAGGTTGCCCAAGAAATTTGACCTTTGGAGAACTCCCCTTCAAAAAAGTGTTCACTTTGGTATTCATGTTATTTTTTCATCCATGTACAAAGTTCTCCATGGGAGGACTCTTGACTGTAGTGTAAACTTTGAAGTGCTTTTCTGCTCTTCAAGAACTTTTTGATAATATTGCGATGGAACTTGACTTTATAATTTTTATTCAATATAGTATTGCGATGGAACTTAACTTTATAATTTTTATTCAATAGTCTGATGTATAATATTAAACTCATAAGATATATGGAGTATACAATGATATACAATATGGGTATCAAACCTTGCAATTCTGGTTACCAAATTAGGCAAAATGAAATTGTGAAGATTATTGACCTCGTGGAGTTGTGAAAAGCAATTCTGAAATCGCCTTTGTCTGTTGGCAAACATCGTTAACCCCTAAGCGTCCCAACGTTTAGAAATTGGATCAGGAACATATTTGTAACTTTCTCATACAATCTTGGATGACTTTCATCCAAGTCACCTTTGCAAGCCTATTAAATTCTCTGCCAATTAAAATAAATCTCTTGTGATGGGGAGATGATAATATTGAAGAGGGCTCCAACTACAAGTATGTTAAATTTGTTGGGTAGATTTTATGCTTGCAATGGTCCTCTCATGTACACCTCATGTACATCTCAGCCATGCTAATATCTATTTTTGAGGCTAGCATCAACTTGTGTTCAAAGGGTTGGTACGTTTAACCCCTAAACGTCCAACCATGCATATTTTGAATGATGTATAGAAGCAAAATACAGTACATGCACCCCAGTTGGCAAGCTGCATATTGATCGGAATTCTTGTGTCCAGCTAGCGTCAACGCATTCAAATCAAACTTGTGCTCAAATCCTTCGAATTTGTTTGTGCACAAATTTTGCATCTCATTAGCTCTGGTGACCACGGAGGGACAGATGGTGCATCGATCATAGCCTATGCGTTGCAGTGGTTCTCATTGCAGCCACAAGAAGAGATAAAGGCATTCCCACATGGGACACTACTAGCAAAGGCGTTGCTTCTCAAGGCGTTGCTTCTCACTCAGAACAGTGTCAGAGTTCACTGTACACACTTGTCCTACGTGACGAATCGCACTCACCAAGTCTTGAGTGCTTGGGCAGTGAGTGCAAAGTGGCGCCGTTTGACTCACTTACCGAGCGACGCCTTCTCCTTGTAGTGGGATTTCATATGGAAAGTTACAATTGAGGGAAATTTGTCCGCGTTTCGCATATGGGAATCTTGTTTTTATCTCCCTGTGAGCTCTTACAGTCCTGATCATCGCTACTGCAAGATAGCCAATTTTTTGAGAATTGAGATGAATTTTTTTGGCAAAAGAAACGTCAAGTTGTAACATGCCAAAAAAGTGGACTCTTATTATGAAACGGAGGGAGTATTTTTTAAGAGAAACGTTTCTTACCATCCCTACAACATAGCATTCTTGAGAGACTCCTTTGAACACCCACCCAAAGGTATCTCTCCTAAGGTATCATTCCATTGCACTCATTTTCAATCATAACATTCAGTAGCTTGTAGTAGCTTTGCCTTGCCCCACAGTGGATAATGCAGGATATTTCACACTCAACAAGACCAAATCAATAGCTAATTGGACAGGTGGAGTCCCAAAATGATGCATGAAGGAAAGGCAAAGAGCATAAAGGCTACTGAATGTTATGATGAAAGAAGAAGACATTAAAGAGATTAAGCGCGTGTCACACCTCTGGATAGTTATTTTTTCATAATAGCCCTATTTTTTTCTAGAAATTTTGGACGTATGCCACATCGCTCATATAATTGCGAAACACAAATAGGTAGCATTTTTTCCTTTGCCATGGCCGCATTGCATCAAACACTTTAGCCTCAAAGTTAATAGAACACGTGTAAAGCCACACTCATGAATTGGTGTTGACGCAGAGATAGCCTGATGCATTGTTTCCAGCATCTTGATGTTCTCCGTTACTGGTACCGACAGTAGAGCTTCAACCAAACCCTCGGACGCAGGCAAGAGACATTTTTGAAGCCCAACAAATGACAAACGAGAAGTAGTTAAGAACTCTGAAATGAAGTGGAAAGTCTTCCGGCAATTGCAAAATTGTTGTGAAGTCTTCAACAGTTTGCACAACATTCTATTGAAGTAGGAAGTGGCAGTCGTCGTAAGGAATTCTATAGCATTCAGCAGGTCTCAATCGAATAGGTCTGCCGGATTGAATAGAAATAAAGATGGGAATTTGCATGTTAGTTAATTATATGCTCCATTTCGGAAGGAATACCTATGTATGCAAAGTTCTCTTGAAATGTACATATTTCCAAAATCTTCTAAATTGTTCTCATAGTTACTATGCACACTTGTAAGTATCGTACTTACTTGTCCAGGTCAGCTGCCACGATTGAATCACTGTTAACTAAAAGTAACAGTGTGGCCACCACTTTCACCACATCAACTCAGTCTCGCTACATATTCACACTTTCACCACATCAACTCAGTCTCGCTACATATTTAATAATAAATGAGAGGGGACAAAATATTGTCAATAGTGGATGCATACAGTGCCTTTCAAGTCATATGGTGTGTTGTACTGTATATCGGCACATTTGGATTTGAATATCTTTTCACGTAAATCAACACTACCAAAGAAAAAGGTACTGTTTTCGACACTCTTTCCGACATTGTTTTGGTGTCAAAAAGCAGTTTTTTTTAAACAACACCCTTCTTTTGTAGAGCAAAGATCCTGATTAAACCAAATACACCAAAGGTTATGGTTCTGCAAATGGGAAAAGAGAAAAAGAAGCCTTATATATAACGACTCACCCACGCCTAAAAAACCCAACCTATTCTCTCATCCTTAGAAAGTTACTGGCTCTTTGGCTACTTTGGCTACTTACTAGAGAGTGACTACCTTCAAAAGGGGGGAGTAGTCCAACACCACTGATTCTTTGTCCAGTAGACATTGTACCATGGGTGGGTCAAACATACACTTCTCGAAAGAGGACTGGAGTTCCTATCTACCTTCTGCAAATGGGTTCGTGTGACAGACATCCATAAAAAGCAGTAGAAAGAACAGATGAATAACAAAATGGACTGTACAGAGGCTACAAAAATGTACAACACTCTTCAACCCAGAGTAAGTTCAGCAGCGGCTCCCATGGCACTTGGCCCTCCGCGTTCCAGCAAAGCAACAGCCAAGTCATGCTCATGCCAAAACCGCAGCCCCGTTGCGAGTTTCCGCAACGTCTCGATCTTGAGCTCCAAGATCCAGGTCGGTGTGCACGTAACCATAAGTGCCAAAAACCCAACGACGTAGGACCTCCACAGCGTTTGCTCACAGCTCACTGTAACATCACCGCCCAAACCTGAAGCCAGAAACTCCATATGCAAACCCAACACATGGAGCCTGCGCATGCTCACAGGGATCCCTGAATTCTCTCCACAGGAGCTCGAGACGCCCCAAGCAAGTGCCCCAGAAAGGAGTGCAAAATGCGCAATGGCATAGCCCTGCAAAACCAAGCCTCCTGAAGCTTGCCTCCCTTTCGACAAAAACCACGTCGGAATGCTCTCAGTGAACAGCTTCGCCACCAACGTCGTCCCTCCCGAGACGTACAAAAGAGAGGCTCCTAAAGACGAGGCTTGCACTGCTCGTGACATCGACGTCGACAGAGACGAATTCACGCACCTGAAGTTTATATCAGTGAAGAGCATTGCGTGTGTTGGTCAAAAAACAATCGAGTTTGGACCAAAAAAAAACTGCATTCATGTAGGACCTACTCGAAAATGCTAAAAAAAACATGAAATCACTAGTATACCTTCCAGCAGGATATGACATCATTGCAGCTCATGATACTAATAAAAAACATGGTGCAGATTAACTCCTAAAGGACCAAGGATCCATGGTTTTAAACTGACATTCAATCCAGACGGGACTAAATTTCATATCAGCGGAATCAGTGAAGAGCATTGCGTTTGTTGGTCATAAGACAATTGAATCTGAACAAAAGAAACTGCATACAGGGCCTACTCAGAAATGCATATTTGATGTTCTGAATAGTTCTCCACTGCTCGTGACATCGACATCGACAGCAGCCTTTTTTTTTTGTTTTTTTCATTTTTCAGAGAGTTCTAAACTAGCAACACAAAATAATATATTTCTACATTCATCCGTATTTTGGATAGCAATTTCTTTTCTAATGTTATTTTCATTCAAATCTGACAATTTCATCCAATTCTTTAAAGATATTTTGGCGATCTAATATTGAGTTTTTGGTCGTTTGGAAGCCATGTTATTTTTTATTGGTGCAATCTGGCACTAAAAAGCCCAAAAAAAAGGGGTTGGAAAATCAATTCAAAAACAAACCTATCAATAACGTACCATTTCTGTAACGTTATCAGTGTGGTTGTCGTGCATTTCGGATATCACATTTGTACGTTTTTAGTAAACATCGTAACGACATTGTTTTTGTGCATCAAAGATGTGGTATTACGTGCGAATATAACACAAACCTGTGAAATAACATAAATTGTGTTGTATTCGCACGAACCTATGAACCTTGTAAATTAGAGATGGAGACGATTGCACGCACCGTAACCGTGAGGAGTTTTCGACCTCGCTCTGTGCTCCCAACTCTCGGACGGCCTCCGTCACCAAAACCAAGGTTTCGTCGCTCAAAAACATGATGTCATGTAACATGCTGTAGGATCGAAGGTAGACGATTCCTGGTGCATATGAAGCCCAGGGTCCGTGGCCTAGCAATGCTCCCACACCACCATTCACTTGCAGCTTGGACCCTGGAGCTGATGAACTGGCCAGTGTCACGGCAAAGCAATTTTTTAAGAGCTGTAATAGAGCTGTTTTGTTTTGCTTGAAGACGTGAATT
The DNA here is from genome assembly GCA_022496805.1 of Pohlia nutans. Classification (NCBI taxonomy): domain Eukaryota; kingdom Viridiplantae; phylum Streptophyta; class Bryopsida; order Bryales; family Mniaceae; genus Pohlia; species Pohlia nutans. The sequence continues at coordinate 10,716,422 of CM040097.1, forward strand.
GAGCCCATGAACACGATGTAGTCATGCCATCTTTTTACTTTCTGCGACCAGAGCGCTGCCACTACGTGCATGCTGAACCACGGACCTGCAGTACCAGCCTTTTTTTCTTAGGCAAAATGTAGCCTAAGAAATTCAAAAAAGGGGAATATAGCGAAATATTCTTAAATGTAAAAAAACAAATTCGCCAAAATGATCGTCACTCTCTCATCACTTTCAGATGATCGCCAATTTTCGGATGAAAAAGTGTATATATGGGTGAATTTTAGAATTTTTGGATGAAAATAATACAAAATACTGTATGGGAATCATCATCCATTGCCACTAAGACTATACTCCTCTGTCACATAATAAGCTTCCTGTACGCTGAAGATAGAAGACTTAACTAGTCCAATGGAGTGGACCCTGAGCACAATGGTGTGGACCCAATGAGCCAGTAGGAGTAGTAGTTTGAGCAAACATGAAGCTTATTATGGGACAAATTGACAAGGGAAATAAGAAGCTTATTATGGGAAAGAGGGAGTAATCCAAAAAAACTCATCGCAAATCTGGGTATTACCAAAATATCAAAAAAAATGCACTGACCTGCACTTGAGCACGTCTCTAGGCCTGGCCCTGCCACACTCAGCACTGTGTCTCCGGATTTGTCCAACTTGAATGTGATCGTTAAGCCTATGAGAGCCGCCAGTGGGAGAGGTAATGACACCGGCGCATTTCCTCCACCTAAACCTGTTCAGAAAACCAACTGGTTGAGATCTAAACGTAAGAGATGATTTTTTTGGTTTCCAAAAGTCTTTCGCGTCCAAGTTTAACCCCTCAGCGGCCATTGTGTATTTTATGGTGTAGCAAAATTGGACCCCCTGCTGTTGTAGTGTAGAACAAGAGCTTTAAAATGATGTATTGGAATCAGAAAACCGAGGTAAAATGAGAAAATGCCAGTTGCAAAGTTCAGTGACGGAGATGGCCATATTGGGCGTTTTAGACGCTTAGGGGTTAAGGAATTTTCATGGTCGTGGTATGGAAAAGGACTCATTTCTACTTACCAGTGGGATTTGTGGTGTGCACACCAGCAGCAGCCAAAATATCCTTCACCTCTCCTTGTATGGCTAGAAGATTAGCAGCTGGGCTGGGCCAGTCCTGGCCATTCATTGATGCGTACTTCCATAGCCCCCGGGTAACCTCCGCTAAGCAATAGCTCACAATCGTTGCAATAGAGGCAGGAAGATAATCTACCAGTTCTCGAAGCCCTGAAATAGCACAAACAAATATTAACCCTATGTATCACTATCCACCTCAAGCATATATCAACAGTAAAATGAGACTGTTTCCAAAACTTTTAGACAACATCATAGAAAAAATCTTCTTCATAAATTCATGGGGAGGTTTCCCTATGGTCATAGTGATTATACGGAGGCCTCCCTGTGTTACATAGGCAGGGGCCCCTGCCTATGATACATGACGAGGCCTACGTATTGATCACTGTGACCATAGGGAGACCTCCCAATGAATTTATGAAGAAGATTTTATCTATGATGTTCTCTAAAAGTTTCGGAAACAGTCTCATTTTTAACGGAAACGAAGGAACATACATACCTGTGGTTAATTCACGAGGAGTCAGGGTGCTATGAGAACACGCGGTGAGCGCGTACTCCAGCACAATAGGAACAGCTGCAATGATGTCCCACGCACACAAAATGGGCCTGCCAGCAGCGTCCTCACTTGGACTTGTGGCAGTAGCAGGAGTATTGCTACTCTTATTGACCTTCTTGAACATCATGGCGAGCAGGCGATCTCCCACTTGATGCATGGGGTTACTACGAACCAAGCTTGGTGAGATAGTAGAGGAGATACAAGCTTGGTGCTGCATGTACCAAATGCGGAGCCGGGGGAACGAGTCCAGTGTGATCACGCCGCTGGGTGTAGGGTAAGTTAACCCCGGTAACTGCATACGCTGCTTGAAACTGGAGACTGGAGAGGCCAACTGCATATTACGCAGCTGCAATAAATACTCCAGGCTCAAATCTGCACCCAGCCCTGCTCCACTGCCCAGCAAACAATGCTCCAGAGGAGGTCGGTGAAACTTCCACAGCTTCACCAGTTGCAGAAACGCCACCGTGAATAACATGTGCGCTGTGAGATCCTCTCCCATACTCGTTGCCACCGGCTTTGCATTTGTGATGGACCCGAACACCTCGCAGATGGGTAATAGCGATGCTGCCATTTCTGGGAACTGTTAACTACCACACTTAGTTTAGAAGAACACTGCATGTGTTGGTCAAAAACCAATTGAATTTGAACCAAGGAAACTTCATATAGGACCTGCTCAAAAATGCTAAAAAAAACATGAAATTACTACATTGAATGGCGTATCTAGTGTCCGAGGAGAATTAATGTCTTTTACCAAAATTTGTTCAAAGGTGAAGAGAAATAATGTCCCTTGACACTACATAGGAGTTCGCCACTTGTCATCCTCAGTTTCATTGAGAGTGCCATGTTCTTTCCAAGTAATGAGAGTGACATGAGGTGGCATGCCATATTTATTATAAAGTTGCCATAGGTCATTGGAACACTACATTCATTTTTTTCTTATGAGGACACTATATCTCCCTGAAATTAAATAGTGTCCGGGTTTAGAAATAGTGTCCCGGGACACTAAATATGCCATTCAGTGTAGTATACATTATGACATCATTGCAGCTCATGATAATAGTATAAAAGATGGTGCAGATTAACCTATAAAGGACCAAGGATCCAGGGTTTTAAACTGACAAATTCAATCCATCAATATGATTCAGGTGGGACTAAATTTTGTATAAGCGGAATCAGCGAAGAACGACGATCTTTTTGTTTCCAGATAGGGAAGAATCGATACTAATATAAAACACGTAGCAGTTTAACCCCAAGGGAACCAAGGATCCATGGTTTTAAACAGAAAAATTCAATAAGATGGGACTAAAATGAAGAACATTGCATGTGTTGGTCAAAAAACAATTGAATTTGAACAAAAGAAACTCACATATAGGACCTACTCAAAAATGCTAAAAAAAACTAGTACACCTTATGACATCAGTGCAGTTTCGCTTCTCAAATATACGTGAAGAACGACAACCTTGTGTTTCCAGATAGGGAAGAATCGAGAGCATACAAAATCCATAAAATAAAAAGCACATAAGAATTTCAGTAGTACTTACCATGCCAAATAAGGAGAGTACGTTGATCGCATCTGCATTCATCATGCCTTGAAGTGCAGCATACAACATGGCTGCATGCCCAAGTAGGCCGTTGCTGTTGCTCACTGGTGGAGACAATAATTGCACTGCAAAGTGCACTGCATGTTCCTGTCACATCTACACCTGTGTTACATCTCTAGACTCTGAACATGAGGCCCAAATTGGGCTTCGTGATATTTTCTTTTTATTTGCTCTTTTGAGTGGGACTTTCTTTCGTCTGATTTTGGTTTCTTTCTTGACTGATTCTGGTTGTATAAAAGTTGGCCGTGTCTGAATTCTATTATTTTCACTATATGATCAATCAAATTGGTGATTTTAAAACTATGAATTCTCAAGCTTGCTCTATTATAAGAAGGAAAAAACTTTAATATGCTGACAGGGTCTTGCACAGACCTGCACCGTCCAGCTGCGAATGAGCGAGGCTCCACACAGGATGCTAGCTGCTGCAGCCCTTTCCTCTTCAGGACCAATAATGGCTGTCTTGTAGATCTTTTCTAACTCTGCAACACTTTCAGACACAACAAATGATCTTGAGCCAGCAACACACAATTTGGCAAAAACTTGGCAGGGGATTGTGTACATACATAACTTCCAATAGATTGATCACTCATGATACTAACATCAAACATGGTGCAGATTAACCCCTAAAGGACCAAGGATTAAACTGACAAATGCAATCCATCAATATAATTCAGATAGGACTAAATTTTATATCAGTGAAGAACATTGCATATGTTGGTCAAAAAAAAATTGAAACTGAACAAAAGAAACTCCATATAGGACCTACTCAAAAATGCTAAAAAAAAGGTGAAATCACTAGTATACCTTATGACATCATTGCAGCTCATGATACTAATATAAAACATGGTGCAGATTAACCCCTAAAGGACCAAGGATCCTTTAGGGGTTAATCTGCACCATGATCCTTTAAGGATCCTTTGGCAGTTTAAAACCCAAATTCAATCCAGATGGGAAAAAATTTAGTATCAGCGGAATCAGCGAAGAACATTGCATGTGTTGGTCAAAAAAAAATCGAATCTGAACAAAAGAAACTGCATATGGAACCTACTCAAAAATGCTAAAAAAAACATGAAATCACTAGTATACCTTCCAGCAGGGTATGACATCATTGCAGCTCGCAAGGGACCTGAGAGGGGAGCCCCATCCATGAATGCTGACCACGGAGACGGTTGCGGAGGAGACGCCGGGATATTAGGGTTTAGGGTCCCTCCAGTTCCAAGCCAGAAGTAAGCAGAATTGGACAGCAACTTTCTGGCTATGCATGCATCCACGATCAAGTGCCGCATGGTTCCAACTGATCAAATAAATTCCATGTTGGTCAGAAAAAAACAAAAAAACTATTTGATATTGTATCAGGTCAACAATGAATGAAAATAGAATCGTTTACACCAGTACAGTAGAGCTAGCTTTCGATCATCAGTCTCCAGTATCATCAGTCATTGCATTAGAACGAATTGGAAAATTATGATTTAATCACCGCAGAGGTATTCTAGAGATTCCAACCCTGCCAATTGTAACCCCTAAAGGACGAAGGATTCATGATTTTAAAATGACAAATTCAATCGATCATATTGTGAAAACATAATTCAGATGGGACTAATTTTATATCACCGGAATCAGTGAAGAACATTGCATGGATTGGTCAAAGGGTTTCAAAGGGTTTAGGGTTTTAGGGTTTAGGGTTTGTAATGGCCTGCTCTATCCAAACAATATGCACAGGTAAGTTACTTACAGACCTGCAGATTTTGCAGAGCTGCTCATATCCGCACTCATGGTTTGCCCGCCACTGTTGAGAAAGGCAGCCACCTTGGCAGCCACTTGATTTGCTGCAGGAACGGCCACAGTTGGAGGAACCAAAAGAGACTCAAACTGGCCAAGAACCTGCAGACAAGTTTCCAGCGCCGCGCGGCGACCTCCTACCACTTTTCTTTCCTTGTCAACATCTCCAGATATTAAACTCTCCGGGTGCAATTGCCCTTTCTCCTCTTCCTCAATCACAATGCCTGATGCAATTGGCAACACGGAGAGCAGCATACACAAGCGAGATTCCACGTGTGGGTTTGGCCCTTCGAAAGACTCACGATCCTGCACCAAAATAAACATGTCAATGATATGAAGAGTAAGTTTATCATGCAATTTCAATTCAATTGATTACATGAGTAGATATATTCCATGCCATAAACCCGGGGGTACAGTCTACATTATGTTTGAGAATCGTCTGCGTTCATGACTCCCTTTATACAAAGGTTTATATGTCTACAAAGGTTTATACTCAAAAATGGGTTATCTTTAATAGTAGTATGTAATTTTTGTGTCACTCTCATTGTCCGCCCTGTTTGAAGTGCTCACATTTTTTAAAGTATAAAACATAGGACAAACACTAGGAAAAAAAATGCAAAAAATGTGGACGCTTATTATGAAACGGAGGGAGTACAACATAGTTGAGTATAGCACAATGTTGTATTTCAGTTCATGAAACGGATTATATGAGCAAATATATGGTGGTATACATATGGAACCCTAGAAACGTTTAGGGGTCAAAAACACTCTTGATCACATGGAAATTCAATACTACAGTACATTAGCATGTGCCAGTGCAAAAACAACATAATATAAGGAGGTTACTTTCAAATCTCCATGGGATTTAGAGTACCGAGAAAGAGAAAAACTTGAACTGAAAGATATTCAATTGTAGAACGTCATACCCTTTTCACTAATCGCAAAGCTGCTGTCCAAAGACCCAGAAATAAATCCACCCAGTTTGCATTATGTACAGATTGCATGGACTTCATCACATCTGCAACCAAGACCCACATTTTGGAAGTTACCTAAGTGCCCAAACGTGCCTACTTTCTTTCATAATTATAGGAGTTGAAGTAAATCATTTAAGAAGCAAAACAAAATGTACCAATAGAAAAAAGCCTACATTTTTGAAAACTAGGATTATGTTTTGAAAGTTCCTATAATCAACTATTAGCTGCTTCCAAAGTGGGGTTTTTTCTATTATTATTAATTTGGGAACTCAAGGAGAGATTGAAGGCCTAACCAGCCAGAATCTCTGCATTGGAACTTGACGAAAGACGTCGTCCTTCCATAGCAGCTTCCATGTAGATATCAAATGGAAGCCAAGGTGAACTGCAGCCCAGCCCACCTGCCACAAATGTTAAAAGCATGAGACATTTAAACGCCCAAAAACAACAACATCATCAAATAAAGTAGAAGATACTAAAACCATCTCCTCTATTACCAACAACAACTCATCTCTTCATCCCGTGGGGTGCACTCTACGTTATGTTTGAGAATCATGTGCGTTCATGACCTCCTCTAAAACTCCCTGTATACGAGAGGTTATATGTTAATAACCTGTGTACAGATATATTCCGTCCTAAATATATATGTTTAATGTAAATATACGTCAATATTTTCAGCTCTAAATATGTTTATTGTATGTGTACTTTGTACAGCAATGTTCAAATTAATACCCCCAATTCAAGCTTCTTGGTCCTTCACGGGTTAAAATGCTCAACCCCTAAAAGACCAAGAATTCATGGTTTGAAAATGACCAATTCAATTGATCATATTATGAAACACACAATTCAAATAGAGCCGAATTCTATATCATATTATGAAGCACACAATTCAAACGGAGCCAAATTTTATATCACTACAATTAATGAAGAAACATTGCATGCATAAGTCAAAAAGTGAAAAGCAATTGGACCCAAAAACATAAAAAAATCTTCACGTGACTTACTCAAAACGGCTAATAAAACATGAGACTCTACCATAACTCTACCTTGGACCAAGGATTCATGGTTTTAAAGTGACAAATTCAATTGATCATATTGTGAAAACTATTCTTCAGATGCAACCAAAATTTATATCACAAGAATCAGTGAAGAACATTGCATGTGATGGTGACAAAAGAAATAAATTTGAACCAAAGAAACTCCACATAGAACCTACTCAAAAATGCTAAAAATAATAATATATGGAGCGCATACCTGCATTGCCAAAGGACCAGGAACGAGAGGAGGTGGGAAGCAAAGACCGAATGACGGGCATCTGCGAAGGGCGCCACTCTTGACGCTGGCCTTGTTGAATGGCTTTGGCTAACTGTCCCAAGGCCTTCATAGCCATTGAGGAGGGATCATTTATTAGAGACTCCAGAAGTTGCAGCCTTTGCACAAACAACGCCCATTGATCCTGCCTGCTCATTCATTCATGTTCATACCAATTCACACGAGTAAGTAAAATTTTAGCAGTTTTGAGTAGGTCCTATGTAGACTTCTTTTTGTTCAAATTTCTTTCCGTTTTGACCAACACATGCAATGTTATTCACTGATTCCAATGATATAAAATTTGTTCTCACTTGAATTATTGAGTTGAAAAACACGATCAATTGAATTTTTCATTTTTGAACTAACCTTGAATCCTTGGTTTTTTAGGGGTTAACCAAACTGTAGAAGTGTGCTTTCAAAATTTAGCAGTATTGAGTAGGTCCTATGTAGACTTCTTTTTGTTCAAATTTCTTTCCTTTTTTGACAACACATGCAATTGATTCCAGTGATATAAACTTTGGTCTCATTTGAATTATTGATTTTTCACAATATGATCAGTTGAATTTGTCATTTTAAACTAACCATGAATCCTTGGTCCTTTTAGGGGTTAACCAAACTGTAGGAGTGTTACTCTCTAAAGTAGAGATTACTCTTTGAAGTCACTTTAACCCCTAAAAGACCAAGAAACCTAAATTGGGCATCATGTTCTTTTTTAGCAATTTTGAGTAGGTCCTATTGATTATTGATTCATGGTTTTAAAATGACAAATTCAATTGGTCATATTGTGAAAAATCAATAATTCCCTATTGAAGGGACTGTAGACACATAATATGACACTCCATAATATGACAACATTATTGTTTCAAGCAATACACATGTGATAAGTCATCTCTGTGACTAATCCGTGCCTGCCACCTTGAAGTTAGGGCTTCCCAAAACATGTCATAATAGAGAGGAACACCTGTACATTGTGTGCTACATTTGTTAGCAACGTAGGAGAGTAACTCAAGCAACGTTACATCTTGTTAAGAAACATTTGGGAACCATAATGTTGTTATAGCTACTCCCCTAAACATTGCTAATAAACGTAGCAATTAATGTGATAAAAATATAGCCAAGTCATGTTTACACCACTTGCTAATTGAAGGCCAACTGGGTGTATGAATAGATGAGTTGTTGTTGGTAACCAGGGTCAGTGTAGGAGACCGAATCAGGTTTTAGTATCCTCTACTCCCTCCGTTTCAAAATAAGAGTCCTAGTTTTTGTCCACTTCAAACGTGAGCCCTATCCACTTCAAACGGGGTGGACAATGAGAGTGACACAAAAACTACATATTACTATTAAACATAAGACCATTTTTTGAGTATTGAGACGACTGTTTTTTTTTGGCAACAAAAGCATTAAGAAAAATACATACGTTTGAAGTGGACTCTTATTTTGAAACGGAGGGAGTATTTTGCAGCAGTCAAAATTTTTAGTTTAAGAAAATCAGTGGAGGGTAAACTCACAAGTTTCGGTGGGCGATCCGAAGCAGGCCTGCAGTGCGCTTATTCTCCATGATTTTAGCCATGAGGTGCACTGCTGCCAAGCTGTTATTCTTTCGCAGCTGCTCCATCCCCATTTCCAGCTTCTCTTCTACCCCCATCATTTGATTGTGCATGGAGCCTTTGTTGGATACCCAGTCCTCATACACCGCCTCCGCGAGCCGTGCCATGAGCGCACAAAGAAAATGCACAATCACCACCCCTACCTCTGTTATGGGCGCGTCGGGCGTCTTGGATAATTGTAAAGCCTCGTCCACCGCCTTCACAATCCTGCACCAAAAAAAAAAAAACCGCTATGAAAATCCCAAATGTGACCAAAGATAACATGAAAATGTCACGTTATGGATAAACAAGATAACACATTATTTTTATTTATCCATAACACATTCAGCGTGACATTTCCATGTTATCTCTACTTACTATTAAAAGACATGTTACTTATAAAAATAAAATATATTTTATATTAAAGTAAAAGACTGAAGGTAAACATGAATTCCATGTGGAACCGTCTTGGTGATCACACGGATACATACATACACCAAAAGAAAAACACCCTTCCTCAATGTATATGTAGATTAGTGATTATTAGCTTGTGCACACAAAGCTAGAAAATGGATTGGAAAACCATTTTGTAAAACTAGGTAAAGGTAAAAAAGTCTAGTAGATCTAATTTGTTTGCATGAATTCACAGATTTATCAGAAACCAATGTTGGATTGGTATGGCATCTTTTCTATTGAAACCTTGGACAATGGTCCATTCTAAATATTCATTTGATGTCCGCTACTTCTCATAATGACTCTAATTCATTCATTCAATTGGTCGGTTTCTCAAATATCAACTATACCAATCTTTGGAATACTGATCAGTCAATTGTGATTTTATTTAATTACCTGTCCCGACATGGAATGAGCTTGGTGGATGACAGACAAAATGCGTAGGTGCTTGTCAAATCCAAGTATATTTTGTACATTTCAGGTTGCTGTTGCCGAATTGGTAAGATCCTACACATTCCAAAACCACCGACACAGAAAAACGAGTGAGCCACCAAAACAAGGTTTTCAATTAAAAAATAATTAGAACACTTAGATTGCACGCGTCAAAGCAACAAGAAATCTTACATCTTCATTGGTGCAGATATCATTTTTTGGTTTTGTTTTACCATGTTTTGTTCAATATCAATTTTATAGTACTCCAATTAACAAGAATGAGCTTGAAGAGCTTCTATGTAGCATGCAAAATATATATAAGATAACAAAGGTTTAAGCTATGGATTGGACACTTTGTGTTATCAAGGCAATAGATTGTTTTAAGCTTATTCTCTCACCCCTACTTGCATAAGATGTTGGTTCAAATCTTAAGCTTGTAATCTCACCCCTAGTTGCACATGATGTTGGTTCAAATTGTAAGCTTGTTGCTTTAACTTTGGCAATCTAAAGTGACCCATTGACAGCATCATAAAGAGAATCAATCTACAGGGAGGGAGACCACCTCATGAATCTCTTTACAATGTTGTTTAAAAGTTTCTCATACAGCATAATTTTACTGAAAACAGACAATTGAGGAAAAAAAATAAAAAATAAAAAATTGAGAAAAGGGTTTTAGTTCTCTATGGTCTCACAGTGATCTCACAGAGACGCGTCCCTATGAATTGTCGTACAATCACTGTAACCAAGTCTTATTTAACCCTAAAGAACCAAGAAGTCCAAATCGAGACTCATGTTTCTTTAGCATTTTTGAGTAGGTCCTATGTAGACTTCCTTTTGTTCAAAGTTGTTTATGTTTTGACCAACACATGCAAAGTTCTTCATCGATTCCAGTAACATAAAATTTGAATTGGTCTCATCTCGACTGAGAAGATTTCAACGACAATGATCAGGTGGGTTATCACAGTCGTTTGGCCAATCAATGAGAGACCAAAACATTTTCCTCAAAAATGTATTCCTTGCCTTATGTTTAATAATTCATGGCAAATAAATTGAACCATGGATGGAGAAATCTGCAACCCTAAATTAAACAAAAGTTGACAATATTTACTCAAGTGAATTTTACTCAAGCATCGGAGTGATTAGGTGGAGCTCTGGGAGTTTTAGGGGCCTCTTTACACTAGAGGCGAGAAGCCGTGAGGAGAGAAATTTCAGCCAATGAGAAATTGGTCTTCTCGGTTTCTAGGCCTCCCATTGGCTGAAATTTCTCTCCTCACGGCTTCTCGCCTCTAGTGTAAAGAGGCCCTAAGTTCCATAAATATTGAAGTCCATGCACATGATGTTGGTTCAAATTTTTCAGTTGTGTGTTATGGTTTCTGAATCGTGTAATTATGTATTCCACAATATGATCGATTGTCTTTCTCATTTCAAAACCATGAATCCTGGGTCCTTTAGGAGTTGACACCATTTTCTGTCAAGCAAGGGAGAGCTTCACACAAAAAAATTGAACATACTGTTTTTTTCAGTTGTGTTCTATGGTTTCTGGATCGTGCAAAAAGAGTACAATTTGACTAAAACCTGAAGATTTCAAAAAGGTAAAAAAGCGTTTGAAGAAAAAGGGGTCACCTGGTGGTGAGGAGGGCGAGCATGTGGAGAGCGGAGACCATGTGGGTGGACATGGCGTGCTGAATGTAGCTCCACAGAGTGGCCATGGCCGGCATGGGAGGCTGAGCTGCATTGATATTATTAACATTGGCATTGTTAACGTTATTGTTATTATTGAGGCAATAAGTGGAGAGGCAGTTGCACAGCACATGCGCCAGCTCCACGCTGGGCAATCCCAGCCCTTCCTCGTGGATGCACGTCGCCACCTCCGTTCCCCACGTCAACGGAAACTCGTTCTGCGTCCACGCCGTCTTCGTCACCTCCACCACCGCCTTCCATGACGACGACGACGACCCCGAAGAGTTTCCCGAAGCTTGCATCTCTCACCAACACCGATCACACACTGTGTAACCTATTCCACACAAACAAAACGATCAGATTCTTACTTCTTCCTACAATCAACCTTTCTCAAAACAGGTCAAAACCTTTCTCAATACACACCCCCTCATTTCCAACACAAATCTATACCAACCTTTGTCGCCATTGTCAAAGGTTTGATCCTAAAAACTGGAGGTATTCCGAAAACCGATGCAATCAAAGAGCTCAAACTAATATCGTCAGTTTCATCCTAACTCCCAAAAAAATCCACTTGTGTTGCTGCTATATATCAATGGCGATCACACAACCTATTCCAAACAAAACGATTAGATACTCCTTCCTACAATCGACTTTAAAAGAAAACAAAGGTGAAGACATTTTCCAAAAACACACTCACCTCCTTCAAACCGACACAAAAGAAACAAAGTCATTCTTTCTAACTCACGACTCAAAAACGTCGCCATTATCAAAGATTCGATCCTAAAAACTGGAGTCTTATTCCAAAAACCGATGCAATCAAAGAGTTCAAACTAATCTCATTTTCGATCAAAAACCACCCACGTTTTGTCTCCATATCAAAGGTTTATCAAACTAACTTAAAACATAACTATGAGCATTCCAAACGCGATGAAGTTTCAATCTTTGTCGAACCAAAAACAAACACCAGACTGCGGTCAAACTAAACACCCACGTTTGTGGCGCATTATCAAAGGTTCGATGCCGCAAAAATCACACAACACCGCAAATGAAGTGAGAAAGGCGAACCGTTCGCAATGTGCTGACCAATGTGTGGAAGCCGTGGTGTGTCAGTCAGATCAATGCCTGAAAACGAGTCATAGCCTCATATCAGACAAGAGGTGAGCTTGGTATTGGGAGAATTGCAAGACGATGCACAGGCACCCAGATTGAATTTTATAAGAGGACAAACAGATGCTTCGGTATTTGTGCATTGGGAATGAATGAATGAGCCGTGAATATCATATGTGGGACCTTTCCAAGGAGGAAGGAGTAAGTACGCAAATCTAGAATGTCTGTGTATAATTGGCAAAACCTAATAACAAAGTGCAAAAGGCCAGGTTTGACCGACTGACGCCGGCACCCTTCTAGCAGCTTCTAGAAACAGAACCTTAACCCCTAAAGGTTGGGCCTATGACCATGGAATCATGCTTTGCTTGTCACACTCAATCTTGCCACTGTGACTCCTAACCGCCTCGGAGGCCAAAAACTGGCTTATGAATGTAACTCACTATTCAATTCGAACTTCTACGTGGACGATTTTCATTCAATTCTTTTTTGTGAAGAGTTTTTGTTGGTCATGCCACCTCTTCAAGTTAAATTCAAATCATTTAAGGATTTTATATGGGGTCTCAACTCCAAAAAGAGTCATAAAAGCGATTCTCCGTATAGTGTATTTTGGATTTTATTTTTGTTTTTTCTAATTAAACTAAATTTAGGCTATGAAAATGAGTTCTATTGCATTTGAGCATAACCTTTAACTGCTGAGTCCACCCAAAACGGGTCGATCTGTTTTTAGGAATGGATTTGCTCCAGGTATATATGTCCAAATCGAGTGGGACAAGGCCTGATTTTGTTGAGAATCAAGTTAGCTAAAAAGAGGTATGTTTTAGTTTTGGATGAGACATGTGAGGAACTTTATAGGAATTCATAAAGACTAGGTGGTCATGGTGCTGGAGTTGGAAAGCCAAAGATCAAGTAGGGCCAGCCAATGAGGAGCCAATGTGTGGCAACTACCCGGGCATAGTACTAGTTTAGTACTACCCAACTTTTTTCAACCCTTCCCGACATGCGGGGTCAAGTTTTAATTTGAATGCACATATTTGATTGGGATTTTACCATTTGTTTATTATTTTGTTCAAACATAGACAATCAGCCGTCTTCGATTTTTCAAATCTGGAACAAATATCTTTCAAATTATAAATTCCCCTCACAGTCTCAAAATCCTCAATTTTATGTGACATTTATTACAAGGCCATTATTTCAATTTCCATAGGTCCAAAAAATATGAGCTTTGTTTCTATGAATGATTCACTTGATAACAAAGAGAATTAGCATAGGATGCCAAGTTTTAAAAATATAACCTAAACACTAGAGGCGGTCAAAGTGCAATTTTCATTAAGTCATTTTAGTAAACATACTAAACTTCCTTCACATTTTGATTTAGATTTTGCAATCTGTGACTTGGAATGACACGACACTTGACACATATAATAAAGAAGGAGCCTTCTAAAAAATCCTACGGTTACTTTAATTTTCAATTAACTTCATAAATTTAGTTTCAGAGTCAAATCTCTCTAACTTGCTCTATATAGCTCCAAATCACCTTGAAAATGGCTCAGGCACTTTAGAGTTAACTAAGAAAATGAAGTTTACCAAGACTAATTTCTACTCCACTTTAAATATTTGGAATACTCTTCAAATTGAGTGTTTTATTGGAGCTACAAGTTCGACTTGTATTACTATGGTGTAGGAAAACAAATCTAAATTTAGATACACAGATGATTTTCATTTCATGTAATGATTTTCATTGTAATTTACACCTTTGGTAAAGAAAATTGGAATTTTCAAGTACATTTTGTAATTGATATAAATTTTTCTTTACAGTCACTTTAGAAAATCATAATAATTTCAAATTTTCACCAAAACTTGTGAAAAAATCATGGTTTGTAGTAGACACATGGCTTCATCTACTAAAAGTATACATTTTAAATTTTATCTTATTTATAATGGCAAAATTGAGTGTAATAGGTACGACTTGATTCCGTGGACATGGGCCCAACATTTAAGGGATTTAAATAATACAACAATTCAACTTTATATTTGTAGTTGATGAAGCCATGTGTCTGCTACAAATCATGAATTTTTCATAAATTTTGGTGAAAATTTGAAAGTACTACGATTTTCTGAAATGGTTGTAAAGAAAATTCATATCAATTACAAAATATACTCAAAAATTCCAATTCTTTTACTAAAGGTGTAAATTACAATGAAAAAAATTTTAGTAAATGAAAATCATAAATGTATCTAACTTTATAATTTTTTGCTACACCATTGTAATATCCACCAAACTTGTAATTGCAATAAAACACTCAATTTTCAAAAAATTCAAAAATTCAAAGTGCAGAAGAAACCAGACTTGGCAAGCTTCATTTTGTTGGTTAAGCTCAAATGCGATAGAACTCATTTTCATGGCCTAAAAATCAATTTAAGCAGAACAAGCAAAAAAATCCAAAATACAAGACACGGTGAACCGTTTTTAAGACTCTTTTTGTAGTTGGAATCCCATGTAAAATCCAAAAATAGCTTGAATGATCTGAATTTAACTTGAGGGGGTGGCATGACCATGTAAAATCCTTCACAAAAAGAATTGGATGGAAATCATCCATGTGGTGGTTGGAATTGAATAGTGAGTTACATTCATAAGCCAGATTTTGGCCTCCTAGGCGTTTAGGAGTTAAATTTGTTCCGCTAAATCGTTTCTACTCGTTGTTGTTCTAACTTACAACAGTTTGAACAATTAGCACCAAGTATTTTTTCTTGACTTTTTATAGCCAGTTTGCTACAAAAGTCCATTAGGAAAATCACCATATGGGAACATAATGAGAAAATGTCACCTCATGTCGCCACCATGGCAATGGCACTCGCTGGTTGAACGCCAGTCTAGGACTTCTTGAGCCATACACGCTGGATGAAAAGGGCAAGATGTTGGATGAAAAAGACACTATGTACAAAAAACCTCACTAAAAGGCCAATATGTTGAATGACAAAGATTGGATGTGTGAAAAAATAAAGATTTGTAGCCAGGTTTTTAAAATAAAAATATAATAAAATTAGGGATAAAAATTTCACCTCATTCACTTGCATAATAGCATTGTAGCCTAAAGTTAGATGACCGGAAGAAAGAAAGAAAGAAAAAAAAACAAATAAATTAAAAAAAAAAAACCCATGGTTTACACTCCATCTCTGAATTGCTAAAAGTCAAAGAAAAGAGCACCAAAGTCGTGTGTGGGTGGCAGGGCATTTTTTTGGGGCAAAATATCGCAAGATTGCACCAAACAAAATAAATCTAGCTAAAAAAAGGCCGAAAACCATGAAGTTTTTCGCCATAAAACTTCAAATTAAAAAAATCTTGGATGAAATCACCATATCGTAGATGAAAATGATACAATTTATATGTGATACATATTTTCTATCCAATATGTGAATGAAGGTTGAAATATGGAGCACGACTATAACATTTTATATCGCTACTTTGGCATTTTGTGAAAAATGAAAAAAAAAAGTGCCCTGGTGGTGGGACTGGGTGTTTGTACGGTGTGATTGACTGATGAGATAGTTAGTGTACAGCTTTAGATTGAGCAGATAATTCTTGAACAGCGTTACAGGGGTTATTTCCTACTCCAAAGAATATAGGCCAAGAATATTCCCTTGACTCATGGGGCTATGAGGCAGAAATTTTTAGCTCAACGACCTCGGCAACCACCTACATAAGGTTCTTTGGCCCCTCTCGGTTAGGCCTTATCCCTGGAATATCCCTTAGAGGGTTAAAATTTGGTACTTTGACTTCTAAATTTATATTATAGCAAAAAGAAACTAAAAAATCATCCCCTTTCAATATTTCTTGAGACATTTATTGGAGTTTTATTACTTAAAATAGTAAATATTAAGTGAGATATTCACATAAAAAATTTTGTTTATTTTGAAGTCAATTAAACTTTGACATAACATTCAGTAGCCTTCGAGAAGGGTGCCTTTTTGTTTCATCCACCTTTATTTATGGAGTGGCCAATGATTTGTAATTGAATGAGCTATTGAATCAAATAAATAATTATAGAACACTGTTGAATTGTGATTGAGGAGTGCTTTCGATTACTGTTCACTATGGTTGATTGCTCTTGCTTAGTGCCACTTGCCCCCATAGCTATTGATGTGATGTAGAATATCCCACATCATTTCATTGGGGGGATGAAATGATGTGGGATATTCCACATCATTCTGTTGAGGGAAGGTAGCAGTCGCAGAGGCTACTGAATGTTATGGACCATGCATAATTTGATGATTTTTAATTTTTTTAATTTTTTAATTTTTTTCTTCTCTGAGGCACACCAAGGATGTTCGTCATGTTGAACGTGTTGTGTCACGCCGTGTTATGTCATGTTGGACCTTTCCAACATGACAGTATAGGGTCAATCTAAACTTCACTTTAGTTTTTCACCTAGTAAGAGTAATATAGTTACTCCTGAACTACCGTATATGCTCCACGTGGCTTCAAAAAGTTAATGTTGCATGTCCACGTAGGACCCCTTGAAACTCACGTCCTTACTACGTGGGCATGCGAGTAGGTAATTTTTTTACCCTCGTACCTCAAGTCCAATTGCCCCCAACTCCATCTGCCTCCTCCCGAGTGCCCTTCTACACCCCCCCTTTCCACTGCCTAAATCCGACAGCCCCTCCTAAACCTTGAGGGGGGGGGGGGGGGGGGGGGGGGGGTGGAGGCCGCACAGGGCCGTTTAGTTGAGATTTGAGGTGTTTCTCGGTTGAGACTGATTTCAACCGGAGGCCGCACAGGGAGACTCACTTGAATTGGGAGAAAAACACTCAATTGTGGTCCCCCCAAGGGAGAAAATTTCTCTATTGTGGTCCCCCACACCACAGTTGAAACCTACACTACGAAACTCAACGGTGCCTCCCCCCACCGTTGAGTGAAGTCTCAAAAATTCAAAAATTCAAAAATTCTCTTCAACACAAAAATTCTCTTCAACATAGAAGAATTAATAAACCAACGATTCTTTCTAGCTTAGGTAATTTTTTTTTTTGAATTCTTTCTGTTAGTAATTTTTTCAGTTTACAAACAAAGAATTCTTTGTGAATTTTTTGAATTCTTTCTGTTCGTAATTCTTTCTGTTCTTTCTTTTTGTTTGTAATTTTTTCAGTTTATAATTTATTTTTTCAAAGAATTCTTTCTGTTTGTAATTTTTATTTTATTTGAATTCTTTCTGTTTGTAAATTTTTCTGTTTGAATTTTTTTTTTTTGAATTCTCTCTGTTTGTAAATTGTGTAAATTTTTTTTAGAAAGAATTATTTTTGTTTGTAATATTTTTTTACTTGTAATTTTTTTAAAAAGAATTCTTTCTAATTTTAATTTTTTTTGAATGAATCTAATTTATTTACAACATATCATTATATTCCAAAATGATATGTTATGTGCCAAATTATAACAATACATTCTTATTTATTTGAATATGACTTTCATATAATTTATTCAATTAAGTAAAAATTAAAAAGTTAGATGGTATAGGTTCATGCACTAATTAATAATTGCAATTGAATGATTTTTATGAATTAAAAGTTTAAAGGTGCAATTATGGATTATGATTTCTCATACATCTCTTTATTTTCAACTGGATTTCCTGTGCGGCCTAGAGTTGAAAAACATTCCAACTAGGGTTGAAAACTTTCAACTGAATTGATTAAACCTAACTTCCTGTGCGGCCTACAGTTCAATTGAAAACTTCCAACTGATAGTTGAAAATCTCAACTAGCTAAGTTCAACTCAACTGAACTGGGCTCCTTGTGCGGCCCACCCCCCCCCCCCCCCCCCCTTGTATTCTGTCAGAAAACTTTATTTATTTTTCTTTATTTTTGTTGTTTAATCAAGTGGTGATTTTCTTCTTCATGAACACAAAAATCTGAAACCTCATCATATTAAAATGAGGAAACACACATAGAACCAGAGAAATGAGAAGAGTGGAAGACACCTAGGCGAAAAAAATAAAAAGAACATCAACACTCTAGCTGCAGCCAAATAAATTGCACAAATTTTTCAACTTACAAAAATAGAGCCAATAAACACACGCTCGCCAACGAAAGAGGCCACTTTTTGGTTTTGGACTGCACCCAATAAAATCCTTGAAAAAGGAAAATTGTTAAAAGCTATAAAAGCGTCCAATGCTCCTAGAAATTTACATCATTAAGAGTGTTTGCATGGTACGGTCCATTAGGATTCTTGTTCCTATGCACTATTTTGAAGATTTTGAGAATTTGAAAAATCCATTGCAGAGAGAAAAAATATTTTTGTGATGGACCGTTTTGATAAAATAGAAAAATAAATTTAAAAAAAATAAAAAAATTGGCATTATATTTAAATGGAGAATGAAACAAAGGGTAAACTAGTGCATTGTCACAATGCATAATATGCACTCAAAATTTTAAAAGAGAAGGAGAACATAGGGTTGTGGATGAAATTTTGAGCTATGAATTTTCCAGTGTTCAAATATGTGAAGAAAAATATCTCTCAATTTTTTCAATTTTTTTTTAATTGATTAAAGTTTCAAATTTTAAAATGTGTTCTCGAATGTGTTATTTTTGGGAGGGATTAATTTTTTCTCTATTTTAAAAAAACTCTTTTGATGGATTTCTTATTTGAATGTACTTGAGAATGAAATTATGCGGGTTGGCTTATTCTTAGATTTTCTAATATAGAATCAAACGTGAGCTATACTTACATTCAAAGTTTGATCATAAATTGGTAAAAGTGTTATTAAAATAGGAGTTTTGATACTCAAAATCTTCAACATAAAATAATTTTAACATTCTAAAATTTTATTTTTGAATAATATGTATATTAATTTGAAAGTTAGTTCATTCATTTTTCATTGAATCATTGCTACATAATTCTCAAATTGGTTTGAAAGTCAGCTTTATAAACAAAATGCTCAAAGTGCACAAATGTGCACCAAAATGTAGTTAATTCACCAAGAGGAAGAAGAGGACCACACCATACAAACGCCCTTTTTGCTGGCTAAAGGCTCCAATTTCTATATTTTATTCTATGTTTCAAACCCAAGTCTATGGACTCTCAACATTTTTTAGCTATGAAATCCCATGGCCTCTCAACTTGGATGGCCATAGCGTAAAGCGATCCTTAGAATTGTTGGTGTTGTTCTTTCAGTTGTGTGCTTTTTAAAATTAAAATTTTAAAAAAATAAAATAAAAACTGTACAGTACAACATGATCCATTTGCGCATGATTGCAAGATTGTCATACATGACATGTTTGCAAGATTGTGATACAAGATTGTCATACTAGATGTGCCATTCAGGCACCGATGGGTAAACATGATAATCTTTTTGTCATGTTAGCCCTTAAACGTACCACTCCTTTGTAGGAAAGTCAAACTACACAATTTAGCCTTCAAGATTTATCAGAATATATTTTGTAATATTTTTCATGCATGGAATTGAATGTTTCCTATCAATTTTGAAATTTTCAGATTTTTTTGATTTAAAACGGCCTTTTTAACAAATTTTTAAGTCAAATACTTTAAAAAATAATTTTTATTACAAAAAAGCTTTAATTTTTTATTTTATTTTTTTGGGAGCAGGTACAAATTACAATGGAGAATCACATGATATGTTTTCCATAGAATTTTTTTATTTAAATTTTGAAATTCGAAAGGTGAACATCCTATGTAGTGTAATTCAAACCTTGAGCTACAAAGCTTGCACAAGCAATAAAATACTCAATAATTGGAATTTTTAAGATTTGAAAAGTGGAGTACAAACTAGACTTAATAAACTTCATTTTCTTAGTTGGGTATATCAGCAACAAAAGTCATTTTCAAGATCAAAATTGGGTTTGACCAACAAACGTCCAGAAACTGGACGCTGGGACGTTTAGGGGTTAAACATAAGGTCCTCATATAAAAGGCGAAACTCTAACATGGCGTCATTTGTTCCTCTTTAACCCCTAAACGCCTGAATGACCAATTTTGGTTGATCATCTTTTTCTGCAGCTGGAATGCAATTTTGGCCATCGAGATGATATTTTTTGAATTCGAGCTTAACTAACAAAATGTAGCTTACGAAGTCTAGTTTCCACTCCATTTCGAAATTTTGAAAAATTCCTAAAATTGAATGATTTATAGCAAATACAAGTTCAGGGTGTATTACCGTGGCTCCTCCACAATGTTCCACGGTTTTAGGTTTTTCCACTGTATTTTTAAATTTAGAAATATTTTTTGAGCACGGTAAACAAACTAATGTTTTTCTTTGTAATTTACACATTTGGTAAGTTTTTTATATTTTTAAAATATATTTTATAATTGATGTGAATTTTCTTTGCTTTTACCACTTCGAAAAATCATGATAATTTAAATTTTGCATTAATAATTTTGAAAAAATCATACATTGTAGTTGACATTTGGTTTCATGTATGAAAAATATGAAATCTAATTTTTTATTCAATAATAATGGTGAAAGATGGCCTACAGTCTAAAGTTTTTCCACCACGGTGATAGGGTCAGGCATTTAAGGGTTAACATGAGTTTATTGGGAGTTCTCTTCTTTTGGCATAAGGTTATTGGGAGCTCTTCTTGTGAGACATCACAGTTTCTGGTCACCAAAGAACCCAGGGTTCAAGGATAGATAAATTAGGGTTACAATAGCGGGATATTGTGCATAAGTTCAAATATTTTAAGAATATATTTGAAAATGCTAGAATATTTTGATATTAAGCTTGCAAGAGACTACTGTAATTGGACGGACAAATCGAAGCGTATGGGCGCATCCTGGTGATAGTGACATTTGCTTGGTTATTGCGAAATTTGGGCACCTCGTGATTGCAAAATTTGTAGAGTTTGTGCTTCCAATGTGTTGGATTTGGAAGCTACAATGCAGGGAGAAGTGGAAGGCCGGCTTTCAGGGAGCAGAGAGAATGTAAATTCAAATGTTTGAAGCAGAGCCTGCAATACAATTGATACCCGAGGAGAATAAAAAAAATCAATAAAACTGAACCCTGGGTCCATACATAATATATAAACAATATATAAAAAGGTCAAACCCAAAGCTGACGTCACTGATATTTTTCACTATTCACCATCTCCTTGCACATGTCGTTATCCTCCTTGTTTTTGGTTGGCTGGCTCTTGGGTATGCACTCACGATCTTTTGGTGTACCCCTTTTCGTAACAGTTGCCCTAACTTATATATACAATCTAGAAATCAATTGTAATACTATAAACAGACCTTAAAATAAAAGCAACAACTACATACTTGATTTGTGATTTGCAAAAATCATTGAATACTTTGGGATCATACATTCATTGCTATCCTCTAAATTATTACATGGGCTTAAGATAATTCTAGATTTTCGGTAGCTTACACAATAACCCGAATTTATACCTACAAATCTTAATAACTCTCTCCTTATGTGTACAATGTATGTGATTTGTTCAATTAATACCCCTTATGTGCACCTAGCTAGCTGGTTCTACATGGCCAGCATAGAATACACCCCAAGACTGCACACACATAAAGAAGAATACACAGATCATAGCATGGTTCCACCGACCAGAGGTAGAGAGAAGTTGCATGGACACGTCCCGGGGACACGTACCGTGCACACTTTGGGCATTCTGGTACGGATCGGCTGTCTTATGTTTTGGACACGTACCGTGGTGTATTTCGATAATACTGGAACACACTGTACCTAGCTATAAGATGCACAAAATGAAGTTGGCTGTAACAGTCGATGATAGCATTTACATTCAAGATTCTAACTGGCACTCTAGCTATTGGCAAAATTATTCGTTCAAACAGTTCTGAAAGTTGACTACACCTGAGTGTGCTTCGCATTCTACGGTATTATCTCCGTTACGAACTCCGTTGGCCCAAAGCCTTCACTACTCTAGATCTTCAATCCTTCGAGCTTTCTTCTCCTCCACAAGCCAGTAGGCAAACCTGAGAGAAACATGAAATAGTTAATCAATCTTCAGGACTGGATGATAATCGCCTAATGATCACATAAATCTAGGCCCAAGATCAGCCGAGTTATACATCTCCACTGAACTTCAATGATTTCCGATCCTTCACTTGACCGACCAAACGTAGCTGATGGCTGAATGCTGAACGTGATCTGAAAGGAATAGAAGTTAGCTCTGGAAAAGTTCAGAACATAGTTACTCAGAGAGTGCTTCGTCATAAGTTGTCCATCGGGGGTCTGGAACAAGGCGGCTGAACTGGTCACGCATCTGCACTTGAGATTGCAATAGCTTCTCAGCAGTGGCTACGAGTGATTCCAAGTTGGATTTTGAAGCATTGTCCATTTTCATCTGGGACTCCTCCAGCTGATCTGTCTGGCACATCAGAACTCTTGAACTCAGCACGAAGCACTTGCTTTGCTTAATCATACCAGTCATATACAATTCCTTACGCTCATGACTAACCTCAAGAAGCCTACTCAGATCATTCTTAAAACATTGGGCACCTCAAACTGCTGCACAATTAGAGAATGAACACATTAGCCTCTTCTTTTTCATTTTCATGGCATAAGCCGAATGTTGGAATTTTTGCATTCTTATATGGTACATGACAATTCACCCATTCCTGACAGGATCGATTTGAGATTGCATGCGCGCTTATCTGATCATACGTACTCACCTGTATACGCAAGTAATTATCATGACTACATTGCTCAAAAAAGGTGTTGGACATGTTGATTTCCACAGTGTCTTGTGAGGCCATCGTGAAAATGTCTAGTATTGGCATTCTCCCCCCAAAAAATAACCAATTACGACCATTCCATTTGGCAGTAGCCTTTGCACTGTAGCTCACAGTTGATTTGCCCGTACCCAGGGAGAGAACAAGGAGATCTTCATATTTCTGAACACATTCCATAATTATTCGTTTAAAGGATCGGAGGATTTAATATTTAACCCCTGATTCAACGAAAATTTCGAGCGGAGAATGGAACCCAGTACGCCCGTCAATCTTTGTAGTTCAATGTGTTGCACAGAAGTTCAGCATAAATGATTCAGCGAGAAGAATGGAAATCAAAACAGATCACAAATAAAGCCTAAACAATTTCCTGGAAAGCTCTCCGTAACCGCTGGGTGAAATACAATCATTTGAATGCAATACACGAATAAAATCTGGAACAAACCAGATGAAAGGAAAGTGAAAAGTTCGCACCGGAGTTTCATTTTCGGCTCTGAATCGGGAATCAACTCTGAGGAAGTCGCTGACAGCAATGAAAGCCTGTGACAAAATCAATTGCACAAATTCAGTGTTAACATATATGGTATAATTTTGGACATCATATTGCGGCCTAAAACACTCATCCGTTGACATCAAAATGTGGAAGGGGTGCCATAATTATGTCAATATGTGCATGAGTGACCTACAGGGTTGTTTGCACAAATTCCTCCATCCACCATGTTAAACTCTATCTTCTCCATATCATAATTTGAGGTGAAGTAATATGGTGAAAAGTATGTTGGCGCTGCTGTGGTTGCTCGACAAACGTCACGAATATAGCAATCTGGCATTTTCTTTGCATTAACCTTGTTGCAGAGACAAACCACAAATAAGGATATGTGGTGCAACTAAGCATGTGATCTGAAAAAGAAATACTAGCGAATGTACTCGATCACTTCCATCAAATTATCGGATACATGGATTGGAGAGTTTTGGGAAGGATGTCGAGGTGTACTTCCAAAGGAGCTGGCAGGCTTGTCTCAGGGCGTGGCTCTGTGTACGTATATAAATACGTACACTTACATACTTACATACTTAAGTTTTAAAGCAATACTTAACCTTTATCTTGAACAGATCGATTCACTCTAATAAACTGTACGTGTGCAGTTATTTCAGCATTCAGGAACACATCCAAACGCTCGGTAGTATGTTGATTACCTGCGATGTTGAGAACTGGACTGTTGTCTGGCAAGTAATGTCATATGACGGTACAATCACAGACTTCACGGTCCCTGAAAGCCTCAGGTTTCCAAATACCTTCTTCAGTAGCTTTTCAAGAGGAGTAGACCTATACAGGGGACCCGATATCCAGAGAGCGAACCACCTTGCAAGACCACTGAGACGCCAACCGCGGGTATATCAGTACTGGTATGCTCAAAATCCAGTCTCTTCGGACCATCTATAACCACTAATTATGCAATGATTTACTGTCCACTAGTATAATTGAGGAGTTGAGAACATGCCAGAAAATACCGTTCTGTTATTCCGAGCATCCCAAAAAGGAAATTCGCTAATGGTAGTAGTGTAGAGCCTAAATTGAGTATACGCTTGCAGAGATGCAAAGGAAAACTTGTCGGGAAGATCGTTGTACTACAGCGGAAAATAACATGAAATGTCTTGGTTACCGCTAAAATGTAACACTTTTTCAATTATCACTTCTAAGGACTACATTATAAATTTCTCTCTATTTATCTGGTGTCGTGAATTGATTTCTCAACTCACGTACGACAATTGCGTTTGTATTTCTTAAGCACCATAACAATATTGATGATGAGCAGGAGGATGAGGATCTAGAAACGTGAGGCCGACCATTAATTACAACCTTTTCGGAGGGAAGATTTTAGCTGAATTTTCTAGGTAGAATTTAGTGATATCCTTGGCATAATACTTTGGCTGCTTGGTCACGGGGTCAAGCACGAGGAGAAGGCAGGCTGTGAGCCCACCCGTGCTTGTCCCCGCAAACCCATCAAAATAATCTGCAATCCTCACATGCTCCCCTTCTAAATTCTGCACAGAAGAACAATCTCTAGCGTCATCAATGTGAGGACTTAGTAGAACGCTAGAAGCAATGTTTTGCGGAGCTTCTTGCGTAATTACTATCTAGCATTTGCCCTAGTCTTTCAAACTATCGATTAGACAAGGATTAATTCCTATCTATTCGATGACTTGAATGTCTAGGGCAAATGCTAAGTAGGAACTTTCTAATCTAATACTTGTAAGCATTGTGTAGGATAGAGATATCCAAATGTTAAGGTAGAGCTTCGCTGGATCAAACTTTTAATTATGACTTCACAGGTCGGGAGCGAGCTTGTGGAAGGACGGGGAAAGACGTGCTCACGGCAGAATATACGGAAATTCAAATAGGCATTCTAGTAATCTCATCATCGCCATCAACTCAATTCTTTCGATATATAAGCATCAAAAATTCATCGTCCGTTTTGAAGAAATTCACTCAAGCTGGTTATATATGTCAAGTGGCCTGCATGAAATATACGTTTAGAAAAGTGTAATCAACCACTCAATTTCTCACCAAATTAAATCAGACTCGCAGGAGCCAGATAAGTGAGCAGTGGTGTGGTGGAGAGACAGGAATGAAATGAAAGATCCGATCCCATCTATAAATTCTGGCAGTCCCTCATTCCTTATAAATCAATCGGAGATAACTGGGATCTTGTTGCCAGGAGACTCTCAGGGACGGGAATTTCCAAAGTAGAACACGGACGGAGCATTACCTGGAGATGGCTTTCGAGGCGCTCAAGAATGACCGAGATTATGATGCCCCGCACACCACCGCCATCAAGGCTCAGGATGCATTTCTTCCTACCTGGAATCCCTTTAGGTCGCCAACAATGATTCTGCTCCATCTGGAACTTTTGGACTGCTCAGAATATTTGATTCACCAATTTCAAGATACTTCGCACGGACTCCAACCGAGTATTCGACCTTTTACAATTTCTTTCGAGATTTCTTCACAGTTCTGGATTACAGACAGGAATTCAGTAAACAACTTAGAAGACCATTAGAACCGAATTAAAATTAACTTGATATCGTTCATACATTCACTCGATCCTTTCCTGAGCATGTGCAAAGTTAATCAGCAAGACGCGGAATAACTCAACCATTCTCTGTATCATCATGCTCAATTACTTTATGCGGTCTAGCTTACCAGTCTCCAAGTCACCAGCGTACTCTAAGTTGAGTGCCAGAATATACACCACACCAGATGATCTTTTAAGCAGTCACAGTGTCACACAGAACTTACGGAGTGCTCTCATTTATTATATGATCACCGGTAACTCACGCACTGTCGCTGCATATTTTACGGAGCACAGCTCATCATCACATGACGGCTAGAATGTAGTGTCGGGAACCTCCCTTGGGGCACCCCCTCGAGAATGTCGCCAGGGGGGACATTTGCCGAGGTGAGGTTCCCGATACAGCATGTGTCCCGCTCATCACATCGGAGACTGGTAAGCTAGACCGCATAAAGTAACGCATTCCATTCCACTTAGTTGTATCAACCTCTATGCCATCTCTCCAGGGAAGATTTTACAGTTGCCCGGAGGACTAATCAAATCAAGACTCCGCAGAAATTAGATTAGCCCGAGAGACCGTCTATCCTTGCGCTTTTTAGAATATCCTTTTACAGCAGTACTCTACCCGGCCTAGATACTATTTTCATCTGGCACGTCAATTGATCAATCTCAACGTGAAACCACAGATTAAAACACTGTAGCTACCGGTACTAACTTACCTTCAATGTCTAGCTCCCATGTAACTAATGATTCAAGCAACAGGGAAATTCAAACTAAGAGTTCAATTCCAATTAAGACAACTTAGGACACAGATGCTGCTGCTGCATCGATCGTTGGCCACTGCTAAAAGTAGCTCTGTACTCCTTTCATTGTGTGCAACCACAAACTACTGTCAGTAGCTTCTAATGACAGTGAGGTGCTGGTCAAATTGCGATCATCGAGGGCGTAAAAAATTTACTAATGAATAAATAGATAGATAAATTTAAAAAGAAATTGCGATGATCGAGGGCGTTGATGTAGCATTACCTAAGGTTGCTCTAATCCAGTTCGACTTGCCACCGCGCATTCGAAGGACTACATATCGTTTGTAAATTGTGTTTTATTCTCGAGGATTGCAACAGCAGAATGATTCGCTTTGTTTTAGAGCGATTGTTTTGGAGAAGGAGAACTGGAGAAGACGAAGACGAAGCGGGGACTGGCACTGACACGTGGCTCGCTGCATTCTCCCGCCGAAATGGGATTGGCGGGGGCGGGAGTTGTAAGTCAGTATTCAAATTTGAAATACCCTACGCCATAACATTTTCTAACGGTAGGGTTCGGGGTTTGGAACCCCTTATTGGTTGGATCGAATTTCAGAGATATAGGAGCTTTTCTTGGAATTATGGTGAGAGAGGACATTTGGCATTGTATGAGGGAATTCGATAAGAATTAAATAAGGAAAACATATTTAAGACAGTGATTTTTTTTTTGGCATGAAAATGTCAAAAAGCACCAAAAATAGTTGGCATGCACTAAGCTTTAAGAAAAAAATTGAAGAAAAATGGATGCAGATGTCAAATTTTTCCAATTTTTGAAAGTAAAAAATATAAAATTGTCACTTTTTGATGAAAGTCATTCAAATATGAGGACGAAAAGATAATTCTAGATGAATATGAAAATATTTGGTACACCATTTTAAATTATGTCGCCACTTTAGCACTTCCCCAAAAACAAAAACAAAAATCCTTAATTTATGATGTGAAGAAAAGAGCCTCCAAAAGTGTCCAAGAACATAAGAGAGAATCTTGGAAACTTTAGTAGGCCCAGTTGAAAGTCTAGGGCTTAACAATGTAATGCTATGGTCAAATTCATTAAATTAATTCAATAAATAATTAAAAGTGGCATTTATTGAAATTTCGAGATATTACAAGTTGGTATTATTGAATAGTGTGAAAATATTAATGAAAATAATCTAAATTCATAATATTTCAATTTTTTTGCAAACAAACTACCTAAGTACAAATTACAAAACTTTTCATCAAATATGACTTTTGGGTAGGTCCTATATGCAGTTTCTTTTGTTCAAATTCAATTGTTTTTTGTCCAACACACAATGTTCTTCACTGATTCCGCTAATATGAAATTTAGTCCCATCCAAACCATATTGATGGATTGAAATTGTCAGTTTAAAACCATGGATCTTTGGTCTTTTAGGAACTAATCTGCACCATGTTTTATATTAGTATCATAAGCTGCAATGATGTCATATCTTGTTGTAAGGTATACTAGAGATTTCATGTTTTGTTTTAGCATTTTTGAGTAGGTCCTACATGGAGTTTCTTTTGTTCAAACTCAATTGTTTTTTACCAACACACGCAAAGTTCTTCATCGATTCTTCTAATACAAAATTTAGTCCGGTCCGGATTGAATTTGTCAGGTTAAAACCATAGATACTTGGTCCTTTAGGGGTTAATTAATGTGCACCATATTTTATATTAGTATTATGAGCTACAATGATGTCATATCTTGTTGAAAGGTATACTAGTGATTTCATGTTCTTTTTAGCTTTTTTGAGTAGGTTCTACATGGAGTTTCTTTTGTTTATATTCAATTGTTTATTGTCTCTACCTCACCAGGGGAGAGACTACGGAAATGCTTCGTTTTAGTTGAGGAATTAACAGGAGTTACGCACCTGAACAGTAAAAAAAAAAAGGTAAAATAAATTTGGGGTAAATACTAAGGCAGAGACTCCACGACTAGCCGCTTGCTTATCTAACTATACAAGCAATGCTCTTCACTGATATGAAATTTAGGTTCGTGAATTTGTCTCTGTCGACGTCGATCTCACGAGCAACTGGTGCAAAGCCTCGTCGTTGGGAGCTTCTCTTTTGTACGTCTCGGGAGGGACGACATTGATGGCGAAGCTGTTCACTAAGAGCATTCCAACTTCGTTTTTGTCAAGAGGGAGGCAAGCTTCAGGAGGCTTGCACTACAAGGAGAGGCGTCGTTTCTCACTCAGGAGGATCCTGTTCATTGCCTTTTTTTTTATTGTACACACTTGTCCTACGTGACGAATCACACTCACCAAGTCCAGCCAAATAATTGGTGAGTGCGAAGTGGCGCCGTTTGACTCACAGAGGGAGTGAAAAGCGACACCTTCTCCTTGTAGTGTTGGTTTTGCAGGGCTATGCCATTGCGCATTTTGCTCTCCTTTCTGGGGTTCTTGCAAGCTTGGGGCGTCTCGAGCTCCAGTGGTGAGAATTCAGGGATTCCTGTGAGCATGCGCAGGCTCCATGTGTTGGGTTTGCATATGGAGTTTCTGGCTTCAGGTTTGGGCTGTGATGTCAACAGTGAGCTGTGAGTAAACACTGTGGAGGTCCACTTGTATTTGAGCATCTCCACTAGCACTCTGGATTGCACTCTGAAGGTCATCCAAAAATTCCGACCTCACCATGTAGTTTCCTCACTAACATCACTAAATTAGACTCTTGCAAATAGTAAACGAGCCTCTCACAAGTCACCACGCATGGATTGTGCAATTATGATATGCAATTAAGAAGAGGAGATACACTAGCAAGAGTGATTTTGAGGGCCTTGGTTTTTAGTGAGATATGAAGTGTCACGGCCCAAAAAAATTGTTCCATTATTTCAATCTCATCCATTTTTCCATAGCCAGAGCCGTATCCAGAGTGCTAGTGGAGATGCTCTTAGACCTGTCGTTTTTCATTCCCCATTTCGTGGGAACAGTGAATAGAGACTAAATATTATGCTTATATTTTTGTCATCTTGTGACCAAAACCTCTCACCAGCATTGACACAACGCATGTGCCTAGCACGGTTTCATTCCTTTTTCATTTATAGTAAGTGAGAAACAACACATTTCCTACTAGTGGTCCAATGTGGCTGGTTTTTGGCACTTATGGTTACGTGCACACCGACCTGGATCTTGGAGCTCTAGATCGAGACGTTGCGGAAACGCAACAGGACTGCGGTTTTGGTATGAGCATGACTTGGCTGTTGCTTTGCTGGAATGCGGAGGGCCAAGTGCCATGGGAGCTGCTGCTGAACTTACTCTGGGTTGGAGAGTGTTGTAAATTTTTGTGATTATGTACAGTTCATTTTGTTATTCATCTGTTCTTTCTACTGCTTTTTATGGATATCTCTGTCACACGAATCCATCATAACATTCAGTACTCTATGACTGCTGCCTTCCCCAACAGAATGATGCGAAATTTCCCACACCATTTCATCCCCAATGAAATGATGTGGGATATTGCACATCACATGAGTAGCTATGGGGCAGGTGGCATTAAGCAAAAGCAACTAACCATGGTGAACACTAATCGAAAGCACTCACTCACTCACAATTCAATAGTGTCCTGTAAATATTTATTTGATTCAATAGCCCATTCAATTACAAATCACTTGTCACTCCATATATATTAAAAGTGGATGAAATTAACAAGCAGCCTTTTTGAAGGCTACTGAATGTTATGGTTTTGCATAACGGGTTTTTTCCTGAGTCTCGCCGACGAGGCACTCAGCGATTGGCTCTCAGAAAACCGGTCTACAATTGATAACCAGCAGGGAAATACGATCATGAGCAAGCACAAACGGTTATGATCAACTTGAAACCGGTTTGGGATGCCACCTGGACAATGATGTGACACTTCTAAAGATGAATCTCATCCATTTCGTCCAAAAATGTACTCAATTCAAAGATACATGCAACATTATGAAACCTATGAATGACAATTTGAATCTAGTACTTAAGCT
Organism: Pohlia nutans; assembly: GCA_022496805.1. Classification (NCBI taxonomy): domain Eukaryota; kingdom Viridiplantae; phylum Streptophyta; class Bryopsida; order Bryales; family Mniaceae; genus Pohlia; species Pohlia nutans. The sequence continues at coordinate 10,747,524 of CM040097.1, forward strand.
AGATGGGCAGTGCTACAGATTGACACAAATGTAATCTAGCGATTGCTCTGTCTTAGTAACAGGCAATGACAGAGAAACCATAACATCCTGAGAAGTAGATACACCATCATCAAACTCCATACCAAGGCTGAATGATGGAACTGAATGAGCGGTCAATGAATAAGCAGCCGAAACCACTTGTGTAGTTCTAACTAATTTCAAAAACTGACCACGGTGGCGAGCTTGGGGGGGGGGCCAAAATGAGGGATTTTTACCCCGGGGCAGTTTTTTTGCCCCTACGCTCGACTTTTCTTGGCTGCCATCCACTAAAGAAAGTAATCAACTTGGTTTCTGGTGTAAAAGAAAAATTACAAGAGAAGTACTAAATGGTTTTACGAGTACTCTAATATGACAAACTAATCTATGCTGGCCAACAGGCGTTGTTGACTAGTGTTTTTGTTACTTTTTAATAAAAAGAATGTTTTGATTCTCTCCACAGATGCTACCCGATCATAACTCCCCCCTCCACTCGATTCCTTCATTTGGTTGTGGGTTTTTCCACAACTATTTAATTTAGGCTTACTTACTAAATTTATCCTTGCTTTTTCATCACCTTCCAAAGCACAAATCCATTTCAAATTTGGTTGAGAAAATCCGCTTTTTGAGAATTTTGAGAATTTTGCACTGATCCACCAAAAATTATTAAGATCTTAGTTAAAAAGTGCTCTTGAAAAAATCCATTTGTAAAATTAAGCAACCAAAAAATTCCAAAAATCAGTACACTGAAATCATCATATTCTGTGGGTGGATGAATGGCATGGATACATTCATCCATTTGGATAAATTTTCATCCATTTTAATAAGCTTTCCTTCACTTTGAACAAATTTTCATCCAATTTGGATGAATTTTACCACAATATTCTGAAAAAATAATTATTAGTAGAGCCTCTTGTAAATAATTTAGAGGTTGAAAGGTCAGAATTAGGTCCAGGAGCAAAACTGAACAGAACAAACATGGAACCAACATGACGTGTAATAACATCACAAACGCCAGAAAGTGCTAGAACATGATCACAAATGAACACAACCACGAGGAAGAACACAATCATAAATAAGAAGAATATGGACACCAACAAGACACTGCACACTAACAAGTATGAGATCGCAAGCAAAAACACAAAAACATGGAAAAGCATACACTGAAAATAATGTTATACAATGGTTTAGCCAGGTCAAATTTAACACGAGGACGACCCAATCAGAGAGTGGAAAGATCACCTAAGAGATACAACTATTCTGAAACTGGCTACAAAGTCATCCTTAATCAAGTCTCAACTTGCCTTAGCAAAATAATGAACCCTGTAGAAGGCCCCCCCAGATCCCTTCAAAGGACCCCAACAAAGGTTTTAATTTGTACTTTGGAATATGGAAAATGCCGGACATCCTACTTTCCCTCACCCAAAGCTTTGAGTGCAATGATCGGTCACATTGGCATGTCCAGCCTCCATTGACCGCCAGATATGCACGTACAACTTGACATGCCTTTTGTGGCATTTAGCACTTGTCCAACAAGAAAGTCATATAAGGTAGCGACACTTCACACACACGTCTACTGTACCCGGACTAGGCTCAATACATTTTAACAATGTCAAATATTACAGGGCTCTTAGAGGGCTCATTATTTTGCTCATGTGAGTTCAGGCTTCATTTCACGAGCTTCTTCCTAAATAAGATATACAAACAGTAGTAAATACAGATGTGGATCAGATTTTATAAAGGCACATTTACTAGTGGGCCTTGGGAGATGTAAGGCCTGAGCTGAGGGGTCCCTACTAGTTGCCTAGTTTTTCAATGACTCCGTTCACCAACTGATATGGGTCCCAACAAGTCAAGGTCGGTGCCAGCTGTAATGCGTTAACTCTGAGTTAGTATAGTACATCACCTGTTTGGGGCATGGATCAGACAGAAATGAATAGTAAGAGTAGCAAGGCAGTCCTTACTTGCAGTCTATCATCCTCCATGTTTCATCCAAAGTAATAGGTTTTTTTGCCTGCAAAGAGAAAGTGGACATTAAAGAGTCAATTCACTACATAACGACAATACAATAGAGTTACGAATTATAGTTTTAAGCAGCAAATTTTCTGTGGCTATATATCGCCAACCTGCTATTTGGAAAATGGGCTTGCTATATTGCTATAAAAAAAATTGGGTAAAAATAGAGTATATTGCCATCATCTTCCCTTATCATTGGTATGTATATCCAACTATTCTATAGAAAACTATGTATTTGTAGTAAAAAAAAACTGTAAATCACAAAAAAAGTAAAATTCAAATTAAAAAAAAATTCAAATTTCAATTTTCAAATTGCAAATGGGGCTTCCTTGAAAAAATGAAAAAAAAATCACTGGTTTCAAGTCCGTGCCACTCGGTCTAGCTTTAAAAGCATCTACAGGGTTTGCAAAAGGACTTGAAGTCTACTATTTGGATCGGTACTCATCAACTGGCGACGCATTTTCATGTTGTCGTCGGCGTCCTGCTAGAACCTGGCATACAACATTGCAAATACGTGTCAAAAACGTTGAAAGTTCTCCAAGTGCCACAATTTGAAATTCGTACACAATGAGGGTGATATGTAAGAACTCTTGACGCGTCAAACTGCACCAAATTTCCTCATGAGCTCAAAACCTAAAACCTTGAAGGCAACTTCAATTCGATTGTGATACAGGCCGCATATCTTTCTAATATGAAAGGCAGAGGCATCTGAAGAGCTGATTGAATTAAAAATCGCTGTCAACAAACATGTAGATCCATTGTAGAATCAATCAGGAAGAATTTTGTCGAACATAAACTTCACTTCTGAAGTAGGTTAGAAGCCTGGTCATGCAAGTATATACATCTGTTGGTACTACACAATACGTTGCTCTAAATCGCTTCATACTCTAAATCTCGGAGTAGATCTAGGGAGATTATCAAATTCTAAAGAATTTCATTATGGAACAAAAGTACAGAGCCGGCTTTCGGAAGTTCTAATAATGATAAGAACGCCCGATGCTCCCCGAAACTGCAACTTTACATAATTACGGTGACATAAAACCCTTGTTTCCAATTGACGGTTCACCTCATAGTGATATACCAAACCTAAGTAATTCTCCACATGTCGGCACTAAACAATGTATTCCCCACGCGCAACGAGATAAGGGGTTTTAAAATCACGCCATACTCAAAACCTCGCAGTAGATCTAAAAACCCTAAAATTCCAAACAAATCCATCGCATATCGAAAAGTGGTAGCGATCCAGATCCAGCCTTCGAAACACTCCCACATATAATAAAATTGATGCGAAATGAATCTGGAACCTCACCTCGCAACTAGACGATCAATTTGACAATTCACCTGATAGAATCATACTAGACCTAATCTTTCATTGCCACGAATCCATCACCAAGCTAGTGATTCTGCAAAGCGGAATACTCGTCTCACCTCGCAATAGATCTAGACAGAATTTCAAATTTTTAAAACCCGAAAGAAATTCATTATGTCATGATTCATGAACCGTGGTAGCAATCCAGATCCGGCCTTCAAAACTCCCTAAATTAAATGCGAGGTCCTTCACATGTACAAAGAACGGATCTAGGAACTCTAATTCACCGTAATTGACCTAATTCATGCTCCATCATGAATTAAGCCAGGATGCTCCGAATCCCAAGGGTTTCTTGTAGTATCATACTAGAACTAGGTTTCTTACAATATCATAGTATATCTAATTCTCCATCGCCACGGATCCATCAACACGCTAATGGAATACTCATCTCTCAATCGCTAACCGCGCAGTAAATCTAGAGAGATTCTCTCAAAACCCTAAAATTCCAAACAAATTCATCATGTGACGAAATGTAGTAGCAATCGAGATCCGGCCTTCAAAAACGCTATATCAAATAAAAAAACGACGCCGAACACTCCCACATATAACAAAACTTATGCAAACCGAATCTGGAGCCTCCCCTCAACTAGACGATCAATTGACAAATCATCTTCAATAGTATCATACTAGATCTAATTCTCCATCGCCATGAATCCATCACCAAGCTAGCGACTACGCCAAGTGGTCTTGTCTCTGAATTGTTAACCTTGCAGTAGATCTAGGCAGACTCTCAATTTCTTAAAATTCATCATGTCACGAAACTTGGTAGCAATCCAGATCCGGCCATCAAAAACTCTCGGAATCAAGTGCAAACTCCAATTCACCGTACTAGTGAGACTTAATAATTCATGCTCCATGATGAAGAGTCAGCAAGCTTCCATTTCTCCACAGGATTTGTATACGACCTCTAACTGTACAGTCCAAAAACCTAGTCTCGCACAAATTGAAAGATCTCAAAGTACCTATACCCAATAAAAAGAGAGTTTATTTATAAAAAAAACATAACCGTCATGAAAATTACAGACTCAAAAGAATTAAGGAATGAAAATCACTCTACAGAAGACCAAGTTGAATCACCCAGGGCCTCACAATCATCAATTACTTACCATTCTTGCCATTTCCAAAGTCACAAATTCCAAACAACGTCACAACCGACAATGCATACATGCTTAGACCCTAAACCCTGCTTGTACAGATACAGAGTACTTTAGTATTTCAAATTATCACCATTTTGTAATACAGAGTTTTGTTAAAGTCTTGATACTGGAAAGAGAAAAAGAAAAAAAAGGAAGCAAAGGGCATGGGCGAAGGTGCAAGCTATTTGAAACAAACCAGTGATGGTGAATTACCTTTGAAGAGTTTCACCCCCTTTCCAAGCCAATAGCGGAACCACCCCAACATCGTTATCTCAAAACTAAAAAATAAATAAAAAATAAAAACAAAATAAAAAACGACAAGATTATGTACAAAGAGACTAGGCGAAACCCAACTATTGAGACTTCTTTTGCTTCCTGCGCTCCGCCACCCGCCTGAGGTGGGTGGCTACAAGGTTCAACATGAAGCACTACATGTCTCGGTCGTTTCTAATACTACCCCCCACGTCAGGAAATGGTCATGCCCTCGCATCACGGGTAGAGAGGGTTTTGCTAAGGGAAAACGCAGGGTTCCTAGCTGCAACTAGCCTAAGTACAAAGTATGGGGGGATATCATAGTGCAAATTGTTGTTTATACTTTTAAAATATTAAAAGTTATGTTTTACATCACAAAAGAAACAAGTCGCATAGAGGCTTGAACCCTTAAAACTAATGTCAGCACTCAAATGAATGTCATAGATGCATAACTACTCCAAATGAAGCTTACTAAGACATTTAGAAAGCCAACACAAAGCTACATAATCTATAAAAATCTCAAAATAAAATAATTTACCGATCAATATATATAGCGTGCTGAAGTTAAGACTTCAAAAATTGTTGGCAGCTGTACACTTCCTCACTTCAGAGCACATATAATATTCATAAAAGCTCCCAATACTCAGCGCTATAGCTTATTGAAAAGCTAACATCACCACCCATGTTTTATAAAAAACTTAGCTCAAATCATGATACTCTCCAATTTTTATAGCTCCTCAAAAATAGAACTCCTAAAAGATGCGGAATTTCTAAACACCCTTACTTACACATTCATAACTCTTACATATGGACTCCAAAATAAGATGTTAATAGCGTTTTAGAAAGCTACAAACCTGATACAAACACTCACAAAATTTTACAACAAAATAATCTTCGTACAGATTTCTACAAGCTCTCAAAGGTCGGGCTCTTGAATTTTGACGGCAGTAAACCACACTTTGCAAGCCATAACTTTTTCATTAAAAATTCAAATGAAGAGTGCCACACACCATTAGAATCACAAAAAAAAAACATTCTTTCAAATTTTCATTGGGATCCAAGGTATACACAGTAAGTTGCTCCTTCTCAAACATACGGCACACAATTAGAAAACTAAAGAATGAATACAAGAGGAAATGAGGTTCGGGAGAAGAAGGCCCTCTTTATCAAGCCACAAGGGGGGACACATCAACCCATACCATGCCACATGAGCACCTTAAAGCTAATTGGGTGACTCAAATTTCTCCCATACCTCTATCCATTCACTTATTTTAATGATAAACTCACAAAACTAAAAGAAAGGTAAAACAATCTTCACCTTTCTTTTTCAACAACTATCAAAACTCAAATTAAATATCAAAACTCATTCTAAGAAGATAAATCTAGGGTTTAACTCTTGTTAGTCAATAAACAAGGCAATTAAAACCTTGTAGAGATCATCAATCATTTCACAATCTTTCCCTAATGTTCCCTATTCATTTCTTCTTTAAATGAGATATTTTAAAACTCATCAAAATAACAATACTAGAAGTTTTTACATTGTATAGTCATTTGCATCGCGACAACGTGCAGCCCTATTTTTCTCCTGCAGGAAATCTAACAGTGCACCATACATCTCTGGCACTGTAGTTGTCTATTCTTGAGTCACAAAACGTTCATCATCGTCAATCAAGGCTTGTCGGATAATCGGGTCTGGCTCCTCAACATATGTTGTATACGATTCGGCACAGGAAGGCAAAAGAAGTGTCTGCGGAGGCTTGCTTTCACGTCGTGGTCACCGAATGCGGTTGCCTTGCTCAAAACTCTGTTTGCGCACGTCTATCTCACGGATAGGGGAGGAAGTAGATGCTTCCCCTGCTTGAGAGGTCTCGGCTGCTGGAAGCTCTTCTCTAGGCCTCTTGTGCCCAAGTCCCTTTCGACACCTCAGGCGATACTTCAAGTGCTTGCGCATCTAGTGGTAAACATCACGCTCAAGCCACTCCAGCGGCTGCGCACTGTCAAACCTCGTTTTCTCAAAAGCGGCTAGTTAGGGTTTCTAGGGCAACTAGGAGTAGTCTTTCCGTCATAAGTAGGAGAAGTAATGGCCATAACGGCCCAGTTATTTATTTGGAGAGAGAGTAGCGTCCGTGCGCAGCCTAGTAGAATTACTGCAGGACTAGATAGACAGCGGATTTCGGTTGGAAACCGGATAGATGAGGACGGGTCTCCAATGGACCCGGCCACGATCCGAGTATTGAAGTGGGCCGCTTTAAATTGAGCGACCCACTGTTCATTCACTCTCTACAGTTCCAGTCTTCCGCGCCAGCAGAATTTCGTGCTTCCGGATAGCAGTAGAGTTGATAGTGTGGGACCGGAGTTAGAGCAGAAGGAGCGCCAGAAACTTAGGCGCAGTTCGCGGAAGAGGAAGAGAGTACGATCGGAGTCAGTAGCGATGGCACGGGGAGGAGAGAGTGCTGCAGGAAACCGAATCACGGAGAAGAAGGTGATTCCCGTAGTGCCCCAACATCCGGGCGACTTTGAGATGCTGCGCTGCGACCTCGCGACCATGCAATGCGAGGAGCTCCTGTACCGGAACTGGGATATCCAGGACACTGGAATACTGGTGGAAGTGCAGGGGAAGCCAGTGCCACCAGCCTTCCGGGAGAACTACATCCGAGGGAAGCGCATGCATTGGACCTGGGAGCACTAGAGCCAGGCATACAACCTTCCGGACAGCGAGTACGGACTCGAGTCTGGCCAGAAAGGAGATTCGGGTTGGGTGAAGGGACGGTTCTACGAGATCTCAGAGAAGGACGGATTCCGGGTGGACCATTGCCGGATTCCCCGGGAGAAGCGGCTGCTTCAATTCCTGGTATCCATCCTCAGCCCGGATAAGCCCACCACTGTCACGATCAAATTGACAAAGGGTATCTTCTCCGCGCTCCTTTATAAAAGGATAATCGGGTGGGGAGTTGTGATACATGAAATTGTAAACCGGGAGGCCATGAAGATCGGAGGAGCAAAAGGTTGTCCCATTACCCCTTTCCTTTACCACCTGTATGACAAGCACGGATGTCTCGCAGATAGGGAGAAGGCGAAATTGGAGAAACCAACCTTGCCTCCAGCCGACCGGAGTCCAGGCAAAGCGCGCAAACTCCGTCCGGATGAAAGGAGCCAACCGGAGGAGCGAAGGAAGAGACAGGAGAAACCGGGAGGTACCAGCCTGCGACCGGAGGAGCGCAGGAAGAGGAGAGAAGACCCGGAAGGAAGACAACCGGGAGGAAGAAGCCTACTAGCGGAGGAAGGGCGAAAGGAGAGGACGGAACCGGTAGAGAACGCAAGACCGGAAGGAGAGGGTCCCTCCGTGCACGCCCGGAGACAACAGCCGCAGAAGCGGAAGCGGGTCATCCGGAGTGACGAAGGGGAGGATTCGGACCTCCGGGAGATTTCTCCTCCCCGAGAGGACGCTTTACCTCTCAGAAAGAAGACCCCGACCCGGATGAAGACCATTCCAGTGGATGGTAGAGGTAACCGTGCCACCGGAGAACCTGGTCCCAACAACCGGAGGGCAAGTGCGCAGGAAAAAGGGAAGCAGAAGGTGGGAGCAGGACCGGAAACGGAGGCTGGGGAGCGAAACCGGGAGGACGCACCAGACCGAAGAGAGGAGCCCACCCCTGCAACAGAGCCAAACCGGGAGGCACGACCGGACGTACCGATCCTCGCGAGAGCGGACGTCATGCTCGGGCCAATCCGGACGGCATTGGATATGGTGGAGGAGCAGTACACTCCACTCTACAGCGCAGTGAGGGGAATTGGGAACGTCCTCCGGAGCACGGACGTGAAGGAGTTCTCGGAAATAGTCAGGCAAATTCGGCGGGAGGGAATCCGGGCTCGCAAGGAGGCCAGCGGAGTGACCCAGCTCTTGCGGGAACAGAAAAAGGAGCTGAGGCGGGCGAAGCAGACTATTCGGACCAAGGAACAACAGGACCGGACCTGCTTCGAGACGGTGTCCCGGTTGTTCCGACCGGATGGGGAAGTACAGACCAAGGCGCGGCTGTACGATGAGCTGATGAGTGATTCCAAGGAGGAAGACGTAGACTGGGTAAAGAGCATCGTGAAGAAGTATGCTGCCCGGGTGGAAGAGGCACTGGTGGAGTTCCGGGCGCTGGCAGCAGAGGTGTTGACAAGGTGTTCAACCGTACCTGAACCGGAAGCGGTGGAGACCAGCCACAGGGATGGGAGGGCCCCCTTGTCCGGAAGTGAGTTGCAGGGGAACTTCCGATTGTTTGACGAGGCATCCCAGGCAGGAGAGTTGGTCCGGTTGCTGGGAGTGAGAAGCCCCACTCCGGATTAGATCTCCCGGATGAGGGGCGAAATGGAGCCGGTTCAGGCAGCCGAGCCAGGAGAAGCGAGTCTGGCCGGGTTTCTGAATCTGGAGGAGGAGATGGCGGAGACGGATGCCCAATAGGATGTGGATGGAAGGCCAGAGGGTGGGCCAGGAGGCGACCCGGACGGTCAACCGGATGGTGCGTAACGGCGCGAACCGGTAGGCGAACGGCAGGGGAACGCGGTGAGCAAGGAAGCGGATTGGAGGGATCGGATCGGGAACAGCTGCTCGGGAACGGCTGAGTAGTTAGGGTTCCGGGTTTGATGGATCCGGCCTTGTGGGCCCTTGTGCAATAGGGTAGGATTCCGCTTAGGAGTTAGTTTGTTAGGATTCTAATGTTAGTTGCAGTGTAGGCAGAGAACTGAATCATAGGGTAGTCCCCCGGTTTTCCGGATCCCGGGTTTTTAGGATCTGCGGGTTTCCCGCATTTGGTCGGCTTTGTGTTTTCTTTTTATCCAGGGATGTTCCTCATTCCTGGGGTCTTTTTGTGTACCATTTTCTCTTTGTGAATAATCATAGGCATACTCTTCTACGGACCGGAGTGTTTGTATATGTGTGTGTGTATGGTTGTTGATTGAGACCGTGGTCCAATTAGTCCCTTGGTGACCGGAAGGATTGATCGGGTTGTTCCGTGCTTGGTTGCAAGGTATAATCCGGGTTAGTGGCTAAGTGGATAGGAGGGGGTACTCCGGTCCTCTCAGAACTCCTGGACGGGTAGTCCGGTTGAGGTGCCAGCACCTGGGTAGACCATGTAATAGAAGAGTCCGGAATGATCGGAGTAACCGGGTTCTGTTGTAGATCCAGTTAAGAGTCCGGGTATGGGGAAAACTCAGAGATTGTTTGAATGCGGATTGTCCCGTGCTTGGTTGCAGGGTATAATCCGGGTTAGTGGCTGAGTGGATAGGAGGGGGTACTCCGGTCCTCTCAGAACTCCTGGACGGGTAGTCCGGTTGAGGTGCCAGCACCCGGGTAGACCATGTGATAAGGAGAGCCGGAATGATCAGAGTAAAACGAACTGTTAGGAGTCCAACCGATTTCGGATACCCCGGATAAGGGTCCATCCCGGTTATCAAGCCGTTGTAGTATTTGAGAAGGGGGGAAACCGGGTTGCGCTTAAGTGACCGGCTGTGGGTTTGGGATGAATCTGCAGCTGAAGTGCAGTACGGGAATTACCCGGATTGAGGAGTTGAGTTAGAATAACCGGAAGGTTTTGAAGTTCCCATCACAGAAATCAGCAGGAAGGGTGTGTCTTTCAATCCAACACCGCTAAATGTAAATGGAGAACCCTCTGAAGGAAAACAGAGGTTAATGTAAACCGGTTTGAGTTGTTTGGATAGACCGGACAGAGTAGGGTTGGATAAATTCCCAACTCGGACGAAAACCGGATCTAGCCGTGACCGGGTCAGTCAGAAGGAGAAGGCTTGGTTAAGTAGGAAAGAAGAATTCATCTGGTGACAAGAGAGAGAGAGATCACCAGTCCGGGACCATCTCCGGAAACTTCCCACTTCACAGAATCTCCGCGGAACGATAACCCGGAAATCACCTCTACGAGCGTTCTTAATACGAAAAAGTGCGTTCTAGGGGAATATCCGGTATCACGTGCTACGACACGCACCACTGCCAAATCTAAGCGCTTGCAGGTTATCTTTTTGACGGTTTATCACATTGTAAACCTTTTGCCGCACAATGCTATCTTCCAACGTGAATGGCATCTCGGGAAGAGTCCCATCCAAGATGCTCTGATCAGCCCATTTCCTTAAATACCTGCCTGTAGTTGTAGAGCACCAACTTGTGTTGAATCTTGTACGAAGGTTTGAGCGCAAGCTTCCCATACTTCTTCCCTTGCTTCCGTGTTGATGTCGGCGGCAGGTTGTAAATTGTATTGTAACTTGGAACCCAATGTTTCTTTTGTTGTTGCTGCCACCCCCCCCCCCCTCCCTCCATGCTCTTCTCGCAGGGAGTCCCCTAAAATCACCCCCTTCCTCTTCCGCATGTGGTCCAACTGTCCTAAAATCACCCCCTTCCTCTTCCGCATGTGGTTCAATTGTCCTAAAATCACCCCCTTCTTCTTCTGCACGCGGTCCAACAACATCCTCTTCCTCTTTTGCACGCGGTTTAGCTGTATCCTTTGAAGGAACTCGATGCAAATCCACTTACAAAATGCAAAACAACAAAAAATTAAAAAAAACACCTCCCTCTACCACAGTGTTGTTGTCTTCTTCTTCAGCTTACACAACCTCCTCACGGCCATAGAGTAATCCCTAGTCACTAAGCTTGGGAGACATGCTAAGTTCTTTACTTGTAAGATAACCTTTCATCCAATTAGCTAGATTCTACTAAAAATGCTTCAGGCCTCCAAACCGAAACCGGACAACATGCAATGACTATAACCAATCACAATGCCACGCATGAGTGAAACGCTTCGAAACCAATACTACTAAAATGCTTCAACGCGTCCAAACCAAACAACATGTAATATCAACAGTCCAATTCAATCCAATTCAGTGACGTACACAACCACTCATTCGCGTTTGAGCTTTGATAAAAAATATATATAGAGAGATACCATTCAAGAACATATCACCTCTTGTCATAAGCTAAACAAGCACAATAAACTTTCCCCAGAGCCTAATGAATTAGCCAAACATTAGAGATGAATAAATCATGAGCCCTAACAACATTGGGATATTGGGCATAAATTGGCTCTCAGTGCCTACTACCTCAAAGAACCCTAAAAAGAACCTACAAATCACTCACATGCATGAATAGAATTTTTTTCTAAAAGCATGGCATGATGTAGTACCTCGTTGGCAACATTTGATGGTGCTCGATACAGCCCAATCCACACTGGTAAGGTTGCCAGGGTTGGTAGGCACCTTGTAACAACACAAAAAACACTCTTTTGTCACTTCTTTTCTCAAACTAGATGTTGAATCTCACATACAATGAAGGGCTTCACTCTTACATAAACAACTAGAAATAACCATCTCGTAGTGATGGTGATCTTTCATAGCGCCCCTGTAACTATGTCAAGTCTGCCAAGAGACAATCTCCAATCTTGATGCAAAAATCAGACGCTATTCTGCCAGTAAGAGTGGGAGATAATTGCACCTGCATAAGGATTCACGCCAGCTTGCTTATTCAACCTGGATGTCTCCAACTGAATGCGCTCTTAATCCCCCTGATAACGAGTCTGAATAGCTTGATTTTCGGCTGTAGATTTTGTATGGCTGACGTGGATTCTACCTGTTCCAGCATTCATATCCTCATTCAGAAATCCACCCGCGTCCACAACAAACCCGATGTAAAGGCCAAGCTTTGCACAACTCGGTACAAAGGTAAAGCAAAGCGGGCCCTCTCAACTCACTAATTCAAAACACACTGGTTTCTCAATTTCACTATTTGTGTCACACAAGCAATAGGAATTTTAGCACACTTTCTGAAGTCTTCTACCAAATTAATGGTCACATTGGGCTTAAAAAGCGACACCCATTCAGGAGGACCCTCCTCCACTTCTTATGCAGGCGCTTCCAAAAGTGGCTGAACACACGATCCCACGATATAAAGAAAGTAGTATGAGATTATATTCAACCTCAACCAACGCAATATTCAGAAATAAAGAAATACCGGAACTATAATTTATAGTGTCTTCTCCTTTTCCAATCCAACCCGAGCAACCACAACAATGGATAGAACAAATGTAAACACTTGACTAGAACTAACAATATCAGATACGGAAGCCACCTCAACTGCATGCTTCTCATAATTCATACTTTCAATTTGAAGATAACGTTATAAAAAATTTGATATTGAGTGTAGTGCTCACCTCTGTAGAATTTTCCTTAGACTTGTCCTTTGAGAGCAGACTCTTCCGGGTATCAACTTTTGGCTTCGGCAGGTACACCACAAATGTTGCACCAAAAACAAAAAAACATAAATCACTAGTCCCCAGTCAAATTTTTAAGTGCCACTTAATACAAATTTGGTTTTGAAAATAGTGAAATAGTGTAGAAGACCTAAGCAATATTACAGATTTTCATATGAGCATTTATTATAATCGAAAGCATGATAAGGGGAATCATATCAAACGCACATATCCATAGCTATTAGATATGTGGTTATCATAATCTTTCCACTGTCGAGGGTTACTTGCTTTTTCTGACTACTAATGACTCAAAAATCAATGTGGGGTCACGCAGCCTATATCAGATCACACTTCCTACAGCTATACAAAGGTCACCCCTCCAAAAAAATTATGAACAAAAGAGAGTTCATAACCACTTTGAGAAATGAGAGTTGATGTAAATGACTTTGATATTTAGAACACTTACAATGGCGTCTACTAAAGGTAGTTGAACGCACATATAGTGTACTTTCCGGATTGGGAGAAAAGCCAGATGGCAACGGAGTTTCCTAGTCTGTCTGCCACACGTCGGACAGGGTTAACAAGATAGTAAAACTAGGACAAGTAGGCGTGCCAAGGGAATTCCGCGTCACTCAATTGCCACTTGCCCCCATCAATGTTGGAAACAGGGAAACGGAAAATTGGTGAGGAAAATGGCGAAGAAGAAGAGACGGCTTTCAATGATCGGCCATGTGGAAAGTATCGAACCCGAAGTCCACGTAGTGCAGCATGACTAGAAGTCAACATCGTCGCACTCAATTTTGTCCCATCTGCCACTGGTCTACCACATGGGGATGCTTGCTACTATCTACGACACTCTATCCTCATCAAATCCTTTCCTTCCAGAACGCAATTTATTCCATTACCCCCTTCAAGACCTCGATTGAATGTACGCAAGGGACGACGAGCTTTCACAAAACCTAGCGTTTCAATCTCCAGTAGCTTGCATTTTTTTGCAAGCTCAAAATGATGCCAACAGAATTTGAATTCGCATAGTTGGAATTTGTGTGCAAAGGATGACGAGGGATGCGAGCTTTCATGTTTCAATCTCCAGTAGCTTGCATTCTTTCCAGACCTGAAAGATCAAAATAATTTGCGTTTCATTCTTGAATTCGCCATAGCTGAAAATTGTTGGGAGAGTTCAGAGCTATGGCGTCGACCTCCACTCTTTCCCGTGGTGATGTTCTCAAGAATGAAATTAGTGCAGCAAAAGAGTGCCGTGAGCTTTAAGGCCCCGGGGAGGAGGCTGGAGACCGCCATAGCTGCTAATACGGAGGTCGGAGGAGAGCAAGGCGCTGTGGTTTCCAGTGGCAACGATCGCCTGAAGATTTGTTGTGTGATCAATGGTGTACGCCGTGCCCCACAAATTCATCCCCATCATCAAGTGCCATGCGTTCACCTTAGGATACATCCAGCTGGCTCATTTCCATCAAAAACTACCAACTTCAGGCTCTTCATTGTCATCCCCTTTAGGATCTCAGAAACCCTGTTCACGGTAAATTAGGAGCTACCGGTAGGTCTACCGATCTAAGTTTTTACCCCGGTAATTTTCCAAGTTACCACAGAAAGTAGATCTAGGGAAATGCTTTTTTACCGATCTGACCTAACTGTCAGATTTGGTTGTACTGTTGTATATAAGCAATGGAGCCAAACTCATTGGCACGACCCATTTTTCAAGATACACGATTACTTTGTCACAATTCTTCTCCTTTTGCTACTTCTGCTTACCGAGTAGTTCCTTCCTGATATTCTTAGCTTATGATTCTAGTTTGAATACGCTGTTTTGGGATGATTACCGAGCCCGTACCGGTAACGTCTTTGCCTTAGTATTTCCGTGTTCACTGATTTCTCTTCTTCCTAGTAGTTTTTACTCCCTCCGGTAGTGACTACCGAGCAGTCATTTACAAGGAGGAGCTACCAAACCCAAAAGCCTAAAATCCTCAACCGTGTATTTTCTTCTGAACACCATAACGTAGAAGCACCAGAAACTGTTAGGTACCAATTTGGTTACCTATAAAAGCATCTATTTCAACTTCAGGATTTCCCAATCTAGTAATCACAAGCATTCATAATGAATACCAAGTTAGCAATCTGATTGGACTAAAAATGAAAGATAGTTATTGGTACACCTACTAACATCAATAGTGGTCTCGGGAGTGGTCTATGCATATTAAGTTTGAAAATTTATAACAAAATCATACATTGTGGAAAAATCAATTAAAAATTGAGCTTGGTTATTAAATCCAAAGTTGGATGTGCTGCAAATTAGTGCTCCATGTAGGTTGAAATGCTGAAAAATGACGGCAATTGTACTCCTTACCTTACACAGAATCATGCATGGAATGAAAAAGCTATCACAAAATGAACACCTAGCTGAAGAACAAACCGGATTCTAGTTTTAGAATGACAAATGCAATTGATCATATTTTGAATATTACATTTGAGATGAGACCAAATTTTATATCACCAAAATTAGTATAGAACATTGTATGCGTTGGTCAAAGAAAATATAGAATTAAACAAAAGTAATTCTGAAAAAACCTGCTCAAAATTGCTAAACGAAACATGAAGTGAATTTGGACTTTTTGGTCCTTTAAGGGTTCATATATCATCAAAATACACAATTACTTATGATAATTTTATGATCCAATGAAGACATCCTTTTATTCAAATTTATTTGTTGTTTCACCAACACACGCAATGTTCTTCATTGATTCCAATGACATAAAATTTGGTCTGAAATGAATTAATTTTTTCAAAATATGATGAATTAAACTTCTCAATTTAAAACTATGGATCTTTGGTCCTTTTGGGGTTAAAATTTCATACAAATAAAAAATTAACTGTTCAAAATTGACCAGATTGTTTCAAACACCCCGAACTACATTGAGCGGGATAGTCCCCAGTAATAATCCTGACCATTGCCCTAATGTTTGTTAATTCAGTGTCAGATAGATGTCTGCTGATTTGAGGAGAAGGATTATGAGTTGCCAGTTATATGCCAAAATGAAAGTTGCCACAGAGCGTACACTACTTTTCCCAAAAAACACGCATTGTTGGAAGAGAATTGGTATTTTGAAGAACAACTGTATAAATTTCAATGTATTCATTGTACACTTGACATTGTTGCGCCAAAAGTCATGGCGAGAGGCGATCCTCGAAACTTAGTGTTAATTGTACACTAGGATGGGTTTAATGTTAGTTTGAAACATGGAAAGCATGAATGTTGGATTATGGAATGCGGCATTCTAAATGCTGGAATGGCATTAGACATACCACTGCTGCTAGTTTTGTTCATTCCACAAATTGGCGATAAGAACTAGCCTTAGCTAACCGAATGTATGAAGGCTAACATTACAAGCTTTACAGAACTATTTATCAAAGAAATGGAAATTTTGTTTGTAGACGCTATGTACTGCAAGTATAATTATCCTTCTGCTCAAATTAGCAAACATCTATCTGACACTGAATTAACAAACATTAGGGCAATGGTCATGATTATTACTGGGGACCATCCCGCTCAATGTAGTTTAGGGTGTTTGAAACAATCTGGTAAATTTTGAACAGTTAGTTTTTTATTTATATGAAATTTTAACCCCAAGAGGACCAAAGATCCATGGTTTTGAAGACCAAGAATTCATGTTGATTTGGACAAAAGGATAATTATACTTGTAGTACATGCCGTCTACAAACAAAATTTCCATTTCTTTGATAAATAGTTCTGTAAAGCTTGTAATGTTAGCCTTCATACATTCGGTTAGCCAGGGCCGGTTCTTATTGCCAATCTGTGGAATGAACAAAACTAGCAGCAGTGGTATGTCTGATGCCATTCCAACATTTAGAATGCCGCATTCCATAACCCAACATTTATGCTTTCCATGTTTCAAACTAACATTAAACCCATCCTAGTGTACAATTAACGCTAAGTTTCGAGGATCGCCTCTCGCCATGACTTTTGGCGCAACAATGTCAAGTGTACAATGAATACATTGAAATTTATACAATTGTTCTTCAAAATACCAATTCTCTTCCAACAATGCGTGTTTTTTGGGAAAAGTAGTGTACGTTCTGTGGCAACTTTCATTTTGGCATATAACTGGCAACTCATATTTTTTTTAAAGGATTCCAGAAATCCTTTACTTCCTTGATTTTTTCTCCATCCCAAAAATTCAAGATTCGTTTTGCATCATTGGTGCCATAAATTCCAAACATCCATTTTGGATGTTCCCTCCACAGTCATGGTAAACATTTGTTCACAAAAAGATTTGGATGTCATAAATAATGCTATCTGCTCTCTAGGATGTAAATTGTCAAAGGGCACCATATCTACCCTAACAATATTGCAAGTACCGCATTTTGTTTTTGCACCAACCGTTGTACAAAAAGGGCACTTCAATTTATCTTGTCGAATGTGAGGATGTTTCAATCGCAATCAACATATTTTTTTATCCTCGTATTTGTCTTCCTCAATAGGCTCAAAGAGAATGGGTTTATGAGGACCACCTTCAACACCCAAACACATTCTCCAATGTTGTGGTTCTACAAGGCCCCACTTTCTGTATAGCTTCATTAATTTTTTGAAGCTTGTTGGTGCAATACCGTCGACATCTCCTTTCCATGTTGTAGGCATTGCCGTGATAAGTACACCAAGCCTCTGCTCTTTTGTAACGTCCAATCCTTCTTGATTGCTGATGTCCGTCACACCTCCAAATATTTGATTCAACATGTATTTTTGTAAGCCGATAGACATATGTTTCTTGTCCCATTCGGCTTGCACTTGTACAATTGTCTGTCTTAATGAGCTTGTCAATCCAAGTAGGATATCTTCTTCTCTTTCAACATCAACATCAATGGGCATATCTTCAGGGAATACATCATCTGTAAGAAGAGATGGATACAAATAAACATCTTCATCCATAGGTGCAGGAGCATCTTGAACTTCTTTTTGTTGTACTTCCTGTTGAGCTCTTTTTTATAATAGAACAGCTTCCTTTCTCTGGTGAACATCAAAAGTTTGATGGTTCACTAGTCTATAAGGTTGTGGAGATTGATGTACACTGACATCATATCCAGTAAGATTGAATCTACACTTAAAACATGAGCACCTAACCTTTTCTCTTATAGGCATTTTGAAGATGATATTATTGAAAACAATATTTTAAGAAAAATGAAAGTAATATAAATTTTTGTTTATAATTAGAGGGGGTCAAAATGTAATTCAATATTGAGATAAAATATATTAATATAAAAAGGGGATATATCTAAAATGATCTTGTAATATAAATAAATTAATAAAGCTTTTTAAGTCCAATATATAGTTCCAACTTTAAGAATAAAATAAAAATTACTTTTACTTTTCTATTGTACTTTCATTTTTATTTTAACTTTTCTAAATTACTTTTACTTTTTAACTTACTTCCATTCTTAAACAAATGTCTTAGACCTTGTTTCTGTCCTATGTTTTATACTTCGAACGTGAGCCCTATTCACTTAAAACATGGTGGAGAATAAGAGTGACACAAAAACAACATATCTGTTATAGAATTGACCTTGGGTTGTCTCACTTGATTGTTCCAGTCTGGAATCTGTTCACTATCACTAACATGGACGTGCTCAACATCACAGGTCCCACTAGTTACTATTAAAGATGGACCGTATTTTGAGTACTATGTAAGGTTTTTTAGCCCTTGTTAGGATTCACCCTTTTGCTCTCACTACATAAAAGTATAAAAGTAAAAACATGTGATACTTGAGGCGGGGCTAGTGTAGACTTCCAACAATTTTATATCACCATTATTTAGGTAAACAATGACGTGACATGTTCAGTATTCTAGAATCGACTACAACAATTCTTATTCCAAAGTGCAACTGGGAAAGGCTATAGAACCTTTTGTAAGACTACTTTTTATTACATATGTTTTATCACAATATTTTTTTCCCACGCTCTATATGTGCTAAAATGGGGTACATGCCAAGTGATTTGAAAAAGTTTCAAATTTGGTAAGATCTTGTGTTCAAATTTCATTACAATAAGTTTTATTTCTTTTCTTATGCTTACAGAAAATTTTCTGATGATTTTTCTCATGCTCATGGAAAATGCTCCCTGCTCCCTCCCCCCCATTTTCCGTAAACCAGAATTTGAAATATCTGCGCAGTGACTGCTGCAGCTATTGTGGCTACTTAATAAAGTACTTGTGGTGCATAATACAGTAAGGTGCAGGTATTTTTCTACAAAGTTTAAGTATATATATTAAAAATTACATATATATATATAAGATATGATATATTCAAAATTACATATATATATATGATGTGTATTTAATGGTATTTAAAATTAGATATATATAATTTTATTTCAAACACGTGGCAAAAACTAAACAAACAAGGAGTGTAGCACATTTATGTAGATTTTCGATGAAGTTGTCATTATTGAATGAAAATTTGCTTAATATTTGAATGAAAATGGACAAAAATATGTAAACATAGATGAATATTTTGGCGATAAGGGAAAGAGTTTTGGGGTCCAAATTTAGCTCTTTCTAAAAATAATTTTGCTTCCTGGCTGTATTTCGCTAGCTAAAAATACAATGGTAACTAAGCTGAAGCCGCCTAAGGTAAACATAACCATCACCAACCAACACTTACATGTACGAGTTTTATACGTTTGTGTTCTAAAATGTATACATTTGTGTTCTCTTCCTCCCTTACATGAATAACGGAGTGGATTGTGATTTCTTTAATTTTTTTGTTTTGAAGACAAATCGATCAGTTTGAATTAATGGTTCAAAGCTCGGAGTGGGTATCAAAAAGAAATGTCTCACTAAAACAATGTCAATTTTTAACTCATTTAATGTGTGCTAGAAATTTCACATTTTCAATTTAGATGAATTTAATGACTTTAGCTTAATGTGCATTTCTAGGATTGTGCTAGTTGTCATTTGAAATGATCTCTAAGTGTCCAAAGTTTGTGTTCATCTTTGATTTTGAATAAAGAATTATAAAAATATATTAATTTTTCTCAATTAATTCCAAATTCTCCAATCCAATCTTATAAATACTAGTATATGTCTCAATAGCCCAATTTACGTCTTAATAATTCAATGTAGTCTCAATAATGCAATTTATATCTCAATAATTTAATTTGTGTTGAAACAATCTAATTTGTGTTGAAGTAATCTAATTTATGTCATAATAATCCAAGTTGTGTCAAAATATTTTAATTTATGTCAATAATCTAGAATATGTCAAAATAATACAATTTGTGTCAAAATTATCCAATTCATATAAAATAATATAATTGATGTCTCAATAATCCAATTTATGTAAAAATAATCCAATTAGTTTCTTGATAATCTAATTTATAAAAAAACTAGTTTTTAAAATAATCCAATTTATAACAAAATAGGTTGTTTTGTATCAAAATATTGTAATATTTTTAAATTAATCTATTTTTTTTAAAATATCATTATATCCCAAAATAATATATTATATGCCAAATTATAACAATACATTCATATTTATTTGAATATGGCTTTCAAATAATTTATTCAATTAAGTACACATATTACATATGAAGGCTTACAATTGGGTAGGTCCGGTTTGTTGGTTTTGTGTGGTATAAGAAAGCCATGAACAACTCCATTGGGTGTATCAAGTCTTTCTTAGTCCCATTTTGTTTAGAGAATCTCCACCTATGCACTCCAAATTTACATGTACTAAAATTCCAAGCTGTAGGACCAAGTGTCTTAACTATTTTAATCCTTAAAGGACCAAGTGTCCTAACTAAACAATTTACAAAACCGGGCAAGTTTCCACTATTCTGAAAATTTTAGTATATGTGAGGAATTCCAAGGGCTTCGTGGGAATATAATGTTTTTCCCACCGGACATCGGTAGAAAAAGTTATGTTGCCTGAAGCCTTTTTTTCACAAGTCCGTGCATTTGGACAAAATGCGAAACTACTCCAAAAGCTCTAAATTTTGATATAGAAGCAAGTGATATGATATTATTTAAGATAGCAAAAAAAAAAAAAAAAAACTCTCTATAATTCAAAAATTTCATACGAAGAGGAGTCAAAACTCTATAGTGCGGCCAGGTAGGGTGAGAAAAAAAAAACTACTCTTTGAGATAAAAATTGGAGATTTTGTTATATTTTTTGTAATTATTTTTCTACTTCAAATAGAAACAAGAATCTTTGTTAGTGTTTCTACCTATTTTGAATTTTTGAAAAACTTTGAAAATTGATTGTTTTATTGCAGTTACAAGTTTGGTGGGCATTACCATAGTGTACCAAAAAATCTAAATTTAGATACATGGATGATTATCATTGACTAAACTTTTTTTTAAATGTAATTTACATCGTTAGTAAAAACAATCGGAATTTTTGCGTACGTTTTGTAATTGATATGAATTTTCTTTACAATCAATTAAACAAATCATAGTAATTTCAAAATTTCACCAAAATATATGAAAAATTCATGATTTGTAGTAGATACATAGCTTCATCCACTAAAAATATAAAGATGAATTCCTGTATTATTTATAGTTGCAAAATTGAGTGTGATAGGTAAAGTAAAATCCCACGGTATTAGGTTCAACATTTTGGCGTTAAACCGACATCGACAACAATTTATACACATATATTTGTATATATCAATAGATTTGTAATAATATGTAGCTATACTATATCTTGTAGCTATACTATATTACGTAGCTACACTATATCATCGTCGTCTTCCCCGATGACGATCAGGTCTGCCTCTCCAGAACCGGCTGCTGCTCCTTCACCCATCTCTTTGTTGTCGTCAATGACGATGGGGCACCCTGATGTGCCTGCTTCAAGCTTGGACTTCTTGAAGGAAATAGCGGAGCTGTGTTCGGCAAATAGCATGTTCATGTTGTCAAGCTCCTTCAATAGTTTTTCCTTCTCCTTCCTTGCTTTCTTCCTTATGCTGTCTGGTTGCTCCATAGTTCCTACGCTACAAAACGACACAAGTAGAAGTGTAGAAGTTGCTACCGATACTTGAAACCCTCAACTGTACCATCGTTACATTCTAATGCACACTTTCCATTCTTGCACTTAGCAATTTTTGAGGGAGGAAGTTTGACGCTTGTTGCGATGGTAGGAAGTCCGCCGCACGGGTGGTGGTAGGAATTTCGGCGCTCGGGCGATGGTAGGAAGTTCCGCGCTTCTTGTCGAAGAACAATTTCGACTTTGAGCATGTGGTCATTGCACGGTTGAAGAAAGCTTATAGCAGAGGAGCTGTGGTGTTGATGGTCGTCGCCAGCTCACATTTCGATGGCTCGTTTCATCGCAAAGCTGCCGAGGTCCTTACAAAGGCGGACGAAGAACTCGGCACGGCCTGCCAGGAAGGCAAAGCCGGAAACACCCCCAAATCCATAACTAGCAAAATCACTACCACGGAACGATTGATCGTCGTGAAATGTGTGAGCATTTCGATAGAATCTCTGCAATTCTTGATCGCCATTTGTTTTTACACAACCCACATTTGCAATAAGCCCCTTGTTGTACATGTCGCGATTCGAGATTGATTCTATGTGAGGGATACAATTAATACAATACATGCTTTAGGACTCCGATCAAGGTTTTAGGTTTTGAGCTCATGAGGGAATTTGGTGCGGTTCGACGCGTCAAGAGTTCTTACATATCACCCTTATTGTGTACAAATTTTCAAATTGTGGCACTTGGAGCACTTTCAACGTTTTTGACACGTATTTGCAATGTTGTATGCCAGGTTCTAGCAGGACGCCGACGACAACATGAAAATGCGTCTCCAGTTGATGAGTACCGATCCAAATAGTAGACTTCAAGTCCTTTTGCAAACCCTGTAGATGCTTTTAAAGCTAGACCGAGTGGCACGGACTTGAAACCAGTGATTTTTTTTTCATTTTTTCAAGGGAGCCCCATTTGCAATTTGAAAATTGAAATTTGAATTTTTTTTTAATTTGATTTTTTTTTTTTTTTTTTGTGATTTACAGTTTTTTTTTACTACAAATACATAGTTTTCTATAGAATAGTTGGATATACATACCAATGATAAGGGAAGATGATGGCAATATACTCTATTTTTACCCAATTTTTTTATAGCAATATAGCAAGCCCATTTTCCAAATAGCAGGTTGGCGATATATAGCCACAGAAAATTCGCTGCTTGAAACTATAATTCGTAACTCTATTGTATTGTCGTTGTGTAGTGAATTGACTCTTTGATGTCCACTTTCTCTTTGCAGCTAAAAGACCCTATTACTTTGGATGAACCATGGAGGATGATACACTGCAAGTAAGGACTGCCTTGCTATTCTTGCCATTCATTTCTGTCTGATCCATGCTCCAAACATGTGATGTACTGTACTAACTCAGAGTTAACGGATTACAGCTGGCATCGATCTTGACTTGTTGGTAATATATTTTTAGCTGGGTTTATCCATGGAAGTCACTGGGAACAATGAATGGGTCAAACAAGACCTAGAACGTGGGTGTAGTAGGGTTACTTGAGGGGTTTTAGTATTGAGTGCTCATTAGACTTAGTCAACTATGACAACTTCTACTGTAAACATAACCAAGGCTGCCCTAGGGTCCCTGACTAGTGTTACAGCTCGGGAAATGACTTAGAAGGCATGGAATGTAGGTCTTGGAGGGGTAGTAAGATGTTCAAGTCTGGGAAGAGAGCCTGGTTTGGTTTTAGACTTCAGGGATAGCAAGCAGAGGATGAGAGGAGCTTCTAGGATAGATCTAAGTATTCTAGATTAGAATATTAATTAGTTCTTAGACTCAGTGGGCGGCTAGGAGGGTGTAGGTGATCTTCCTAGTATAAGGGAGACTTTAAGCACTGTTGTCCAAGACACCATAGTTACTTGGTAGGGAAAGACAGCTCATGGCTAGACGTTCAACAAAGCTTCTTGGGAGAAAGGAAGTAAGGCTTACATCATATAATAAGAGAAACAAGCAGTGTAGAGTGCATGGCAGACATTGGTACAGTACAAGAAAAGGAGACTGTCATTCATTCCATGGTTTCCCAAGATATGATAAGAGAAACAAGCTAGATAGAGTTAGGAATACAAGCTTGATAGAGTAAGGAATACAAGCTAGTATAGAGAGATAGAGAGAGACTGTCCTTCATCCCCTGGTACCCAAGGTTAGGAGAATAAGAATGAGCTGGGAAGTCAACTAGAATAGAGAAGAAGAGTAACAATCATTTCTTGGTCTCTATGGATGTAATAAAAAAGACAAGCAGTGTTGAGTGAAGGCGAGGAGGCCAACTAGTACAGGAATTGTCATTCAATTCATGATCTCCAAGAGAGAGAGAAAATACATGTACAGTACTGAGCACAGTACTTGATGCAAAGTCCTAGCAAGACCATGACCAGTTCGAGTGAATGAACAAGTGTTGTGTGTGTAGCTACCTGCCTTCTTTATAATATTCTAACCTAACTACGCGAGTGCACTCCCAGTTCCACCGTATGTCGCCCTAGTCGTCCTTGATTGCTGTGGCTTATCCTTGTATGGTGCAAGGTAACAATAATACTTTGAACTAATTGCTTTACAGAGAACAACAAAAGACGCTAGTAGACTCAGAGCTCCATTTAGCTGCTACAAGAAGTCAGGGCTATGTGCCTATTAATAGAACGAATACTGAAGGTCGCAAAACTGTAGTCTTGGCATCTTCACTAATTTTAGTGGTCAGTCCCGGCGTACATCTTCTTGCAAGGATTGGATACCCACTGGTAAGTTTTTTTTTTCTTCAATTGTTTGTTTCACGATATTATACTCTTTGGGATTATACTACTGGTTAAAGCAGTTTTTATAAATGCAATTTTTTTACAATTAAGAGGATTTATTGGCAATTGTCACTAATAATCCGCTCAAGCATTGCCTAATCTTAACCCCTAACCGTCCCGACGTCCATATTTTGGACGTTTTTGGGGTACATTCACCTTCAAAGAGCTGTAACTTTTGCAAAAAGTGTCCAAACATAAGAAAATTTTGCAAAATCTCCCCGCATGATGTATGGAATGTGTGGTAAAAATTTCAGATCAATCCAAGATGAATTGAATTTTTGGTGATCATTTGAAAGTAGGTATCTCTTTTTTGGACAGTTCTTTGAATTTTGATGGCAGCAACTTTGGTATCTCCTTCATCCCAAGTTCGTTTTCAGTAAAACTTGTTGGGTTGAATTCCCCTTGAAGTCTAGTTATTATGGTTAAATTTTCAGGTCAATCCATGTTGTTATGAATGTTTGGGAGTCATTTTAGTGCACGGATCTAGTTTAGACACTTTTTGCTTTTTGGTTCAAATGGGTCACTTTTCGGGCTACTTTTTGACATTTCAAGGCCATTTAGGGGAATTAGGGCACATTAAAATTTTTCATGAGTTTTTTTTGGCACCAATGTGTTTATATGATGATTTTGAACTACTTTATAGTTCAAAGTTTTTTCATTTGAGTAATTTTGAAAACGAATTTCACCTCTAACTGTGTTGCTAGGAAAATTTCAGCATCCTTTTTTAGCACTAAAACACTATGATCTTGCAATCTATAAGGCCAAATGATCCCAAAATTGATCCACATGATCTACAACATGTATGTTACAAGATTGTACGGTTGAGATTTCTATACCTCACTTACATTTAGACCTATAACACATCAAAAGAGATGAAATTTTTTGCCCAAAAAAGCTAGGGACCCTTAGGGGTTAATCACAACCTAGTGAGTTTGTCAAATGGACACTCTATCACTATCACGCTTTATCATAGCTTGGAAACGTGTATTGCTTACTCTTTCTGGTAGTAATCTGTTGTGCTCAGAGCCCGGGTATGCAACTCCCATATTATTCACAGGGGGCATCGGCATTAAAACGCTTGAGAGGACAGCTTTTGTAAAAATTATATCAAATTATATAAAAATAAAATAACCAAAAAGTTAGGTGAAGACCAAATTAAATGAAATGAGATGTAGAAAATGTTGGGTTGCATACTGGTATTTATTAAAAAAATCTCCACAACGTATGTAAAGAATTGAAACACTTGTGCATAATTTTTAAAAATCCATACAAGAAGTTGCCTCTAATGAAAATTAAAAGTCATTGGCGGTGTTTTATTTATAATAAAACAATCTTAAAATTTTATTAAAAAGCCCAAAAAGTTGGGTAGCTTGGCCTATGCTACATGTATTAAAAAACCTCATATAATTAGGTTTTTAATGCTATCATTGCCTTCAAGGAAGATTCAATTCCTGTATATTATTACATTTTTGGATTCCTTATTAGGAGGGCTACAAGACTTTCTTACACTAAAACAAATTACATCACTTGAGATTGGACTAAAATGAAATATAATTGATTATAATCAGGGCCATATAATATGGAAGTTGCATACCCGGGGCTCAGAGTTGATGTACCATTAGCAATTCCTTCTTGACTTGTGATTGCAAGTCTTGCACTGAAGGAACTTGAAAATGACAAAGGAATTGTCATCCGCTACATTATTGGACGCAAGTTTGTTCTTGTGTTTTTGTTGTGTGATCACCTCATTGATAGGAGATCTGATTTATCATTCATTTTTCTTCGTTTCAGTATCAGTGACTATCTCCTAGATTTGTTATCTGCTGCAATCTGCTCCACTCAAGTTACGCTAACTTTGAGTCATTCTATATGTGATGCTTAAGCTTGAATTGAATGCAACTCTAATAGAGGAGATATGTTGGACCGACAAATTGATCGAGAAAGTAATGAAATGGAGGATTTTCTAGTACAGGTATTCAGCTTTACTGTATTCCTTTGAGTTGGCTTTTATCCATATGAAACTTTCTGTTTGTAATACTTAGTGTTTCATTTCCTCTTCCCAGTTACCTCATATACACTGTCAAAAAAATGCAGTCAAATTCCTCTCCCATCAATTGCAGTGTTGAGGTTGTCCCAGCTTAGACACGCCCATGCATAGAAACTACGAATTTTTCAATTACTTCGAGGGTCAATTTTTATGGTCTGAAAAGAGAAATTTTCATTAAGGGGAAAATTACTACTCCTGTCCCAAAATCCCCTCTAAAACCCCAAAGTGCCCCTCTCAAAAACCCACACACTAACCTCCCAAAGAAGAACTCTCTTCAAATGAGGGCTGAAAGCCCTTATATACTAGCTGCCAGCCCTAACCCTAGCTGCGAGCCCTAAACCTAGCTGCGAGCCCTAAACCTAGCTGCGAGCCCTAACCCTAGTCACTAGCCCTAACCCTAACTCTAACTGCCAGCCCTAAACCTAGCCATCAACTCTAACTCTAGCCACCAGTCCTAACCCTAGCCTCCCTAACCCTAATCAGATGTCATGCAACTTGTTGGACTTTCATCCACCTAGTTATCATCCATCCAGTACAGTAACAGTTTACTGTTATTGCACAATAACTGTTCAGTTTTTACCTTGCAGTGACTGTTTTTACCACAACAGTATAGTAACTAGCCCGATTTACCACACTGTGACAGTTTTACTGCTCCTAAATTACTGGCCGATTTTTACCTTTGTCCTAGCCAGCTAAAAATCGTATTAACATATGGTGGTATGTATCTCTACATGACGATCATGTCGAGAGTGATGATAACTTGACACGGAAAGCTAGGTTTTTTTTCAGCAAAGCAGGGTGGTTGCAAGCTACGGTCACCCAAACTTTTTGTCGCGGCATGCAAATTTGTGCACTTACCCAATCTTTGGAAAATCATCAATAAATATTGGAAAGGAATTTTGTAACGAAACAAATTGCATTGTTTCTAGAATTCTAAAGTTAAGATGTCTACCACAATAAAGTTTGCAAATTTTCAATCTTTCTATCCAAATTAAGCATTTCTACTTAGATTTGGTAGCGTGTCGCTTGTCAAAAGTGCACCTATTTTATGGGAAATGTTAGAAGGGGGTCAAAATTGAACTTCAAAAATTTATAGCAACATACCATAAATGTGTACAAAGGTACCATACTTTATTTTTTTGGGTACTACGCTTACTTATTTTTTAATTAATTGTTTGGTGATGTTTTTGTTTTTTAAGATTTTCGTGCAGTTAAAACTTTTTTTTGGACTTTTTTTTTTGGAAATGAAATAATGGTTCAATTTCAGAGGTGGGATATGAAATGCATTCTTCATAAAACCTAGCTAAGGATGTTATGTAAAAAAGGCTCTAATTACGCCTACTTGGTAAAAAACAGAAAAGGCTATTGAGTAATGCCCAAAGACTTGAAATTAACTTAACAATTGCTAAAGTGAAAGTATTAGCATAAACCCTATTTGGGATGGTGAAATTTTTGATCTAATTGAAAGTTGAGAGGTGCGCATTACTACGCTAGTGCACGAGCTGCATGGCCTTTAGCTGCACAAGCTGCACTCCCCACTTGGTAGACCGTAGCTTGCAATCACCCAGCAGTCAATATGTGGGATGCTGATTTTTATGTGAAGATGAATGATAACATTCGCCTAAATTTAGGTGAGTTAATTGTTCTTGTTTGTAATGCTGCTACTTTACATCAATTCATTTATACTGTAGTCAAAATTCAATTTGAAGGTCTACATGTTAATCAGACCCTTGTAGTTATTTTATTGCCACTTCTTCTATTTTCTAGTCACTCTTAATGGTTCCATGATTGCCTCTAGTGTACTCTCCTTGATACATTACTCTTGTTTTTATACACATCCTCTCCATTAGGTTGAAACACGTGATCTGCTAAGAGTACAATTCTTGTTTCTGATTGCATGCTTTTCCAATTGATCTGGTTATAATATCTTCTTGCAATTATGAATATTTGTTGTGTTCATGTGGGTATGACGCAGATATGATAGGAACCATGCTATCCACTCACAAGGACAAGACGAGAGCATATGTGGGATGCATGAAATCCGGGGTGGTTGTATTTGACCCGCAAATTTTCGTAGCGCTTACTTTTTGGCATTTTTTGGATTATCTGCTCTTGCATCGGTTATCATGGGCATGACCTTGTTGCTATGAAAGGTCAGACAATTGTTTCTGTTGTCTTTTATCAGCTCGGCGATATAGCTTCTTTTCCATCATGGTTCTTGAAATTTTGACCGTTCGGGCCAGCTTGATTAAGCGACTGTCCACTGACACTTTTTTCCCATTCCAATCATTACAGATCCTAGTGGAAGTTGTTGTGTAATTTTTCGTCATTGCATCCTTTTTTGTTACTCTTGCAGGAGGCCACCATTGAACAGCTTGTCTTCATTTTTCTAGCGCTCCTGAAGGATGAGTTTCCAGATATGCGACTAAATATCATCAGCAAACTAGACCAAGTCAATCAAGTAAAGAGTTAATTCTGCCTGTTACTAGCAACATGATACCTATCATTGTTCAGGGAATGCTGAGTTCGACACAATGATTTGGTACTAAACCTTGGCGTTTATGCTCACGGAAGCCAATGCAAAAGGAGGATCAATCTTGTACTAAAGAATCGACGCAACTATCTGCGATGACGGATGGTTCATCAGTAGTGTTAAAGGAGTTAGCTGTTAGAGAGAAGGAATTTGCTGTTGGAGAGGAGTTAGTTGTTGGAGAGGAATCTGTGTGATATCGAGTCCTCTTCATTACCATGCGTACGATACAATGTAATTTATGTAAATATATTAGTTAATATAAACTTTCATGCACTCATCTATTCTTGAAAGAATCTGTGTTGGGGGTCCATCATTGCGGATATTGCTCATGATAACTACATGACATTATGAGTTGGGGGCTAAATTGGCACGATTTGGCCCGCCGAAATCATATTAGATTTGCTGGTTCAAAACCACAAAGTTTTACCCTGGTAAAGGTTCCAAAAAGGGGGTCAATTTTTGTACCCCTACTCACAAATCTGCATTTTCCGGTTTCAGTGTTTTGGGGGGGGGGGGGGGGGGGGCAAAAGTATGCAATTTTCGCCCTAGCAAAAATGTCTGGGAGCCCTGTGAACGCTTGTCCCCATTGCAAACATACCAATTCCGATAACAAAATAAAACAAGAGAACTACTCACAAAATATAGCCGAATTGACATTCAAAGCCTCCAATCGTCCCTCCACCGTGCTCAATCGCAAAACAACACTCAAAAACAAAATTCGAACTTGAAATTCAAACAATGAAGACAACAGTCAGTGAAGATGACCGGCTATACTGGTCACTAGTGGGTACACGGCTCGACTCAGTAAGAAACCGGTTATGTCCGATTGGAACCGGTCATCGGTGCAGAACCGGTTCTGTCGAGCTGGCTCACCTTCGCGGGCTCGCCACCTCAACGTACAGAACCGGTTCTGTCGAGCTGGCTCACCCTCGCGGGCTCGCCACCTCAACGTACAGAACCGGTTCTACACCGATAACCGTTCCAATAAAATGATCACCTAATACGGAACCATAACCTTTGCTGTATTTGGTTCAATCAGGATCTTTGCCCTACCAAATAAGGGTATTGTTTCATAAAAAACTGCTTCTTTTTGACAACAAAACAATGTCGGAGAGAGTGTCGAAAACGACACCTTTTTGGTACTGTTGATCTACCTGAAAAGATATTCAAATCCACATGCGCTGATATACAATGATATACGTACAATAGGGGGTGTCAAACCTTCTCTGCAATTTGAAGATTTGTTACTAAATTAGGCAAAATGAAATTGTAAAGATTACTAGCTTCTCGTGGAGTTGTGGAAAGCAATTCTGATTTCGCCATTGTCTGTTGGCCAACACCCATACTACGACAGTTTAGATTCATATGATCTACTTTGCTTGTAAGTATAGTTAAAACCCAATATTTGAAGATTTGTAGACTTAGTGTAAAGTGTGGTAGGAGATTGAATCAAGTGCTTAATTGGATGCTTCGAGGTGTACATACTAATTTACCATCCTTTCATATTCCGACATCACACTCTCAAACTCCTCTGAGCATAAAATTTGAGATCAGCAGAGATACGTCTTGCCGGGAGTAACGGCAAACGTGATCTATTGCCAATCAAAAATAAATCAATCACCTGACCAAAACAGAGGCATTCTGAACGTAGATAGTATAAGTCATTCACCACATGTTCACTCTAGGATCATACATTCATTGCTATTCACTAAATTATCACATGGGCTTAAGATAATTCTAGATTTTCGGTAGCTTACACAATAACCCGAATTTATACCTACAAATCTTAATAACTCTCTCCTTATGTGTACAATGTATGTGATTCGTTCAATTAATACCCCTCATGTGCACCTAGCTAGCTGGTTCTACATGGCCAGCATAGATTACACCCCAAGAGTGCACACACATAAAGAAGAATACACAGATCATAGCATGGTTCCACCGACCAGAGGTAGAGAGAAGTTGCATGGACACGTCCCGGGGACAAGTACCGTGCACACTTTGGGCATTCTGGTACTGATCGGCTGTCTTATGTTTTGGACACGTACCGTGGTGTATTTCGATAATACTGGAACACACTGTACCTAGCTACACGATGTACAAAATGAAGTTGGCTGTAACAGTCGATGATTAGCATTTACATTCAAGATTCTAACTGGTACTCTAGCTATTGGCAAAATTATTCGTTCAAACAGTTCTGAAAGTTGACTACACCTGAGTGTGCTTCGCATTCTACGCTATTATCTCCATTACGAACTCCGTTGGCCCAAAGCCTTCACTACTCTAGATCTTCAATCCTTCGAGCTTTCTTCTCCTCCACAAGCCAGTAGGCAAACCTGAGAGAAACATGAAATAGTTAATCCATCTGACTGGATGATAATCGCCTAATGATCACATAAATCTACGCCCAAGATCAGCCGTGTTAAACATCTGCACTGAACTTCAATGATTTCCGATCCTTCACTTGACCGACCAAAGGTAGCTGATGGCTGAATGTTGAACATAATCTGAAAGGAATAGAAGTTAGTAGTGGAAAAGTTGAGAACACAGTTACTCAGAGAGTGCTTCGTCATAAGTTGTCCATCGGGGGTCTGGAACAAGGCGGCTGAACTGGTCACGCATCTGCACTTGAGATTGCAATAGCTTCTCAGCAGTGGCTACGAGTGATTCCAAGTTGGATTTTGAAGCATTGTCCATTTTCATCTGGGACTCCTCCAGCTGATCTGTCTGGCACATCAGAACTCTTGAACTCAGCAGGAAGCTCTTGCTTTGATTAATCATACCAGTCAAATACAATTCCTTGTGCTCAGAACCTCAAGAATCCTACTCATCTGGATCATTCTTAAAAGTTTGGGCACCTCAAACTGCTGCACAACTAGACAATGAACCCACTAGCCTCCTTTTCAATTTCATGGCACAGGCCGAATGTTGGAATATCAGCATTCTTATATGGTACATGACAATTCACCCATTCCTGACAGGATCGATTTGAGATTGCATGCGCGCTTATCTGATCATACTCACCTGTATAAGCAAGTAATTATCATGACTACATTGCTCAAAAAAGGTGTTGGACATGTTGATTTCCACAGTCTCTTGTGTGGCCATCGTGAAAATGTCTAGTATTGGCATTCTCCCCCCAAAATATACCCAATTACAACTATTCCACTTGGCAGTAGCCTTTGCACTGTAGCTCACAGTTGATTTGCCCGTACCCAGGGAGAGAACAAGGAGATCTTCATATTTCTGAACACATTCCATAATTATTCGTTTAAAGGATCGGAGGATTTAATATTTAACCCCTGATTCAACGAAAATTTCGAGCGGAGAATAGAACCCAGTACGTCCGTCAATCTTTGTAGTTCAATGTGTTGCACAGAAGTTCAGCATAAATAATTCAGCGAGAAGAATGGAAATCAAAACAGATCACAAATAAAGCCTAAACAATTTCTTGGAAAGCTCTCCGTAACCGCTGGGTGAAATATAATCATTTGAATGCAATACACGAATAAAATCTGCAACAATCCAGATAAAAAGACAGTGAAAAGTTCTCACCGGAGTTCCATTTTCGGCTCTGAATCGGGGATCACCTCTGATGACCTCGCTCACAGCAATGAAAGCCTGTGACAAAATCAATTGCACAAATGCAGTGTTAACATATATGGTATAATTTTGAACATCATATTGCGGCCTAAAACACTCATCCGTTGACATCAAAATGTGGAAGGGGTGCCATAATTATGTCAATATGTGCATGAGTGACCTACAGGGTTGTTTGCACAAATTCCTCCATCCACCATGTTAAACTCTATCTTCTCTCCATCATACATTGAGGTGAAGTAATATGGTGAAAAGTACGTTGGCGCTGCTGTGGTTGCTCGACAAACGTCACGAATATAGCAATCTGGCATTTTCTTTGAATTAACCTTGTTGCAGAGACAAACCACAAATAAATTTTGATGGTAGGCCTAAGGATATATGGTGCAACTAAGCATGTGATCTGCTTTCCTAGAAAAAAGAAATACTAACGAATGTACTCGATCACTTCCATCAAAGTATCGGATACATGGATTGGAGAGTTTTGGGAAGGATGTCCAGGTGTACTTCTCAAGAGCTGGCAGGCTTGTCTCAGGGCGTGGCTCTGTGAACGTATTTAAATACACACTTACATAACTACATACTTAAGTTTTATAGCAATACTTATGTATAATACAGTAACTTAGAACTTGAACCGATTCACTCTAATAAACTGTACGTGTGCAGTTATTTCGGCATTCAGGAACACATCCAATCGGTCGGTAGTATGTTGCTTACCTGCGATGTTGAGAACTGGACTGTTGTCTGGCAAGTAATGTCGTATGACGGTACAACCACAGGCTTGACGGTCCCCGAAAGCTTCAGATTTCCAAATACCTCCTTCAGTAGCTTTTCAAGAGGAGTGGAGCTATAGAGGGGACCCGACATCAAGCTAGCGGACCACCTTGCAAAACGACTGAATCGCCAACCGCATGTAATTCAGTACCTTTTTGCACAATTTTCAGTCTCTTCGGATCAATCAATAACCACTAATTATGCAATGATTTACTGTCCACTACTATAATTGAGCACTTGAGAACATGCCAGAAGATACCGTTCAGTTATTCTGAGTATCACAAGAGAGAAATCGCTGACATTTGCTAGTAATGTAGAGCCTGAATTGCGTATAGCATTGCAGAGATACAAAGGAAATCCTGCCGGCAAGATCATTGTACTGCATCTGGAAAAATATAACATGAAATCTCCTGGTTTCCACTAAGATGTACCACTTTGTGAATTATCACTTAGACTAGATTATAAATTTCTCTCTATTTATCTGGTGTCGTGAATTGATTTCTCAACTCACGTTCGACAATTGCGTTTGTATTTCTTAAGCACCATAACAATATTGATGATGAGCAGGAGGATGAGGATCTAGAAACGTGAGGCCGACCATTAATTACAACCTTTTCGGAGGGAAGATTTTAGCTGAATTTTTTAGGTAGAATTCAATGACATCCTTGGCAGAATACTTTGGCCGGTTAGTCACGGGGTCAGGCACGAGGAGAAGGCAGGCTATGAGCCCACCCGTGCTTGTCCCCGCAAACCCATCAAAATAATCTGCAATCCTCACATGCTCCCCTTCTAAATCCTGCACAGAAGAACAATCTCTAGCGTCTTCAATGAGAGGACTAAACATTTTGCAGTGCTTCTTGCGTTATAATTACTATTTAACATTTGCCCTAGACTTTCAAACCATCGATTAGACAAGGATTAATTCCTATCCATTCGATGTCTTGAATGTCTATGGCAAATGCTAAATAGGAATTTTCCAATTCAATACTTATAAGCATTGTGTAGGATAGAGATATCCAAATGTTAACTAAGGTAGAGCTGCGCTGGATCAAACTTTTTAATATATGACTTCACAGTTCGGGAGCGAGCTTGTGGAAGGACGGGGAAAGACGTGCTCACGGCAGAATATACGGAAATTTAAATAGGCATTCTAGTAATCTCATCATCGCCATAAACTCAATTCTTTCCATATATAAGCATCAAATATTCATCGCCCATTTTGAGGAAATTCACTCAAGCTGGTTATATATGTCAAGTGGCCTGCATGAAATATACGTTTAGAAAAGTGTAATCCACCACTCAATTTCTCACCAAATTAAATCAGACTCGCAGGAACCAGATAAGTGAGCAGTGGTGTGGTGGAGAGACAGGAATGAAATGGAAGATCCGATTCCCATCTATAAATTCTGGCAGTCCCTCATCCCTTATAAATCAATCGGAGATAACTGGGATCTTGTTGCCAGGAGACTCTCAGGGACGGGAATTTCTAAAGCAGAACACGGACGGAGCATTACCTGGAGATGGCTTTCGAGGCGCTCAAGAATGACCGAGATTATGATGCCCCGCACACCACCGCCATCACAGCTCAGGATGCATTTCTTCCTACCTGGAATCCCTTTAGGTCGCCAATAGTGATTCTGCTCCATCTGGGACTTTTGGACTGCTCAAAATATTTGATAATTCACCAATTTCAAGCTACTGCGCACCGACTTCAACCGAGTATTCGACCTTTTACAATTTCTTTCGAGATTTCTTCACAGTTCTGGATTACAGACAGGAATTTAGTTATCAACTTAGAAGACTAAACCGAATTGAAATTAAGTTGAAATCGCTCATACATTCACTCGATCCATTCCTGAGCATGTGCAAAGCTAGTTAATCGGCAAGACGCGGAATCACTCTAGCATTCCCTGTATCATCATTCTCAATCACTCAGTTTACGCGCTCTCACAAGCGCTCTCTCTGCGTTCTAAGTCGATTGCCAGAATATTCACAACACCAGATCTTTCAAGCAGAGTCACACAGAACTTACAGATTGCTCTCATATATTATATGATCACCAGTAACTCACGCACTGTCACTGCATACTTTACGGAGCGCAGCTCATCACGTTGAATTAACATACGTTCGCTCCATTCCTGAACATGTGCAAAATTAATCTGCAGGACGGTGAGTAACTAAACCATCCTCTGTATCGTCATGCTCTATCACTTTAGGCGCTCCCAAGAGTCGCCAATTCGCCAGCGCACTCGATCTAAATTAAATCAAGTGCCAGAATATTTACAGCTAGCACCAGATTCTTCAAGGAAAGACTCACACTGAACACAGGAAGTGCTCTCAAGTATTGTGTCACTGGCAACTAGCAGCTTCACCTCAGCGCATTCAATTCCACTCCCGACACCACTTCTGAAGTTGTGTCAATCCCAATGCCATCTCTCCAGGGAAGATTTTACGGAGCAATAGTCAAATCAAGACTCGGCAGAAATCAATTTAATTAGCCCGAGAGACCGTCTACTTTTGCACTTTATAGAATATCCTTTTGCCCGATCGAGGTAACAGTCCAGTACTCTACCCGGCCTAGATAATTAATATTTTTCATCTGTCACATCGATTGAACAACCTTAACGTGAAACCACAAATTAAAACACTGTAGCTACCAGTACTAACTTAGTACCTTCAATCAGCAGAATCTCCCATGTTACTAATCAAGCAACAGTGAAATTCAAACTAATATTTCAATTCCGATTATAAGACAGGACACAGATGCATGCTGCTGCTGCTGCACCGATCTTTGACCACTGCCAAAAGTTGCTCTACTCCTTTCATTGCGTGCAACCAC
Source organism: Pohlia nutans (assembly GCA_022496805.1). Classification (NCBI taxonomy): domain Eukaryota; kingdom Viridiplantae; phylum Streptophyta; class Bryopsida; order Bryales; family Mniaceae; genus Pohlia; species Pohlia nutans. The sequence goes on from CM040097.1 coordinate 10,784,170, forward strand.
AAACTACAGTCAGTAGCTTCAGTTCTAATGACTGGGAGTTAGGGAGGTGATCGTCAAATCGCGATTAGAAATTTACTAATAAATAAAAAGATAGATAACTAATTTTTTTAATTAAAAATGTTGCGATGATTGAGAGCGTTGATGTAGCATTACCTATTAAGGCTACTCTCATCCAATTCGCCTTTGCGCCACCGTGCATTCGTAGGACCGGACTACAAATCGTTTGAAAATTGTGTTTTATTTTCGAGGATTGCAACAGCAGAATGATTCGCTTTGGTTTAGAGCAATTCGTTTGGAGAAGGAGAACTGGAGAAGACGAAGGCGAAGCGGGGACTGGGACTGACACGTGGCTCCCTCCAATCTCCCGCCGAAATGGGTGCCGGCGGGGGCGGGAGTGGTAAGTCAGTATTCAAATTTGAAACAGTGATTTTTATATATTTTTTAAAACTTTAAAGGATGATTAGGACAACCCCTAAGGTAGTTTTGGCATTCAACAAACATTTCGTCAAAACTAGACCATATTTCGTCAAAAGTGGACTACTAGATTGGAAAAGTGATGGGAAGTGTTGCCCTTTTCAATAGAGATATGTCCCCAATTTTTATATAGTGCTCTTAATCCTTAAAGGACAATGCAAGCCCCACGGGCTTGGTAGTATTTTGGGAGAATCTTGCTCATAAATTCTACTCGGTTGCATCAAATGGGGTTTTTAAAATGCCAAACCGGGCATCTTTGAGGGATTTATACTTATTTAGAATAGAACCAAAGTAAATTACAAAGAGAATTATGCTTAAAATGGAGTTAAAAGAGATTTTGGGTGTGGAATCAAGAAAGAATATGTCTTGTAAGGGTTAATTGTGGAATAAAAGCATTGTAGAAAAATTGGGGATCTATCTCTATTGAAAAGCATAGCATTCCCCATCACTTTTCTATTATGGTAATCCAATTTTAACGAAATGTGATCCAGTTTTAACGAAATGTGTGTTATTTCCTTGAATTCTCCATTTTCATGAGTACTAGGTTAAAAATAGATATGTAGCTAAGTGATACATAACATTATTAAGTAGTAAGGAACCGCCTATTGCTTGGTCAATTGGCTTTTTACTGATACAATAACTTTCCTTGGAACATAGAGTGAAAGATGACACTTGATTCCTACTAAATTCCTTCATATAATGGCAACTGTCATCTTTCACTCTATGTTCCAAGGAAAGTTATTGTATTAGTAAAACAAACTTAAGATGTGAAAACAATAGCATCAAAAACTTTTTGATTTGTAAAATTCAATAATGCTAATGTTTTAACCCCTATTTAATTGCGCAAAGGGGGTATGGGCAAAACTTAGATGTGTTATAAAATGTTATCTCTGCAACTTTGATAATGTTTAGTCCAAATAAGAAAATGAGGAGCATGATGTTTCGTAATTATCTGTATGGTCAAACTTTCAAAAAAATGTTTTAGATACTCATTTAATGAATTTAGAAGGATTTTTCATTAAATATTCACCAAAATTACAAAATTTATGTTTAGAATTTGTAATTTGGTATGATTGGTTAAAACTAAACATTCTATTCTAAAAAAAACTAATTTTTTTCTAAGGAAAGAACATTATTACTTTCCTCAAATAGTAAATTTTATAATACTAGGATAATATTGAGGTCTTTGTCGTTGAAAAAATCTCTTTGGTGGAGTTTAACTCGGATTGACATGATTCAAATTGGGTTGGAAAGTAAACTTGATTTCCTATTTGAGATTATTTTTTTAAATACAATTTTTTTTTTCATCTCAAACAACTCCTAAAAAAGGGCAACGACCATAAAATCATCGTTTGGTCAATTAGGGGTTAATGTTCAAAGAGTGGGTTTATGTTAGATTACTTCAAAAGTTGATTTCTCCAGTTCAAAAAAGAACTCTTGAATGAGTCCTTTTAAATTAACTGATTGTCACTAAATAGTTTAGCTGTCAAGAAAGACAGCTAAGCTAATTTTCATTGAGTTTAGAGACCACCAAGCTCTTACACACTTAATAATGAGAGACCACTAAGCTCTTCCATACTTTTTTTAACTATTTGGGGTGAAAAAATAAAAATATATTAAAGAAAAATTCATGATATGTTATTCAAACACAAGGTGACTTTAAGGATAACTCTATTGTGTGATTCAGACACATCCCATCAAATGTGTGCTAATTTAGAGGGGCCTTCAAAAAAAGGCTAAAGAGAGCCCTCTAAGTCCAAAACACGGCAAAACATGCCACATTAGCCCTGTCTTTGGCCCTTTAAAAACAATTTACACTATATTTGAAGAGCCCTCTAATTTTTTTTGGAAGTTGGTTAATTTTTAATGGGGTGTAACTTGGTCATCTAACATCCAAATCAAGATTTTTTTAGGTCTATTATTTTTAGTTTTTCAATGTTATTCTAATAATAGTAATTTAACTTTCTAATTCCATCTACATCAAATGATATGCAGTTTAAAGGCCCCATTGAGGATCATGCTCTAAACAAAGTTACAGACTGTTACAAATGCCCAAGAGAGTCCATAATATTCAAATTACTATTTAAACACTAATTTAGCCAAACCAAAAATATCAAGAGATCTAGTACCCAGTAATAGTAAAAGCGCCAGTCTTATCAACTGCAAAAGCATATTAACCCCTAAAGGACCAACGACTGGCAGTTTTTAAATGACAACTTCACTTGGTCATATTGTGAAAAACATATCTCAGATGGGACCAAATTTTATATCACCTGAACTAGTGAAGATCATTGCATGGGCTGGTAACAAAACAAAAAAATTTGAGCAAGAATAAGTCCAAAGAGGACCTACACAAAACTCTTAAAAAACATGATCCTTTAGGGATTAACCCTTAAAGGACCAAGAAGCCCAAATTGGGTCTCATGTTTTTTTAGCATTTTTGAACAAGACCTGTATGGACTTCTTTTAGTTCAAATTTATTTGTGTTTTGACCAACATATACAATGTTCTTCACTGTTTCCAATGATATAAAACTCGACCCCATCTGAATTGCATTTTTCTCAATACAATCAATTAAATTTGTCATTTTGAAACCATGAATCCTTGGTCCTTCAGGGGTTAATAGCTGCAAGTTCTGCTTGAATCTTCTTCAATGATTCAGAATTTTATTGACACATATGTTGAATTACATTCAACATGAATATTCACAAGGTCGAGGTGTTTTTCCACCACCGTGCTAACATTACACTCATTTCATGCCACCCAAAAAACCCACACCTTTAATTCTATCACCAGGAAACCAAATTCTAACTAAATCAAAACTACTGCACCCGGAGCTGCACTTTAATTTCCAGGACCTGGCTTGCCCTTTCTGTAAAAACCAAAAGTACTACTGCTTGCAACGCTCTCCATCAGATGAAAAGATGAATTTAACTCCTTCACCCGTCCGACTGCACCCTCTTCTCTTGAGTGGATCAGGCATCATCCTAGCACATGAGAATCATTCCAACAAACAAATAATTATAAGAAACTTATATACAGGGTTATCAAAGGAAAAATGGTTTATGTTTTTTAGTTTTGAACATAACGGACATCTAGGCAAACTCTTGTCACTTTGTCATGATGATTCAACTCTAAAAACATGTTGAAAATATTTCTAATATTCCATCATTATTTCTTGATATTCTAGAAACATCTCCAATATTCTCAACAAGGGCTCTATGTGATGCCCGACATGACGTCCATCTGTTTGTCTGTCAGCTATGAAAACTCTAATCGTAATTATAATTATAATTATGATTATAATTTTATATATATGCTCCATACATCGTATTATTTTTTACCCTACAAAGACAAACGATAATTTAGTCTCCAGGAGTTTGAAATTCTGAGAGAGTTTCAAAACTGTTGGGATAAAGTGCTGCTCAGGTGACCAACAATGTACCTGAGATGTGCATTTTCACTTTTCAGATGGTGTATTGTAACCTGAGCAGAACTAGTCCCGAAAGTTGATTAACCCCTAAAGACCAAGAAGCCCAAATTTGTCCATCTCATTTTTTGAAATTATTATTTTTAGCAATTTTGAGTAGAGCTTGTGTGAACATCCTTTTGTTCAAATTTAATTGTTTTAACTGACACATGCAATGTTCTTCACTGATTCCGGTGATATAATTTGTCCCATCACTACAAGGAGAAGGCATTGCTTTTCACTCCCTCTGTGAGTCAATCGACGCCACTTCGCACTCACCAATTTTTCGGTTGGACTTGGTGAGTGCGATTTGTCACATAGGACAAGCGTGTACAATAAAAATAAAAATAAAAGGTAATGAACAGGATCCTCCTAAGTGAGAAACGACGCCTCTCCTTGTAGTGAAAGTATGGGTGATTCAACTTGTCATTTTAAAACCATGAATCCTTGGTCCTTAAGGGGTTAAGTTCTGTTACCTGGATGGCTTGCTGGCTGGGCCGGTACGTTGAATTCTCACTTGCTTTTGCATGCATTTGGAGTTTCAAAGATCAAAGCTGACAGAGTGGTAGTGGAACGGAGTCTTCATGAGGCTTTCGAAGTTCCGAGCGCGGCACGCTGCTGCCACACTCTCCTGAAGACTTCCAGGTCCACAGACGAGTACTCCCACTTCCTCTCCCTCGTGCTTCCCTGCGGCTTCATCAAAGAGCTCTGGCATATCCAACAGCACACGATTTATAAATTAGAACCATATAAATGGTCATAGAATGGCGTGTTTTAGAGTGCAAAAAATCACAACGTTTAAGTGGCTTTGAATACCAGGACTTTCAAGTGCAAGTTTAATTTGGACTGGTTGCGATACGAGGTTCCAGTAACTGCGCCAGTTTCATTAAATTCTGCCGTTGGGGGATGGTCTGATTTGGGTACCCCTTCCCGGACTCTCCAAAATTTAGAAGAATGTGACCCTATTACAAGAATTACTGACGGCATGGCTGCAGTTGCATACATGGTGTTATAAACGTCATTTCTAGCACATACTAAATGAGTTATAAATAACTTACAGTGTTTTAGTGAAACAGTCTTTTTTTGGAACCCATTAATGCTGCATTTTAACAAATTAGAGTATGAACGAGCTGGTGAAGGAGTAGCACTAACCTTCAAATTGCGGCCTTTTGCCTTCGGTAACAATGCAATTGTCCAACAAGTCACTCACATCGTTTCCCTCCAAGTCTCTGAACTGCGTCATGTTTCCCTCGTTGTCACTCGTTCCCTTGCCAGAGTTACGAGTACTATTAATCCAGAAAAAGATGACGGAGCCTCCACAGATGACAATCCCCACGAACAAGCTGACGAAATGCAAGACCCCCTCCTCAGCCGTGGGGAACTGCTCCCCTTTTTTCAGAAACTTGGGGGAGGAGACGTAGTTGTACAACAGGGCGTGCGTGAGCACAAATCCGGTAATGGAGGCCACAATAAGGGCAATCATCCACAGGTTCTGAAACGAGTTCACCGTCGAGATTCCATTGTAATTTTTCCCTCCCTTCTGGGGACTGTCAGGGAATGCATGAGTTGTTGTTGTCCGTGTTTCAGTGGGCAGGATCTCCCCAGCTATGGCTTCTCCAGTTACGTAAGCTTGGATGGTGAGGTTCAAGCTCCCCGCTTTGGAGGTGCCGTTGTAAGAGTACCCCGGGTAGATCTGTGCGGGCTTGATGGTTTTCAGTGTGGTCAGCTCAGTTTTTCTCCTCACGCACCACACTAGCTGCAGGTTTGTAGGGACACCGTCTTGGAGTAATTGGTGGCGTTTCAGTAGGTCTTGGATTATGGCCAGGAATGGTGTCACTCCCGCCCCACCAGCCACCAGAATCAGATTCTTGTACCTGTTCAACATGCTCGTCAGTACATGAATCAATGATAATCATATTGCGTATTTCACAGCACCAAAATTGACTGAAATCACGTGCCTAGAGCTCGAAAACCTAGGCCTGGTATGAATTTAAGCGACTAAAACTGTAACAACTTCGCCATTTTGATGAATTCATACAAGGACTTGGATTTTAGAAATAGCCTACTCCAGGAAATCAGGCCAGCTGTGGCAGCTTCAAATTGGTACGAAGCAGTACAGTTACAACCCATATCAATGTATTTTCCTATGCACACAATCTTTCTAGTACGGTGTATTTCAAATCTTTGCAGAGATCGAACTCCTTATCTTTTTCTATTCTCAACTCTCCATAGTGTACTCCTAAAAATAAGATTACTAATATGTGACATGTATCATATAGGCTATGCTAGATAGAGTATTTCATGGGCTCGCCGCGTCATGGGTGCATGCTACCACCTCATCACTTTGCAACTCAGAGATAGCATGCACCCGCTACATGCCGTAGCAGAGCCCATGGATTATTGTATCTAGTACAGTAATTGACTTTCACGTGCCCGGAGCTCGAAAAACTAGGCCTGGTATGAATTCAAGCGACTGAAACTGTACCAACTTCGCCGTTTTGATGATTTCATACAAGAATTTGGATTCTAGAAGCATGTTACATGCATGGAGTGGTTATGGTGTGAACCTGAGGAAGTAGTTTGACTCGTGGCCATAAGGCCCTTCCGTCTTGACTGCGAATGGGCATGCTGATGATGCCTTGGCAGATTGGGCGGCGACGTTGTCGTGCAGGTCTTGAGTCCAGTCGCCGAGAGGTTTAATGCAGACAGTGACCTCATTCGACTCGTCGAGTGTGGTGGAGGTTGTGCTGAACGGATGCCATTGAAGTCGTGAGATTCCAGGGACGTTGAGGTAGAAGAAACTCAGGGCACTGTATTTCAAGCCTGCAAAAATGCATTTTAAGGAGAATTCAGACGGTCATGAACATTAAATTTGCCAGGGAAAACATTCAGCTAAGCCCTAAGCGTCTAAAACGCCCAATATGACCATCTGCATCACTGAACTTTGCAACGATATTTTCTCATTTTATCTCGGTTTTCTGATTGCAATACATCATTTTAAAATTCTTGTTCTACACTACAGTGTCGATCGTGTCAAACTAAAGTCATTTTCACACAAACAGATGATTTGCAGCAGGGGACATTTGCTTACACTATAGAAAATTCACAGTGGAGACTTGCAGGTTAATAACTTACAGGGTTGTTTTGGAATCTTGAGCTCCACGAGGCCGCTGGGGAGCACCCGTGCCGACACACCGGTGACTTGTTTCCATGACTGCACCATCCTGAGGAATCGGTCGATAAAGAAGAGCAGAATGGGACCCATGGATCCACCCGCGTGGTTCCAGTCCACATGGAAGACGTAGAAGATGAAGAACGCGATGTACAGGTGGTGCATGGTGAAGAAGAAGTTGAAGTGTCGTGCGCGAACGTAAGGAATGGACGTTATGGCCATGATCACCGCCGACACGCCTGCTATCACACCAGCCAAGTTGGATATCCCGTTGTATTGCCATTGTCTCAACTGCCAGTACATCAGAAGAAAAGTACATACTCAGAGACGTTGACTTGGACAGAAACAATATACATAGCCTACTCCAGGAAATCATGACAAGCTGTGGCAGCTTCAGTAACTTGTTCTAAGCAGTAACGTTACAACTCGTAAAGTATTTTTATCTTTTAGCAGTGAGGTTCTATGCACACAATCTTTGTAGTGTATTTCAAATCTTTGTAGAGAACTCCTCGTCTCTTTCTATTCTCAACTCTTCATGTCATAATGTAATCTTCAAAAAATAAGACCCTACTAATGTGTGACACGTGTCGTAGGCTATGTTAGATAGCATACTCCATGAGCTTGCCACCTCGTGCAGAGGGTGCATGCTAACACCTTGTCCCTTAGCAACTAGCTCAGAGATAACATGCATCCGCTACATTCCGTAGCAGACCCCATGGAATACTCTATGTAGTACATGTTCAGCAACAATTGATGTACAGTAGTGTAATTTCAGGGAACTCACCAAGTGCAGTTTATTTTCCAGTCCGATGGAAACGGCGTATGTTCCGCCGTGGACAGAGACCAGGACGGCCGTGAGGTAGCCGAACCAGCGGTGGTATTTGATGGCTTGTTCGAAGGGCACATCGATCAGCCTCAGAAGTGGAGATCCTCTTGCCACCGGAGCGAACAGACACGCCACAGTGAAAGGCAGTGCTCGTCCCAGCATAGCTCCCGCCTTGTCCCATTTCTGCACCGTCCTGCACATTGCATGACGTCCGAGTCAGGTCCAGGTTTCATACAAATACTGGTGCTGCAAAATTCAGTGAAATTTCTGTCGTTGATACAGCAACTTGGCGCTTGGTTAGAGGTACATTAAGAATTCTTTTATTTCTTACTTGGATGAGGCTCCTTTCTTGGGCTTGGCATGGTCAATGGTGTAGAACTGATCCGACTGCATCTCGAACCATATCCAAAGAGTGCACACAGCAACGAGGACGAAGATGACGATATCAATGAACGTTATGATTCCCACAGGTGTCTTCACCAACAGAGGCTGCGTCCACATCGACCGCCACAAGTTCACCACAAATGGCTGTCTTCCAGAGGCCGGGCATTTCGGCCTGTCGATCGAAACACACCAATTGTAAGAATTCTCGATTAAGTCATCGTCTTGTCCAATATGACTTTATAACCAGCAATTATCGTCAATGAAACAAAATTAAGAGCCAGGATAGTAGTGTTACAAGTACCTTTCAGGAAATCTTTCCTCTAGCTCCAAGTACAGCAAGGCTATGATAGCCAAGCCAATGACTGGAACCACATACATCACATAGTTTGTCGCTGCACAAGGTACCCACATTGCACGATTCAGAAACTCAGCAAGTCGAAGAGCGGTATATATTGCCGAGATCCCTTGATCAACAACATGAATGATGACACGTCCATTTATTACAACAAACCCCTGTTAAAACATGTTGGACATCAAGAAATTCAACATTTGGATGTTATGTCAACCTCTCTATCGGTCAAAACGACAACCGCCCAGTGTTGAGTTTTACATTAGTGACAATTCGCACCTACAGGACGAAGGAGATGAAATTATAGTTACCGTATTTGCCCCAGAAGGTGGACGTAACAGCGAGCGAGACCTCTTTCTTGAAGGCTTTCCCTTCCTGGCTGGGCATTCGGTACCAGAGTGAAATCCACCACACGAAGTCCGCCCATGCGGCAAGCAGCAGAAACGCCTTGAGAATCCTCACAGGCAGCCCCACCGTGGACCGTCGACGTCGCTCAGGCACCGCGCTGGACTCATGAAAACTGGAACCATTCCCAGTGGCTTGAAACGCTTGCATTGAATTCATGATCGATTAGTCACTCCACTCCCCAACAGCTCGTCGTCGCAATGGCACCTTTAGCCCGTCGTCACAATGGGTTCACCTGCAGGTTGGTGGTGCACTGCAGTAGTTCAGAAGTCAACCTCCGGACATGGACAGACCTACAGTAGTATTGGAACTGTACTGATCGATACAAGAAACCACCCACCGTACACAAAGTCGAATAATAATAAGACAAGTACCTGACAAGTACCTGACTGAGTTGAATCATCGAAGTCCACGACGTGCATTGATGGAATGGTCCAAACCGGGTGCGCCCCGCAGGGCTTTATACTGATCGATCGACTGTACGTTTAGGGGTGGAATCTGAGCGATGCCTGAACGATCGTGGGAAGGTTCTGGGACATGAGGACCGGGACTGTCGCGGGCGTGCAGGTCGCAGGCGTCGCGGGCAGCAGGGCGTCGCCGACTGGTGGCCGGCACGCTCGGGGCGGAGGCGGGGCGCGTGCGGGCGTCTCGCGTTGCATGGCCGTCACGTGCGCTGGAGTTCCGGGCCCCGGGTCAACGTCTCCTATTTGCATGGCCGTGGATGTGTGGTGCGGATTCATTTCGGCTGTTGATTTAGTTCGGTCCCTTTGATTCATCCCTTTAGATAAGTTCGATAGGGTTTGCTCCTTCAAGTTGCATTATACATCTTTGGTCCTAATTCCAAATTAAGGAAAGTGCCTTTTCGTTTCACTAGAATCTTCTTGTACTTTGGCAAAGAGTTTCAATTGGATGTGCAAAATTATATGGTATAGGTAACATTCGGTATTTAATTTAGCTACCATTAGTGAATATATGCCTCTATGGTTGATGCCTTGCTAAGGGCATCTTCACTGTCTTAGATCAACTAAATAGTATTAACCAAACTTTGGTGTTAATCCCTTACGACAACCAAGCCATGGTGTTATATGGGTACTCTTTTCGAACTCTCTGGAATTTAGAAAAATGCCTTTTTAGTATAAAAAAATAATATGTATTGGAAAATTATAAAATTTACATGGTGTTGTAGACAGTGCTCATGGATGCAGATGCATACATAGTGTTTTAAACAGCATTTGTATGATACATTGAATGAGTTATAAATCACAATGTTTTAGCGAGACGGTTATTTTTGGAACCCATATTAGACCATAACCAAACCAGCTATTTTATTTGGTAAAATTGTCTTAAGTACCCAACTACTAAAAAAAGCGTTAAATCAGGCATTAAATACGACGTCGAAGCCGTTTAATAGTGCTCATTAGTAGAAACCTTGTTCAATGGGACATGTCGTTAGTGACTCAAAATCAATTTTGATTTTTTGAGCTACTAAAGACATGTCACAAGGGACATTTACTCACTAAGATTCTAAGAACATGTTGTCCATTTTTATTCACTCTAACATTACAGAAAGTTTCAGCCCTTCAAAGGGCCGTGAGTTTTGAACCCCTCCGGTGCAAGTACAGAAAAAATGCGGTAATGACGGTGGCCAAGTGTCGGCCACATCAAATTGAGTAATTTTTTATTTTTTATTTATTTTTTAATTATTATTTTTCAAAATTTTTGAAAAATAATATATTAAAAAATACAAAAAATAATTTTTTATTTTCCTGTATTTGCACCACACGTGTGCTGAAAATGCAGTTTTCACGGCCCTTTGAAGGGCTGAAATTTCCTGTAATGTAAATGTTATTTAATTTTGTTCATTTTTATTCACTCTACCCAACATTTTTTTCTCCAATCAAGAAAGAGAATAATTAATCTTAGTATCCTTCAATCCAACTTTTAATACTTTCTCTCAAGACCATATTCGTTATATTGAGACTTTTCGCAGTCTCATTTTTATCTTCGACTCGAAGATAAACCGTTTTATCTCTTTACTAGTATTTTTTTATTAATAGGTAACAACATCAACTTTTAGAATTTCATTATAGAATCACTATTTGAGCATTATATTTTTTTGGTTTCAATTACTAGTTTTTAAATGAATTTTTGAATATCTAGCATTCCGTCTCAAAAGCTGCGAAACGTCTCAATATAACGAATATGGCCTTTGAGAGTAGTTTTGTTCTAATGGCCCTTTATCCGGTGAGCACTTGGTCATTCACATTATGAGCAAACACTTTACTCATGCCGGCCTAAAATGAGGCCCAGAGTTTCGATCTATCTGAGTCATATCAGAATCAAATTCTCCTTCAAATCTTCTATGATGTAATTGCACACAAGTGGAGTTGCATCATTGATATTTGGTAATTTAATTATTTCAATTATTAAACATGGTTCGTATTATAAGCCAATTACCATCTTTTTCACACTACCGTACCTTCCAAGCAGCTTCGTCATGCTTCAAACGAATATTTAATATTTTTCAAAAAGTCATGTTCGTTTGCTATTTTTTATAGATTAGTTAAATTCGTTTTCTTGAAAAAACATGATATTGTATTTTCATCATTCATCCAAATGGGCCTTGCAAGTTAGTACCACAATATGGATTACTTCACTTGCAAGGTAATGATTGAGTGTAGTGTAGTCTTGTGCTTTATACAAAATTCAGGACACTAGTGCCAACAATGAATGTGGGATATGTAGAACTCTCACTTCTTGTTCTTCTTAATCACCGGTTAAACTCCTTTACAAAAATGTGAATAACTTGAGCAAAAATACATCAAATCACAAAATTCTTTTTGGAAGTGAAAGATTACGTGAAAATGCAACTAATCTTAGTTGAACAATTCTCAAAATAAGATATTCTACTATGCACAATTGAGCCTCAAAAGTCTGATCACAACACATGTTCTTCTCATTCAACTCATGCACGTTTTTCATAGCCTTACTGAATTTTGTCTATATATCATGCATAAAAACTTCAAATTACAAATTTCTTTTTGGAGGTGATAGACAACTTGTCCTTCTCACTTTTCTTAGTTGAAAACATTTCAAAATAAGATCATTTGGTATGCTCAATTGTGCATCAAAGTCTACTGAAAATATGGTGTGGTGAGAATTCACATGAGCTTGCAAGTTCATATCCCATATCATTTGGGAGTGACTTGGAATGAACTTGATTACAAGGTCAGCTCTTTCTTCCCCTAGAACTCACACTCTCCTACTCTAAATAATGTTAAAATATGTGAAAAATGGTAATATTTCAACATTTCGACTATTCCAAAAAACAATTACTATGGTATTCGGCAAAATCTACTCATAATTTCCAAAAAAATTCGTCTTCACTTTTTTGAATTAATTAAAGACGAAGCTGCTTGGAAGGTACGGTATTTTGAGTAGAGTGACCTGATCGAATATTAGTGAAAATGCAATTGGCAACCCAATAGCAGTTAACCCTTAAGCATGCAAGGAGCCCCGTGGGGCCATGCTTGATCGTTTTTCAGTCAAATGTTGGTTTTCACCTAGTTCCTAATTTCAAATGAAAATGATCCCAACCAAGAAAGTGTGGGGGCTACCTTCTACTTTCTAGTCCAATTTACCGTTCTTCAAAATTGTTAAAACTGTGTTTTTATAGCACTTTAAAGATCAAACCCCTAAAATTCCAATACACACTGCAAAAAATAATTTTTTCTATTGAATTTCTTATTATGTAAGCTCAAGAAGCATGCCACCTACAGTTTGTTGTTCATCACTGTTATTTACATTTTCCCAGAAAATTTCATACTATTCTAGATAAGCTTTTTTTTATTACTATGATTTTTACAAGAACAGAACTTTGAAAAACCTTATAAATTATTTATTTATTTAAATAATTATGAAAAAATCAAGGTAAATCGGTTTAACAATACCTTATATGAGGAAAATACCAGGAAAAATATAATATATTTCAAAATTTGAGGAATTGTTGAGGTTTGACTGGGTAATTGTAGTGTGGACGCTTAAAGGTTAACTTATCAGTGACCTATTCTTTACACATTTGATGTAAGAGTTTGGGCGGAATGTTGGAGTTGACATGATGCATAACATAAAGATGCTCGGGGAGGTCACTTCCAAATATTATGTAACAACGTGCGAACAAAGATAGGGTCCAAATAAATCTTTGAAAGTAAATTTTATAAATGATTTACATTAATATAGGATGCTCAAATTTGATTACAAGAATAAAAATGAGAATATTTTCAAAATATTACTAATTATAGTAAGAATTATTTTTAAATTTTAGGGTTCTTTTAAATATCCTTTGTAGTTTGTTCACACGTGATACTCAAAAGATACAAAAAGTGACCTCCCCGAGTAAAGATGACGACAAACATTAGTACAGTCTGCAGTACCGATGCTAAACAAGCTCTAACAACAGTTTATAGTATGATACATGACAATGTAAATCCTTGAGATGAAATGTGCAGATCCCTTATTTAGTGAACCCAAGTATCCATAGTTCCATACATATATACATGGAGTCTGAACTTTGCCAAACAGTCAAACACCAAAAAACAATTGGGAGTTTTGCTCTTTTTGAGTTGTGGAATGCACACTCTGACATCTCAAAGCCAATATTTGTCTTTAAGAAACAGAATAACAGACTGAGGGAGTTGACTTCATACATAGGCCAAATGATGCCATATTAATGTACAGTACAGTACCCTACAATAAGTATCTGTCACCTTGGGTTTACAAAGGTTTGCTATTAGAAAACGGTAAAATTGGAAGTTTTGAACCAGATTTGAATATGTTGCAAAACACAAGATACACAACACATACTGTTGAAATTTGATAAAAATATTATTTTTTACCCATTTTCACTTGAAGTTTAAAACTCTATTTTTAAACCCTAAATTCAAATGACAATAAATACAAATTTTGTTATTTAAGTACCAAGTATAAAAATCTTAATGGAAAAAATGAAAATCCTCTATAGAATCATATGCAAAAGAAATCATGATTTTTGGAAGTTTATTAACTATAAAATTACTATTGAAACGTCGTACCCTAAATTGCTCAATTTCCAAGAGAATTTTTTGTTTTTTTCGAATTTCACCCCCAAAAAAAGAAACCATGTCAACTGGGATAATAAGAGAAAGGCCAAATGATGCCATATTGATGTACATCAGTACACAAGAGTGTTAATGTAGCTAAAGGCTTGCGCTTGTTTGTGAGTGTGGTGAGCGTGTGCTGAAGGCTTTGCTCAGTGTGTCCAATGCTCGCCATGCTAGTTCCAATTTGTATTCTAAATTTGACGAATGATTCCTAAGCTACTGAGGATTGCAATTGTCATGTTCAATTGTTAGCCCTGGTTTTTGTCCTTTGAGCTTTTGAATGGGTGGAACGGCCATGGAAGACAAAACGTGCTTTCCCCTAGGCTTTGCTCTCACCTTCTATAACTTAGGCCCACTTTATACTTGGGGCCGGATTGAGGGCCGGCCCGAACTCTTCAAATTTCAACCAATAGGATCGCTCGATTCTTTTAAATCTAGCCCAAGGGCTTTATACTAGGGCCGGGCCGGAACGAGCAATTTTTCCTACATGGCGTCCTATGTGGCATGATTTTGGCGCCAAATCTTTGGGCCGGTTTGATGAAATCGGGACAAGGTTTTCCTTGGCCCGAACTCCAAACTTGGGCCGGATTGAATCGGGCCACCCTTCCATCCAACCCCAGACTATGTATAAACTATAAAGTGGGCCTTAGACGTATGCATGAGATGTCTTGTTTTACTGATCAGACCATCAGAAAAGGGACTCTAGAGCTGCTTCTTGGGTCACTTCTTGAACAGGGCATTTTTTCATTTTTCATGAAGTGCCAAAGTGGCGATATAAAATGTTATAGTGGTGCTCCATATTTCAACATTCATCCATATATTAGATAGAAAATATCACATTAGAAGATATCACATATTCATAATTTTGTTTTTCATTCACAATCCAAGGATTTCATCCAAGATAATTTTTTAATTTGAAGTTTTCTGGCCAAAAACTTCATGGTTTTTGGCCATTTATTAGCCAGATTATTTTTGTAACATCTGGAGACTTGTTATTAATCATGGGAGAATCACAGTCTCATGTTCATTACTTTAGAACAAATTTGAACGATTGTGAACAATTGCGAACTTGTAAGTTAGTACGCCATATGCATTCATTTGCCACCACTATGACAAAGAGAATGAATGATGTGTTATCACCTTAACCCCTAAGTGACCAAACGACCATTTTATGGTCATTGCCCTTTTTTACGGGTTGCCCAAGATGAAAAATATATTTTTACACAAAATAAAAAAATTATTTTCAACTAGGAAATCAAGTTCACTTTCCAACCTAATTTGAATCATGTCAATTTGAGTTAAGCTCCACCAAGGAGAATTTTTCAAAAACAAACACCTCAACATTGTCCCAGTGTTATAAAACTTACTATTTTGCAAAAGTAATTATGTTCTCGGGTGGTTGCAAGCTACGGTCACCCAAACTTTTTGTCGCAGCATGCAAATTTGTGCACTTACCAAATCTTTGGAAAATCATCAATAAATATTGGAATGGAATTTTGTGACGAAACAAATTGCATTGTTTCTAGAATTCCAAAGTTAAGATGTCTACCACAATAAATTTTGCAAAATTCCAATCTTTCTATCCAAATTAAGCATTTCTACTTGGATTTGGTAGCGTGTCGCTTGTCAAAAGTGCACCTATTTTATGGGAAATGCTAGAAGGGGGTCAAATTTGAACTTCAAAAATTTATAGCAACATACCACAAGTGTGTAAAAAGTTACCATATTTTATTTTTTTTGGTATTACGCTTACTTATTTTTTAATTAATTGTTTTGTGATGTTTTTGTTTTTTTAGATTTTCGTGCAGTTAAAACTTTTTTTTGGATTTTTTTTTTGGAAATGAAATAATGGTTCAATTTCAGAGGTGGGATATGAAATGCATTTTTCATAAAACCTAGCTAAGGATGTTATGTAAAAAAGGCTCTAATTACCCCTACTCAGTAAAAAAACAAAAAAGGCTATTGAGTAATGCCCAAAGACTTGAAATTAACTTAACAATTGCTAAAGTGAAAGTATTAGCATAAACCCTATTTGGGATGGTGAAATTTTTGATCTAATTGAAAGTTGAGAGGTGCGCATTACTACGCTAGTGCACGAGCTGCATGGCCTTTAGCTGCACAAGCTGCACTCCCCACTTGGTAGACCGTAGCTTGCAATCACCCTCTCTCTTTTGAAAAAATTTCCACATACCATTTTAGAATAGAATGTCAAGTTTTAACCAATCATTCTAAAAATAAAATTTGTAATTTTGGTGAATATTCAACGATAAATGCTTCTAATTTCATTAAATGAGTATCTAAAACATTTTTTGAAATTTTGATTGTATGGATAATTACTAAACGTCATGCTTTTTATTTTCTCTTTTGGACCAAACTTCATCGAAGTTGCAAAAATAACACTTTATAATACATCTAGGTTTTGCCTTTATCCCTCTGTCATTTAGGAGTTAAGGCCCAACTTCCAAGTTTTTAGGGACTTAGGAGTTAAGGCCCAACTTTCACTAAAATACAAGTTTTTAGGGACTTAAGCTCGGGACTTAAGGGACCGAGTTTCACACTTTAAGTGAGCTTTTGAGAAAAAAGTGGAGGAGAATTTGTCAGGAAGTATAGAAGGTTCTCAAGCCCTTGAGTTCATGGCAACTTCTCTCCAACCAATCAACATGTTTCTCCCTAACCAATCAAATTTCACCTAAAATGTCACTTGTGCAATCTTTGGAAGTGTGTACCACTTAATGGCCGGTATGAGACAAAGTGCAATATCCAACTTTTCCCTCCTCTAACCTAATTCCATGGGCAACTTCTCAAACCTATGAAAGTTGGTTCTAACCCCTAAAGGACCAAAAATCCAAACTTGGGTTTCATGCTATTTTTATGATTTTTGATGAGCTCCTATGTTGATTTCCTTTACTTCAAATTTATTGTTTGGTTTTTGACCAACACACGCAATATTCTTCACCTAATCCGTTGATATAAAATTTGATCCTATGTGAATTATGTTTTCCACAATATGTTTGATTAAACTTGCCATTTTAAAACCATGAATCCGAGATCCTTTAGGGATCAATATCATCCTTATATAATCATAGAATACCCTTGAAACATAGAGTTGCAATAAAACTATAAAATACTCAGTCTTAAGAAATTTTCAAATCCTCAAAAGAGAGAGTATAAACTAGACTTAGTATACTTAGTTTTTTATCATAATATTCTATAACACCTCTTTAACACATCAAGGGTTGTCTTACTTGACCATTAAACAAAATGTTGATCACAACATGGAAGATGTATAATACATTTCAGTGGCTCAATCCCCGTCTATATATATTAGACATGTATATTCTTAGTATATTCTAAAATATTCAAGAATATTTCATCCAAGTTGTTTAACATATTTGTCACTCGTTTAATTAGACACTTGAAGTGATGAAGTCAAAGGTTTAATGACAAATGATGTCAAGTTGGAAAAAGGTATTTAGACGACATGACAATTGTGAATACATTTACACATTATGCTCATTGGTGAAAGAGCTCCATTTATTCGATCAAAAGTATTATTTATATTCATCACTCTATATATATATATATATATATATATATATATATACCAAACTTTAACTCAAACACATTGTACCAAAAGATGGAGTTTCACAACTACTTTAAAATGTTATATTGAATGTTGATAAAGTACAATTGTAATAAAGATCTTTAACCCCTAAAATCCTTTGAGGCCAACTTCTAGACAAGCTACAAATGTAAGGCATTTTAGTTTTTTCTTTAGTGGGGATGGAGAATTTGTAAAACTTTTGGTAATACCAAATTTACTTTTTTGGACTTCCAAATGTTGTGAATAATTACATGATTAGTATATGGACACATTTCCACATGTATTTAGTTTGAACACTCCCAATTCCTTCCATTCCATGGTAAGACTCATATCTTCTAAGGTTATTAGTGTATTTCTTATATTTTATTTTATTTTAAAGTCATACAATATGTTGCTTTCAATGTCACAATTTTTATCTCAAACTTTTATCATAAAATGTTTTCAATTCATTTTTAAAAGTTTCAAGTTGGTTTTAAAAGGCTTGCAATTTGAAGTTTTATAAAATAAATGCATGCTTCCACATATTGGTCTGAAACTTGGGTGATCTAAGATGAACTTGGTGGATAGTTGAGTTTAAAAATATGCAAGTAAAATAATTAATCAACAACACTAGTAGAAAAGGTGGCACTGCCGAGGGAGATGCCAAGCAAGTAGTGCCCAATTCCACGCATGCACAGTGATTTTGCCTGGGGAGCGCCACCTTTTCTACAGTTCTACTAGTGCAATCTAGTAAATATTTTCACTTAGAAGAACCCAATGGAAAGTATAATGAAAAAAACCACTTCTTTTTTATCATTATGATTGCCTCAAGTCCTCCATTTGTCTTCAAAGAACATTGAATTTAAACTACTTTTTCCAAAAACAAACACTTATTTGAATGCTTAAAAAGACGCTTTTAACAACCTAACTCTACTTTAGATTGCATTTAGTGGTGATCAATAATTGTATATGTAGTTGGAATCCTTAAAATATGCCATAGCAGGGTGTTTTCATGGTAGGGCGTTCAAAATGTGTAGTGTGACATCGCATAACAAGCGAAATGTGGCGGTAAACATTTTCTATTGGTCATTGCGGGGGTCATTGAAAGTAGTTTTTGGCAAAAAGTTAACTATAGTGAAAAGGTATCCTAGGATTGTATGTATATTAATAATTAAAATAATAATAAAATAGTATTTAGACCAAAACGTAATACATTGTATTCGATGACGTTGTAGAATAAATATGTTATTGCCTTAATTGATACAATTCACTAACGATATAGTAATGGCAATAATTTTCCTCAATTCCTATAACATAAAGGTATTGTATTTATAAAAGATTCCAAAATATTATGTGAGCAAGGTAAATATTAGAGTTTTATGGCGGCAATTTTTGTTTCTTTACATTAAATGCCCCTTAAAATGGCAAGTTCCCAAAGAAAATTGCGAGCTTGGTTGACTAATTAAAACATAGCCTGTAGTGTGGTTAAAATATGCATTCAACATGGTTTGCAAGCGGATTAAATGACATCAACAAGAGTATTCCAAAAGATTATGAGAATATTCCAAAATAATTCATTTTACTATACAACATTAGAAACTTTGTTTGTTGAGAACTATGACACCCTAGTGCAAAAATACCCAACATTCATGTGACAAATTCTTTGTTATTGTTATAATCTACAGTGGTTAATATATATTTTTTGACTATTATAGAATGAGTTATGATTTTGCCATAAACAAAAGATGTAAGTGAGGTCCAAGAATTTTAGAGAATTTTAGAGGCCATTCCTTTCCTACACTTTTTTATTTTATAGAAATTATTTAATAATCATCACATTTTGCAAATAACGTCTCCTCTTTATAAACTATAATTGTATCAAATTTGGTACTGTGAAAACCAAGGAATATAAATATACTCTAAATTTATCAATTTGAACATTTAAATTAAAGAAGGCAATCTTTTTTTTATTGTAGAAAACTAAATGGGTCCAAATATTTTGAGGGGTACACCCTATTATTGATGTGAAGAACCATGTGAGTGTACAAACAGGATTTAGTTAGAACATGTCGTACAATGTGTCTTGCAATGTGTACATAAATTATGCACACTATGATTCATAAATACATAGATATATACAACGGATTTTTTCAAGTTATTATGTGCGTCATAAACTCTAGACTTTGTACAAAAAGGTTAGACCAAAAAATTGCATCATACAACTCTAATATATATAAATTGAATGCATTGGCCTATTCAACAACTGTTTCAAATGCAAGGGCATTAAGATGTAACAATGGTTCATGTTGCAACCTATGCTCTCTATACAATGGTCAATGCAGTCCCATGCTCTCAATTCCCAAAAATATTCAAATATTGTGAGAACCAACATCATTTGCATGTTTGTCAAATTGTGAATATTTTAAATTCTATAAATTTCAACTTCCTTCAATTTTTGTGTACAACAATCTAAAATGATGTATACCAACATGCCAAGGCAAAAAAAGTTTTTTTGAAGCTCTAAGAAAAAATTGACAAAATTTAAAGTAATTTCCGAATTATAGCGCACAAAATCGAGTTTTAGACATGGCTAACCTTGAAATTCATTTTCTTTCAAATCACCATTGAGTTTTTCTTCAAACTTCCATAGTAATGTGTCATATGTCGCATACTATAACTTTTGCATATTTACTTTTGGACTTTGCCCATTGATGCTCATGGTATGGTTGTTTGAATAGAAAAGTTTCAAATCAATACTCACTTTTGTTCGACACTGTACATAGAGTTTCTAGAAGAGGTTGCGAACTATACATTACTTGTGGAGCAATTACATATTGTAGCGCATTTAGAAGCACTTTTTTTTAATAACTTCATAGAAACCAAAAGTTCAATCCATGACACAAAATCAATATTTTTCTTCAATGTTTAAGAAATCAATATTGAAGTGAATGTTGTTAATTTAATCCTTTATGGTCATTATCTAAATTTTGGGCAATATATTTGACTCGGAGGGTGCAGTGTAGTGAACACATACAAGTATATGTGAGTGCACAAGATGGTATTAATTTGAACATTGTGGTACTGCGTTTTAATCAACTAGAATATACCTTAGGAGAAAAGAACATATGGTGCTTATATTTTAGTTTTGGAATTGATTTTCAAATGAATTAGATTATTTTTTATTTATTTTTAATATTGTTTTGCATGTTTCAACAACAACTGGTACAATCTTTGTTTTAACCATTCAAATCTAAATGTTATGAAAAATCAATTCTCAAAAATTGCATTATATTGCATTTGACTTGGTATTTTTTTCACACATCCACTAGTTGTGGTTTACTTTGAAATTTGGTACACAAATATCTAATATGATCTTTATTGTAAATAAAAATTTCCCTCAACTTTGCACCAAGACATACTCTCATTATATTCCTATCAAAATTCTAAGTCTTTCAATTCTAACACGGCAAAAACTGGACATTTTGCCTATCCATTTGCACCTGACGGACTCATTTGATGATCCCAAAATTGTCCAATATTTATAGATAGATAGATAGATAGAAACTCTGGTCCTCTTTCGAAGGCCGGCGTGAATAAAGTGTCCGTTCGTAATGTCAATGACTCAGTGCCCACCGGACAAAGGGCCATTGGAACAAAACCAATATTTACACTCCTAATCGGATGTTGGATATGATTTCATTGGATTTGGCTTGGAAATAGAATTATATTTGATATAATATCCAACTCGAAACAATTGGTTTTATATTAAGCATAAAACTGTCCAAAAGCATATTGCAATAAAATTAAAGCAATGCTACAAAGCTTTCAAACAAGTTCTCCTTGAATGCTCAATTTTTTTTAATCCATTGCAAGTTTGAAGGTACAAGTACGTTTATGAAAACTTTAGACAATATGTACAAGATTGAGTGGGTACTATATTATTTGATAACATTTTGAGGAATTTATTGCTTATCTTAGTTGTGCCATTTTCAAAGTTAAAGCTCTCTGCTAAGCTAAAATTAGAAAATATGTATTTTACAAATTTTTATTATTTTAATATATGAATGTTTTTCTTTTCTTAAATAAAATCAAGGGTTCCAAGCAAAAGACTTGTAAAGGTGTATAATTGAAAGATCTATTCTAGTTTGACTTGATACTTTAATAGTATATAGAAGAAAAACTTAGAATTCTACTTTATCATAAAGGTTTTGATGTTTGTTCAAAGTTCTACATCAAAACCCTGAAGACAATGAAAGTAACACGAGATCTATATACTTTTTTTAGAAAATAAAATCTATACTATCTAAAATGTAGGCTAGCTAATATTGTATATGTTTACTGGTTTATAATTAATATCCAAATGATGAAATAAATAATTTATTAGGCACTATGTAGGATTTAATAACACATACTAACATTAACATGCCACATGACACTTAAAAATGTAGGTATTACCGGTTTGAATTGATTATGTATAAAAGTACAAAATTGACAAACATGTAGTCCTAGTACATTGATACTTATATTTATATCCACTTTGCTCAAGTAGATACTATTGATAACTTCAAAGTTGTCACAATCCTGGAGAAGTGGCCCACCGTACAATTAGCCTTTTGTCAGTGAGATATCTGAAAGTATCCGAGTATATTTGATCATATTCACAAAATTGACAAGCATGTAGGATACTTTGATATTTATGATTATATCCACTTTACTCAAGTACATACCATTGGTAACTTCAAAGTTGTCACAATCCTAGACAGATTGCCCACCTGTAAAATTAACCTCTTATTTGTCTAATGTCAAAGCATTTAAGCATATTTGATCATATTCACAAAATTGACAAGCATGTAGGATACTTTGATACTTATATTTATATCCACTTTGCTCAAGCATATACTATTGGTAACTTCCAAGTTGTTACAATCTTGGACAAATGTCCCACCCGTACAATTAGCCTCTTCTTTGTCTGATATCAAAGCATTCGAGCATATTTGATCATATTCACAAAATTGACAAGCATGTCGGATATGTTGATACTTATATTTATATTCACTTTGCTCAAGTACATACCATTGGTAACTTCAAAGTTGTTACAATCTTGGACAGATGGTCCACCCGTACAATTAGCCTCTTCTTTGTCTGATATCAAAACATCTGAGCATATTTGATCATATTCACAAAATTGACAAGCATGTAGGATACTTTGATACTTATATTTATATCCACTTTGCTCAAGCACCTACTATTGGTAACTTCAAATTTGTCATAGTCTTTGACAGGTGGCCCACCCGTACAATTAGTCTCTTCTTTGTCCGATATCAAAGCATTTAAGCATATTTGATCATATTCATGAAATTGACAAGCATGTCGGATACTTTGATACTTATATTTATATTCACTTTGCTCAAGTACATACCATTGGTGACTTCAAAGTTGTCACAATCTTGGACAGATGGTCCACCGTACAATTAGCCTCTTCTTTGTCTGATATCAAAACATCTGAGCATATTTGATCATATTCACAAAATTGACAAGCATGTAGGATACTTTGATACTTATATTTATATCCACTTTGCTCAAGTAGATACTATTGATAACTTCAAAGTTGTCACAATCTTGGACAAATGTCCTACCCTACAATTAGCCTCTTCTTTGTCTGATATCATTGAAAGCATTTGAAACAAGGGTTTCGTTAAAAGTGCACTTCAATATGTAAAAGTGCACATGAACAATTTTTTGGAAATTTATAAATTTCATTGAAAATATGATCATTTTATAATTATCCAAGTAAGAAAAATAAAGAATATAGACATGGGTACATTTTAGGTTCATTATGCTTGGTTATTGATCAAATTACAATTTTGTGATTTTTATAAAAAAAAGTTGAGTTAACAATAATATGAGAAACCTTGCTAGAAATTTCTTATAATTTTAAATTATTTCTTATATTAATAATTCAAATATGGTTATAAATTTAAATATATATTTGAAAAAATATATATTTTACTTACAAGATAAAAGATTGAGGTATGTACATGCACGTCTAATATTGAGAAAACATCATTGCATATGACAAAGTTTGGATATTTAAATACACACTTAATAGCAAGAAATTTTCAGTCATAAAAAAATCTCATTCACATGAAACCTTGACAAAATTATATATCAATATCGTATTGTATAAATTGTCAAGTATAAGATACAATATAGAGCTAATATGTCAAATCTATTCTAAAAGGTTAAGGTGATATTCAAAATGAAACTTTTCACCATTTGGAATTTTTAACTCTCTCTCGGTTCTAACACCCAAAACAGTAATCAAATTTTGGGTCCCAACGGTATTCTCCCAAGCAGTAAAAATAGAATCAATTGGAACACGACCATGTGGTTCTCGAGAGGGTTCCCAAGCACGGTGTATACAATCCGTGTACCGATTGTGAAACGTCCCTTCTTCATCTTGTAATCCTCTTGGCATTCTTGGTTGATACCATAGAACGTTTGTAATACCGTTCTCACAAGCTTGTTGATTTAGAGAGAGCACTTTTGCAAGAAAAAAAGGAATGCCTAAGTTTCAATCCATATGATTTGTTTTAAGATAAAACAATGTCTGGTCATACAAAAAAAACAAGATGATTGTAAGAACATGTTAAAAAAATAGTTTTATGTAATTCAACAATAATCAAAATAGATGATGTAACTTTATGCCTTAATTTCTTAAATGCGAACAAAATTAACTATCGTCATGAGGGGTGTAGCATGTGCCTCACCCCTTAAGATTTAAATAAGGCAAAATATTGTCATAAGGGGTGTGGCATGTGCCTCACCCCTTAAGATTTAAACTAGGCAAAATAGGACTATAAGGGGTGTGGCATGTGCCTCACCCCTTAAGATTTAAACTAGGCAAAATATTGTTATAAGGGGTGTGGCATGTGCTTCACCCTTTAAGATTCAAACTAGGCAAAATATCGTCATGAGGGGTGTGGCATGTGCCTCACCCCTTAAGATTTAAACTAGGCAAAATATTGTTATAAGGGGTATGACATATGCCTCATTCCTTAAGATTCAAACCAGGAAAAATATCGTCATGAGGGGTGTGGCATGTGCCTCACCCCTTAAGATTTAAATTAGGCAAAATATTGTTACCGTAGTTTAGTAGCAGGTTCGGCAACTTGCTGCCTAATATTTAATTAAAGTTCAAAAAGTAGGTTCGGCACCTAAAAATAGTATATTAATACTTTCGGCAATTCTCTCTTCTAATTTTTTAAATATCGGCTAATTGTCATGTACAACTCTCTTACATTGGTTGACAAGTAAGATGTGAGATACGAGTGGAGAATGCTCTGTGCTTTATGCAAGTGGAGTGGAGTTGTACCCAACAAGGCATATGGGATATGTAAACTTTGAGGTGAAGCACCTAGTTAGTCTTCATTTTTATAACACGCATAACTTTTGCATAGAGTCTTCAAATGACATAAAATTTGTTGGAGGTGAAAGATTACTTGATTTCTAAACTTTTCTTTGACCAACAAAATTCCAAAAAAGTTGATCTTCTATGCACAAATGAGCTCCGAAAAACTGTTTGGAACGCATTTTGATTTTGACTTTTACACGGCTGCTCTGTTTTGTCAATATCTTTCGCATAAAGACTTATTTTGACACAAAACTTGTTGGAGGTGGAAGAAGGCTTGATTTCTCAACTTTTGTTAGTTGGACAAATTTCTATAAAACTTCATCTTCTATGTTCAATTGGACTCCAAAAATCTGTGTAGGACACATTTCAAAAGCTAGAGTCTTATTACTTCTTAACCCATATTCTTTGTGGACGGATGCAAATGAACTTGATTACAAGAGCAACACGTTCTCTCCACTACAATTCACACATGCTTCCAAACGAAGTAAAAATCTAGTGGTAAGTAACAATTTCTCACTTTTCGGCAATTTTGAATTATAATTTATATTATATTCGGCAAAAAATGCCAATGATATTTCGAAATTTTAGGCATCTATATTTAGAATTATTTTTTGCCGAACCTGCTAGTAAACTACGGTATAAGGGGTATGGCATATGCCTCACCCCTTAAGATTCAAACTAAGCAAAATATCGTCATGAGGGGTGTAGCATGTGCCTCACCCCTTAAGATTTAAACTAGGCAAAATAGGGCTATAAGAGGTGTGGCATGTGCCTCACCCCTTAAGATTTCAACTAGGCAAAATATTGTTATAAGGGATGTGGCATGTGCCTCACCCCTTAAAGATTCAAACTAGGCAAAATATTGTCTTAAGGGGTGTGGCATGTGCCTCACCTCTTAAGATTCTAACTAGGCAAAATATTTTTATATAGGGTGTGGCACATGTCTCACCCCTTGAATTTCTATCAAGGCAAATTATTGTCTTACGGGGTATCCCACCTACCTTATGCCTTCATATTTGAACAAGGTTAATACTGTTATGTGGAGTGTGGCATGTGCCTCACCTCTTAAAATTCTAAAAAAGTTAATTAGTATCATACAGGGTGTAGCATGTGTCTTACTCGCAAGCCTAGCAATTAAATTCATAAAGGAAGTGGCACATGCGTAACCCCTAAAATCCTAACTTAACCAATTACATGTATAGATGGTGTAGCATGTATCTCAACCCTCATAAACTTAAGTGAAATTAACTTCAACAAAGGTGATTATTCTCATAAAGGGTGTTGCATGTGCCTCACCCTTTTAAACCTCATAAAACCAAATAAATTTATTAAGGTTGTAAGATTTGCGTTACCTTGTTTAGTCACAAGCAAAATTAAATTGCAGAGTAATAAGTTGAAGTAAATGAAACTAGGTAGAGCAATTAATATTGCACATGCCTAACCATTTTAAGGGTACTATTAGTATAGTGCCACCGGCACTCCAAAAAAAATTCAAGTCAAAATTCTTAAATCTGTGTAAGTTAGAGCTATACAGATTTGGAGATCTGACAAAAGATAAATAAATTAAAATTTGAAAAACCTAAACGGCCGCTTAGGGTTTAGGTCGTGTTTTCGCTTCTTCCTACCTTTCTCTCTTCTCCGCCGCTTTTCCTCTCTGCCGCTCCTTGCTTGTGCGGCGCTTCTCTTCTCCGCGGCTCTGCCGCCTTTCCTTTATGCCGCTCCTTACTTGTGCGGCGCTTCTCTTCTCCACCGTCTTGCTTCGCTTGCAAAGTGCCGAATCTTGTATAGTGGTGATTTGCAACGTTAATGCCTCCGCCTTGGTACAACCCACGTTCTGATCTACTTGTTTTGCATATCTAGATAACCTTGTTTGTGTGGTACTAAACCTTCTACCTTCTTGCTACAGGTCGCATCACTTCAACTCTACTATGCGGTTAACACCTCATCTATAAACAAGTTTCAGCACACTACCAAGAATCTTGTTTATTTATCTCACTTGGGCCCCAACTTCTTGTACTAAGATCTACTTTGGAGCGCTTCTGATTCTTAGTTTCCTTCAGATCTATTGTGTTTATCACTTCAGTACTTAAATAAGGGTAAGTTTCCGACTTTCAAATTTCATCTAGATCTAGATCTAAATTCTTTTTAGGGTTTCCAGCTTCATTTAGTATTCAACCACCAAATTGTTGCTATGTGAACATCACAATCTCAAATCTCAGTTCCAATAACATCTGCTTGTATTTATGAAACTCTGAAATTTGCATCTTTGAGAATTTTTGAATCATCAATATGTTAAATTATTTGTATTATAACTCACATTCCTTTAAAGTTCTAAATATTTAGGGTTCTGGACATATATCACTTGATGACACAATCTCAAAATCTAGATTATGAGTTTTGTAATTAAGTTCTCATCTCACTTATTACCAAATTCTAAATTTTAAAATTCAATGTTTTTTATTTTCAATTTGAGGAGGATGTGTAGAGTTTCTGTGAACATTTTTTGGAGTGAGGCTCATGCCTCACTACTTGAATTGCAATCTGATTTTAAATTTCTAAACTCACCACATACCTCACTCCTTGCATCGTAATCACAATCTCATTTTATGTTCATTATGCAAACATACCAAATGTATGCCACATATCTCACTCCATGTGTTTCGTTCTCGTTTTGATTGTATTTATGCATTTCACTCATGTAGAATTTAGAAGGTGAGGCACATGCCTCACCCCCGCTGTGTTTGATTTCAATTTTGATTGTACTTGATTGATTTTGCTCATGTGACATTTTGAAGGTGAAGCACAAGCCTCACCCTTTGTGTTTGATTCATGTTTTTGATGTCAATGAGATTATAATCTCATATTTTTCTAAAAGTGAGGCACATGCCTCACCCCTTTGTGTTTAAGTTTTTTTTTTTTTTATGTCCTTGAGTTTATGCTCTCATATTTTTCTGAGGGTGAGGCACATGGCTCACCCCCTTGTGTTTGATTTTTGTTTTTGATGTCATGGAGTTTATGCTCTCATATTTTTGTGAGGGTGAGGCACATGCCTCACCCTCTTGTGTTTGATTTCTGTTTTTGATGTCATTGAGTTTAGGTTCACATATTTTTCTCAGGGTGAGGCACATGCCCCACCCTTTATGTTTAGTTTTTTTTTATGCCCTTGAGGTTATGCTCTCATCTTTTTGTAAGGGTGAGGCACATGCCTCACTCCTTTGTGTTTGATTTTTTTTTTATGTCATTTAGTTTATGCCCTTATATTTATGCTCTCATAATTTTGTGAGGGTGAGGCACATGCCTCACCCCTTTGTGTTTGGTTTTTGTTCTTGATGTCATTGAGTTTAAGCTCTCATATTTTTGTGAAGGTGAGGCACATGGCTCACCCCCTTGTGTTTAATTTTTTTTGATGTTCTTGAGTTTATGCTCTTGTATTTTTGTGAGGGTGAGGCACATGCTTCCTCCGTTGTGTTTGATTTTTGTTTTTGATGTCATTGAGTTTATACTCTCATATTTTTGTGAGGTTGTGGCACCCTTTGTGTTTAATTTTTATTTATAACGTTTTTAGTTGTTTTTTTTCATATGGGATTTCGGGGATGAGGCACATGTCTCACTCAATGTGTTTAATTCTTATTCTCGATGTGATTGTATGTATTTTTTGCATTGTTGCTTTTCTTGAATTTAGGGGGTGAGGCACATGCCACACTCTTTCTGTATAATTTTGAATTTAGGTGTACTTAAGTTTCTTTGCTCATGTAGGATTGAGGGGGTGATGCACATGCTTTACTCCTATTGTTGATGTTATATTGAAAAGTGTGGCATTTTTTTGATTGATTGTACAAAGAATGAATCTTTTATAAATTTGAGGGTTTTTGCAATTGGAGTTTTTGGAGGTGTGGCACATGTCGCACTCTTTTAGTAAAGATCACTTATTCTTATTATTCGTAGTTTTTCATGCATATTGACTATTTGTTTGTTTGTTGATGTTATTGTGTGATTTTAAGAGGTCTTTTTGGAGGACTTCTCATGCGGAGTAAAGGGGGCGGGCCTTCAAAGGCCCCCCCAAAGAAGAAAATGCATTGATACATCCAGATGTGCGCAAGGATATGTTTTCTCTAGGCTTGGGTTTAGACTCTTTGGATGGCTAGATTTGTTTAGTTGATATTAATAATATATTATAGTATTATAGTGATATGATATAGAGTATAGAATATTTGTTACCATGTAACTTATTATTTGAGTATACTATATATTATTGTGTTTTACTATCATGGTGTATTTTTTTTCAAATTCCTTCAAAGAATTTACTGTATAAACACATAATCAACAAATTGAATTTAGTTTGTTTGCTTGAAATTGCCTCAATAATTTTTTTTTATGATTTAAAGTTTATTTTCATAAAAAGTACCACACATTCAATCTCATTATAGTATACATTGTAATATGTAAATTTAAATACAAAATTGGTTTAATTGATTGTATGGATTTATTAAGATTACCACTATGGATATGGTTCTCAAAACTTAGTATATATGTTTTAGTTGTTGTTCTAATTATTAAAATTTCAAAAATTCAAATACATAAATAAGACACATGCTTTATTTTTTTGTTTGACTTTATTTTTTTTAAGTATTCAAATATAAGGTGACACAAGTACATTATTCTTTTTTTCTGAATTTATCATTTTGAATGTTTTTGCTTCCATGGTGTGTCTTGCCAATTAGGATTGGTTTATTTTTCAATCTTTTAACTAAAAATTAGGATGTAAGTGTTACATTTTCTATTAAACTTACGAACAATTATTAAAGATGCACAAAATAATGTTTTTTAGCTGTTTAATTGATCTCATATTATAAAAAATTCTTGATTATAAACTTAAAGCACAAAATAAATATGACACATATTTTACATAGCTTGCTTTGGATTTATTTTCAATCAATAATATCTGAAAAGACTCTAGCCAAAGTACAATATTATTGCTTATACATACCAAAATTTGTGATTAAAATATTAAAAACTAATCCCAAAAAATAGTGCACATTTCAATAGGCACTTTTAACAAAACCCTTGTTTTGAGCATATTTGATCATATTCACAAAATTGACAAGCATGTCGGATATGTTGATACTTATATTTATATTCACTTTGCTCAAGTACATACCATTGGTAACTTCAAAGTTGTTACAATCTTGGACAAATGTCCCACCCTTAGGAGTAGCCTCTTCTTTGTCTGATATCAAAGCATCTGAGCATATTTGATTATATTCACAAAATTGACAAGCATGTAGGATACTCTGATACTTATATTTATATCCACTTTGCTCAAGCACCTACTATTGGTAACTTCAAATTTGTCATAGTCTTTGACAGGTGGCCCACCCGTACAACTAGTCTCTTTTTTGTCTGATATCAAAGCATTTAAGCATATTTGATCATATTCATGAAATTAACAAGCATGTCGGATACTTTGATACTTATATTTATATTCACTTTGCTCAAGTACATACCATTGGTAACTTCAAAGTTGTCACAATCTTGGACAGATGGTCCACCCATACAATTAGCCTCTTCTTTGTCTGATATCAGAGCATCTAAGCATATTTGATCATATTCACAAAATTGACAAGCATATATGTAGGATACTTTGATATTTATATTTATATCCACTTTGCTCAAGCACCTACTATTGGTAACTTCAAATTTGTCATAGTCCTTGACAAATGGCCCATCCTTACAATTAGTATCTTGTCTATCTAATTATCAAAGTATTCTATCATATATGATCATGTTCACAAAATATTCTTATCATAATTCAATTTTTTCATCTTTAACTAGGCAAAAAAAATTCATCGTGTCCACCTATCTATGCTTGAAGGGCATGCTTGCCAAATGTGACAACTTTGGGTAACTTGAACTACAATAATATTGTATAATACAACCGTATATAAAAGGCAAATTCAACACTTAGGTGTCAAATTAGTTTAATTTTTTGGATTTGTATAGTTTAACACTTGAAATGAGATTTTCTATATTTTAGAATTATTTATATGAAAATTGCTAAAGAATTGGTTTTCTAAAGTTTCTCTTAATTTTTCCAAGATTGAAATCTATCAAGGTTTTTTAGAAAATACAAAAAACACGCAATTCGCTATTTATGCACTTGGCCAAGTGCGCTCATTTCATAAACATACTTGACTTTAAAAAAAATTAGTTAAAAAGTTCTCTAAAAACATCAATGTTGTCATTCTACAATCACTTAAATTGTAAATAAATAATTATTTTAATTATTTTTTATTCTTATCTTTATCTTATCTTTATCTTTTATTATATTTTTTCTTTTATCTTTTCTTTTATCTTTTCTTTTTTATCTTGATTTCTTTCTTGTCTTCTTTGTTGTCTCCCTCTTGTCTTTCTTTTGTCTTTCTTCTTGTCTTCCTTTTTGTCTTCCTTGTCTTTTTTTTCGTCGTGTTTTAAAAAAAAAAGTTAAAAAAAAAAAGATTATGCGCTTGGGGACCAAGTGCATGATTATATGGCCAAGTGCGTAAATAGCGAATTGTGTGTTAAAACGAACTTCTCAAATTTTTACAACATGCTTCAACAACCTTCTTACACACTATGTTTAACTAACCAACCCCATTCTTTCTATGAGAGCCCTACTTATTCTATGAAAATCATATTTATTCTATGTGAAAGCTCCTTTCATTCTTGCTATTGTCCACTTTAAGGACATTCCAAGGTTATAGATTGGATTAATTTTTTAGAGATAATTCATTCCATGTGCAAACTCTCTACAACACACTAATTCATTGTAGACCTTTTATTCTTGGCCATCATTCATTTTAAGCACACTTTAAGGTCATATATTCATTTGATTTTCTATAGGAAGTGCACCATGTGCTTGCTACATCGATTATAAGTCTTTCAATACTTCGTTTTTTACTACCATTGACAACAAAGTACTATAAAAAATCAAAAATAAAATAAAATAATAAAATAATAATAATGATGATGATAGTAATAATAATAAAAATTCCCACCTCCCTTTTATTTTTGTTTTTAATTATTGTTGTTTTTTCTTTTCTTTTCTAGCTTCAAACGCTTGTGGTGAGCACCAAATCGCTTGACGAGCTCGTTAGGAAACCAAATTGGCCTGAGTTTATAAGTTCTTATGACTGCTTAAACCTAAACCCTTAAAGGACCGAGTGTCCTAATTAGGACATTTACAAAACCGGGTAGATTCCCACAATGTCAAGTTTGAGTATAATATTATGTCTTGGGCTCTTCTAGTGAACTTGAGGAATTTCAAGAGGTTCGTGGGAATATATATAATTTTTCCCACCGGGCATTGATAGGAAAGTTATGATGTCCAACATAATTTGAGGCATTGATAGGAAAAACCTTCTTTTTTTGTCAGGCATGGCAATTCCGAGAAAATGCTGCACTACTCCAATAGCTCTAAAATTTTATACGGAAGCAAGTGACATGATATTATTTGGGATGGTAACAAAATAAAAATAAACTCTTTGTAGTTCAAAAATTTCATTCCCAGAGGAGTCAAAAATTTCTAGCTTGGTCGGGCAGGGTGGGAAAAAAATAACTTATTTTAGAGATGAAAATTAGAGATTTTGTTATTTTTTATAATTTTTTTTTGTATAATATCTTA
Organism: Pohlia nutans; assembly: GCA_022496805.1. Classification (NCBI taxonomy): domain Eukaryota; kingdom Viridiplantae; phylum Streptophyta; class Bryopsida; order Bryales; family Mniaceae; genus Pohlia; species Pohlia nutans. The sequence goes on from CM040097.1 coordinate 10,817,044, forward strand.
ATCCTTTAATGAATCATTATTTTAATAAAAAATACTCAGGCATCACCGGTGACAAGAATAGTATGTACTTACATTTTTAGAATGTATGTTACTGCTATATTTTGAGATAAAAACACCAAAATACTCTTTTTCTAAATTAGAAAATTTCATTTAACGGTTAAGAATGTGGAACAAACCTCAAAACTTTTCTCAACCCTTAAAGGACCAAGAAGCCTAAATTGGGCCTTATATTTTTTAAAGCAATTTTGAATAATTAGGTCCTATGTAGATTTCATTTTATTCAAATTTATTTGTCTTTGATCACCATGTCATGCAATGTTCTTTATGGATTCCAATGATACAAAATCCGGTCTTATTTGAATTATATGTTTTACAACATGATCGATTGATTTTGACATTTTAAATTCATGAATCCTTTAATCTTTTAGTGCCCAAGAAACCAATAAGTAATCATTGGGTTACCTGAAAATGAATTGTTGTGAAATCTGTGAACCATTTCAGTCCGGTGTCTGAAGTTCAAGTGTGCAACTTTTGATTTTGCACAAGATGCAATTTTTTTTTGTAATCAAACTTTCTTAGATATCCAAATACTTGTGTACAAAACACCAAAATACTACAAATACCTAAAAAATCTAGCAAATACTTACAAATACAATACATGTACTATGATGTATTTCTTGTGTTTGGAAGTTTGTTATCTTCTATTTATTTTTTGAATTGTGTTCTCTTGTTAATGTTCTATTAATGTATGTAATCCAATCTTGATCAATGTACCAACTCCTTTCATATTTTAACGTATGAATTTGTCCTAAACCATATATGGATAAGTCACTCTCACTTATAAAATTCACAATAATTATGTGTGAGTCTGTTCTTGACATGAAAGATTGCAATGGAGAGGTATTCACTTGACACAGATCATTGCTGAACAACCTTCTTTCATTTTTGAAAATTTAACCCAAATTCTATTTCCCTTTGAAGTCACACACCCTCCAAAATCTCATTTTTGAATGTGCATTATACGGTTCGAAGACATACTGTAATCTTCCAATTCAACAATCCGATCTTAACCGACACTTGTTATATACCGAACCTAATTAACCAAAATCTCATTTTTGAATGTGCATTTAACCGACACTTGTTTGATTAAGCTATGTTTATATTTATACAATTGAATATTGTTAACCTTTTGACATGCCTGCGTTTCACATAGTGGACGATGAATATATTTAAATTATTCTCTTGACTACATGCATGGACAATTTTCATCTATCCAAATAATTCTCGTTTCTTGTGCTAGTTGACTATCATTGGTACAATATAGATCTTCAAAATAAGATATTGTGATTTTTTTTTTAAATAAAAAATTTGGTAAACTTATGTCAAGTTTCATTCCTATTTCACAAAGTGAGACCTTAAACATGATTTTCTAAAATAAGTAGAATCAAATAATGGAAATTATACCATCTTGTAGTGCATGTTATTCCAAATTCATTACAACAAATTTTTGAAAAATTTGGTTAATTTCGGATTTTTAATTGAGTTTCAAAAGAAAATCTTGAAAATTTAATTACTATTTATTAATAAATAAAAAATGATGAATCCAACAGTACAAATGTGATCTTACATTGACATTTACAACTTAGCTTTGTATATCAACTCCATTTTTGTTATTCATCAAAAAAATTATAACGCATCTTTGAAATCACTGTTGAATCGGGACGTTAAAGGATTAATGGTATTCCTAATTTCAACTGAGAATTTAAACAAATATATATATCATCCAAAAAACTGAGGTTTCTCCAGAACAAATCTTGTGCACTAAGGGAGGATCCCCATGGATTGAGTGACCCACGTCAGTTCTATGTAGAGAGAATAAACTAGTTTTAGTTCCTGCTTTAAATTAGAGAATAGATGCTAGAGCGATTGAACAAGCTTGGTGTTGCCTCAAATCAAGGCCGTTGTCTTTTACAAACGCACTCTCACTTTTATTAGAGAAGAATCAGAGGACATTGAACAATGAACCGTTTGTCAGTTTACTGCAAGAGCGGAGCCGGGTGCTTCATGGGGAGCGACTTTAAAGGATTAACCCCTAAAGGACCAAGGATTCGTGGTTTTAAAATGACAAATTCAATTGATCATATTGTGCAAAAGTATAATTCACGTGGCATCAAATTTTATATCACCGGAATCAATGAAGAACATTGCATGTGTTGGGCATGAAAAAAAGCTAATTTGAACAAAAGTAAGACCTATACAAAAGTGCTGAAAAAACCCATGAGGCCCAATTTGGGTTTCTTGGTCCTAAAAGAGTTTAACTCCTAAACGTCCCAGCGTCCAGAAACTGGATCACGAACAGATTCAAAGTCCTGTAACTTTCTCATACAATCTCGGATGACTTTCATCCAAGTCACCTTTACAAGCCTATAAATTCTTTACCAATTAGAGTAAATCTCTTGTGATGGGGAGATGTTGATAATATTGGAGAGGCCTCCAAATGCAAGTACGTCAAATTTGTTGGGTAGATTTCATGCATGCAATGGTCCTCTCATGTACACCTATTGTACAGTACCCACCAACAAGTTTACGTTCATTCAACTTTTCAGAGAACTGCCAATAAAAATTACAAAAATTATAAGCTTTGAGCCTAATTTGGACAAGTTGTAGTGCACAAGATGAACCATACATATAATTGAGTTTTGATAATAAAAGTTTTTTTTTTAAATCTATTTTTATTTGAAATTCAAACCTTTATTTTTTACCCTTAATTCAAACAACTACAAATACAAATTTTGTTACTTATGGTTTATAAAACTTTCAATGGAAAGAACACAAACCCTTTGTAGAATCATGTGGAAAAAAAAATCATGAGCTTTGAGGTCATATTTACTAAAATATCAATGTTTGAAGTTTTCAGTTCAGAAATGTTCAATTTGAATATATATATATATATATATATATATATATATATATATATATATATATATATATATATATATATATATATATATATATATATATATATTAATATCTGATCCAAAAATTGTCCAAAGAAGTAATTTTCACACTTCAAATGGTTTAATATATCTTAATATTAATATTGATATTTTTTATAAATTTACTTATTTGATTCAATTCTTTGAAAAGTTGAATGAACGTAAACTTATTGATGGGTATTGTACATCTGAGTCATGCTAATATCTATTTTTGAGGCTAGCATCTACTTGTGTTCAAAGGATCGGGACGTTTAGGGGTTAAGGGTTGATTTAGGAAAGCGGGGTAAGTTGGAGAGGAAAGGGGCCGGGGTCAAGCTCGGACGCAGAACTGAAGTCATGGTCCCGTCTCCCCAGGCAGGCAGGCAGGCAGGCAAGCCAGCCAGCCGTCCTGTGCAGCGCCTCTTCCAATGCAAAGCAAGAGTCACTCGCCTCCGCCTGTTCCCTGCCCTTCCACTGCGTGTTCTGCGTGCTACACTGTGTGTGTAGCTCACCCACAGCGACGTCCAAGCTCAAGATAGCACTCTCTGTCTCTTTCTCCCCCCTTTGTGCTACATAAACATCTGCGTCAACTACCCTTCGCTCTGCTTCGACATCATCCTGTCTAGAAACTCTCAGAGCAAATGCATTCTGCCGGCCGCACACGTACAGTGACCTTCAAAAGTGTCCCAATGTTTTTGGTTTGGAAGTTTTGTGAGTCACCAAATAGTGATTGCATGCTAGACTGACATGGCATCAATTTAGTTACATTCTATTATCAGTAAGGTAATTGAGGAGCAAGTCTTGCCACCTGTCTCTACATGCATGTGCATGGATTGAAGCTCTAGATATTTCCTCTTCATTGGGACAGTTTTGAAAGTCCATATGAGTGAATCTTGTGTGCATAGCAAGTGAAGTGTACATGCATTCTGAATTGCTTGGTTTGTGTTCTGTTGTGTGTATCTGTTCTTCTTGCGTCATATATTTGTTTTTTTCGTGTTTAACTTCACAAGTGAAAATGGTGAGACCATTGTCCGAGGGGAAGCAACAGAATGTACTCTCTTTGCTTCAAAAAGGTTGTAGTGTGAGAGAGATAGCAAAGTCTTTGCATGTTGGTAAATCAAGTGTACAGAGGCTCCGTCAGAAGCATTTTCCAGATGCAAAGCTTTCAGTTGGAGGTAGACCACGCAAGTTGACAAGTGCAATGGAGCGGTCTTGTGTAACTAGTGTAACTAGAGGGAAGGTGTCTACCGCAAGAGAAGCTACTAAACAGGTGCAAGAAGTTTTTGGAGTACAAGTTAGTGAAGTTACTGTACGCCGTGGACTTTGTAGAGCAGGTTTGCAATCGCATGTGAAAGAAAAGAAACCACATTTGTCAAGCAATAATATTAGGGCTCGTTTAGAATTTGCCAGAAAGTATCAGCACTGGACTATTGATGATTGGAGTCACGTGATATTCTCAGGTGAGACTAAAATTAATAGATTTTCTTCAGATGGGAGACTTTGGTGTTGGGTTCGTGATCCACAAGAACTTTCAGAGCGGACTGTTATTCCGACTGTTAAGCATGGTGGTGGTTCCGTGATGATATGGGGATGTATGTGTATACATGGACCTGGCATGATGTATAGAATTGAAGGTCGCCTCAATCAACATGGTTATCAAAAAATCTTGGAGGAGCATCTCTATGGTACAATTCAAAAATATAATTTAGATGTATCAAAAGTCATATTTCAACAGGATAATGCACCTATACATAGCAGTAATAGTATGAAACAATGGTTTTCTAGGCAACCTTTTGGTGTCTTATCTTGGCCTGCTCAGTCTCCAGATTTGAATCCTATAGAAAATCTATGGGCAATTTTGAAAAGGAGATTAAACCGATATGATACACCACCAAAAGGGATACTTGAATTATGGTCTTGTGTAGAAGAAACCTTCCCTTCTATCATTGTTGATGATTGCAAGAGACTTATAGAATCCATGCCCAGACGAATAGCAGCTGTATTAAAATCCAAAGGAAAATGGACAAAGTGGTGAGGAATTTCCATGTTGGACCTTCAAAACTGTCCCAATATACAGAGTAGCTTTAGGTTTTTTTCCCTTCTCATTGAGTGCTTCAATTTTGTAGAAATTTTTGTAAACAATTAGTACATTGTATGTACTATTTCAGTAAATTTACTACGTTCCATTCCATGAATTTCTCTTACCTCCATTGTTTTTTGAATGTAACATGTACAAACATTGGGACAGTTTTGAAGGTCACTGTACTTACATTACCTGTCCAATTCAGCACTGTATGGTAACTCCCCTACTTAGTTTGCTTTCCATCGTCGTTTGCGCTTTAAAGCATAAAACTGTCTCCTGTTAGGCCAGGCTTCCATGTATCGATCGGTGGGCGTATATCTTCATAGAGGGTTTCACCCGCCCTATCTTTACATGGAAGCCTGCTCTTAGTAGTTCGTTCGGAGCCTGTGGAGGAACAGAAAGTCAGAAGTCTGTGAATGAGGTGTGTGTACGTGGTCGATCGAGCTGACATACTTATATAGGAACTGGCGTGGATGGTGTGCAGGGTCGGATGTTGGCTTGTTCGACTGATGGTATGTTTTCCACTCTGTCGGGTGTGTCACTGACGGTCAGGCTAGGCTATGCTGACAGCCTGACAGTCACAGGCGGTGGCAAGGAAACATATCCTATCATGAGTTAGTATTTGGCCCATGCACAGTATCTACGCAAGTTCCTCTATCTGTGTAACATACCATGGTCGTCGTTGGAGGGAGATTCAGCAAACTTCATCGCCAAGGTCTTTATGTTTCTTACTCAAGGCAAGTACGCTAGCTGAAGCCTGTTTAAAGTTGCATACTTTGGTTTGTGCTGTTTAGTCCAGGGATTTTTGATTTTGTTTGCACTGTAACAGCACATTATGCGCGCAGGAATTGGACAACCGCGGTCTCTCCAGATTTGATAGTGCCATGACAGTGGTGTCTGGAAACTCTGATTTAGTCTGTGTGTTTGGAGGGACTCATTTCTTAACCTTGTTTTACAACTCCAAAAGTAGCCGTGGCTAGCTGAGTGCCGAAATCCTCCCGGTTTTGGAGCATTGACAAGTGAACGATCTGTCGGTGTACCGCCAGCGACTGTGGAGTCGAATGGATTCTTTTGCCCGGACCAGTTGACAGAGCCAAGCGATTCATAAATGTTGGTCTCGCTCAAGGCGATTATGAGGGTTTTGCAGGGAATTTGGTGGCTTCCCATGCCGGCACTAGTTGCTGACTGGACGAATCGAACTTTTTCTTGGTTCCGGGTCTGTCTGAAAGGATCGACGTGTGTATACTTTGATTTTCCAGCTCTTGGGATCTCTCTTGTGGATGCCATTTTCCTTAAGAACAACACCATATGTAATATCTCACTCATGGATTACACTTTGCATCACGTCAAGGGGTGCAGGATTAACTAGCCAGTTCCTGCGACAGGAATTTATGGTTATATTTGTTACAGTAGCGTGTTTCAGAGCGTGACATGCAACTTGTGCACAAAATTCTAGCAACTACTCCAACAAGGTGTGATATAGATCTGGGGTTCTAGATGGGCGGGTTCTAGATACATCTGGAAATTTCACCATTTTATCGAACGATTTAACCCCTGAATGACCAAGAGGGCCTCATGTTTTTTTAGTAGTTTTGAGTAGGTTTTATGTGGACTTTCTTTAGTGCAAATTTGTTTGTTTTTTCAACAACATATGCATTGTTCTTCATTGATACTAGTGATATGAAATTCAGCCTCATCTGAATTATATTTTTCACAATACAATCAATTGAATTTGTCATTTTTAAACCATGGATCCTTGGTCCTTTAGAGGTTAAGCACTATCATTAATTATAAATTGTACTAATAATGATATTCACAAGCGCAAAAATTCTTGTGAGTCCTAAGGTGCAAGTGTCCTATCCTATTGTGGTTGATGTCCCATGTATCACATCATAAATTTGCAAGTATTCGAGACATTGATTACAACAGGGCACTTGCACCATATGCCCCTCCCTCCCTGGGGACTTCTAGTTTTTTCTCCCGTAATTTTGCTAATATATCATGTCAACTAGACACTTGATTGAAAGTTTGTAACATTAGTGTGTAACTAATGAACACGAAATCTCATTTTGGTGGATGTGCAAAATGCAACTGTAATGGAATCTTTTTTTCAATAGAGTGAAGAAAAGTGAGTCTGACTAGAATCTTCCATTCAGTGAGAGTTACATGTAATGTCCTTGCAATGTACATGTGTACATTATTGAAAGAAGGAATATTCCAGTCAGGTTCAGGGCAACTCAATGTTAGCAGAATGCATAATTATTACAAACACCTTGTAGTCCCATCAAAACAATATAATAGGTGCAAAGCATATCAATGTGAAGACATATTAATGTATGTGAAGGTACATCTCTATATTAGGCACATCTCTATTAGCCCTTGTCACATTAATTGAGCACAATCTATGAACTTCCCACATTCCAGAGTTGAGATGAAAGATTGTCTTTGCACCAGTAGAAACTGTTGAAGTAGGATGATTGCGTGGGCTGAAGTTGCTCATAGCCATGCGCATTAGCTAGAGTAGATGATGCGAATGAGCTAGACTTGCAACTAGAGAAGTGGTACTAGTTAGAAGTAATGAGAATTGGGTCTCCCAAGTGATATGGGCTGATCCTAGTGTACTAGGAGTGGAGTATGGGCTGATGTCCCATATGGTTTGCCAAGGGGACTCCCTTGGGTGTGCTACTTAAGAGGGGCAGCCCATGAGTAAAGATCATCTCTTTCCTATGCATTCCAAGTGTTTGTGTGAGGCTTTGGCATTCTAATCTAACCTTCAATAGGTTATGGGCCCACTCATGTGTTTTGCGTGAGTCAAAGATTAGATTGCTCATTGTGTGGAGGTCGTGCGTTGGAGCGCTGATTTTGGAGTATTGGAGCGCTGATTTGGAACTTTGGAGGGCTGAATTCGAGCTTTGGTGGGCTGATTTCGACATTGGGAGGTATTACAATCTTCCTACCTTTGATCTACGTGTTGGAGGGCTAAATTCGCACTTTGGAGCTATCATTTGTTGATTTGGAGCTTTTGGAGCACTTTGGAGCACTTTTGGAGTTTATACACGTCTACAAGGGCTGAATTGGAGCTTTGGAGCTTATTGGTGCTTGTTGGAGTATATTGGAGCTTATTGGAGCTTATTGGAGCTCATTGGCTCAATTTGTGCTCAATTTGTGCACTTGTGTTGTTGCAAGGCACTTTTATGCTTTGAGGCTCTTGGGGTGAGTCTACAATCTGATTTTGGTATTGCAATTCTTGCACAAGGGTTTGGAATGTGAGTTATGCCCTTGGAGTGCTCAAAATTAGAGTTTGGGTTAGTGAATGCACAACGGGGCTGATTTGATGAATTTCAATGCAATTAGGACTTGAAGGGGCTGAATTTGCATTGATTTAGATTCCTTGGAAGGCACAAGGGTGTCCATAGGGTGCATTACGTGTTGTGAAGCACAAGGGTGCTGATTTGAGTGGATTTGAGCCAACGAGTGCGCAATTCTCCTAGTTAGGGTGTTGTGGTATGATCTTATGCAAATTCACTAAGAACCATCACGATTGAGTGTTGTGAGGTTGATGTGTAGCACAAAGGTGCTGATTTAGTGTTTGGAATTAGTTTGGAGGCATTAGAAGCACGTACGTGTGCAATTTGCCTCACAAATCACAAAATTGTCAAAAAATCATAAAAACAATTTTTCTTAGCTTTCTAGGGGCTGAATTTTGTGAGCGTACGTCCTTCAATCAAGGATATGGCTACATTTGAGGGTGAAGGTGCTAAGGTTGTAGACAAGTTCGATGGCGTCAACTTCCACTTGTGGAAATTCAAGATGGAAATGGTCATGGCCGAAAAAGAATTGTGGGAGATAGTTGAGGGTAGTGAGGAACCGCCTTCGTCCGACGCCGAGGCTAGGGTACGAACTGCGTACACTCGGCGAGAGAAAAAGGCCTTTGCGATTTTGGCTCTTAATCTTTCTGATTCCCAGCTTTCTCATATTCGGTCGTGCAAGACTCCCGCCGAGGCATGGGCCAAGCTTTGCAATATTCATGAGGCAAAGAGCTTGGTCAATATCTTGTTCTTGAGGCGCAAGTTTTTCACCATCAAGATGGAAGAAAACGACGACATGTTGGCGCACATCAACAAAGTCAAGGCTCTTGCGGATCAGCTCAACGGCGCAGACGTCAACATTACCGACGGTGATATCGTTATGACGCTCCTCGAGAGTTTGCCGCCGTCGTACGAGTATCTTATCGTTGCTATGGAGAGTAGGCCCATTAGCGAGCTCACTCTTGATTATGTGACATCACGGTTGTTGCATGAACTCTCGCGGCGCAAAGAGAACGAGACTCGTGGCGATAGCGCGGCGCTTATGGCGAAGCAATCCAAGAGCGGTGCCAATGGGAGCTCTACAGACAAGGTATGCTACTATTGCGGTAAGAAGGGCCACTTGGCAAAATTTTGCTACAAACACAAGAGAGAGGAAAGTGCCAACAATACAAAGGTCAACGATGCAGGTGATGAGTACGCATTTATGACTAGCGTCTCTTCTTGTAGTGATGACGGGGACAAGTATGCAATGATGGCAAGTCACGTGTCATGCAATGGTAGTGTGATCGATTGGATTGTTGATTCGGGAGCCTCGAGTCACATGGCGCCCATTAGGACTTGTTTCCATTCATATCACGTCATATCTCCAAAAAATGTCATTTTGGATGATGATACGGTTCTTCAAGCCGTGGGTAAAGGATCCATCGTCGTAGACACGGAGGTGAAGGGTCGTGTGAAGACAATTACCATCCATGATGTCCTCCACGTTCCCAAGTTGAAGGCAAATCTTTTATCGGTGCGACATTTGGTGATGAAGCATTTGCGAGTGGAATTTAGCGACCGAGGGTGTTTTGTGTTGTCTCCAAGTCGTGAGGAGGTGGCCATTATACACGAAGTCAACGGCTTGTACCAAATCAAGTTTTCCAAGATGCACGCGGCGGAATCCGCAACGTTGGTGCAATCGAGTTCAAACGACGACAAGTTGGCGTTGTGGCATCGTCGTCTCGGGCATTTGAATGTCAAGAGTGTGAAAGCACTGCGTGGAATGGTAAGTGGCATGGATCTTGCACAATCACACGTCGCACCTAGTTCATTCACATGTGACGGTTGTATTGAAGGCAAGCAACAACGCTCACCGTTTCCAGTTGATAGGGCAACTCGTGCAACCAAGGTACTTGAGATTGTGCATTCCGACGTGTGTGGTCCAATGAAGACCACGTCTATGGGGGGTTGCAAGTATTTTGTGACGTTCATTGATGATTTTTCGAAGAAGATATGGTTGTATCCGATCAAAGCAAAGAGCGAGTGTTTTGAGAAGTTCAAAGAGTTCAAGGCGTTGGTTGAGAAGCAATCCGAACACAAGATCAAGGTGTTTCGATCGGATAATGGCGGCGAGTTCATGTCCAACCAATTTGCAGAGTTATTGAAGAAAGAAGGCATTGCTAGACAAACCACAACGCCATATACACCACAACAAAACGGAGTTGCAGAGCGTGCAAATCGAACAATTGTGGAAATGGCAAGGAGTATGTTGCATGCACAAAATTTGGGTTTGGACCTTTGGGCGGAAGCGGTGGTGACTGCGGTGTACACACGCAACCGATGCCCGACGAGTGCACTTCAAAACATGACACCAGAGCAAGCGTGGAGTGGGAGGCCACCCCGCGTGGAGCACATGCGCACATTTGGATGCATCGCATTTGCAGAGGTACCCGATTCTCAAAGAACCAAACTTGAGGCCAAGGCAACAAAATGTGTGTTTCTTGGATATTGTGAAGGTACCAAGGCATATAGGCTTATGTCGCTCGAGACCAAGAAGATCATTCGAGCTCGTGATGTGACATTTTGCGAGAATTCCAAGGTAGAAGACAATTTGGAAGATGGTCCAAGTGGGAGAAGTGGCGATAAACCGGCGATTGTGGACCAATCTTCCAAATCTCCCGTTATTGATATTGTTGATGAAGACGAAGATGACGAAGATGGTGGTGATGAGGAACATATTGAGGAGCGACCTTTGAAGACGAAGAATGGCGAGAAAAAGGCACAAGCAACGGCGGTTGAAGACAATGCATCCTCGAGCGATCGTCGTTATCCAGAGAGAAATCGTAGACCACTTGGCGAGTGGTGGAAGAATCATATTCTCCCTCAAGGTGAGGAGGAGCATGCAAACGTTGCACTTTTAGATGCTCCATTGACGATTCGTGAAGCGTTGAGTTGTGATGATGCAAACAAGTGGGAGCAAGCCATGCAAGAGGAGTACAAATCGTTGATGAACAATGGCACTTGGGAATTGACTCCCCTCCCCAAGAATCGCAACGTTATCGGTTGTAAGTGGGTATTTCGTGCAAAGAGAGATGCAACGGGTGATGTGGTTCGTTATAAGGCAAGATTGGTGGCAAAGGGCTTTTCACAAATCGAAGGTGTTGATTTTCATGAGACCTTTGCACCGGTGGCGAAATTCACCACTATTCGATGCATTTTGGCCATCGGGGCTGCCATGGATTTGGAAATGCATCAAATGGATGTGAAGACGGCGTTCTTGAACGGCGAGTTGGACGAGGACATCTACATGGTACAACCCGAAGGATTTGTGCAACGAGGTAATGAGAACCTTGTTTGCAAGTTGAACAAGTCATTGTATGGGTTGAAGCAATCTCCACACGCATGGTATCAAAAGATTGACACGTTTCTTGTTCATATCGGGTTCACAAGGAGCATCGCTGATCACAGCTTGTATTTCATGCAAAAGGGGCAACATGTGGTCATCGTGATCATATATGTGGATGATTTGATCATCCTTGCAAGTTGTATGAGCTCTTTGAAGGCATTGAAGGCAATGCTTGAGAACGAGTACGAGATGAGTGATCTGGGTGAGTTGCACTTTTGTTTAGGAGTTGAGTTTGTGCGAGATAGAGCAACACGCACCATAACAATGAATCAAAGCAAGTATGTTATGGATGTTCTCAAACGCTTTGGCATGGAGGATTGCAAACCGGTTGGCACTCCATTGGATGTGAATTCCAAACTCGTGAAACTCACCGATGAGGAGTATGCATTAGAGGCTCAATCTATGGTGGATGTGCCATACAAGCAAGCTGTAGGGTCATTGATGTATGCTATGATTGCAACAAGGCCGGACCTTGTGTATCCAATCAGCGTTGTGAGTCAACACATGGCAAGACCGGGTTCAAGTCATTGGGTTGCGGTCAAGAGGATCATGCGGTACTTGAAAGGCACAAGTGATGTGAGGTTGTGTCTTGGAGGTGACAACATTGTGTTGAGTGGGTATTGTGATGCGGATTATGCGGGTGATACCAATGATCGTAGATCCACCACGGGGTACATGTTCAAAGTTGGATCGGGGGCCGTTTCATGGAATAGCAAGCGCCAACAAACCACGGCCACGTCAACGGTTGAGGCGGAGTACATGGCGACGAGCCACGGTACGAAGGAGGCCATTTGGTTGAGGCAACTAATGGCGGATGTGAGATGCACTCAAGAGGAGGCTACAACAATCATGTGTGACAACCAAGGGAGTATGTCATTGGCAAAGAATCCAACGCATCACTCACGTACAAAGCACATTGATGTGCAATATCACTTCATTCGAGAGAAGTTAGAGATGAAGGTGATAGAGTTGAAGTATTGTCCAACGGAGCACATGGTGGCGGACGTGCTGACAAAGGCTCTTGCGAGAGATCGACATCAAAGACTAGTGGTGGCATTTGGGCTCGAAGGCTTTGGCTATTCGCAAAGTGGGAGTGTTGAAGTAGGATGATTGCGTGGGCTGAAGTTGCTCATAGCCATGCGCATTAGCTAGAGTAGATGATGCGAATGAGCTAGACTTGCAACTAGAGAAGTGGTACTAGTTAGAAGTAATGAGAATTGGGTCTCCCAAGTGATATGGGCTGATCCTAGTGTACTAGGAGTGGAGTATGGGCTGATGTCCCATATGGTTTGCCAAGGGGACTCCCTTGGGTGTGCTACTTAAGAGGGGCAGCCCATGAGTAAAGATCATCTCTTTCCTATGCATTCCAAGTGTTTGTGTGAGGCTTTGGCATTCTAATCTAACCTTCAATAGAAACTTTGCTCTTGTACACTAAAGAATCATGCCCAAAATGACCCACAACTAGTCCAGTACGTCGTCTGGGTTTTTTCGATAGTCTTCGCAGGTAGTGTTGATTGTATCCATTTTCTAGGTCATTTTTGGTTTTTGAAGGTATTTTCACCTTAGCTTTGAATTGCAGGCTTGGCTGAAGCTCTACTACTTTGATTTTTAATTTTTCCCATCCAATTTTTTTTTGTGAAACTTAATCAATAGTAACTAATCAATCAGAACATTGAATTAACAATACTAGGATCACACACTAATTGCTACATTTGTTAGCAACATTAGGAGAGTAGCCATAACAACATTACAACCCCTCAATGTTGTTTAAGGAACTATAAAGTTGCTTGAGGTACTCCCCTACCTTAATATCTTACAAACGTAGCCTTGGAGAGGTCACTCTTTGTATCTTTTGAGTATCACGTGTGATCAAATGGTATTTAAAAGTACCCTAAAAATTAAAAATAATTCTTACTATAATTAGTAATATTTCAAAAATATTCTCATTTTTATTCTTGTAATGAATTGTGAGCATCCTATATTAATGTAAATCATTTATAAAAATTAACTTCTAAGATTTATTTGAACCCTATCTTTGTTCGCACGTTGTTACGTAATATTTGGAACTCGGGTATGCAACTCCCATATTATATGGCCCTAATTATAATCACTTATATTTCATTTTAGTCCAATCTCAAGTGATGTAATTTGTTTTAATGTAAGAAACTCTTGTAGTCCTCCTAATAAGGAATCCCAAAATGTAATAATATACAGGAACTGAATCTTCCTTGAAGACAATAATAGCATTAAAAACCAAATTATATGAGTTTTTTTAGTACATGTAGCATTGGCCAAGCTATCCAACTTTTTGGGCTTTTTAATAAAATTTTAAAATTGTTTTATTATAAATAAAACACCGCCAATGACTTTTAATTTTCATTAGAGGCAACTTCTTGTATGGATTGTTAAAAATTATGCATAGGTGTTTCAATTCTTTATATACGTTGTGGATATTTATTTTAATAAACATGCGACCCAACATTTTCTACATATCATTTTATTTAATTTGGTCTTCACCTAACTTTTTGGTTATTTTATTTTTATATAATTTGATATAATTTTTACAAAAGCCGTCCTCTAAGGCGTTTTAATGCCGATGCCCCCTGTGAATAATATGGGAGTTGCATACCCAGGATTTGGAAGTGACCTCCCCGAGAACGTAGCACACAATTTATATGATCTTAGTAGCGTGAACTCAAGACAAAAAATAAAATAAAATAAAAATCCATACCGTTATTGTGTAAGATATTTTGAAATTTTGGCTTTCTTATTGTTAAAACTTGAATTTAGCCTTGAAGCTGCATGCTCTCTTTTTGTACTTGAGATAAATCGACAAAATGAAGAAGTGGAATTGATACATTAGGTTCTACTCATGATTAAAACAAGACCTCATGATTCAATCCTTATATTTTTTTTGTCAACAAGGAAGTAGTCTGTCAAAGTCATCCTGGCCCAATTTTGGAGGCAATGCTTAACGAAAAAATATATGTATTTCCACATGTTTACTCCAACTACATTTGAGAAAAACTAGGTCTAGTTATTGGCCTGTAAGTCCTCTAGTGTTGGAGTTCAACTTTCGAGCAACTGGAGCCTAAAGGTCTAGTACGCCAATGGAAACGTGCTCTAATACATAGTAACCACAAAATGGCACAAATAGTCACATGGCACAAATAGGGTGGGTTTCCTTCAGTTATCCATGGTATCATCAATGGCAATGATTTTGTCACTAACGTCCAGTGCAGACATTTATCCAGTGCCTGTCCTGAGTGGGCTTCTGAAATGTCTGCGAAACTAAGCAGCTCTATGACGTCAAGAATATGCCCTTTTAAAAAGAAGTTGGTTCCTTGCCCATCAATTTTTGATGAATGCCCATCTTCATAGGGATCATGGCAAGTTCATCCAGTAGTATGGACAAGGAAGGCTCCAAATCATGTTCTCACTACAAGGAGAAGGCGTTGCTTTTCACTCCTTTCTGTGAGTCAAACGGCGCCACTTCGCACTTACCAATATTTTGGTTGGATTTGGTGACTGCGATTCATCACGTAGGACAAGCATGTAGAGTGAAAAGCGACAATGAACAAGATTCTCCAGAGTGAGAAACGACGCCTCTGCTTGTAGTGTCTGAATACCGGTTGGATCATTCACTGTTGCTGAGATATGGTCGAGGAGACCTCGCAACCACAATTTGCACACTTAGTAATGGCTCCACAGAATACTGTTATGTATGAAGTTACACTACAAGGAGAATGCATCGCTTTTCACTCCTGTGAGTCAAACAGCGCCACTTCGCACTCACCAATTTATTGGTTGGATTTGGTGAGTGTGATTCGTGACATAGGACAAGTGTGTACAGTGAAAAGCGACAATGAACAGGATCCTCCAGAGTGAGAAACGACGCCTGCTTGTAGTGTTATGACTCATAAGCCCCTAAAAGTATGAAAAAACTTTTTGATTCTTCAGTTTTTGTGTTTTATCATATTCACTAAATTCTAAATACGAGTTAATATTCAATTCTACTTACGCTTGGCTTATTCATTGAAGTTGATTCAAATCTTTCAACAGGCTGTCCTTTTCGAGCTTGATGTGAATCCCATGGTGAACCCCCCAACAAGCACTTGTGTCAGACGATAGCACATGGAGAAATAAAGACATTCGCACGTGGGATTTCATATGGGAAGTGGGACAAAATTCCCAGAATTGTAAAGTTATTGGGATGATTGTAGTGTATTTTGTCCCTGTTTCCCATATGGGAATCTTGTATTTATCTCCCTGTGTAGTACCATTCCAATGGGATGTCATTATGATTTCAGTCTTGTGGAAGAGAAGTTCCTGAACTTTAGTAACTAGTTACCTTCAACAACTTCGGTACATGATCAGAGGCAGCAGCTGGAGAAATCCCAGTGGGAGAACTTTGAGCTTCACATACGAAACTTGGACTGTTACCACGTCAACTGCATGGATTTCAGATACAAAACATGTAAATTAAGGAACCCTTGCCATTTACTGCACATCCCGGCATATGGAGAGAGACATTCGCACATGGGATTTCATATGGGAAGTGGGACAAAATTCCCACAATTGTAACTTTCCTGAGATGATTGTAGTGTATTTTTTATCTCGAAAAGTTACAATTGTGAGAAATTTGTCTGCGTTTTCCATATGGGAAACTTGTTTTTATCTCCCTGTGCGGGCTTCTTTGTCGAAACAGCATAGCAGATTGAAAATCCTGTTTACTTGCTCAAAACTTTGATCGTCGATTGAAAATCAATTCTCCAAGGAAAAAAATCTCAAAAAAGATGTGATCTTGGAATCGCACATATGAAGAAAGGTTGTGATATTGGACAGTTTTGAACGTGCCCAGACCTGTGGTTTTTATCATTTTATCAAGGGAGTCCCATTGGCGATTTGAAATTTGAAACTTAAAAAATAGATAGCATTTTCTTACATAACATTTACAATTTTTTGTATCATGGATGATAATGTACGGCAACTAAGGAAGAACATATTTATACCAAAACCTTACACGAGCGCCTCACAAGAACAAAATGGAAAGACAAAAAGAAACGGACAACGGGAGATGGGAGGAAGAAGCACCTTGTGCTTACGATTGTGAGTGTTTTCCAAAGAGAAGACTACGAGCACAATCTCAATGCAGCTTCTTCTTGCCATTGTGTCAAGATACCATTGGACTAGAGAAGCGGGATTAGAATTGATAATGCTAGAGAACATTAACCCCTAAAGGACCGTAAGGCCCTCACGTGGCTTCTGAAACTAAAAAGTGAGGAAATTCGGGTTCTTGGGCTTTGAATTGTAGGATTAGCAACAAAGAGACCCTGGCTCTTTTTGAGAGCCGAATCTGTAGATACTTCTTGATTGGAAATTCATCAAGTGAGCGATTTTTGGTGATTTTTTTGAGTTGCACGGTGGGTATCTAGGCGTCACTTCAGACCTCATATCTTCCTCCTCACACTTCCAAATTACTTGAAATTTTTTGCACATGGTTAAAATGATGATTTCTACTGAAAATAAAAAATTCAGAATTTTTGGAGCACTTTTGAACAATCCGATTTCAGCATGTGTAAAAAATTTCCAAACAAGTTCCATCAATCTACTCAACAGTGGCATTTTCTCAAAAATTGTGCGATTCTGTTGATCTTTTTTTCATAAAAATTCTATGTAAGTCTTTTTTAGTTTCAACGGTGCCGATTGTCAAAATTACCCCCCACCAATGAGGAATTGAGCTTGCTACAAGAGCTAGTCAAGAAAACAAGAGCTAAGTTCAACACCCCCCCGGTCCTTTAGGGGTTAACTTCTTAGCAAGTAGCATTAACTCTTCTTCAAAAAGGTAGCTTGACTTACTGTCTCGGGGAAGTCACTTAGTGTAAATTTTAGGTACATAGGAGCGAACAAAGGGTATTTAATGGGGGGCTATGAAATAATTGGAATATTCTACTATTTATAGTATATTTAGGATATATTCCATATATTCTAGGAATATTCCTAAAATATTTCCAAATTGGTTTTATAACACCCTATATTACTTGATTTACTTCTACAAATTTATGATTTTTATCTCAAATGAATAAAAGACACCCTATATTTGTTCTCTCATAGTTATCTAAATTCTTGACAGTGACTTCCCCAGGCTTACTGGTTGAACTCTACATGCATGCTCAACTTGACTTTTTCATTATCTTTTTGTTCAACTACCACATTGTTCTTGAGATCCAATAGCTCAAAGTGGCTTGCATTGAGATTATACAGTGTGATAATTTAAAAGCAAGCAAGACTATGGGAGACAGTTTGAGGTATATTCTATAGATACCTCTAAAATGATTGGTAATCCTCCTGAAGTCTCGAACTTCAACCAGTTATTTCTCAAACCCAACCGATTCATCTGTAACTAACCACCGATTTTTCCCAAGCCCTGTTGCAAAGATCAAAGTGAAACACGTTATTCTCCATCAACAAGTGATTTTCCTATGATTTTTTCTTGAAGCCTAGTTGGCGACATAAAAAAAAATTGGGAAAGAATATTTGGCAAAATCTTAAGCTCACAATCATATTTTGATAGAATTTCTTCATATTTTGGTAGTTTTCTTCACAAAATCTGGCTATCTTCACAAAAATATAGAAAAAATTTGGCGAAAAAAATCAAAAGAAAATCATTGTTTTCCTTAACAAAAGAGAAATGTCGTATTTTGTAGAGAAATCTGACGAAATAAAAACGCTGCTACCAACAATTTTGAATTGCATTATGAAGGACATGTGTTGACATAAACAGAGAAGTTTAGGACAATAACTAAGGCTCCGCTTCTCTCCGCACCACTAGTGACGAAGTGAAAGGCGATGAAATTGAATAAGACGTGAAAGGCTAAGTTACTTTACGTAATGGTCTTTGAGGACGAAATGGAGTAGTCATGGGAAGAACATCCAAGAATGTGAAAGGCTAGGTTACATCATAGAAAACCTTGCCCTAGAACTATCAACTGCTGGCTCACTAGCTCACTTACAAACCCTACAACCGTTGGAAAGCCACAAGTAGAACCTATAGTCGTCAATATCATTTTTCTAAACCAACTCCAACCTACGGTCATCACTGGAATTTATACGTTAAAATATGAAAGGAGTGGGTACATTGATCAAGATCAGAATACATATACTAATGGAACATGAACAAGAGAACGCAATCCAAAAAACAAATACAAGGTAAGAAACTTTCAAACACAAGAAATACCACATAGTACATGTGTTGAATTTGTAAGTATATGTTGTATTTTGAGGTATTTGCAATATTTTCGTGTTTTGTACATATGTATTTGGATGTCTTTGCAATATTTTCGTGTTTTGTACATACGTATTTGGATGTCTTTGAAAGTTCGATTCCAAAAAAAGGAATTGCATCATGTGCATAATCAAAAACTACATATTTCAACTTCAGACACCGAACTAAAATGGTTCACAAATTTTACAACATTTTATTTTCTGGTGACCCAATGACCACTTACTGGTTACCTGGGCATCAAAGGGGTTAAGAAAGGAAGATACTCTAGCTTGAGTGGTTTTTAGGGCCCTGGTTTTAGTAGATTATCCAATGTCACAGTACAAATAAATTGTTCACCAACCCACGCACATTCATTTCTCAATAGACAAATCGCTATTGAAACTGCTAATGGAGATGCTCTTAGTGCCCAAAAAGCCAAAAATTGGCTTCCAGAGCATCTTTTTTTATTTTTTGGGGAACAAAATGAATAAACTAGCATTTTTGTTACCCGCACCATAGCAAGGATAAGCTACGGAGATCAAGGACGACCGGGGCGACAGACGGTGGAACTGGGAGTGCACGCGCGTAGTTAGGTTAGAATAGTATAAAGAAGGCGGGTAGCGACACACACAACACTTGTTCATTCACCCGAACTCGTCATAGCCCGGCTGGGACTTTGCATCCAGTACTGTACACAAGTACTATACATGTATTTTCTCTCCCTTGGAGTCTAAGAAATGAACGATAGTTTCTTCTTCCTAAACTAGCTTGTCTCCTCACCCTCACTCTGCATTGCTTGTCTTTATTATTATATCCATGGAGGCCAAAGAATGATTGTCTATCCGCTTCACTATTCTGGTTGACTTCTCTGCTCGTGTCTCTTATCATATCCTTGAACTCCAAGGAATGAATGACAGCTTTATCCTCCCTATACTACTCTATGTTCTAAGTCCCTTGCTCTGTACTGCTTATTTCTCTTATCATATCCTTGGACACCAAGAAATGAGAGACAGTTTGTTTTTCTGGTTCTATCTAAATGTCTAGCCTTACTCTATACTGCTTGTTTCTCTTATTAGATGAGGTGAGCCACAATTCCATCCTCTTCAGAAGCTTTATTGTACAATGTCTAGCCACGAGCTGTCTCTGCCTACTAAAAAACTGTATTGTCTTGGACAACAGTGATGAAAGTATCCCTTACCCAGGAAAAATCATCTACACTCTCCTAGCCACTCACTAAATCTAAGAGCTAATATAGAATACTTAGAGCTGCCTAAGAAACTCCCCTTCCTCTCTCTCTCTGTCTCTTCTTGCTATCTCTGAAGTCTGTAGCTGAAATCAAACCCTATGCCCAATGTTCCCTGTCCTCTAAGTCAGTTCCCCAAATTATAACAATATCCAAGGACACCAAGGTTGTCTTGATAGTAGAAGCCGTCCTAGCATACTAAATCTGATTAGGAACAAATACGTCATCTAAACCTCTCAAGTGAACTCTCCCATACTCTCTCTAGGTCCTGTTTTGACTCATTGATTGTTCTCAGGGACTTCCATGGATAAATCCAGCTAACAATTTTGATTTTGAAGAACCAACGGATTGGCTCTACAAGTCAAGCAATCGAATGGAATTTTTAGTTGAATTCATACCTCAAACTTCATTTCCTATGATTTTTTTAAGAGAAAAATGCATGTACCTAATAGGTACATTTGGAAACCCTAAATAATTAAAATTCTTAATATAAGCATGTGGTGACCTTGAAAATTATTCCTAAATGAAAAGGTTTATGGTTTGATGATATTGTAAACTTTTCAAATTTCTCTTATGCAATTTGGTATTTATTTTTTATTTGCAATGTATTTTCAAGAACATAACAAGTAAAAATTTAGGATAATGGTCTAATATGGGTACCCCGGTTATGTGTAACCATATGTGTGACTGTGTGTAACTCATTTTATGCGTGCCAGAAATTTTGTTTTTAACATAGTGTATGCGGCTCCTACTATGCCAACTACAACACCATCTAATTTTTGTAATTCTTCAATATTTTTTCCTTACCAAAAATGTTATTTTCTAAAATCACACTAATTCAAGATGGGGTACCCATATCAGACCTTCACCCTTTATTAAAAATTCAAAATTTATCAAAATATTCTGAAAATTTCAGATTCGTGCATATTCTAACAAAGAAGGTGTAGAAATCATTTCATTTAAAAAATTCAAAAAAATGTATGAATTATAGCCTACTGAATGCCAATATTTTTTGAGTCTAGAACTGTGTGGGTGTTAAATGGGTTAAGGTAGAAGCACCCATAACCGACAGTGCACCCAAAACCAATGTGTAGAGTGACATATGATAATTAACAACCAAACTCAATGTCACTTGTGTAGAAATTTATGTCAACCAATCAACTTCTTGCACTATTACTTATATTAGTAAATTCCAATGAGCAACTTGGACTAGTTTGTGGAATCATATGTTCATAGATTTGAGATAGCTTGATTATCGGTTTTGGGTGATGACTAACTTCACTTTGAAAATTTGTAGAAATTTCATCTTTTAGAATAAAATTATGGAAAATTTTGCATTCTTCAAGATTTATGTTTTCCTATCAAACAAAAATATTATCCGCCTTCTACTCCTACTGCACGTAAGCTAGAAAGCTTCAATTATCGGTTATGAGTGTTTCTTCCTTGGAACTCCTTTCCATTATGGACTTGGAGGGATCCAATCCGGACCTCCGGGCTCCAACTTTGCAAAACTCCAACTATAGACCTAAACATCCTGGAGCCAAAACTGGAGGCTATTTTCAAAAATGTACAGTGTTATGAATTTTAGATTCTATCCATATGATTAGATCAATGATTGTAATGACTAATATTTTTGTATAAAATTTTGAACGTAAAATTCAAATTCTCTTGTAATTTGATTATGAATAAGGTATTGACAATATGTAGATGAAATATGTTGTAATGAGCAAAAATACTCTTAGGTGTAGTGATTTTTGGAGAATTTTAGGTTGCTTAATTTCATGAGTTGATTTTTTCAAAAGCACTTTTGGTTCGTATTGAACGAAGATTTTAGAAATTTTTGGTGGAATTGTGTGACATGAAATGATGCAGAAAATTTTCACAAATCATCCCCTTTCTAATCAGATCACAAATCATTAGTAAAGAAGGTGGTGCTTCCCAAGGATACGCCCAGGTAAAATCATTGTGCATGCATGGGATTAGGCACCACTTGCCTGGGCACCTCCCTCGGCAATGCCACCTTTTCTACTAGTGAATGCATGAATCTATCTTGCCATAGAATTTTGTAGTATTTTGCACTTGCAAAATGTACATGACAGATGAGAAAACGAAATTCAATTTTGTACATTAGTCAAAAAATGGTTGATTAGGTAGTTAGAGGTTAAATATTGTCATGCTTAATTAGAAGAGCTCGCAATAATTATACTCAAATTCTAAAATAATGTGGATTTTTCAGTTCATGTGGATTCACATTGTTTCATTTGATATTAACATTGGTAGACTTACAAAGTTTCGTTTTTACTTGGTTAAATGTAAAATAGTGTGGATACATGAAGTAACTTAAATATTGTGCATGTTCTAATTCAAATGGCCCATGTAAATAAGTTGTTTTTAAATAATAAAAATTCCTTCAAATATTGCATCTTATACTACATAGAATTCAAATTGTAGCTCCTTGCCACTCAAAGTGGAATTTACATCATCCACTACGGGAAGTGTACCTTAAACCACCACAACACCTAAAACCACCAACTTCTACACCCTTTCTTCATTTTAGGGAGGAAATGTAAGTTGTCGGTACATGACTTAACTTTTGAGCAATTGATGCATAAGTCATGTAATGAAAGCCTACATTTCCTTCCTGAAATGAAAGAAGGGTGTAGAAGTTGGTGGTTTTAGGTGTCGTGGTGGTTTAAGGTACGTCTACCTTAGTACTTGGCGCCTAAAAGTTTGACGCCAAAAACTCATATGGTGCGTTACCATGGTCTAGTTATAGAAGACATTTGGCGCCAAAAATGTTCCCGCGTTCCCCTTGTCTAGGACTTCGTTGAACAGGACTTTGTTGTTACAGGACGTCGTCGACGTCCTTGACTGCCACACAATCATGACAGGCCAAGTCATTGGCGGGAACACTGCATACTGTCCTCATTGCAGTTGGATGCTCTAGTTGCTCGGGGCTTGAGTGGAGCCGTTACAGCATCTCCACACTACAAGGAACACACACTGGGAGCTACGTTTGATTGAATACGTTCTGTAATTTTAGCTACGATTAACTACGTTTGCCTGCATTCGACATGAAGATAGATTTTTAGTAACTTGTACATACTTACAACTACATCTAATTGTTTTATCAACGTTATAACTACGTTTGAAATAAGTTACTCATGTTCCAATTGTGACTTTTGATGGGAACGTCTCTCTTCAGTCGTTACTTCTGAGGGGTAAAACACGTGTAGGGTCGATACGTAAAGCTTTTGCCGGGGCGCACTGGCATAAATTTGCCCACCGTGACATCTTGTGGTGAAATTAAAGTAAAACAGTCTTTTTACTGAATTGACATTCGAAGAACATGGGGGGAAATTTCATATAACCACATCCACGATGCAGTAAAAAAATTGGAAAATTTTATTACATATTTTTGCATTTAACAACATTTTCACTACTAGCTAGCTATACTGGCGAGCTAGTTGGCCTAAGCTGCCGGGGGCAGCTAGAAACGAATCCCAGCCTTTGTTATTGAGCAAAAGAATGTGATGCTCGTGCATAAATTCACTCATATCCACAAAAGCCAACCAAAATTTTGACACCAACCGCATATTTAGCACATGTTGTACTTCAATAAGCCGATTATTATCTTTTTCTTTGCGAATCCTTGGCCATATCTCTGCTGCCACAATTTCGACTGGTATATTCGAGAGAAGCTGCTGTCCACCGAACCGTCCTTCAGGAAGGAAGTCAACTTCTCCATTCAGCCCTTTCATGATATCCTCTGGATTTATCTTCTTTGAGCCGCCATGAATCTGGTACTTGTGACCTTCTCGTAAAGTTAATAATCCTTCAGACGACCTCCCCTGCACTTGTCCACTTTTTCTTCATGCTTCCTTTTCTTTTGTTCGACGTTCATAGCGTTCATTGTCATGGCATACCTGGCCGACCCCAATTCCACTTAAAAGCAACATCAGAGCATAGTATATTTCACAATTCATGCCATGATCCACTGCTGTAGTAGCCTATGGACAAGACGTTACAATGCTACATGCATGATTTATTGCGTATATTCTCTCCATATCTCATTCTCCCCGGAATCATAGTCTTTTTGACTTCAGTTAATCCCAGAACATGCAAAGTGGGTGTTCGAGTGACTACAATGTTCTTATTCATCACACGAATAATTTCATGACAAACAGAATAATTCGTAAGTCCACTTACAGCCTCTGCAATTTCAGACGAATACGGTAACGCCCCTCCACTGCCAATGACGAACCTGCTCTTCGAATGTCCTCCTTCGCAACCCCGGTGCTTTTCTGTCTGCTGCTGAGAACTTGGAAATAAGAAACCCACTGCTGCACACGCTGTGTAGGGCAGCATTTGATGCCACAATACAACCATAAAGCAATCGACCATCTAGTTTTCTAAGAAATGCATAACCGAATACAAAGATTTAACTTTCGCGCATCTGTGAGAGTGCCGTGTGCACTGGCAGATGGAATTAGAAGTTAGAACACCTGTCACCCGAGAATTGAGACTCCCATGCACGATCTCATCGATGTATGAAATTTTAGCCCCATTATATGCTACGTTCTTTTCATTCGTATGCTCTGCCAAGATAGTAGTGCCGTTCACCTTCCACGCGGCTAATCCAAGTTGCAGCACCGCCCGTCTCCTACATTCACTATCTCCGACTTTGCCGCCTGCCACGGCCCACCCCCCTTTTAATTTCACAGCTACGTCTTTTCTGCAGTTTCCAAACGATAGCGTTGTACACGTGTCTCGGTGTCCTCTAACTCGCCGTCACTTTCTATGTCGTACAGTTCAGACTGTAGTATGACCGGTAATTCCTCACGTAATTCTATGTCAACCAACTCAGCAACCGTCATTCTCGTGAAAGCTTCATCCTCTTCTTCGTCTTCAAACAATGCAGTTTCCACCTCATCGATGCCAAGGGTAACAGTCGGAATCCGACCACTGCGATCAAAAGCCTCGCCGGCGTCGTCGTCCGCTTCTACTAATATCAACTCTCCTCGCCTGACTGCCTGCCCCGCACTCTCAATATCGTGCTCGGCCTCTCGTCCCTGATCGCTGCTCTGGGCTTCGCTTGCATCTTCCCCATGGGTTCCCTGCCCATTCTGTGCCTGGCGTTTATAGACAACCAAATTCGACCTTGGATCTACTTTTACAATTAATTTCCAACCATCATTAATTGGGTCATCCACATAAAACACCTACGTCACATCTTTCGGAAATACAAATGGTTCATCCTCCAACTTGTCATCGCTGAGAACAACTGATGTTTTCACACGTAAAAGCCCGCATTCGTCTACAAGTAATGTAGCGTTGGGACCATGTTGACGGATAACTGAGTCCCAAAACCTCCCTTTGAAAAGCACTGTTTCAAAGTTGTCGAAGCTTAGTCTAACAATACTTTCTACATACCCAAAGTATTCTGTTTTGTTGCCTTCAACCTCGTACCAAGCCGAAAGCCCGGAGTCCATTGTATTTTATTTTTTAAGGTCACGTGACAGTACCCGGAAGTGCTTTCCTAAAACCCAACACATAGTATAAAAATCTGCTCTTTCTCCTGGCCCTATTGCAATGTCCAGCTCCATTTGGGATATGTTGTTTTTCTTGGAAATTTCTGACTGGATCACTGGAAGAATCCATTGAGTGAAGGATGGTCGCCCTGAAGAATTACCCCCTTCATTGTCGTACCTCTCCCTCCATCTCTCCATGCAAGGAGCATTTAATAATAAGAAGCGGTGTGCCTGTTCTCTAAACACCGGGCTCATCAACAAATTGCTTCCATTTTTAGGTAGCACAATTCCAGACAATTTGGCATCTTCCTGACTGGCCTTTCTAAGAAGGAGGGCTTTCTTGTGCAAACGGAGGGAATATTCATTCATGTAAAACATGGCCTCTGCACAGATGTATCCTTCAGCCATAGAACCCTCCGGGCGAGCCCTTTGTCTCACAAAATCCTTCAAGTGTTTCAGGTATCGTTCCTGGAAATACATCCATCTCACTGATACTGGACCACATAACTCAACTTCCTCCACGAGGTGCACAATGTTGTGGAATTGAATGTCCAGAAGAGACAGCGGCAAACACATCTCAATTTCACAAAGAATTTCTGATGCCTCTATTTCTTTCTGCCAGACATCCTTCTTTGCAATTTCCTTTGAGCATAGCCACTTGAAAAGAGAAGATATTTTGTAAATAATCTTTCTTATGTCTTCAGTTAGTGTGCCACGTACCGCGATGGGAAAAAGATCGTGCAATAGGTTGTGATAATCATGCGTTTTAAATCCAACAATCTTCCGGTCATTGAATTTGTGTTTAAAGGAAGACCCATATCCAAAAGGAGTCTTCACATTTGAAAGCAATTGAATTACCTCATCATACTCACTTGTGGTACATATCCAACTTGCTGGCTCGTATGTCCCATCTTCGCTGGGGTGGAAATCTTTCATCAGGTTGAAATCTGCCATCGATTGTCGCAACGCCAAAGAATCCGCCCTGCTGCCCTTGCAATTCGTGATGTTTTCAAAAGAGCCGCGCAAACATTTTTTTCGGTATGCATTACATCCAGGAGGTGTGGTACTTTCAAATGCTGCAAAACATCACATAAAACAGACAATCTTGCATGTTTATGCTCTCTTCAAATTGTGATTCTATGTTCCTGACCTAATTGTTTGAAGATATTCATGTGTACCTCTTGAGTATAATTTTAGTTTCTATTTATTTATTCTATAGATAAATTTATTTTGAGCTATAGTCCATGTGTTTCAAAATAAAATTATAAAATTCATCATAAATAATGAGACATATTATTTTGGAGCTATAAACTGTCACAATTTATATAATATTAATAGTTCATAATTATTTTGAAATTGTCATTATGATTGGCCAAAATTATAAGTTTAAAAAGATGCTTAAATATTCATTTCAATTCATTTTTGTTAAAAAGTTATTATTCTAAACATCTTCTCTCTATAATCCTTTTAATTGGTGTTTCTACAAAATAAAATATATTAAGATTTAAGATGGTTTGCCTATGTTACGAACATTGTACTGTTAGCCGGTTGCAAACCAACTGGACAACAAATAATATTTTAATTTATTTACAAATATTCAAAGTTTCTCTTCTTAAATTCATTTATAAAAATTTCAAAGTGTTTCAATGGAATTCAATTGTACATATAGAATCTATACATCGTGCATCAGAGCTTTCATGTTCTACAGAACTTCTAAAAATTCATGTAAAACATATTTTATATGAATTTTACTTCATAATCAAACCCCTCAAGAAATAAAGGGTTAACTCTACAAGTTTGGAATTTCATACTATATTTGACGAATCGTTATGAAATGGTTAATGAACAAAAAACATGTTGTTATTATTATTATTATTAATTACTCTGCAGTTACTGTGAGAGTTATATACGTTTTTTGTGAGTCACCAGTCACCACATATAATTTACATATTCATAAATTCATTTATGCATGTTTTTCTTCAAATAATCCATTTAATATACCCCAAAACAAAAGAAAATCTATAAATTTAGCTCTGACATTGGAATTTATTTTAATTGAAAAATGGTATTTTTCCTATATCTCATTCTACAAATTCTGGGAAATCATCTCCAGAGACTCATAGTTTGATCACATATTAAAACACGACTTCAACCACTTCTGTAACCTTATAAAAAATTAATATTGGCCTATTTCTAAAAAGTATACCGTACAAACATAATTTTTTCGACGGATCAAAATCATAAACTTCTATGGAATACGGTAGTAGATATTCTTCGTCATGTCCATAAGCCCAGTATTCCCCCATATTTAGATTCCTCAGTAATAAAAAAAATACTCTTTCCAGGGTTCAATGTATCCATATAGGTGACTACCACGGACATGAGTTACTTAACCACTACTAGTTAGTGAGCTTAATTATAATTAATTAGTGAGAGACATGATGTCGACTACAGTGAGCTTGTGTTCTTTCCTCGATGGATTCCAACGATGAACGTTTGAGTGACATAAACCATATTGTAGTGTATAATACATTGTTTTGGAAAAGGCCTAACCTTGTTACCCCTAACACATTTTACTCAAATCTGCCATGCCAAATTTTTTGCATGTTGGAATTGGTAATTCACAGCACTTTCACAAATTTATGGACACCATGACTACAATATCACTAGGCATTGGAACTTCATTTTTTCCTTTGCTATAATCCCATCCATGCCATACTGCTTTTGTCATGTAAAATGCTTTTTAACCCTCTCTCCTCTCTGCGTCCACTTTTTGGACGACACACATATTCCAGTTCTTCGATTCTCATCCGACGTTAACAATTTTCATCCATGGCAATTTTTTAGGTTCTCTTCCCATTTCAATTTCTATTGTACTGTTTCAGTTTGCAAAACATGTTAGTATGATTTTTCAATACATCACTGAAACGTTTATAAAAAGTTTCATTTTTTATTTTGAAACATGAGACCTAAAATATCATATTCAAAAATATGTACACTTTAATTGAATCTGAAAATTCCTTGAAAACTCATGTAACATCTAATAGCCGGCACTTCAAGGTTAACGTTGTAGTGGCCATATCAGTAAGCTAATGTTTTCTTACAGAAATTTCGCATGACATTCCATGATTTCAGGTAGGTCAATGTCTAGGTCCGTTGTAATTTTACCCTCGGCAAGAACAACAACACGTTTGCTGTGCACAGTATTGTGCACTACGTCATCCTAGACCGTAACTGTGCACGTAATGTTCATTAGTCACATCATATTCCAATATTAAACAAACCAAATAGGTATATGATTTCACTAACCTTGTAATAAGGGAGACGGAAAAATATGGATTTATCTTTCATCCCAGAGTCTTTTAAACTCAATGTCCTGTTGATGGCGACTTTCCTCCATTGCTTTAACCAAAATTTCCCAGATGTCCTGACTGGCTTGGACACTCTCAAGTATGACACACCATCGAACTTGGATTTATATCTATTAAGCCGATAACGATGCTTCATTGGTACATATTTGCGATGACCAATGTAAATTACTTTTTTCAAATGTGGACACTTTTTTGATTCTAATACATTAGGCCCACAAGGGGGGCATGCTTTCAAACCTTGAGTTTGCAAAGAGGAACATACCCCATAACCTGGAAAGTCGTGAATAGACCACAAATAGCAAGCGTACAATTTGAACGTACTTTGTGTGTTTGCATCATACGCATCCACTCCGTCCACCCAGAGCGTAAGTAGCTCATCCACCAACAGCTCAAGGTAGGTATTCATATTCTTCACTTTCTTTTTGCCTGTAGGATGCGATGAATGCCGTTTAGTAGATAATAAATCACGGCTCTATAGCTTGTTAATACACATGTTTCTACTATTACAGGTGGAAATTTAATGCACTCTTCCTTTTACATTATTTTTAATTACATTGAGTACATTATTAAATTAGCATTTTTTTAAAATAAAAATACCTAATGATTTTATTAAATTCTTTGCTTTACTACATTTTATTCTTTGATATCTATAATTAGTAATTCAAGATGGCAAATCTGCACATTCTCTGCTTAATCACTGAATACAGCAATGACAATGAGATCATAAAATAAGATATCAGAAAAACAAAAAAATTCTACTACGTCCATGTCTGAGTACATATAAATGTTTGCCATGCTGCATAAAAGCTCTGGTCAACCCTTAAGTGCCCATTTAATCATATTATGCATTATTTATTCTCCACTATTCAAATATCCAGTGTTTTAGCTTAAATGTCGTTGATGTTTCCATTTCATGTTTCAGTTCTAGTATAATACATTTTTAAATCGTAGGGACTAGAGTATAGACTGCAAGTGATTTTCTTTCAGTGGTACAAAATATGACATTTGAGTGTGCAAAACCCAAAATGCTTTATATAAATGCTTTCATCGTAGATCTCAATTATTTTCTTCATTTTCAAACTTCTGCTACTTGTAAGTGTAACTTTTATCTACCTTACATACAATTTTAAATTTTAAAGTCAAAAAATATATATTTGTTCTGAATTTTCATTCTCTTTACATAATAAAATTTGTAAATATTCAAATAATCTCTCCATTTTTTTATAACTCTCGTGAATACTCCATATGATTACAATCAATGACAAGTTATTAATCATTCACTGTGACATTCATTCTAGTATGCTAATTGTTGCGACTTCACTTTTACATAATAGATTAAGGCGTTTAGGTGATAATATCTAAAATGACAAGTATTGTAAACGTAAATTAAATAAAACACCACAATGATTCATTTTTACCTGGCACGATCATAGAAAGTTGAATGTGGCCCTTGTGAATAGCTAGTTTGGGATTCAAGTTCAGAAGAGTTAGTGTAACTGGCCATATAGAATGGCTGGCTGAGTTGTGCCCATACGGGTTTAGGCCATCTATTCCAAGCTCCAACCAAACACTACAAGCATCTTGCATTTGTGGATATTTCTCTTCAACAAATTGCCATGCTGGACTATCTGCAGGAATTCTCATGATGTCGTCCTCGCTACGATTATCCCGATGCCAAACCATCATAGGGGATAGAGTGTTGCTTTGGTAATATGCCAGAAGCCTAGGTATCAAGGGGAAATACCACATTTTCTGCAATCAAAGCAAGGAAGTCAAACTTTGAAAAAAATAATTGGATTCTGCAATAGGCGTTCAAAGTAAACAGTAGTTTTATAATAAATAGAGTGGACAACAAATATCCAATGGAATTCATTACAGTTTTTCAGAGGTTACCTTTCTTGGAACATCTTTCTTCTGCGTGGTATCTGTGTAACAGGAAAGGTTGCAATTTGGGCAGAATTTCAAATTCGCCTTTACTGGACCATAGTACAGCGTTTGGTCACAGGGACAAGCGTCGTAGACCTTGTAGTCCAAGCCTACGTCTGACAATATCTTTCTAGCTTCAGCTCGACATTTTGGCATTTTTGAATTCAAGTGGCTAGGAATGACTTTCTCAGAAATGGCTTCAAAAATGGCATCCATGGCAATGTTGGATATTTTCTTCTCTGCTTGAATACTAAGCAACAAGAATATAATTTCAAGCCTGCTGACGTCTGCACCATCAAATATCATCGTTGCTGCCTCTGATTCCAGGAATGATAGATCTGGGCCTTTATTTTGTGCGTCTCTGGATTGCTCTGGTCCGCCTTCTCCACGCAGCATTTGCATATAGTCATGCAACACAAAGTTTTCATCCCACGTGGTGACGTCGTCGTCATCCGTGAGGTCCGCTTCAAATTCCACTTCTGCAGATGATGATGGCGGGGCTACATCGTTGGGGTCCTCCCAATTCACCCAATTAGGGTTTACAACCAGCATTTGAGCATTGAATAGAGCCTGCCATCAGAGTGATTTAATATTAGTCAGTCAATGGAAGCCCTAGTGAGACTGTACAGGCTTTTACAAACTCCTCAATTGCATCCCGGTAAGTTAGAATAAGAGGGAGGAAGCACAGTTATCTTAGAATCTTACATTACCGCACAACCACAACTAGAACCGAATATTTTAATGCATACAAACGTTAAAAGAAATCCCCACGGTTCAAATAAATTAACTACCCCATTATTCCTGCAATTTCCCAAAAATTTGAAGTTACAGGTAATTGTTTCTTTGGATTGAATGTACACTGTCAATTCGTGTTTCTGAAAATTACAATACAGTCTCTGAAAGCCAGAAAAGGTCATTACATATTACTTCAAATTATAATTATTTATTTCTGTTGCCCTTTCTATCTTGCCTTCTGAAGGACATGTACTATATACTTTCTATCCATGGAAGCACACCAAGGCAACAAGTATTTCTAATTCCATAAACCACGACACAAAACAATTCAATGCGTTCATTAAATATCAGAAATAATCCATAGCTATATTGATAAATATGTGAACATATGTAATTGTAAATATGCAGGTATAAGTAGAGTACTCTAACGAAATGTGGATATTTTATTTTATTTTAATGTAGTAAACAGAAGGTACGACATTGTGCATGATCGCCTCATCTCTATTAGAGTTATCATTGGTGTAATTCCACAATGTGGTTGGGTACAGACCAAACTTGTAAGATTTAAAAATAATGAATTATAACCTTAAATATTGGCTACGATTACATTTCAGTAATGTTATGACTATACACTTGTACGTTCTTCCACAAATAAAATGGCAGTGAATATGACATGAACGCATATAGAGTGGTACACTAAATAGTGTGTTTAGTTTTCAGGTGATGAATAAGGTGATGAATAATGTGCTTACCCCTACTACTTGTCTAACAATAATTGTCATTATGTGCGTAATTAGTGTTGGCAGTTATCATCCAATTTTTTTCATTTGCACTAGCATCCACTTTTGATTAATTCAATTTGTAAAATTTCTGTTTCTCCATCTAAACTTTCACCTCAAGTTCCATTCCTTACTCACACTCAATATCCATATCTGAAAATCTCACAATGTCAAAACGTTACTATTCTTTATTAATAGTGTGAGAATTAACATTTAGTGTTTCCACAAATTTTGGTTTCTTGATATGTAGAATGATGTTCTCAATCTCAGTACTTCTCACTAAATACATTGTTCAGTGTAGTTGTTACAGTGTCACAATCTAAGTAGTAGTGAAGGGGACTTAGTAAGTAGTTGTTTTGGTGGGTTTGAGATTGTCATATACTTATTTCTTAAATAATTATTTTTTTCAATGCAATCTATTATATATGTTATTGTTCCCATGTGAAGTACATGGTATGTTTTGTGATTAGTAACTTTACATAGCCAGGTAAGTACACTATTAAGATATGGTAGCATATGAATAGATTACAGTAGATTGGATATCGTTCCCACATTTTTACCCCACAATCCGTATTCAATTCGAAAGTAACAATATTTCTATTGAAACGTACATATTTACTTTGGAGGAGTGGACGTCTTATTCGCAAAAAAATCACAGTAATTCCAGATTGACGTATACGTCAATGCAATACAAAGCAGTGACAAAGATTACCAATTTACAAAAGGAACAACGTCGTTTATGCTAGCCGTCTACTGAATTTATGTTTTCTGCAATTACCAATAATTACATATTTGTATTATTGAATACAAAGTCTGTGCATATTCTTAATGAATGATGGCCTGAATCTCATCTAGTGCATATCGATCGAAAAAATATTTTGTCTTCATTTTTACCACTGAATGCCGTATAATTTCATATAAGTAAGGGCAGATTTTTTCAACTTGTGAAAATCTCATACTTTTGGTATTACCTATGTCATCAAATCTAAGCAGTGCTGACAATCACGTAGGCAAACTTTTTGTGATGGTCAAAATTTGGAGGTATCTTGCATTTGAATTTCTTTTCCCGGACCTTTTAATATTTATAAAAGCAGTTACACTACAGTAAATATTGTATTTAGTGTGAGGTGATGAATAATGTGCTTACCCCTACTACTTCTCTAACACTAATTGTCAATTTCTGGGTAATTAGTGTTGGCGCTTATTTTACTATGGGATTCGTCGTCAGTTATCATTGAATTTGATTCATTTTTTTAGGAAAAATGTCAGATTTTCCATCTAAACTTGCATCACAAGTTTCATTCCTTTTCGACACTACATATCCATATGTCAGAAGATCAGAATGTCAAATTGTTACGAGTGTTCATACATAGTGTGAGAATTAACATTTAGTGCTTTTACAAAAGTAGGTTTTTTAATATTTAGAGTGTTGTTTGCAATTAGAGTGCCTCACATTGAATACACTAATCACTGTAGTAGATTTATGACTCCAGTTGATACTAAACAGTCGTTTTCAATGACGTAATGTAAATTCATTTTTAGAACGTGTTGTTAAACTTTTTAACATTATAACCACAAAACCACCAGAAACAAAGGATTTCAAACAGTTATGTTCATATTTTCACCACATTTCCAAGTGCCAACATAACTTCTCAAACAACACATGCGTTTGGAACATGAAATTCACAATAGGATAGGGGTGAATGAACCTGATATCTACTTGAAGTGTTGTGCAATTTGACATGGTTTTCCACAATTGATAATAGTCGTAGTTGCGGTTTATCGTTTCTAGCACATTTGCAGCACGGACAGAATACTTTATAAACAGGGTTGACTAGTATGTCCTCACGTTCCTTACTTTTTCGTCCCTTTCGCTTCCGCGCTCGTGTGGGACTTCTAGGTGTAGGGGGGATCACATTGGGCAATTCTGTAGAACTTGCAGGGGTGAATCGTTCCACCCCGACCGGCTTGTAATCCCTTGGCATTGTTATATTTCTGTACACATTGCATAACCAATATTTGTTGGTTATATATATGTATAGTATGTGGACCACAAAGCAGCCCAATTTAAGATTATTATTAATTGTTTGGTTTTTTGTTCCTTTAATTATATACAATGCATAATGTGCTATGTGGAATGTTTTAACGAAATGGGAATTTAGTGAGTCTTCAAAAATTAAGCAATGTTCAAGCTAAACTGCACATTCTCGAATTTTGAACTGCACATTAATTTCTGCACTCTTTGGTTTTTAATTAAAAATATGATTAAAATAATTGCTAGCCGTATTAATGGCTGGATTATGTTTACAAGTATCGTAATAGTGCTACCGGGAAGGTTAGTTTCACAAGAGTGAAGAACAACTTATAAAACAATTTTTGCTGAATAGTGAAGTTAATAGTGGCAAAATTAAAATCAATGTACACCATAGTAAAATTGGTAAGGAAGGATGTCCTAAAACCACTAAATCACCGAATGATGACAAATACACTTGTTTTGGGGCCACCACAATTCAGACCCACAACCACCTATTTCACAACTTAATTAGACCAATGACATACCAATCATAGTGAACATATAGTTGGTGGTTGTGGTTATCCTTCTGATGGAAATTTTATACTTTGTGCGGTGGAAATGGGAATACTTAGAAGATTAAATTGGGTCAAAAATCACTATCCACTGACCACTGTGGATTTTAGGGGCGGTTTATACTATGGACCAAGAGCCATGACCATGGAATTCTACAATCTGTGATTGGCCCAAAAAGAGCTCATGGTCCCATTTGGCTTTACACTACCTTGAATAAGGAGAATGACCACTAACTTTGAGGTCCCCAAAAATGCTAAAATTTCCCATATGGATAATGTTTTCATGGTCTCCTTGATTCTAGTTGATCGAATCAAATGCCTGGACTCAACTATAATCTAGGAGACCATGGGGCTAAAAAATCATTGATTGGCTAGTGTTCAATTATTTAAAGAGAAAGGAGGAAAAAGGGGAGGATAAAACAGAGAATTATGTGCTTAAACTTGTCCCGGTCTAAATCCACTTTACAGTACAAAGAGTGACCAAGTCATTTAAAATTTCATTTTTTATTTTTCATGGTCACGGCTCTTGACCAAGGGCCATGACCATGAAAATGATTTAATTTTCTTGGTCATGGCTCTTGGTCCATAGTGTAAACCGCCCCTTAGTCTACATTAGACGATCCAATTTAGATTTTGCAAGATTTTGCACTGTTAATAAAACTTATTAAGAATGCGGTTGTATTTTAATTTCCAATTTCGTTCAACCAAAAATAGGCTACAGTGCTCACGTTTGTGGTTTCAATACAGTAAATCTAACACGCTATCTCAGGCGAGTGTATCTACCCGTAATTTGCACCAAAACTGTAACACATGACATATAGAACGCGTGAAATGACAACGACGAGTGAATTTCTAACAACCATAGAAGAAGTAACCCACCTGTCGTTATGTTCTGCACAATATTACAAGGCTAAGGGAATTACGTGAGTGCAATCATAAATTACAACAGAGGTAAAAACTAAGACTGTTCTACCCACACAGCAAAAACTGAGGAGGTCACGTCGGATTTGATGTGCATTACTTAATTTTGCATGGAAAAAGACATCCTGAGAGATTACGCCAGATTTCCGAATCACGTTGTCATCAACTGAAGCTACGCTAGCTTCAGGCTGCTCGTCGTCATCTCCTTCTCTCGCATTTTCTACCTCCAGGCCGCCTTGCTGCGTGTAGATGTCGTATCGCTTTCTTGCTGTGGAGACAGGGCTAGTAACGATTACATGCGCAGGTTTCTAGTCTGTCATAGAAGTTAATCAATTCTCTGTATCTCCTGCCCTTGTTCTGCGAGATTTTCATGTAGGAAGTTGTGGCGGAGTCAGCATCTTTAGTTAGGAAGGACAGAATGTGCAAGCGGCGTACCTGCAGGGGATGAGTTAGCGGAAAGTGAGAGCTCCAGAGATCAACGCAATTGCTGAGGGCGGTTCCACAGCTCCGGCAGTATTGTTTTGCGCAGTTGGTAACTGCTTCATATCTTGCACACTAGCGTGACTATGAGGGAAGGAGGCCGATTTGGGAAGCGGAAGCACACAGAGGACAACGACGACCAACGAGTTCAACGTAGCGAGCAGGGTGCAGCCGTCGATGACGACTTGAACAATGTTTTACGGGTGAAGCCTATGGAGATGTTATATCCGAGGACTGGTGTTGGCGAAGCAGTCGCGCCGGCGGGTGAAGCGCCGAGCGGGGAGATGCCGAAACCAGCTGCAGTTCAAGCCAGGGGAGCGACAATAAATTCCAGCGGTGCTGCTATTAAAGCCAGAGCCGCGAAGAGGAAGTCCAGCGGTACAAGCGGCTCCAAGCTGCACACCACGGCAACTCCGTCAAGAAAACCGCCTATGCTAAGTTCAGCACGGAAGAATGCGAAGGCCCAGCAGTGTGGGCGCGATCCAAGTACAGCAAGAGGAAAGAGGAAAAGCTTGGCGGCAGAGACGGAGCAAGGCAGTGCGCATGCAAGTCCTAGTACCAGCAAACTGAAACGTAGTTTTCAGAAGTGCATTACACGCCAGACTGGAGATGGAAACAACAATTTGTCATCGGTTAGAATGTCCATTTCCCAGAATGATACCTATATGAATGTGACTATTCTCTCACGAAGTAGTGAGAAGAAGAAGAAATATCGTGGCCACGGTGCAAATCGGCCTGTCGTGGATGCGTCGTCCAGCAGCGGCGAATCGGCGGAAGAAGATGAGGGCTGCGTCAGGGAGGGTACGACGACTGCAACTAAATTTGCAAGCGCAGAAGAATCACCCGAGGCAAAGGAGAGAAGTAGGAGCGGCATGCAGTCGAGGAGGACAGGAGAACAGCGAGTGCACGAAATTCCAAGGAGCGGAGGAACAGTGAGATCGTTGCAACGCACACTGAATGCCTCGCCATCATCGACACAACAGGCAAAAGAGAGCGCTGTAACTCCCCGTGGAAGCCATGCAGTGGTCCACACTGCGAGTGGCGATGAATATAAGGCAAACGTAAACGACAACAACGCTGCTCCAAGTGAAGCTCAAGTCCAGCCGAGTTCCTTTGTATGCACTTTAGCTTTCGTGCAGACGGACGAATTACAAGCGTTGGAAGCAAATTGCAATCCTATGTTTTTAGAAACTGATGCACCTGAACTGCAGGAGCCGCACATCTCAGAACGGGTTCCGATAATCGAAAGTCAGAGAAGTCCAAGTGAAGAGGGAGTGACTACCACTCCAGTACAGTGTGCCACAACTCACAGTGGTCCGCCACCTCCACCCAAAAGTCCAAGTGAGTTCATTACTGAGAAGACGGTACTGTCCCAACAGATTGCTTCTCGTAGCACATTCCGAAGTGGCAGTCAAGGAGTAAGTTTGAAGACTGGGGTGGGTGCCTTGACTGGAGGTGGCATCAACAGTCCGACCGTCTGCACTCCAACTAAATCGCATGAGGAAGTGAGGAGAGACCTGAATGACATGTTGCAGCAACTTCCAGCAGCAGATCAAGTAAAATTTCTTGAAAGAAAGAGAAAGGTATGCCTATTTCGTTGAAATTATTATTCTATGCATATGAAGTGTTTTGTCAGTAGGTGCTGCATGATGGAATGGATATGTTAAAAAACCACTGATATGAGAAGCTGAAAATAATAATTTGTTAACATAAATAGTTGTAGGATTTAATGAGTGAAGTAGTGATGATGTAATTATGTATATGACCAATATAAACATTAATTTAAGAGAGAGGCACAAATTTTGGTTCGAGGATAGTACAGTAAATGTAGGAAACTGATAAGAATACTCAGTCAGTCATTGTGAGAGTCTGCGTTATTTCATCGCTAGAGGTCATTGAATTTCATCGATGACATGGAGAACTGGACAGAGAGTGTGTACGTAATTGATAATTGATGCAGCATTATTGGTTTTATATGTGTAAAGTTGTGGATTTTTATACTGAAACGATTATGTCTGTCATTGTGCACTTGTTACCTTCGTCTTATCTTTTAGAATCATGTATGCTAAAAAGTGCACAATGACATATCAAATCCTTAAAGTATACAAATCCAGGACTACTGACATGCAATCTGTGGAATATGTATCAACGTTGATGTGAATTAGACTCAATTAGAAATGTAGTGGGTGATTTCGAACGATTTTCAACAAGTAGAGTAACAGAGAGGAACTAATGTTATTGTACTATAAGAAGTCATTCAGATTTTGTGGATTAAAACGTAATAAGTCTGTAGTAGCTGAATTCCATTGGTTACCATGCGATGAGGTGAAGTAAACAAGTTATGATTTGCTATTAGTTGCTAAGTAAGTGAAATGCTTTTACTAGTTTTTGTTCAATATAGTTGGATTACTGTAGAAATAAAAATATGTTGTTTGTAATTGTGGATTACTGCCCCTGTGCATGTACAGCAGATAATTTTAGAATATTTTATTAGGTACTGGATGATACGTGTAGGGCGTTATACAAAGTAGCTAGGACCTACAAATCACAAAAGTGTGCGTGAGAGGTGCGTTGTTCAAGATTGTTAAAAATTACTACAATAAATTACGAAGAGTAAGAGGAACAGTGAGGCCATTATTGGATGGGACTATGTTTTGTTATCAATGAAAGTCATCGATTTTAATTATTATAAAAAAGTATTGAAAACACACTATAGTAGTTGTTGATAATCAATGCATACATTTTGGTATTTTATGTTTTAGTTTGGAATTTCCCCAGTTAAAGAATTAGGTATGTCAATGTGGACTTGCTACAATGTGAAATAGTAAACAAGAAGACATAGGTACGGGCAATGTGTGGAATATGTAGTGAGGTACACGTGAAATATTTTTGAATAGGGTTATAGTAGGTGAATTATGAGGATTTTCAAGAAATGCAATGCCAGAGGAGAACAACATGAGCGTAACTTCATCCTCTGACATTCTGCACTTGTTAATTAATTCTAAACGCAGGTTTAAGTAAATGATTTGTAAATTATTGTGATTGTTATCACAGAATAGTGTTAGGTTGAAAGAACCGGGTTGCAAGAAAGTAGATGGATTTCGTTTAAGAGGGCAGATGTCATAGTGGTCTTTATTTTCTGCTTTGATCTCATTGATTGTAGATTACGTAAATTGTAATATGTATGTAGCAGATGAATTCCATTAGTAAACATGCACTGTTATGATGTAAAAAGGACATAGTGTGGTATTCCGAGCTTACTAATACAATGTAGTAATTTGTTTAACATGTCTCCTGATTGTGTGTAGAGAGAAGACTTTGAAGTTTGTTATTGTTGAATTGTTCCCGTGTGCATGTACTACACAGTACAAGCAGAACTAATAAAGTTTAATGTATTGTAATTGCAGGACATTCTGCAACCGGGCACTGAGAAATTGAAGAAAAAGTTGAAGTCTACACGTCATGCTCAACATGGGCAGCCTTCGAAGATAAACCGTAAAACAACCATGAAGCCTGACGGAGGGAAAGCTGTGGAGTTGGAGACCCTTCAGAGAACAGTCAAGGAACTGCAGGAAGAGAAGACCAGACTATTGGCCAAAAGTAAGGGGAAGCAGCGTGGATCAAGAGAGTCACCGAATGAGACTAAGAAAGGGCAGTCATCCAAGAAAGCTACAAAATCAACAATTGTGGACAAATTGAAGAACTTAAACAGTGGTAAGACCGGCAACACTCGAAAATCCCATGCACTTGATATTTGCAGTAACAGTGGTGGCCAATCTACAAGGGCGCTGTCAGATCTCCATTGTATTGGAACATGGGATAGTGTGAAAGATGTCCCAGCTTGTGAAACGAATGCATTAGGGCAACCCATAGGTAAATTTTGGACCCATATGCAAAGTTATTTGCATAATAGAGCACCATGGGTTTTTAAATGGCATTTGCCTTGGTCTAAGCAGGACCCGGAAATGGTTCGATTGTTTAAATTGCGTGTGAAAAGTATCTACCTTGGTGATTATGAAGAAAAATTTGTACTTTCTGAGGTAGCCAACAATATCAGATAGCGGAGGGTTAGGGTGAGAAATCACATGAAAGAGAACGGATGCAAGGATCATACCCCAATTGCCCATGGATTGACAAGGGAATCATGGGATGCAATTTGGGATTCGATTTCTACCTCTAACTACATTGACAAATCTAATAAATGCAAAGTCGCTGCGACTGAAAGGACCAGGAGGATTAAATTCACCCATCGATTAGGTGCAGGCGGAGTTGCTAGGCTCATGAGCAAATTTGTAAGTTTTCTCACAACTTTTAGAATTCCATTGTACATTGTGAATGTGATGTGACATTGTGTGGGTAGTTTAGTGACTTTTCTGTATGGAATTTCTATTAGTATATGTGTAAAGTTGATGAATTACAAACAGCACCTTATGTAAGTTATTTTGGAAATGAATGTAGACAAAGTACTGGGCTTGTATGTTCTGTACTTATATATTATAAAGGGTAGAACTGGACATTGTACTACAGCTTCTGTACAGAAACGCTGGACTGGTGTTTGTTTATGATACGTAATACATTTCACTAGTATCTTCTGTATGAAACACTGAACTGGTAATTATTTATGGTACATACTACACAGTGTTGGATTTTGCGCATTGCCCTTTAGCATGTAGTAGCGGCTAAGTTTGAGAATTCTTTTTGGTTACAACAGTGTGTTTTGGACGTTGCACTCATGCAGATCTTTAGGATTTATTGAACTAAGTCATTCAACTTTTGCATGCTCCAGAACCTGGTTTTATGAGACATCCCACTCAATATTTAATACTCTAGAGGACATTGTACTTGTCCAGCACGTTGTTTTTGTTCAGTTTTCATTTTCTCAAATAAGTTGTTACTGAAAGGCGTGAGGTTGTTCATAACAACATTTCTTGTGACTGTCCAGGAGGCTGAATTCAAGCGTCCAGTAACCAGTGAAGAGGTCGACTTTGCTAAGAGGGAGGGGGTGCCAAAGTTATTTGAGCGCACACATGGGAGGTACAGGAAGGGAAAAAGCGTCGAGGCAGAGGCACAAGCGGTTCCATATCAGGAGGAAAAAAAAAAATTAACACAACGCAGGGGAAGTAAACGAAAGGGACAGACTATAGAAACAAGGACTAAGCAGTTGAGCATCGAGGACGAGAGCGCTAGTACTTCATCGGATGATGAGGACGATGGACACAGTGAGGGCGTTGATACCGACATTGGGTCCAGTGCAACCGGAAGTGGGAAAACAGGATCTGCAGCCTCTACGGAATCTGACTCCGAAGAGGAGGACGACAAAAGAGATGACGAATATGCTGGGGAAGAGGAAGAAGACGATGGGGGAGGTAGAAGTACAGGATCGAAAGGCAACAACGACGGTGAGGAAGAAGGAAGTCTTTAATGTGAGTGGTTGAAGCAACACAACAGCGCCATCAGATTCCAACAGTTGAAGGACGATAAGTAAACAACATTTTCTTTGTGATGTTTGTATATAGTGATAGAAACAAATGAATGTCATGTTTTGTGAACTACGTACAGTAGACAACTATGAGTTTTGAGTACGAGTCATATATAGAGTGACTACTTTGGATATTCTAGAAAACCAACTGAAAGCTGGCTTTGTAGAGAGATTCCGAAGCCGCTCAAGAACATTTATCGGTGCATCATGAATGTGTGATTGAAATAATAGCATATTAAAATAATTGTATATATTACAAAACCATGGATATGGTTCAGACACGAGTACTGTAGTAGCCAAATTCTACTGGAATCACGATTACTGAGGTATACACTGCCACGGGGAGCCCAAACAGCGAATGTAGAACGCAAATGAAAAGTCGAAATGGATGTGCACGTGTTGGGCAAGGGTAAAAGGCAGTTAGCACTAAATTAGAAACATGGGACTTCCGACTACTATGACACATGTAAATCCCAAATTAGTAACTAAATAGTCAACAATTGCTGTAACAACCGCGAGGTGATGCAGTGACATGAGCCACGAACTTTCCTATCTCATTTTCGTGGTCCCCTTCGAATGAGCAGCAAGTGGCTCTGGTTTCACGGCAGTGAAAAGTAAATTGCAATTTACGGTCACGGATTTCATGTCCACGCGGGTAAATTTAGATTTTTTCCCCTTCGATAAAAAGAGGAGGACACGGTAAAAGTACCCTTATTCACAGCATGTAAGTAAATTTATTACCGCCGAGTTAAGAAGCTAAAACTTCGAAGGAACTGCAGTTTGGCAGAATGAGGGGACACCACGTGCTGAAACACCGATCTTCTGCACCCGAAGGGAACGCCAGTACTAATGGAACACAGACGCTCCCAGCTCATAGTACATCGTAGATATCGTTACGCCCGTAGCGTAGGAAAATTTCGAGCTACGTCTGGTTCAGCAACCGCTACGTTTTGAAATTAGGCTCGCAGTGTATTCCCAGTGTATATTGCTACGTTAGCGCCGTAGCAGCTAGTGTAACAACCTAGTAGTGCCACTAGCACTCTGGATTGCACTCTGAAGGTCATCCAAAAAGTCAAACCTCACTATGTAGTTCTCCACCAGCATCACTCAATTAAATTCTTGAAAATAGTAAGTGAGCCACTCACAAGTCACCACGTATGGATTGTGCAATAATGATGTGCAATTAAGAAGAAAAAATACACTAGCAAGAGTGATTTTGAGGGCCCTGATTTTTAGTAGATTATCCAATGTCACGGGCCAAATAAATTGTTCACCTACTCAGTCTCATCCATTTTTCACTAGCCAGAGCCGTATCCAGAGTAGATGCTCTAACAGCTCTATCGGCACGAGTATCAGGAAATCACTTACCAGTAATTACCTACTGAGTGTCTACCACGTTTCTTTTGTGACAAATGAAAACGAGAAACTGTCAACTAGTTTCTACGGATGAAAGCTTTTGTAGGATGTAGATGTCAATTTAGATGACAAGAGATTGATCACTGCAGAGTCACGGGTTTGGGAAGAAACATTCAACCGTTGGGTTGCTTTATAAGGGACCGGTCGTAGACTACATTCTCATCTGTTTTCATTAACCCGACCACATTCCGCCCTAGCTTTAGTGGAATGTGGGTGCTGTGCCGGAATTAGCTGTGACTTACCAATCATGACATCGAGCTATTGCTCTACTTGTGTCCACTGCCATGTCGATGTTTTGATCCGTGTGGTCCGGTGTGGACGGCTGAGAGGTTCGCATTGCCTTCCGCGCAACATACAAGCTCACTATCACGTACTGACTGCTCATTCTTATGAGGACCATGGGTGAAGTGCAGTGATCGATTGCCTTGTGTCTCTCTCAGCCATCCATACGAATTTGAACCCGCGACGTACTATTTCATGGTCCAATATAGACATCCGAGATATATGTACAGACGGTTGTATTCGATCCGGTATATGTCCACTCCTAGCACACATGGGTTGCCATGATTGTTGCGGGAAGACTGGCGATGAGCCAGTCGCCATTGCTGTATGTACTTGTGTCCAATGTATGAATATTCAGTGTTTCGATCCCTGTGATTGTCTCCGAGAGACCCAGTGCCTTCGGTGTTTTGATCCGTGTGGACGGCTGGAATGCGGGAGCGGAGCTAGTGGTGAAGACAGGGTGGAATATGGTGCTGAGCTAGCTCCATAGCTAGCATGGCGGCCTCTCCCACATCTGCAGCTCCCTGTTCAGCACGCATTACAGTATTTTCATAGACTTGTGCCGGAATTAATTAGCTGACTTACCGATCGATCCTGAGATCGAGCTATTGCTCTGCTTGTGTCCACTGCTATGTCGCTGTTTTGATCCGCATGGTTGGTCTGAGAGTGACTTTCGCATTGCCTTCACTGCACTGCATTCCGCCACGCAACATGCAAGCTCACTATCATTCATATGACGACCAGGGCTGAAGTGCAGTGATCGATTGCCTAATCGCTCTCCGACCATCCATTCGATTCCGAACAGCGACTTACTCCAATACAGATATCCGAGATATTTATATATGCAGACGGTTTGATTCAATCAGGTACATTTCCACTCGTAGGTAGCAGACATGAGTCGCCATGATTGTTCACAGGAAGAACAGGAGGGCCTTACCCCCGGTAGCCCTCCCCAGTCGTGAGCATAT
This sequence comes from Pohlia nutans, assembly GCA_022496805.1. NCBI lineage: Eukaryota > Viridiplantae > Streptophyta > Bryopsida > Bryales > Mniaceae > Pohlia > Pohlia nutans. The sequence goes on from CM040097.1 coordinate 10,861,779, forward strand.
AAACCCCATACTTCCCAAAAAAGCAGGTGGAGGGGGGCTGCATGCGCATACTGGGCAGGGTTACCGGGGTAAGGCCCTGCCGGTCTCCCAGTGGTTGCGGGAAAGCAGCAATGAGCCAGTCCCCATTGCTGTAAGTACTTGTGTCCAATGTAATAATATCCAGTGTTTTGATCCCTGTGGTTGTCTCCGAGAGACGTACAGCAGTGCCTTCGATCGGTGTGCTGCATTACATCGATGCACAAGGTCTCAATGGGATTATTCGGAAACGCACCTTCTGATATTCGGGCTGCCACGGAGGTCGTAAGTTACCTGCCTGCCTGTTGTTTCATTGGGCCGCACTAGTAGGATTAGCAAGGGCATTTGATATTCTTTTCATACTCACTTCCATGTCATTGGAACTTCAGGACTAGACCAGATGTGTAGACAAGATTATCTTATGTCTAGACTAGTATTAACCCCAAAATGCCCAGGGCATTTGGACATAACTTAGATGTATTGTAAGATGTGACTTGTTTTTTTAAGTTTCACTTAACTGTAAGGCATGTTGATTATGCCTATTCTGATCTTGATCAATGTCCCGAATCAACACCGTAGTGTAAAAACACCCATGTACCAAATCCTTTCATGTTTTAACGTATCATTTTTGTCCTAAACCGTATATAGATAAGTTACCTTCACTTATAAAACTCACAATAATTATGTGTGAGTCAGTTCTTGACATGAAAGATTGCAATGGAGAGGTGTTGACATAGGTCATTGCTGAACTGCTTCACTTTCATTTTTGAAAATTTAACCAAAATTCTATTTAACTTTGAAGTCACACACCCCTCAAAATCTCATTTTGGAGTGTGCATTATACGGTTCAAAGACATACTATAATCTTTCAATCCAACGGTCTGATCTGACCAAGATTTAACCAAAACTTGTTTCATTAAGCTATGCTTATATTGATACGGTTGAATACTATTGATAGCATTCCTAATTTCAAGAGAGAAAGTTTAAAAAAATATCAACCAAAAAACTGTGGTTTCTCCAGAAACACTCTAGGCACTAAAGGGTTAAGGGTTAATATCACAGACCTCCAGTTGGTAAATTACCCGCTCGTTCTGTCCCAGTACAATAGGCAGAAGCTTGCAGTCATGAACCTCCATTTCAATGAGAAGTTGATTGTAATGATGAAGCCATTTACATCCAAAATATGTATAAACATCCTGGACAAAACGTCATTAGTTCATTCAAGAATATGCATGCTCATAAAAAATGTGGCAATTTCATCATGTTCAGGTTTTATAAATACTTTTTTGGTAATTTCATCCACTCAGAAATGGTCCATACAGAAGCATTTTAGAAGCAAGTCCTCTATCCTGTTATAGCATTAATAATCTGTGGAACGTCGTCATTGCAAGACTTACCTCAGATAATTTGCTGGATCTGGTGTTGGTGCCATTGGATTGTAGAAGCTAAATGAATGCGAGATTAGAACCAGTGATTCGAATATCAAACCTGCCAAGAGAAAAAGATGCGTTAGAAACATTTGCGTAAATGCTTTTGAGCCGACATGTCAAATGGCATTGCGCAACAAGAGATTCATATCACAAAAGCCATATGTCACAAATTAGAACCGAAGACTGCAGAAAGATTCATAGAAGCAATCTCGTGCCAAGTCACTAGATATAGGTCTACATATTATTCCTATCATATGATAACCATCACCTTTCACCTTTTGGAAACGCTCTGGCAAACGGCTCAAGAGAATTACTAATCCCGAAATCGTGCGATTGCTCTGCTTGTGTCCATTGCCATGTCCCTGTTGTTTTGATCCCTGTGGAATACTGAGAGATTCGCATTGCCTTGCATTCTGTCACGCACAAGCTCACTCTCACATACTGGCTGTTCATTCTTACAAGGGCCAGGTCTGAAAACAATGTGTTTTTAAAATTTCGGGGGACCTACATCTAGCAAGCAAGTTAGAACTTAAATTCCAAATATTTTTACATATTTGAGCTTGTAGTGGTCTGATTAATCTAGTAGTGAAATTTTTGAAATGACCCATAAAAGTTTTTTTTTTTCAATTATAATAATTTTATAAAAAAACAGCCCATTTACTATTTGGTGCATGGTCACTACTTCGGGTCCAAGTTCGGTTTACAACCTTTTTTGGGCTAATGTAAACCAAAGTTGTCCTAGGACAAGTTCAAGGGCCAATCACAGATTGTGAGGAAGGAGATTTCAGTCCTTGAACATTTTTTTCCTAAATGGAACAAACAAAACAGTCTTATCTTCTTGTCGTACAGTACCCTCCAAGAAGTCTTGCAACCCCACTATCAACCTCTTCAAATCTTTCCTTTCTAACTCCATTTAAGCATGTCCTATCAAAACTATTCTATTAAATCTATTGTTTTATGTAAGCACAATCAACATACCAAATTTCACTTTCAAAATATAGGAACTCCAAATTTTGGTGAATTATTTCATTTATTCTTTATGGTTTCACATAATAATTAATCTATATGTGACGGTTTCTTAAGATCTAACTGCGCACGCGCGCGCACACATACACACACAAATATATATATAAAAGAAACACCAATTTTCACATCTTTCATTTTACAAAAAATCACACTACGAAAGAAATATTTACACATTTGTGGCTTAAATGTGGTGGCAATTTTCTATCACAAGGAAAACAAAGCTCATGTATTAAACAAAATTGAACAAAGGTAGGCATATACGATATCATTAGAAAGCTATGGTATTGTAAAAAATGTTTTCCATTATTCCTTAGAAACCACACAAGGGTTGCAAGACATCTTGGAGGGTACTATACATCTCAAGAAGATTTCCAAAAGATTAAACACATTTTTTTAACTCCATGTAGTATGTGCGCTATGAGCATTTGAAGGTATACCTTTCTTCACTTCTTGTCTATTATTTTTTGAAGATTACAAGCATAATAGGAAATTTCAAGTGTTGAACTTGGTATTAAATTGAAACTCTTGAAATGAGACCACATTTAACTTCTAACTCTCATTTGAAGTTGTGCAAGGAATGAGTGATTTTCTAACCTCGTAAGAATTGTGGTAGTGTGGTGATGGGAGACCTTGAATATCAAACGCAGTCTGATTACTGGTAGCTTCACAAGCTCCTGCATCGTAGCTATCCTATGAGAGATCCTTGCATTATGACTGTCAATAGATCAAAAGAATGTTGATAATGCATTAGAACAACGATGAAAATGTAATGCAACCAAGGAACAACATATCTATACCAAAAGTGAAACAAATCAATGTGGAACCATACCGAGTTCAAGTAGAGAGCTTCCAGAAACAGATGTTATCACGTGGATGAAGGCTCCAGCGTCAAGTCGGTCCACTGGTTCGGGTTTTCTCGGACACTTCCGAGCCAATCTTTAGGTTCGCAAACCCTAAAGCCATTGAAACCTTGCAGAGGGGCACTCATGTCGACAATAATGTGTTGTTGCTCTGAGGTAAAATTATGGGGATACAGCTCTGAAACCCTGCACGAGCGCTTCACAAGAGAGAAAAAAAAAGGAAGACGAAGAGAAACCGGCGCCGGAGAGAGACGACGAGGAAGAAGATCGACCTGAGGCTTAGGATTGTGTGGGTATTTTCTAAAGCGCAGACTGCGAGCGCAATCGGATTACGAAACCATGAGCTTGAAAGCTAGCACGAGAAAGAACGCCTTGTTCCGTACAAGATCGATCACCAGCAATTGACACAGGATTCGCATTAAGTTAATGACAGGACGTCCCTGCAATGCAGAAGCGCCAGGATTTTCATTGATGCGCGTTGGGACGCGCGGATCTGACGGGCACTGTAAATTACAGTGTCCAGTACTGCATCGGATCCTTATGCCGTTGCCGGGTGACCGGGTCAGTGCCAGATCACCCGACAGAGCCGGCACGATTCTCCGACTGCAATGATCAGAGCCAACTGACTAACTCACGTTATTCAGGTGCCTTCGACTGGTCAAAGAGGAAATCTGGCCCCTCCATATCACTCCGAGCATCCCCAATCAGTTCACGCCATGCTCTCCCTCCAAAGGCGGTCTGGCGGGAGGACGGGAGCGAAATGGGCGGTGCAGTGAGGATGTGGCGGGAGCACGATCCAGTGCATCGCCCGCCATGCGTCCCCGCGAACCGGATGACGGGCCTCGCTGGCGTGATGATTCTCCACATCGACATGCTTTTTGATGCCACGAGGGCAGGGTTCGGTGAGGTGGTTTGGGGCAGGCCGCAGCAGGTTGGGCTTGATTCGTCCCTCACGCATTGACTCCATCTACCGGGAGGACCAAACCCTCACGCCAAAGAAGAAGAAAATGCTGAGACCGGGAGCCTTTTACCGAGACGCAGGAGAGTGACGGGAGCCAAAAACCGCCCGTTGGACCCCGCCGCAGATACCGCACCCGTCAGTGGCCGTTGCAGGGAGTCGTTGCCGTCCTCACTGGGGATGCTCTTAGCCCATCGGACGGTGGAGTATATCCGACGTGTCAGGAGGCGGGCAGAAAATTTAGCTGCGGTCTCGGGGGGCCTGGGAGTCATGTTTATCCACTAAACGCTCAAATGACCATTTTCTGGTCGCTGCCTGGAACATAAAACTGAATTTAAAATACAACATCAAGTTTACCTTCTAATGCAATTTGAATTATGTCAATTTGAGTTAAATTCCACCCGGGAGAATTTTTCAACCTCAACATTATCTTAGTGTTAAAAAAAATTGCTATTTGGGGAAAGTAATGATGTTCCGTTCATCATATCTTTGTTTTTTTTAACTTTAAAATAGATAAACCAACTTCAATTAATCATGCTGAATTTTAAACTCTAAAAGTTAAAATGATAATTTATACAAATTTTCAAAAGTTGATGCTTTTAAATTCATTAGAAAAAGTTTTAAAGTTATTTTTAGAGGTCTGACCATACGGATAATTTGTAGAGATGATGCCCTACATTTTGTCTATTGGACCAAACTTTATCAAACATATAGAAGGCATATTATAACACATTTATGTTTTGTCCAATACCCCTACGGCTTTTAGGGGTTATGTGTGAGTTCCAATTGATGTCACTTTGATGCCCCTATTGTCGATTGCCCTTAAACCACCAACTTAAGCAAATTGTGTATTTTTAGCAATGATATTTTATTGAAAAAAAACTCTTCCATTCTAAATATGGTTTAACCCCTAAATGCCTAAAGCCCTCTTCAAATTCGGCAGTTTTGCAAAGATGGATTATAAAATGCAACCTAGAGGGATATTTTGAACTTGATATATGAATAAAAGTTGTACGTTATGAATTTTAGATTCTATCCATACGGTTAGATCTATGATTGCTATTACCAATAATTTTGTATAAAATTTGAAACGTGAAATTCAAAATTATTTTGTAATTCAATTACGAATAAGATATTGACAATCTAATAATGAAATTCTTTGTGATTGGTTGAAATGTAATACTCTAAGTGTGGTGATTTTTGGAGATTTTTTGGTTGCTTAATTTTATGAGTTGACTTTTTTTTTACCACTTTTACACTAAAATCTTCAAAATTTTGGGTGAATCACTACAACATGAAATGAGGCATAAAAATTTCACAAATCATCTCCTTTCTAATCGGATCACATATGCATGAAGCTAACTTCCCATAGAATCTATAGTAAAAATTCCATACTGCAAAAAATGCATGACGGATGAGAAATTATGGATGAAATCTGTACATCGTCCAAAAAACGGACGCTTAGGCAGTTAGGGGTTAATAAGGAATGCACATTTTTCCACAATTTTATTCTCAATATCATAATTGATACAAATTTTTTAAGTAGAAAGTATATCGGGACTCAATATCAATATACCGGTATAGGTTCCCCCATGTCCACACTATGTGGTACTAATTTTCATTCATAATAATACCCATAACCACCAACTACTTCTTCACAATGCTTAAAATGCCATTGGTTTACTTGAATAGTGAAATTGGTGGTTTTGAGCCTTAATTGTGGTGGCTCTAGGAAAAGTCTACATGCCAAAATTGGGAGACCTGGTGCTTTTAAGAGCATTCAACCTTAAATGTTGTTTAAATCAAAATGTGCCTTTTCAATGTAACTCACTACACTGAAATCACCATATACTATGAGTGGATAATTGTTGTGGGTACATTCATCAATTTGGACAATACTTTCAAATATTTGAACAATGTTTAATTCATTTGAACATATTTTCATCAAATTTGGATGAATTTTACCACAATATTTTGAATGAATAATTATTAGTGTGGCCGTTCAAAATTACCAAGGGCCACAATATTTGGTGATTTCAATGTATTCAATTCCAACTGCTAAGTGGATGATTTCCATCCAATTCCTTTCATGATGGATTTTAGTTGGTTATGCCACTTCTTCAAGTTAAATTCAAGTCATTCAAGTTAATTTTGGATTTTACATAGGGTCCCAACTACAAAACGAGTCGTACAAACAATTCACCATGTAGTGTATTTTGGATATTTTCATTTTTATGCATAACTAAATATAGGTCATAAAAATCAGTTTAACCCCTAAACCCTAAACCGTCCAATTTTTGGATGATGAACATATTTGAACTGTGATTTTTCATCCATCATACACTTTTTACAATGTGGATTTTTTACTGAATTTTTATACTTAGAGTATTACATTTCAACCCATCACAACAAATTTCATTCTTAGATTGTCGATATCTTATTCATAATCAAATTACAAAAGAATTTTGAATTTTAAGTTTCAAATTTTATAGAAAAATACTGGTTATAGCAATCACAGATCTAACCATATGAACAAAATCTAAAATTCATAATGTACAACTTTTATTTATACATCAAGTTCAAAATATCCCTCTTAATTGTATTTTATGATGCATCTTTGCAAAACTGCCAAATTCGGGGAGGGTGAAGACGTTTAGGGGTTAACTAACAAAATGAAACTTACCCAGTCTAGTCTTTACTCCACATTAAATTTTTAAAAAACTCTAAAAATTGAGTGTTTTATTGGAGTTACAAGTTCCCTCGGTTTTTTTTTTTTTGAAATTTTGACGCATGGATGATTTTCATTTACTTTAATTTTTCTTCATTGTAAATTACACCTTTGGTCCGAGAATCAGAATTTTTGAGCATATTTTGTAATTGATATGAGTTTTCTTTACAATGACTTCAAAAAGTCACAGTCGGTAATTTCAAATTTTCACCAAAATTTATGAAAATTTCATGATTTGTAGTAGGCACATGGCTTCATCTACTAAAAATATAAGGTTTAATTCTTTTCTTATTTATAGTAGCATAATTGAGTGCCACATATAATTAACCCCTAAAGGTTGGGCCTATGACCATGGAATCATGCTTTATCTGTCACACTCAATTTTTCTACTAAAAAAAATACCAAAGTTCAAATTTATATTTTTAGTAGATGAAGTCACATGTCTACTACAAATCATGAATTTTTCATAAATTTTGGTGAAAATTTGAAATTACTCTGGTTTTATGAAGTGATTGTAAAGAAAATCTATTAAATTACAAAATGTTTAAATTAAATTACAAAATTACAAAATGTACTAGAAAATTCCGATTTTATTGTTTTATTTATGAAAAATAATTTGGAAAAGAATTTCTTCTTATGTAATTGAAAATTATTTTTCAGAAAATTTTGATTTTTTACCTAAGGTGTAAATTACAATGAAGAAAAGTTTAGTTAACCCCTAAACGTCCCAGCGTCCAGAAACTGGACGACGAACAGATTGTATCACATCCTGTGTTCTCATAACAACGTGGATGAAAGTCATCCATTTTTTTTGGGCAACCGTGTAAACTTTACTATCATTTCATGTGAAAACATGATGAGTATGTGATTGTGGCTATTATTGTCAGCGATTTGAGCACGCAGGTGTCAAAAATGAGCAAAAATTTTTGGAAGCCCATAGTGAATTTCAGAGTCGGGTAGTACCCTGCAGGCTTTCCAGGGCAGGGCTCGGAAGTGGTAGTTTGAATTTTTTTCAAGGTTGTGCCCGTTAGTTACAAAACCTGACCCGGAAAAATTCCAACGCTGGGTAGCGTCCAACATGGACACTGACAACATGGGTACGACCAATGACAAAAGAGTTAGCGGATAAGGTTAGCAACAGTGTGCAAGGAATGCAGTCCGCTGTGGCGGGCGTAGTGGCAGTTATTGAATGCAACTGAACTTGACACATTGTGTTCAGAATTTAGTAAAAACGACGGCTACACGGACATGATCTCATCAACACAGCCGCAAGAAACATGCCATCATGGCTGTAAACTAAATTGAATTACATTTTTTGCCTTCAATTCACTTACATTTTCTACAGATCTATACCTGCAATGCATTGGCAGTAGCAATGGCAGTAGCATGACAGTAGCATTGGTTCATTGAAGGATGACATTGTTGTGTGGGAAAAGCGTACTCAACATTGAGCAAACTACAAGCAAACTACAGTGGTTGTCAAGCAATGGGCAACATGAAAGATATTGACATAGCCAGGTAGCGAAGCTTCTACAGCTTTTAGAATCAACAATATTGTAGCATTTGGCGTTAGCAAAATGTTTTCGTAAGAATGATAGTCGTAGAGGATTTAGGTGGTTATTGTATCATGACGCTGCAAGATCTAGAAACGGCAGTGGAATAGACACATGCATGGAGTAGAGCCAGTGCTTGTGAAGCAAAGGAGTAGGCACAGAACAGTAACGGCTAGCAAGGCACAGGACGGGGTTGCGAATGGAGTCTCGAACAAAATGAGCAGCAAGAAGTTGAAGCAGGCAGCGCGGCAGCTACGACGTCCACGGAGCACATCGACGAGTCCGGCTCGAACGGCAGCTATCACAGACCGGAGCCAACAACGACGAGTACAACCGGCCAGACAGAAGAAAGTGAAGGCCTCGACCAGGCAGGAGAAGGCAGACACAACCTCAGAAGATCTGGAGACTCCGGATGTACAAACGCAGCAGAAGACATCGTTGCTGTTACCAGGAGCAACCTCTGAAGCTTGCAATGACACTGCCATACAGACGTGCGAGTCCCAGATACTGCCAGCACAGGTTGATCTAACATGCACGAGGCCCGAACTATATCAATCGAGTGATGAACCTATTCTTGTTAGAGTACCTAGATTTGCATTGTCTGATGATGCACCAATTACTACTCCGGACCCGGACGCATGGATGCATGGTCGAGTTATAAGATCCTACATAAATGCAGAAAACATGCTGCTAACTTCTGAAATAGATTTTGGACAAAACTACGTCGTGCATCTTCCTTCTGGATCACTGGAGATCTGCATTGCACAAACAGAATTGCTCGTCACTATCAACGATGATGGAGTTGGAGATATCTCCGAAGATGGGCACTCTTCATCAGGCAGCATGACCTCGGACAGTGAATTTGACACGCTAGACGACATGTTGGCAGCTGAAGGTCAAGAACACTGTGATGAGTATGAAGAACCTGATCGTCTGCAACTGTTACAACTCCCCCACTGCACTTCGTCATCCACCAAACCCCGTGCAGTCTTGTTTGAATCAGAGAACCAAACTGCAGTAGATGACATCGTTGAAGTCGGACCGTCCAACTGCGGTTCTGCATATGAGAGAGAAGTACATGGCGACCGAACACGCGATGTTCAAGGAACCGGTAGAAGAACCCGATTGTCACAGAGGGGTCGTGGGCTTTCGAGAGGAAGCCAGAAAGCTAAGCGGAACGAGGACGGCAATGGGTCCGCGCCATCAACGGATCCTGATCCTGAAAATCAGCAACGGAGTCAAGAAGGGCGACGTGGCCGACAGTGGAGATTCCGAGCCTGTAAGTTCTTCACGTCTTTTTCGTTCATTGGAACCTGGGACATCTTTTAACATAACGGTCGGTCAAGATGGGCGTTGCCAATTCAAGCAAGCAGGTGGGCAAGTTCAGGATGTAGTCAATCCTGTCTAGTTGCATCACACTGATTTGCTCCTTGATCGACGGTGTTGACCTCCGAGATCTGCGCTGTTGACCTCCGAGATCTACTGATTTCCAACTCACCTGCACTGCGATTAGTACAGTCCGAGATCTAGTTATTTGGAACTGCACTTCGATTGACAAATATGGAAATGCACGTGCAGGTCGTGGCCGTCGACGCGGCTCAGGAGGCACTGCAGCTCCGTTTATTCCAGACGCAGATGCCGGCTCCGAGGTCGGACTGCAGAACGTGGTTGTGGGGTCTCACTGCGGAGTAGACACTGTGCATGCAGAACGGACCGAAGACCGTGCTCCTCGTGCAGCTCGTGGCCGTGGCTCTCGGCGGTCAGTGCGTACTCATCTCAAAAATGAAGAAGTGTAACATGCAATCATGTAGATGTTACAAGTTGTAACATTTACAGCAAAATAATATATGTTACATGACTTTATAAATGGACTTTGCACATGTTTTTTCATAAAAAAGTTTGTTTTTTATGAACAAAAAGTATACAAGCAAAAGTTTGTTTTTTATAAATGGACTTTGCACATGTTTTTTATGCAAACTTTTGCTTCTATACTTTATATGACATCTACATAAATCGTTCAAATGTAAATATCATATAACAATCATAATCTTGTTGAAACATCCACATAAATTTCATGTAACAATCTTACAACTGTTTTCATAGAACATGTACATGAACAATATGTAAAAATTATATAAAATATTCCTAAAGTTTTTGTAATATTTCTATTCAAAACATTTATAAGATAATTACAATGGAAAGCACACATGAAAGTTACAAGTGTAACATTCATGTAACTTTTACATAACACGCAATGTTGCAAGTTACAATGTGTAAATTCTGTAGATGTTACATGAAAGTTACACTTTTACATTTGTGAGATGCTGTACACAGTGGGCGGGGAAGGGGCCGAAGTCAAAGACATGGTGGGGATATTATGTCTACATTGAGTGCAACGGACAGATTCAAACTACTATACGCAGATACTGAATGGAGACAAGATTCTTTTGTTTATGCCCATGACAACATGCAATTTACTGGGCCAGAATCGGGAATTACTTTTCCCTGTCGGAAATTGCCATCTTTTTCATCGTTATTTCAAAGATTTTGGACTCCGGCAACGCTACGTGCTATTTGTGATGATACAAATTCATATGCCTCCGAGTTAGACAGAGGTCAAAAACAAAGATACTGGAGCACTGCGAAGCGTGCAGAAGCAGAAGCTCGGGAAGCGGTTGTCCATCCTGAAATATCAATTGTTGCACCTTCAATAGAGCCGGTAATTTCTTTTCCCATGTCTCATGCAATTAGTCATACGATACAGTGCAGAAATTCTGTCAGGCGATTGCTCTTCAACTTCCTCTGTCGAACACAGTTATACTAATGTTGCGATCACATGACTATGGAAAATATTGAGTATGTCAGGCACACGTGGGTATAACATGGAATGTATAGTCCATCATGCTATAGAAACCTCGGTATTTGCTATAAAGAATCATATACAGTAAAATACTCTTGGGAATAGGAAATGGTTACAAGGAAAGCATGGCCAATCAAGAGCCCCTAAATATCCCACGGTGTCCCTAGAAATGACACATTCCCAACAATCAGTACAACGTGATATTTAGAATAATATTTTAGAATTGTCATACAGTACAGGTCATGAGTGGATATTGAATTCTTGGATCCTTCCGTATGGTTCGATTTACCAAATCCATCACTTCAATTTTAGTATGACATTTTGAAGTTATAATTACAAATTCCTGCTACACTTGATTACAAACATCATATTCATTTTTGTGAGTACAATCCGTAGGAATACATTTGAATTCAGATACTCTGGAAACGGTGTGTCGTTCCAAATATTATGTTACTGCAAGGTATAACCCGGAAACGTCTGACGGTGTCCCCAAAATTGATAGTTTCAGAAAAATCATTATAAATTACAATTTCGAATAATATATCTGAATTGTTATACAAATCAAAATTGTAGATATTGAATTTTAGATTCCATCCGTACGGTTAGATTCACCAATGTCATCACTGATATTTTGATTATGACATTTCACAGTTATAATGAAAAATTCCTTCTAAATTTGATTAGAAACAAAATATTGATATTTTTTTGAGTAACATTTGGTGCAATGGATTTAAAATTACATACTCTACAAATAGTGATTTTTAGAGAATTTTGTGTTACTTCAATTGATGGCCTCATTTTAGCAATCCCACATTTGAAATAAAGTCACTGCAATTTTGGCTTGGTCAACTGCTTGACATACTTCCACATTTGTAATGTACATAAAATATGGACCCTAGTAACACCAAATCTAATCATTAGACAGGACAACAACTTCATACAGTATATTTAAAAAAATTAATGAATGTCTGGACGCTAGGACGTTTAGGAGATAACCTCAGTCTATGAAGCCCACTGTTGACGTACAATCAATGCACATGTGGTTGCTTCAATGGCTTGTCACTTGACATACTCTGACATTTGTAATCTACAAGACAACATGTACCGTAGTAACACCAAATCCAACCATTTGATATGACGAAGACTTCCTACAATATTTACGAAAAATTGAATGACCGTCATCCACGAAGTAATGAGAGTGTCTTGTGCATTGGAATATGGTTGTCGTCCAAGAAGTAGACGATGGGACGTTTTGTTGTTAGTATACACCAAATGTACTGGCTGTACATTTTTCTAACACTATTCTAATAAACATATCCATTACATAAAATAAATAAAACCAGAAAAGTGTGTATCACAATTGGAGTACATGTTTGGATATAGGATTTCTATAGAAATGTAGTAAATAGTGTAAATGAGGTAATTATAGCCTACAACTATATTGAAAGCTATGTATTCATCAAAATCAATATGTTGTATATATACTATAAACATGTAAGGAAATTGGCACATTAGTGGTATGAAATGCTATGTACTCCAAATTAGTATAACAATTTAGTATAACAATTTAGTACAATGTAGTACAATGTAGTACAACAATGTAGTATAACAATGTAGTATAACAATTTAGTATAACAATGTATAACAATTTAGTATAACAATGTATAACAATGTATAACAATGTATAACAATGTATAACAATTTAGTATAACAATGTAGTACAATGTAGTATAACAATGTAGTACAATGTACAGTACCCGGCAAGAGAGATATGGACAACTTGCAGAATGCCAAAAACAGGGTGAACTTCAGGTGGATGCCAAAAATTATGTTTCTCATAAAATTGCACGGGGCTCTAGGAGCAGCTACATATAGGTGTTGTTTCCAAGTATCAAAGGTTAAACTAATTTAATTGCATTGCCTTAATGATCAATCAAGGATAAATTGAACATGTGTTGTTTTGATGTTAATCTGCAACTGTGATTGTTCTTATCTGAGACACACATGTCAACGTACATGTTCACATTTCGACTTAGATATGCACAACCCTCTTGTGTATATGCACCATGACATATCTCTAAGACAAATCAGTAAAGAGAGAAGGTGACATAGGGAGTTTAGTTGAGTGTCCTCTTTTAAGTAGAATTGTGACATAGGGAGTTTAGTTGAGTGTCCTCTTTTAAGTAGAATTGTGACATTTCAAAGAGAATTGGTAGCTAGCTGTTTGTTTGCAATGAAGTTGAGGAATCTCACAACAGAAGAGAAGGGTCGGATTGTTGGTTTGCATGAAGCAGGAATCTCTGGTGCTCAAATCGGACGTCAATTAGGCATAGCACGTCAAACTGTTTCTGCTCTTTTGAAGCGGTTTCAGCTTCGTGGTACCGTTGTTTCTCCAAAGCCTACAGGTGCAAGATGTAAGCTTGGTGTGCGTGACAAGCGACAACTGAAACATCTCATACTTCGTGATCGTCGTGCACCTATTGCTGCAATTCAAGCTCAAATGACAACAAAGGTTTGCATTCGTACGTTGAGGCGATATATTCGGGCTCTTGGCTTCAACAATCGTGTTGCAGTCAAAAAGCCTTTTCTTAGTAAAGCACACAAGGCACAAAGGCTTGCTTTTGCTCAAGCTCATGCACATTGGAGTGAAGAGGATTGGAAGAATGTCATATGGACAGACGAATCTTCCTTTGAGGTTGGCAAGCATTCACGGTTGGTACGAGTTTGGCGTCAAGTTAACGAGAGGTACGCATGGGATTGCTTATGCCCAAGTTTTAAGTCGGGTCGTGTTTCCATTATGATTTGGGGTGCTTTTAGTGGCTATCATAAGTCTCCTATAGTCATAATCCCTACAGGTAGAAGAACTGCTGCTGACTTTGTGAACATTGTGTACGAGGGAGCATTATTTTCCTTTTATTCCCTCCATGATCGTTCAAATGACATGAGTCTCATGGAGGATGGTGCTCCAGTCCATCGTAGTTCTCTATCTAATAGGTGGAGAGAAGCTCAAAGCATGGCGAAATTAAACTGGCCGCCTAACTCCCCAGATCTGAACCCCATAGAGAATCTATGGAAGATTGTAAAAGACCAAGTTCAAAACAAGCATCGGCCACGAGATCGGGATCAAATGGCCTCTGACGTTCAACGTGAATGGAATGGAGTCTCTAGAGATGTGCTTGATACACTCATATCCACAATGCCTTATAGGATGAAGGCTGTTATTGATGCTCAAGGTGGTAGTAGTAGATGGTAGACAGCAGTCCAGAGATTATCCAAATTGTTGTATATTTTGTATTTTTCAACATGATATATTCTACATTTTGAAAGTAGTCTCTCTAAGCTTTCCATTGCACTTTACGGTTCTCAATTTCATGTATTTTTGAATGAGTTACAGCATTTCAAATTTTAGAGTCTTCACAGGGTCCTGGTTCGAAAATGCCTGTGTCCATATCTCTCTTGCCGGGTACTGTACAGTGTCCCAGCTTATCCGGCAGGGTCGGCACGATTTTCAGGTAGTGTACAGTACTGTACAATGATCAGGGCGACCTGACTGACCTGTAAATGTGCCTCATAATCGTCACTAATAGCAATTTAGCATATTTACTATTATTGAGCCCAAATCATTTTCACTTAATAGAGAAATTCGTAAAGTCCTGAAATTTCAGGCTTCCGGTACTGTGTCAGTAAAAATTCAGGCTCGGAGGACATTAAAAGTAGGAGTGTCGGGCTCCAAAAATAAAACCCGGATGAGTTATATTTCCGGTAAGTAAAGTAGGATGAGTGAGTTTGCTCCCGTGTCAAGGCGTGCCACCGAGTGTGCCGCCGGGGCCCGTCCATTAATGCACCACAAGGTCAAATAATAGTGGCCGCGAAGGTTTGAACCTTGGACCTCGTGGCCCCCAAGAGCCTTGTGGACTCCCAATGTTAGCCCGACACACCCCCTTTGAGCTTGTGACCTTGACATTTCGGATAACTGAAATATACGGGATGCAGGATGTATAACTGGACCAGTGGACCTCAGAGTTTGCGAATTTCTCTAATCTTATTTGAAAATTTTCAACACATGGTAGAGTTATCCAAGAAGAGTTGAGTTAACAAAAAAGAAGCCCATCTAACCTCCCTTTTTGCTCTACTTCTAACCTCTTTCTTGAACTATACTTGGGTTGAATAGTGTCGTGTCATAGATTGTCCCATTGTGGGCCATGGGCTTGGAGCTTTGGTGGAAGGTGTGGGAGTCATTGGAAAGTGAGGAGAATAATAACATTGGCTTGCTTTAGATTGTCTCCCAATTCATCATAAACTAGTTTTTGGTCTATTTATATTTTAATATGAGTTCAAGAAGAATTCAACATGAGTTTGCTAAAACTTTCCTCTTTGGGCTGACTTTTCGGTTGACTCTAGTGTCTCAAAATGGAAAGAAACCTTAAAGTCACATTAGACTTGTTTTGAGTTAAAAGACTGCAAAATTAGTCTATGATGAGTTGGGAAAATAATCTAAAGCAAGCCATGCACTGCCATGGAGTGTAGAACTCGTGACCAGTGAAGGTGGGAAATATATGGCTCATTAGCAAAAAGGCTTATGGGAATTATTATTTTTAGCCAGAAAGGTTGATGCCACTTTGCTTTAGTTGATTACCGAAGGCTGCCTACCTTGCGGAACTATGACGAATGGGCTACAATGGTGGATTTTATTAAGAGAAAAACAAGCGAAGGTCATACGTTGTACGTTGAATCATACTTTAAATCTTTAGCCATGTACAATGTATGACCCGAATGGGCTCAGGAGGAGGCGATTTAGGATTTAGGGGGCGGACGTCAAGGCCAACAAAGGTTATTGGCAGCAGGTCACGATGACGCCACTAGGGCTAGAGCAGATCCAACCAATCTAGCAATCAAGCCACGCACCATGCGACGGTGGAAAGCATCAGGCGATTATTCCATTTAATTTTACTTTTTCCTTTGTTGTGATTAGCCACGTGAATACAAATGTAGCCACCTAGCAAAAATTCGCTCACTTTAACTTCACTGCTCTTGACCTCCCGAATACTAAAGGAGAGTTCCCACAGATTTCTCCAAGCCAAGAGACCTGACCATGGAGACTGTTCATGAACAATTCTTGTCAAAAATTGTAATTATAGGGAGCAAACTCTACTTGACCTTCATTTGAACTCCACTCATGCACCAACTTTGTTTTCGAATAACTCTATTATTTGAATATTAGAGATGTTCGCAAAATAGTGAAAATACAGGAAGTACATGTTGTGTCGGCTAGAACGACCATGCGAATCCCAATTACAAGAAGTTACGTTTGGTTAAAAAAATTGAAACATGAGTTATTTTCTGCAAAAAAAAGTTGGCCAACTAGGTTTCAAGAAGCACGGTGCTGCCAGATGCTGCATGAGATTCATTTTCAGTTAACCTTTAAGCGTCAAGAGGGCCTGGGCGGGGCAGCCCGGAAGGCATCTAAATTTTTGGAGGCGAAAAAAATAAAAAAATAAAAAATAAAAAACGAAAAAAACGAAAAAATTAAAAAACGGCTCTACTGGCCAGCAGTGTTGCGGCACTGTAGCACTGCGGCACTTTTCAAAAAACGACCTCTGCTGCCCAACCTCAACTCATGTTCATTTAGATAACTTTGATTGCTTGTCAATGACTCCACAATCTCCCAAATGAGGCGCAAATTTGCAATCTATATCGCTTTTTCAGTAGCTTTCCAATACACCAATCCTTGCTTGATTTGGTTGAGAAAATCTACTTTTTTCCTCAATTATTCCTTTATAACAAGCCTGTGGGGCTTGCTTTGACGTTTAAGGGTTAAAAAAAATATATCGAAGCACCTGACCCAACTCCAGAGTCTTGTGGACATGGCCTTCACTAGGGTTCGTTTTTTGCAATGGAGAGTGGTCCCTCCAGATTTAGACCATTATGACTGTGCCACGACATTGAAGTCTGGCACTATAGTGGCAGAAAAAAAATCTTGGCCTGCACGTAGCCTTTTCCTAGCCTTTCGATACTATGTCGCCACTCCCGAATCTCATTTCATTACAAATGTTTTGAGGCCTTCAAAGGGCTGCAAATTTGGCCAAAGTTGCCATGCAAAAAAATTAATAAAAAGCTTACAAATTAATTATTAAAAAATAATCACATCTGACGTGTCAAAAATTTAGCCACGTCAGATCTGGATTGTTTAAAATAATAATTATTTTTTAAAATAATAATTTAATTATGGTTTTATTTTATTTTTGTGAATTTTTATTTTTTAATTATTCATTTAATTATATTTTATTTATTCATTTTTATGCATGAAGGTGTTGGCTGCTCTCATGGCCCTTCAAAGACCTCTAAAATTTTCTAATGCTTGAGACTTCGTCTAGCACTTTTTGTTTTTCTCATTGAGTCCATGTAGAGGGACAACATTCAAGGCAACTTACCCTCCAAGTTGCGGGTATCTCTATTGTATAGATCAGTTATGAGCTTTTTAAGTACTGTTTATAGATGTACCCAAAATCAATTTTAGGTTTTTATGTACTGATTGTGTACATCATAAGTTTTATGGGTCCAATTGTAGGGGTTGTTGTTTGAGATAGGATTCATATTGGATGTAGAGTAGGGTAACAAAATGATTGTCGTTTTCTCATTAAAGCAAAAAACAAAACTCACATCTTCCATCTTTGGAAAGGCTCCAAAGGCACAAAAACGGTCTTCCACCTACTGAATTTGGAACAAAATTTTGGTTATGAGTTAATTTCATGAGTGCCAAATTTCCTGGTCTAATGATCATCAAAAAAAAATTATTTCAAATTTACTAACAGATACACATCTATACAAAATTTTGGGATATTCAAACATGAACTTTAAATGGTCATGAAACAACTGCGCAGCTTTATATTGACATGTGGCTCATATTTTTGAGAAGTACTTATGTTAAAGGATTGTGCATGATGGAAAATTAGATTTTAAAAGCACTAAGTGTCATATTTTCATCAACATTGACTAGATGACCCTAAAAAAACACACCCATTAATAAATTTGCAATAATTGTATTTTCCTTCTCTCTTTGTGAAAAATAAGTTCTTGCCATAACTCCCATTTCTAATATGCAAAACTTCTTATTTTCTCAGTTTATTGTATTTCTACCTTACTTTTGGTTCTGGAGCGTCAACTGTAAGCCTTTGCTCTCTTATGTTTTGACCAACTTGAAGTTGTCCCCAATTTATGGAGATGTGTCAGCTCCTCCTAAGCAATGGGTTTGCTTATTGGCTACAAACAGTATTCTAAGTTGTGTATTCCTTTTGTTCATTTGTTTCAAGCTACCGTATTTAGCAATTGATCCAGGGAAGTTGTTGAAATATAGGTCTAATACCATGTTGGAATACTCACCATTCAATCATAGAAATAAATATCAAAAATATGTTCCACTCAAACGTATACCTTTCACTCTCTAAACTACTTTTATACTATTTAAGTGTCTCTCTACATATCATAGAATATGCAAGGACTTATTAGGTATATTGTGCACTTACTAGTGTATTCTATTAATGTTATGACTAGTACTTTAGTCCTATGGTGTTCTAACTATCTTATAGTCGATAGACTCTTAGGTAGTTAATTTGCTCTAATATAATTTAATTTCAACAAAATCAATTCTTAATTTCAAGGGAAGGGTGTAAATAAACGTGATTACCACCACCTTCATTTGTTCACGCATTTGTTTTGGAGACTAGTTTTTCCATATGCTAATTTCTAATCTAATGTCACCAACATTTTAAAATACATCAAAATTAAAAAAACAAGACCACTTACTAGAGATTTGGAGAAAGATTCAGAGCTTGCATTTCAATTCATGAAATTTGATTTAGATGGAAAAAAAAAAACAAAAAAAACAAAAATAAATTTAGCGGACCAAGGTGAATGAACATTGAAACAATTGAAATTCTTTTGAAATCCAAGTGGCACAAGATCAATAGAATTCATGAGATTACTTGAACCCATAGTGTTTAAATGTTATGAACGTGTAATTTTTCAAAACAATTGATACGATCAATTGCTAATAAACAAGTGAACGTTAACAGTACCGGTATTCAAGCACTAAGTTGTCAAGTCACCAATTAAACAAGCCAATATTATCTTCATTGAATACATGATACCTCTACTTTTGTAGAAGATGATATGGAAGTTACTTAAGGAAACATTTTTATACCATGGTATGATCCAATTACTTTAACAAGAAGTTTTTATTTATTTATTTAAAATTTTGTAAAAAAATTACTCTCAAATTTGTTTAACTCCTGACCCTCCCCTTCACTATATAAAGGTTACAATAGTACTTTTCAAGATATTTCTCTTTTTGCCCGTTGTTTAACTTCTAACCCTCCCCTTCACTATATAAAGGTTACAATAGTAATTTTCTATGATATTTCAAGAATATTCTCATTTTAATTCTTGTAATAAATTTTGAGCATCCTATATTAATGTAATTCATTTATAAAAATTACATTCAAAGATTTATTTGGATCCAATTTTTTTTTTCTCCGTTGTTACGTAATATTTGGAAGTGTCTCCTCTTTATGTCTATGTAGTTTCATAGAAAAATTGTTAGCACATCAATTGAAGGGCTTGCCATGGATTTGGGGACAAGCCGACTAGTTATGTTCACTACATTGAAATGACCATATTTTGTGGCCCATGGTATTTACAAGAGGCTTTCCTAAATTATTTTTCCAAAATATTGTAGTAAAATACATCCAAACTGGATGAAAAATTGTTCAAATAGATGAGAATTTGTCAAATGGATGAATGTACCCATGCCATTCACCCACCCACAATATATAGTGATTGTAGTGTAGTAGGGATTTGGTTCTTTGTGAATTTTCTTTTATGACTCAAATAGTCCCTTAGGACTCATTTAAAAAACAATTGAATCACAAAAGACCATTTCAATCTTGCACCACAGGTGGGTTGACATTTTATTCACACTGACCTTGAAAGTGGGCCAAAGTTTTTACTACTAGTATTTTCATTAAAGGAATGAAAAAGGTCCAAAGGGATAGATGAGATATATGTGCTATCAAGTAGTTAGGAATAAAACACAATAAAAATTTGTCATATAACATAAACAACAATATACTTTGTAAACAAAGCTTAAATGACTACAACATAAAATTTGAAAGGTCTTTGTTATATGTACGTGGTCTAATTATCTTTGTACGTAGTATTCATTTGCTCGTTGTCACCATGGTGGTTAGGTATAGAATGCTATGTCCCTTTTATGATAACCTTGGTTGTACGATTAATTCACTTTTATTTATCTTCTTAGGTATAGAATTAAGTTTTTCCTACATTTAAGATGGTCTCCAATATGGGACAATCTACACTAGTAGATTCTTCGGTTGGGTGTTTATGATTCATTTTTAAAGATCGTGATGGTGGTTTTGAGTGGAATTGTTTAATAGGGCCCTATTTTACCTCTTCAATTTAATTATTATTTTTATTATTTTTATTGTTTTTAATTTTTTCAAAGTGATGCAATATTCAATCACTCTCATGTATAGTCTTATATACAATAGCATTTTCAAACAACTTTTAAGCTTGTGTTTAGCACAATCCAAGTTACATTTTTTAATTGCATATAATATAGGTTATTAACCCCTAAATGCCTACAACCCTCTCTATATTTGGAGAATTGCAAAGATGCATTATAAAATGCAACTAAAAGGGATATTTTGAACTTGATGTACAAATAAAAGTTTTACAATATGAATTTTAGATTCTATCCATATAGTTAGATCTATGACTGTAATTACCAATATTTTTGTATAAAATTTTAAACATAAAATTCAAAATCCTTTGATAATTCGATGACATATAAGATATTAATAATTTGTGGATGAAATTTGTTGTGACTTCATAGAATTAAAATTGTAGCTCCTTTCTACTCAAACAAATTTACATCATACTCTAGCACTTGGCGCCTAAAAGTTTGGCGCCGAAAATTCATTTGGTGCGTTCCCATGTTCCTGTTATAGAGTCGAAACGTTCAGACATTTGGCGCCCGAAATGTTCCCGCGTTCATGTTCCCGCGTTCCACTCGTCTAGGACTTCGTCGCACAGGACTTCGCCGCACAGGACTTCGTCGCACAGGACTTCGTCGCACAGGACTTTGTCGTTACAAGACTTCGTCGACGTTCTTAATTGCAACACAATCACGACAGGCCACGTCATTGGCGGGTACACTGCACACTGACCTCATTGCAGTCGACTGTTCCCGTTGCTCAGTGCTTGCGTGCTTGCATTGCAGTCGACTGTTCCCGTAATCCCGTTGCTCTGTGCTTGCGTGCCTGTACTGAGTGCTATAATGGCTCACGGGTTTGGGAAGAAACATTCAACCGTTGGGTTACTTTATAAGGGATTGGTAGTAGACTACATTCTCATCTGTTTTCATGAATCCGACCACATTCCTTACTGGAATATGGTGCTCAGCTAGCTTCATACCTAGCATGGTAGCCTCTCCCACATCTGCAGTTCCCTGTTCAGTACCCATTTCAGTATTTTCATAGACTTGTGCCGGAATTAGCTGAGACTTACCAATCATGAGATCGAGCTATTGCTCTACTTGTGTCCACTGCCCTGTCGCTGTTTTGATCCGTGTGTATGGCTGAGAGGTTCACATTGCCTTCCGCCACGCAACATACAAGCTCACTATCACGTAATGCCTGCTCATTCTTATGAGGACCGTGGGTGAAGTGCAGTGATCGATTGCCTTGTGTCTCTCTCAGCCATGCATACGAATTTGAACCCGCGACTTACTATTTCATGGTCCAATATAGACATCCGAGATATATGTACAGACGGTTTTATTCGATCCGGTATATGTCCACTCCTAGCTAGCACACATGAGTTGCCATGATTGTTGCGGGAAGTCTGGCGATGAGCCAGTCGCCATTGCTGTATGTACTTGTGTCCAATGTATTAATATTCAGTGCTTTGATCCCTGTGATTGTCTCCGAGAGACGTAGTGCCTTCGGTGCACTGCATTACATGACACACACGGTCTTAATGGGAACAGTCGGAATCGCACCTTCTGATGTTTGGGCTGCCACGGAGATGGTACCTGCAGCTAGTCGCCTGCCTGCCTCTTGTTTCATTGGGCCACACTAGTAGGATTAGCAAGGGCATTTGATATTCTTTTCATACTCACTTCCGTGTCATTGGAACTTCAGGACTAGACTAGATGTGTAGACAAGATTATATTATGCCTAGACTAGTATTAATATCGCAGACCTCGAGATTATATTATGCCTAGACTAGTATTAATACAGCAGACCTCTAGATTATATTGCGCCTAGACTAATATTAATATCGCTCGCT
Source organism: Pohlia nutans (assembly GCA_022496805.1). Classification (NCBI taxonomy): domain Eukaryota; kingdom Viridiplantae; phylum Streptophyta; class Bryopsida; order Bryales; family Mniaceae; genus Pohlia; species Pohlia nutans. The sequence continues at coordinate 10,884,576 of CM040097.1, forward strand.
CGAAGTTCTGTCCCAGTACATAGCACTGGAAGCTTTGGAGAGTTTAGCCCCCGGGGCTAAACTGGCTTGGGGGGGCTAAACCACCTCAGTTTAGCCCCGGCTAAACCCGAATCTTCCATTTTAGCCCCGGCTAATTTGTGTTTTAGCCCCGGCTAATGGTACAAAAAGGGGGCTAAAATGAGGGCTAATGGTACAAAAATTTAGCCCCCCCCATTTTTCAATTAGTGCTAAGGGGGGCTAAAGAGGGGGCTAAACCACCCCACTTTAGCCCCGGCTAAACCAATCAAAGTTCCCAGTGTAGGCAGAAGCTTGCAGTCACGAACCTCCATTTCGATGGGAAGTTCATTGTAATGATAAAGCCATTTATATCTTGGGGAGGTCTTTGTATCTTTTGAGTATCACATGTGAACAAAGGGTATTTAAAAGTACCCTAAAAATTAAAAATAATTCTTACTATAATTAGTAATATTCTAAGAATATTCTCATTAAAATTCTTGTAATCAATTGTGAGCATCCTATATTAATGTAAATCATTTATAAAATTTACCTTCAAAAATTTGTTTGGACGGTCGTATCTTTGTTCGCATGTTGTTATGTAATATTTGGAAGTGACCTCCCGAGATTTATATCCACAAATATAAATACATTGTGGACGAAATGTCATTAGTTCGTTCGAGAATATGCATGCTCATCAAAAGTGTGGCGATTTCATAGTGTTTTGGTTTTTGAAATACTTTTTTGGTAATTTCATCCACTCAGAAATGTTGCATACAGAAGCGTTGTATCCTGTTATGGCATTAACGATCTGTGAAACATCGTCATTGCAAGACTTACCTGTGATAATTTGCTGGATCTGGTGTTGGTGCCATTGGATTGTAGAATGTAAATGAGTACGAGATTAGAACCAGTGATTCGAATGTCAAACCTGCCAAGAGAAGATGCGTCAGAAACAAGATGTAAATTAAAACAAGATCAGAATTAGTGATTTGAATACATGTCAAATGGCATAGCACAGCAAGAGATTCATATCACAAAAGCCACATGATTGTCACAAATTAGAACCAAAGATTGCAGAAAGATTCATATGAAGCAAACATGAAATACCAGAGCGATTCCGAATACGCCATCGTTCAGAATCGTATGGAATACCGAGAGAGACGCACGGCAATCGATCACTACATTTCAGCCCTAGCCGTCACAAGAATGAGCAGCCAGTACGTGATCGTGAGCTTGCATGCTGCGTGGCGGATTGCAGTGCAGTGAAGGCAATGCGAACTTCTCAGTATTCCACACGGATCAAAACAACGACATGGCAATGCACAGGGGTCTCTTATGGTTTCCCTGTGTTGATTCCCCTGTGAGTGCCACTTTCCCCTCTGAGCTTCAGAACTCGACGCATGTGAAACTTTCCTTCTACAAGCAGGTGACTAAGCTTAAGCAGGTGATTTTGTACACATGTCAAAACTCGAAATCACAGGAAAAGTGACACTCACGGGGGAATCAACACAGGGAAACCATATGAGCTCCCTGTGGTGGACACAAGCAGAGCAATAGCACAATCTCCGGATTGGTAAGTCTCAGCTAGCTAAGTCCGGCACAAGTCTATGAAAACACTGTAATGGGCACTGAAAAGGGAGCTGGTTGTGGGAGAGGTTGCCATGCTATGGAGCTAGCTCAGCACACACACCGGTGCGTTTCAAGCTAGGGCGGAATGTGGTCAGATTAATTGATCATCTGGAACAGATGAGAATGAAGTCTACGACGAGTCCTTTATAAAGCAATCCAACAGTTGAATAGTTCTTCCCGAACCCGTGTCTCGGCAATTACGTCGATCGCACGTCATGTCATAATATCTAAACCCTACAAATTTTGCTTTCGTAGAATCTGGTTGACAGTTTCTAGTTTCATCAATGTATATGGAGGACACCTAGTAGCCGGTAATTTCTGGATACAATTGATTGCCTGATTCTCGTGCTGAAAGTGCTGTATGGATGGCTGAGATGAATCAGCAATGGATCACACGGCAATCGATCACTGCATAACCAAAAAAACAATAGTACTTGCTATTCTTCTTTCTACAAGTTTCGAGGGTGAGCTTCAATGGTGACTACTAGACTAACAAAAGCTAACCAACGGACTAACAAAAGCCTTCTTTTTCTTCAAATTGAGAAATGTAGTCTGAGTTCGAACCATCATGGATGTCTTGTTATGCTTCTTCACAACTTTATCCTTCTTCTCAACTTTAACCTTCTTTGCAATAGCTAAAGCTTTCTTCTTTTCTCGCTCTTCTTTCTTCACTTCCTTCAACCTCTTCTTCTCAACATCATCACGTTCCTTTTGCTCCGCATTAGCTCTAAATTCCAATGATGTAATGCAAGCTCATTCTGCAATTTTGCGTACCTCGTTTGGTTTTTGACGTGGTAATTTATACCTTGGAATGTCTAGAATCTTAGACAATCTAAACCCGCAGATTATCAATGCAACCTCAGCTTATTAATTCAACCTATAAATGCATTACATTTGATAAAAATTTCAGAAGTAAAAAAGGCAATCCGAAGGACAATACACGGTCATTACTTTTTCAAAATTTACTCACTTTGTGTACTTGAAGTAGCCTCTTCAAGTGGAGGAACAACATGATTTGTAGCCACATCCACAAGAATATCACTTGTAGGATGTTGTTGAAAGTCTAAATTGTGTTGAAAGTTTGGCTTTTGAAACTGTGATTGCTTCATTGGCTCTCATATTGTTGTCCCAAAATCTTGCTTGACTTTTCCCTTGGTGGCTTTTGAGCCTCAAAAAATCAACAACATGAAGATAAGCAAAAACATCAAAAGTGCAGGTAATGCAATCGAGCTAGATTACTGATGAAAGAACCGTTAAAACTAGTAGGATTGATATAACATACAACTTATGCACATACCTGTTTGTGTTTGTTTTTCTGCATCAAACAAATCTTGGAGATCTTATTGGATTGTTTTTCTCAAAACTGATGTTTCACAAGGATAAAACCAATCATGGCCATATTCGTTAAACTGAGACAATCTGTAACCTCATATTATCTTTGACTGTACATTTAGATGATAATTAGTGTTTGATATTATTTTTTTTTGGTGAATTGAGACTTCAATATGTTAATACACTCACAAACCTTTGATTTTAAAAAGATTGATATATTCATAAATTTTTGATTTCAAATAGAGGTCTCAAATAATAGGGTCAAAGTCTCAAAATGTCCATTTTGTCTCAATTTAACAAATATGGCCTTAATCACTTAAATCTAAATCCAGTTCATTTAACGTCCATGAATTTGCATCTACTATGAACTTCTTAATGTAGTAAAGAAGAAACACTCCACAGTCAAAGTCATTTCCTTGTAATGGGACCTACATCACCAATCAACACAACAAAAGTAGCATAGATTTAAGCAAGTTAAGATTTAGCCAAGCACAAGTTCAACACGACTTAAACTTAAACAAACATCAATAGAAAAACACAATTTTAGTACAACTTAAGTAGGCATCAAAAAGCACGCAATATTTAAGCACAACTTAAACATGCATCAACAAGCAAAGACAAGTTAAACATGACTAGTGCAGTTCAATTAGCCAAAAAAACTTTAGTTCATATGCATTGAAATACCTGCATTCTTTTACAGGAATGATGTCAACTGTTAATTTTTGAGTACTATCAACGATCTTATACTCATCATAGTCTCCAGAGACAATAGAATTGTTCCATTCTTCAATCAAGAACCTGAAAATTGTAGCCCATGGCACACACATACAAAATTTGAGTATAATTTACTTAAATTAAGATCAGTCATCAACATTTAAAGCAAAATAATGATGTAACTTGTTGGATTATGAACTAAATTTATATGTACAGTCGGAGCTCCTAACCTTTTCAAATTCATACAAATCTCCTTGGTGTTGTGGTCATCAATTACAGAGTCGATATGAATGATGCATCTCTTGTTCTCACTTGGGGAGCAAATAATTGCTAGACTCCAATGCAAGTTCCAATCCACCACTCAAAGCAAGAAATCTCCCACTTGAAAAGAGCAATTTCTAGTTGAGAAAGAAATTTGCAATCCACCAATGATTTGAAAAAGTAAATGTATCGAAAAGTAAATCAACTTCAATAAAAAAAAAAAGAGATAATTTATAACATCTAAATACATTATTGCTTATTTTCAATTGTTTCGAGATAAACCTTAACTTAACTCAATATTTTAAAAATAACAATAAAATGGTGGATACCAAATACTCACCTTTTGTGAATTGGAACAAAAATGTATTCCTTGGTTAACAGCTTGGTTCCTCTTGTCTAACTTAACACTTGCTCTTCCAGTGCCAAAACCTTCACTTATTTTTGTATAAAAGAAACTGTTGAAAAAGTAGAATCTTTCATTTTCTTCTAAGAGAAAGGATTTATCCTCTTGAATACACTTGATGTAGAAATCTACAATTGTATTGTTTAAAAACCGTCCAGGGTTAGTCTTTTGAGGTTACATGCCAAAACCTCTATACAATGTGGATCATCTTGGTTTATGCACAACAACTACAATTAGGATCATGTGCACAAAACTACATAGTGTGAGAAAGTCTCAATAGAAAGAGTTAAAGAAAGAACTTAATCACCTTGACGGATACACAAGTGCCGCTTGGATTCCAAGAGTCTTAAACTTTCTTCATTGCAAACAACAAATTCCAATGTCTCTATAGGGTACATATCATCTCTGGTAAAGAAAAAGATCAATTAGTATTATCATTTATATAAAACCAATAATCAACAAATATCATCAATTCTAGTAAAAGAAGAATAATTACCTTGAAACGTCATTTTCCTCAGAGGAAGTCTCATCATCATCCAATTCTTCAAATAGTGTACTTGGACCATGTTCATTATCCATGGTTCTTGGATTTAGAGGATAGATTCCTGTTTTTGCAAAGCCTGCTTGAATGTTATGACACTCAGTGCTTGATGAAGGGCTTGAGAAGCCAATGTTGCAAGAGATTTTCTACTGAAATCTCCATGAGACCATGCTGGATTGGAAACTGTCAACAGTAGAAGAGCATAGTTTATCAGTTGTGTACAAGTCAAGAGTATACAAGTAAGTAATTTTCCTTAATGTAGTAAGCAATACATATAGTTTCTCACCTATGAATTTTTCTCGCACGACACCAAACTTTCTTTTAAATGATTTAGAAACAGCAACGTCCAAAGGCTGCAATTTGTGCGTAGTATGAGGCGGTAAAATTGCAATATTTGGAATATGCTCTTTAAAATGATTCAGCCAATCTAAAAAAATCTCTTCAGTTATCCACCCATGCTCTAACATTGCCATTCTAGCATGTGTGTGTGAAGATATGTAGACTAGGTAGAGAGTACTCCAAAGCATTCGAACAAGCCATGATTGTCATCTATTTTCTACTTCCAGATCCGACATTTATGACACTTTTGCTACCTCGCACTCCAATAACCTTCATAGTTCTATTGTTGGTAGAAGCAGATATGCCAGATTCATCTGCATACCAGATTTTAGAAGGTGAATATCCTCCATTTTGGTATACATCTGACAAAAGTTGTAGAACTTATCACTTGCCTCTTTTGAGAGTTCCTTTGCCTTTCCGAGGTCTAAACTTTCAAGGTCTTCGCAATCCTATTTTAGAATGCCTTTTGCAAAAAAACCTTAACCAATGCTTTCCAAGAAGGCCATTTCTGAACGGTGTTGGCCTATCATTACATATCTGTTGACTTTGCACCTTAGTAAAGTGAGACATGCAATGAGCCACCTTCTGACATGTTTTACACCAAGCAACAAGGGCAGTCTCTTCGTCTGGAGTGAAAACAGTCGGAGGTCCACTTTTCTTTGAAGATACTTTCCTTGTTTTCCTTGGGATGCTATGATATCTGGCAATTTCCCTAAGTTTGCGTCTCCTTTGAGCAATATCTTCTAATGCCTTTCGCATAACATCTTCTGTCCACTTTCCTCTACAGCCTTGAGCTTTCCTTGTTTTTTCTAGAATTGAAACCGGTTCGATATTCCTCTCACTTTGTATTCCTCTTCTGTGAAATTCCCCATTTTGGAAGAGCAAAGACTCTTTGTGGTAATCTCATCGTTCTTCCGTCACTGCACAAACATGATACAATACCTTAATAAGACACTTCCACAACTAAGAATAAACTACAATGCATGTATGAACAGTGTGATACCTCTGCAACAAACCATTACTCATCAGAAGCATTAAAGTAACTTTGACACAAGCATTCTTCACAAGCATTACAAATTTCTAAAATGTAACTAAAAGAAGGAGGAAGAGAAGCTTTATGTTGAAAGCATGAAAACAATAGCATTAAGCAATGTACACTACAACAATTCGATGAACAAGCGATGTACACCAAACGATGCACACTATGAGAGGTGTTGGAGTTAAGCATGAGTTAAGAAAACATCAATAAGCAAGCACAACCTAATAACAACTTAAGCAGAAAAACACAAATTAAGCACAATTTCAACAGGCAAGCACAAGTTAAGCATGACTTAAGAAGATAAAGCTAGGAAGAAGCTAGCAATGGAGAAAATAGCATGAACAACTAGTCTGCCGCACTTGGATCATCATCAACAGAGCTTGTTGCTTCAAAAAAATCAAGAAGAAAAAAGAGATGGACACTAGAAAATGTGAGACAATTTACTTCAAAAGACGATTGACAAAGAATAGATGATGGCGAGGTTGGCGATGGCGGAAGGAGAGAGAAAACGCGAGCAATTTGTGGTTTGAGCAAACGCGATCAACAGTCTCAAGGTTCTCCTCCAAAGCTACATCATCTATGTGAGTCATAGATATTAGAAGCATAATGTACGTATGCAGTACATTTGGATCAATTTTCAGGGTTTCAAGTTGATTAGGCGCAATGATAGGGCACCTATGCGCAGTGATACCAGACTGTGCAATGATAGGGCTCCCTACCCTAGAGTCGTTTAATCCATAGCTGCTAATCGGTTGAAGTTTAGTGCTCTGGATGTGCATGTAGCACGCACCACAAGGGAAATTCAATCCGAGGTTTGAAGCTGAGATCTAGCCCATGAGCCTACGTTGAAACTAGAAACTACAATACGCATTAACCAATGATAATTAGCCCTGCCCTCACCAGCCAACTGGAATTAGGGCCTCCTTCCATGTATAGGTGGCCGGTCCTCAAAAAGAGGAAGCTCTACTGAAATGGGTGAAACCAGGAGAAGTCAAGAGTATATTTCATTTGTACCAAAATGGGTGGAATATGGGTGGTTCTTAAGACCTCATTTCTTGTCTTCTAGTGCTTTTCACCCAACCGATCCCCACATAGAAGCATGCCCTTAGTCACTGAATGCCTGTATGATCCAAGTTGTATCGGTGCTAACTCCCACACACCTATTATAAATTTTACATTCATTTCCACTAGTGAACTTGACTTCCAAACTTTGGACAAGCAAACTAACTGTACCCATACCAATGGTTCGAAGTGCTAAATCCACCCACACCAACCGAATTTCTCTCAATTTCCCCCCATGGGTGAACAGTGTTTGCATTAACGTCTGGAGATTTAGAGTTGGGGACACCAACCAAGTAGCAAAAGTTAACTAATTCCGCATTAATCACCTTGCAAGTGCGCGCACACAATACCTTAGTTAATGCTCATGAGCCTTAACAACCCCAGTTAGCTAATTGGCGCTACTTCAGCGGTTGGTGTGGGCGGGGTCTAATGAAACAGATAAGCAAGCACTAGTAGGAAATGTGTCGTTTTTCACTTACTATAAATGAAAAAGGAATGAAACCGCGCCAAGCACATGGGTTGTGTTAGTGCTGGTGAGTGGTTTTGGTCACAAGAAAACAGAAATATAAGTATAATATTTAGCCACTATTCACTGTTCCCACAAAGTGGGGAATGAAAAACGACAGGTCTGCTACTAGTGAAGACTCCCAAGAGTAATACTTCAACATAAAGCATTTATGACCAGAACTCTGTATGACTAAATTTTCCACTAATCACTAAGGAAGTACCTCCTATGAGAGTGTTCCATCGCCTTGATATGTACAGTCACACCAGGGCTTCTTCATCAATATATACAGAAGGGCTTGTTACGTACGCTTCACATCAGAAGGCACCACAAAAAAACAATACAATGCTGCCATTTTTAATCCCTATGGCATAATTTCAAAAGGAAAACTTTTTTTTTTTTCTCACAATCCAATTGTAGAAACTTGTCCTTTAAAACCAAAAGAATGTACACAAAAAATTCACAATCTCTGACCGCATAGATTAGAAGATATATACGTTTGAAGTGAGAATGAGTGAGGAAAATAAAACGCGCCCAAAATTTTCAGCTGTGTATTCCTCTTCCTATTTTGACGATTTCGGGATTAATTCGTAAGTCTCCTGAGCCGTACCCTAGAGCGTTTCCAAATATGTCACCGTTCGGAATCGTAGGGTCCTCTGAGAGAGACGAATTGCAATCGATCACTGCACTTCAGCCCTGGCCGTCATGAGAGTGAGCCAGAACGTGATAGTGAGCTTGCATGTTGCGTGGCGGAATGCAGTGCAGTGAAGGCAATGCGATTCAGGTCAATCTCAGACAACCATACAGATCAAAACAGCGACGTTCCAGTGTACACGAGCATAGCAATAGCACGATCTCCAGATTGGTAAGTCTCAGCACAAGTCTATGAAAATACTGTGATGGGCACTGAACAGAGAGCTGCAGATGTGGGAGAGGCTGCCATGCTAGCTATGGAGCTTGCTCAGCACCCACATCTGGGGCGGAAGGTGGTCGGATCGGATTAATGAAAACAGATGACATCGTAGTCCACGACGAGTCTCTTATATGCAGTATAGAGCAATCGAATGCAGGTTGAATGGTTCTTCCCAAACCCGTGACTCCCTCGTCACGTCGAGACTGAGTGACTCGGAGCGTAATGCATGGGCGGCGCCATTGAGCGCCGTGAGGGGCGGGGCGCCACTACATTATGCCGCGCGTACTAATATCGATATTAGTGGACGCCAATTGATCTAATGAGGACAATAATCGATAACGTACCGTGTGCCTCTCCCAGCTGTCCATGCGGCTCTTTCGGCATGAGGATATATCAGGCAGTCATCTCTGCACCACATTCTACGAATCAAAGCAATTAACTGCAGGGTAAGTTGCACGTCTATTGACATGACGTGCGACATAACTGCAGAGTGACGGGCCGAGCGACGACGCAGCATCGAGTTTGAGCGAGGGCTCGGCTAATCAAATTACAGCCGTTAATTGCCATCGACGGCTACAATGGCCCTGGATCGGCAGGTTGAGGCTGCCCGTGTGATTGACGATATGCGGATGACTGTGTTCTTTTCTTGAAGGCTAAGTTACTGAATGTTATGCACAACGCGGGTCGTCAGATGGGGCAAGCCATCGAGGCCGTCCATGATCATCGACGGACCAGATCTCACGAGACCTTCCCACTGGTTCGTGACGAGGCTCTGCAATTATGTCGCACGTCGCTAGCTAGCTAGTAAGATTTGGCGGTCAATTGATCTAAATCCCTCCAAAAGATTTCGTAGAATTAATCTCTTTGAAAGTTTTATGTGTGTCTGAAAGACAAGGACTGAGCTGTAACTCAAGCATCCGAATCAAGCTGGCATAACATTCAGCCACTCTGTCTTTTCATCCATCCAGTGATCTGTAGTGCATCATGTGATTTCCATCCATGTAGTGCATTATGTGATTTCCATCTAGACGTTAAATGTCAATGTTAAGATCACATCTGTACGGTTGGATTTATTCTATTTCTATTTAATATTTTTAAATTAATTTTGCAAGGTTTTCTCTTAAAATTCAATTAAAAATCTCAAATTAGCATAAATTTTTTTAAAATTATGGTTATGAAATTGAAATAACATGCACTACGAGATGGTACGGTTTCAATTATTTGATTCTACTTATTTTGAAAATCATATTTAAGGTCCCACTTTTTGAACTTAAAATGAAACTTGACAAAAATGAATTCTGTTGTTTTTCTAAAAATCATAATAACCTATTTTGAAGATCCAAACTGTACAAAGGATAGTCAACTTGCTCAAGAACCAAGAGAAATTTTGGTGGATGAAAACTGTCCAATTTGCATGAGAATCTAGCAGTTCTAATTTGTGCTTCGTCCACATAGTGGACGCTAGTGCGTTAACTCCTAAACGTTCTCACCCTCTTCAAATTTGGCGATTTTCCAAAGATGCATTATAAAATGCAATTAAGAGGGATATTTTCAAATTGATGAATGAATAAAAGTTGTACATTATGAATTTTAGATTCTATCCATACGGTTAGATTTACGATTGCTATCACCAATATTTGTGTATTAAATTTCAAACTTAAAATTTAACACTCTTTTGTAATATGATTACGAATAAGATATTGACAATCTAATAATGAAATTTGTTGTGATGGGTTGAAATGTAATACTCTAAGTGTAGTGATTTTTGGAGATTTTTTGGTTGCTTAATTTTAGTATTTGACTTTTTCAAGAGCACTTTTAGACTAAACTCTTCGGAATTTTGGGTGGAACACTAAAACATGAAATGAGGCATAAAAATTTCACAAATCATCCCTTTCTAATCGGATCACACATGCACAGAGCTAACTTCCCACAAAAGTTTCAGTAAAAAATCCACACTGCAAAAAGTGCATGATGGATGAGAAAACGGACTTCAAATCCATACATCATGCAAAATATGCATGGTTGGGCGGTTAGGGGTTAAAGGGTTAAGTGCACCCCTTCATTTTTCACTTTTCAGAGAATGGGGAGGGTGGGAAGGAAACAAGAAGGTCATAAACCATTGTCAATGGAGGGACAAAAGAAATGGCTCACTTTTCAAGGAATTTTTTAATTTGGTTGCCCATTCTCTATTCGTTAGCCATGCACCATAACAATCATTCTTGGGTTAAAGTATTATTACTTATAATGTTGCTCTCTTTAAAAGTGAGGACATGTGGGGATGTGTCAGCAAAGACCATGCATGGTTACCTTCCCTTCTAGTTTTCCAAAACCTCCATCTAAAGTATAAGAAAACATGGGTAGCTACTAATTGCTTTTGGATGATAATGTAAAATATGCTGCACATTCTCCTCCAGAGGCAGTGAAGGCTACTGAATGTTATGGGAGTCGTGTAACCGTTGCCCTTGGTTCACGGAGAGTTTGGCTTTAACGTGGAGGGACCCTTTTAAGGATATTTCTAGCACTTTTGACATCAACAGCCAACAACTCATAGATGCATGCCAGGGTCTCTGTAAATACGAGTCAAAAATCGTACACCCTGATTGACAAGATCAACAACTATGCTCCATTCAGAAGTACCCCTTGAGTTTTCCGACATGCCATATTTTCAGGAAGAGGAAGTGGTAATTGATGTGATGGACATTGAACATCAAAATTCTCGTGTAAATTAAACCCTCGTCCAGATTCCTCGTTATGCCAACTGCATGATGAATTTCAAGCCAGGGCGTGCACCAGAATCTTATTACGAAGTAGTGTTCCATTCCATAAGCTCCTCTCTCTTGTAACTCCATGCTAGAAATCAAAGAAAAAATGAAAAAAACATTGGAACAAGCGGCTAGTAGCATAGTCTCAGTCTGTAACTCCTGAAAACAAGCGTTTTCATAGTCTCCCCCTGTGGAGCAGAATCAACAAAGAGACCAGGATTGTCTTCCCAGACAGACGGACACAACATCTATCACACAAGCGTATTCTTACAACATATGAGTCAGAATATATGATCAAAACAGAGTTGTGTAACATAGCTGTTTCATAAGACATCACATATCTGAGTAACCTCAACCTTGAGTAGAGTCACAGCTCATCCGGCACGATTATCAGGTCCAAATCAAGCATGCCAGGCACAAGGACTGATACGCCGATACGCGGGCCAGGATAAGGTAGAGGTACCTTTCTCTTTTCCCAACCCTAATTCCATTCCCTTCAAAGTTCAAACCGTCCTTTTCCAACTCCAATTCCAAATCCAAAGAACAATCAATTCTTGATTTTGGGCACCCCACAAAGGTTGGTTCAGAAGGTCGGTTATAGGTATCAACTCAAGCTTGTTGTTTGTCTACACGAGCCTTGTGTAGCGGGTCTCTGCTTGTATCCGATGCATTCATTGTCCGTACGTGTTCTGATATCTGTGGTTGTCACAGAGAGCATCAAGCCAATTACAACTGTGATTCGGGTAGGTTCAATTCAACTTGAAATGTGATAAAAGGTCAACCCGTGTGCCGAGGAATTGGCATGTGTGATTTACCAAATCCACTTGAACAGCACTTCCCTAGCAGGTGTAGAACAACGATCTGCATGACAACACTAGAGTCGTTTAATCCAAAACTGCTAATCGGTTGAAGCTTAGCGCACTGGATGTGCATGTAGCACGCACCACAAGGGAAATTCAATACGGGATTTGAATCTGAGATCTAGCCCATGAGCCTACATTGAAACTAGAAACTACAATACGCATTAACCAATGATAATTAGCCCTGCCCTCACCAGCCAACTGGAATTAGTCACTGAATGCCTGCATGATGCAAGTTGTATCGCTGCTAACTCCCACAAACCTATTGTAATTTTCAATTCATTTCCACTAGTGAACTTAACTTCCAAACTTTGGACAAGTAAGCTAACTGTACCCAAACCAATGGTTTGAAGTGCTAAATCAACCCACACCAAACAAGTAGCAAAAGTTAACTAATTCCGCATTAGTTACCTTGCAAGTGCGGGCACACAATACGTTAGTTAATGCTCATGAGCCTTAACAACCCCAGTTAGCTAAGTGGCGCTACTTCAGTGGTTGGTGCGGGCGGGGTCTAATGAAACAGATAAGCAAGACTCCCAAGAGTAATACTTCAACATAAGGCATTTATGACCAGAACTCTGTATGACTACATTTTCCACAAATCACTAGGGATGTACCTCCTATGGGATTGTTCCATCGCCTTGATATGTACAATCACACCAGGGCTTCTTCATCAATATATACAAAAGGGCTTGTTAAGAACGCTTCACATCAGAAGGCACCACAAGATTTGTGAATTTTCTTCAACCAGCCAATACCACATTCCTACCCAAATTCACGTACTTGTCCAGGGCACGAAGCACCTGGCATTCAGAATCGAGCAAGATGTCAATGACATTCTTTGGGTGTAAACGAACGTACACCTTCCCGGTCCCTCCTGGATCTCAATTAGCCTCGAGGCCAACTCAGGCAACAATGGCAAACTGGGTTGATTTGACGTGACAAGCTTTGGTCGATGTCCATTTCTTCAGATCTGCCACTTTGCAATGGACCCTCTTTGAAACCTCTCCATTGCAGGCATCATGCAGGAGCATTTCAGAAGCAAAACCCGTGTGTCCTGTTATAGCATCAGTGATCTGTTAAACGTCAGCATTGTAGTCCGCGCCTACGATAATTTGCTGGATCTGGAGTTGGTGCCATTGGCTACATGAATACAAGACGACTTCGATCAGAACCAGTGATTCAAATTTCCAACCTGCCAAAACAAAAGATGCGTCAGAAACATTCACATCAATGTTTTTGAGCCTCCATATGAAAGATGGCATTGCAAAACTGAACAACACTACATAATCTGTCAATAATAAATACAATTGGACAACAGAAATTCCCCTATATGACCGACTCAAAAGTACTTCAGGAAAAACATGAGGTAAAATTTTGGGGAAGAGGACAATGCTTCGAGAGTAGGAACGTGACTCACTTCAAGGAGAAACATCACTATTGCAACAGTTTGGCAGCAGCAGATATCGTCGGCCAGCTGCCGACGACAGCAATTGGGATAAATAATTAGGGTCGGGCACTAATGCATCCTCAATCACCACTTCCTGGGCTGCCACACGACCGTTCATACTGCTGTCACGAGACTTTGGGGGCATGTCCCTCATTACCCACAGCACAACAAGAGAGGGAATGGATTCCCCTGTCAAAGGCCACACAAGTCACAAATTAGAACAAAGACTGCAGAAAGATTCATATCAAGCAATCTCAACACCAAGTCACTAGATCTAGGTCTACACATTGTATCATTTATTCCTACCATACGTTAACCTCGACACACCTTTATACTTGAAAGTACTCGCATGATGGCATACCAATCATATCTGGCAAGTGTATACAATCCCATCATAACATGATTTCAAATATATTAGACTATTTCAGGAACTTTTAAACAGCCTCATAAAAAGAATTTTCCACATGAGTCATGGGAAGATCTCTGTGGTCTTAGTGTTCATATGCAGGGCTCTGAATGAATCATGGGAAGGCCTATGTATGTTCACTATGACTGGAGAGACCTCTCTATGAACCATGGGAAATATTCTCTTTATAATGTTGTCTGAAGAGTCTAATTTTACTCAAAATCAATTCCCTTAATCTGAAATTCTTGGATCTGAGACTGCCCGAGGCTCGAACATAGTAAGTGATTCTTAGAAGCAACGTTGTGAAATAGGGCCGAATTCTATAATCGTAGTCTTACCTATAAGATAATACAAGAAAATTACAGGCGCACAGAACTGACTGTCTCCGCGCTTCACGTGCCATATATTGAGATCCTGCGACACATCCAACACTGAATTTTATGCACTGAACGTGAATAAGGTAGAAGATACTATGGAGTGCTCTCCATTCCATAGTAGAAGATACCCCATTCCATTCAAAGATCAATGAGTTGCTGTTGGGAACAGGGGTCAGATTAGGAGACGTCATCAGGTCCCTAACGGTTTAGTATCCTCTTCCTTAGGTAAATGACATTAACAAGCATCAATTTGATATAGTAAAGAAAGGCGGCTCTTCTATCTTAGAATTTGAAGGAGCAGATAGATTGAAACACTTACAGTGAGGTCACTCATCACAACCAGAAAAGCCTTGAAAGAAAAGCACACAACTGAAGCAACTGCCAAACCAGCGACCTGAAAGTCCACACAAAAAATGTAAGACATTTTCTAAAACCTCAGAAGCTGATACTAGCTCCTAAAACTCATCAGTCAAAAAGTCTCCTGTGAAGTGAAGTGGCACCTTTCTGATTTCCACCGGAGTGCTTCCTGACTTTACCCTGCTCATTTTTGTATACAACATCAAACCTGAGAGATCAAAATAAACATGTTAGACAGATGCGACTTGCCAGTCATATTTTCCACAGGCAAAGAATCCAAGATAGAGAGCACGGATCAAGTCAATCCCTGTAGGACCAAGAGGCCCAAACTCTTCAGTGGGTCATACGAGAAGTATCTATTGTTCAATTGTATGTAATTTATTACCAGAACATGCAATGTTCTTCATTGATTCTGGTGATATAGACTTTAACCCCATCCGAATTTAACCATGAAATATCGGTCCTTTACGGCTTAGAAGACTCATACTAAGACCGACAACCAAATAAACCCCCTTCCGTACTACGGTATTGAGAGAGGGGAGCTCACCATAAACTGCCAAGCCACCTCCTGAGAGAAGTATTGCTAGCGCAAAAAAGTTGGCATATACCTGCAGACCAAGAAGAATGTACACATTCAAAACCTTCACTCCACAGTATTTTTCAACAATAAACTAAATTTGTTTACAAGAGACAACACATGTGCTCCAAGTGAATATTCTGAAACCCTTCACACGAGCAAACAATCAATACTGGATGTAACAACATTCATGCACATAAGAAACAGGACTCACCTGAGCAAGTCTCACTGAATCTATTGGATAGTCGTACATTCCATACCAAATCAACAGAGCAAAAGCCACCGTCAACAAAAAGAGTACCGAAACCACCTGCAGAATTATCAAGACATCTCCCTTAGAAATCAATGCCTCTGATATAGTTCCTCAAAGTCACTCCATGCATTTTTTAACTGAAAAGGAAGGTTCTCATCGTCTCTGCTTTCATGACCAGATTTGGTAACTCACCACAATCACACATCGTTGCCGTCCTCGAACACGCCACCGTCGACATGGTAGACATGACCGATATGGCTTACTTGCTCCTACCTCTGCGTTACTCGGAGATGAAGGCAATTCAGCGTACTCAGGATCCACCTCGTCGTCATCTTCATCGTCGTTGTCATTAGCTTGGTTGCATAAATCCACCCTACAAACAATAAAAATGTATTACAAGCAGACCCAATGTAATCCTCACTAATGGAAAAATTCAAAAACCCTATTTGACAATCTTAGAATGTCACTATTCCTGTAACCACATCTCACAATTATATTAGACATGAGAAATTCATTCTTTAAAATGATGGGTCCCTACATGCTACTACATGTTTCAGTTTCATTGAACACCAGAATTTTCTACATTTTTGAACCATTGCTTAGTCTCTACATGACATAGATTGCCTAAGAACAGAATAGGGTGCTCTATTCACATGTTAGCCAACCTTGTAATATACTTCAAAGCCCCAAACAAAGACGCAAACACTCACCAGAAGGAAAGAAGTAACAAGAAAGTGGCCAAGAATAGTGTTTGAGGTGCCGCTGCATACACAAACAAAAAAAATAAAAAATTAAAGATTTGTGCATAGTAACTTAATTGTAACTAAAACCCAAAGTTTGGGTAAAAAAATACTGTTTGTATGATTCGAGGAATATCGGACTATCAAAGGTCAGTCTTCAATAACATGAAAAACATAGAAATCATGTCGTGCATACAAAAGGCCTACAAAGATTAGGGCTACCCTACCGATAAGAATAAATCCGCAAGCCGTTGAAAAGCATGTCCATCCTTCACATGCCGCTACTATGGTCAAGATGAAATACACGACATAACCTGTTCTCCAAACAACAGACATTCGTTATTGTTTTTATAACAAGAAAAAAGGTTTCAATGAAGATAAAAGTGCAAAACCATATTCTTCATCATTATATGTAGACATGACCTAGAAGAAATCTCCACATGTCATAGAAAGCACCCAGACCTACCAAAATTTGCAGCACCAATGAGACAGTGAAAAACCTGCAAGTGAAAGAAACAATTCGGAGTCAGAAATTATATAAGACCGATTCAATTGCAATTAGAAAAAAACCAAAAATACCGCAATTATAACAAAAACATTTCTCTGTATTAGTTGCATTTAGGTACACTCGGCGTTGTTCTTACTTTTGGGCGCGTCCAACCAATACGCTTGTTGTGCAAGTGTTGCCTCATAAGCTACACACATCCAAAGAATATAAATTATACAAACCTCACAATACGTTTCAGAATCTAAATCAAAGCAAGGAGTCCTATGTCTCAAGAGCATAACAAGCTCAATGTTTACAAATAACAAGCTAAGTGTTGATTTCAACTCCAAATTCATTAAAAGTGCACGACTTCTGAAAAGTGCGCATTAATCCCTCAAGGACAAAGGATTCATGGTTTTAGATTGACAAGCCCAATCGATCATATTGTGAAAAATATAATTCACAGGACCAAATTTTATGTCACCGGAATCAGCGAAGAACATCGCATGTGTTGTTCAAAAAAATAAAAAAAATAAAAAAATAAAAAATAATTTGAACAAAAGAAAGTCCACATAGAACCTACTCAAAACTGCTAAAAAAAAACATGTAGCTCAATTCGGACTTCTCTGTACCTTAAGGATTAACCGTAACTTCTTATCAAGCAATTTTTGCACAAAAACGATCATCAAAGATATTGGAAAAGTGGTGGACTGCCATCTACTCCTTCTAGCTTTGAGTACCATATTAGAAGCAGAATGGATGTAATTTTGAAGGTTGTAAAGGTAGAATGGGATAAACAAGTGCACATGGATTTCAATAAATTAGACTATTTCAGGAACTTTTAAACAACATCGTATACAGAATGATGAGGAGGCTCGCTATGGTTATAGAGGATTCTTTACAAATTCGGTAAGATATTAAAGATTCAAAAGAAAGAGCGCACCTGAATTCCTGCCACAATTGTGATGAGCAGATCAATAGCAGCGAGACTGGCATACACCAAAATCATCATTGAGCTCAAGCAAGTTTGCGATTCCCCTAACAAGCCAAAAGCATCCCTGCTCTTGGCACACAGAGGCGCCCACATCCTGTTGTAGTAAAACCTTCACAGTGCATATGCACTAAAACCGCCTCTGCAAATCACTGCATGATTACCACGCTCAACCGATCTCACCAATGAAACTCCAGCAATCTGTACACAAACACCAAATTCGAGACACACTACAGTCAGTGGCTTTGCAGGTGTAGATTACAATTAGAAAAGAATCCAATACATATGACATAGGTTTTCATTGACAATTATGACACTGCGAGAAATCACAAGCAGAAGACTCCTCATAACATCCTCCGTCTTATTGTTCACGTATAAAAAAACCAGGATTATTGTTCTTGTAAGAACATATTAAAAATAAGAATGGTGTGCTACTTCTACTTGCTCACAGAGTGTCAATCCAGAAGCTGATTGATGACAGAGGCTTCCTTCTCCAAAACTCTACCGTGTCAAAGAAAGAAGATAAGTTAGCGGGGGATTGGAACATTTTGATTACCTTTCTTCTTCCTTGCGAGGTGTTAGAAGCTCCTTTCCACAGACGAGCGTACAAACTCATCCTCAACCTAATTAAGACAGGGCACAACCATAGCACGCAAATGCAAAACCGCGACAATCCTCCAAAACCTGTCAATTCGGAGCAAAACGAACACGATTCACTCCAAGTTCGTCAATCACACAACAAAAATCGATTTCCACTTGAGGATTCCGTTTGGCTCCCAGTGGCGGGAAAAAGCGGCTATGAACCGCCTCGTCTACGACGATTATGGCTCGCTCGAAGGACCGTCCAAATCTCCCGAAAAAAACAAAGCTGAAGCGTCCAAAAGGCTCGCTCCGTTCCCCAAAAGTCCCGAAAAATAACTTAGAAAATTCCTGGAAAAAATTCCTGCGCTCGGGAATAAAGACGACGACGAACAAAAAGGGGAATCGGGCGGGGGGATTTCAGCGATGGCGACGAAGATGGAGGCCCGCAGCATCTCTCTTGCGGTGAGTCTGGCGGAGGGGGAGAATCTAGGAATATTGGAGAATGTGGGGACATTCTCGTTTATCTTCTCCGGCGGGTGGATAATGTCGGATGTACGCCATGGGATTATTTTGATTATCTAGGAATAATGAAGAATCTGAGAGTAGTGTTTTCCTTGTGAATTGTCATGCCATGTGGGATGCCACGTGGGATCGGTTGTGGGCAACTGCACGATGGAGGAGAAGGCAGCTGCGGATTGGGTATTTGTAGATATTTTTGGGTTCCGTGAGGAATACAGTCGGCCCTCCTTATATTGGTAATTGTCACAGCATCTCCATCAGCACTCTGGATAGCTCTAGCTTTAGAAAAATGGGTTTAATGTTTTAACCCTTAACTACCTAAACATCCATTTTTTGGACGATGTACAGATTTCATCCACCCTATTTCATCCGTCATGCACATTTTGTAGTGTGGATTTTTTACTGTAGATTTTAAATGGGAAGTTAGCTTCATGCATGTGAGAATCGATTAGAAAGAGGATGATTTGTGAAATTTTTATGCCTCATTTCATGTTGCAGTGATTCACCAAATATTTTTAAGATCTTAGTTCTAAAGTGTTCAAAAGTGCTCTTGAAAAAGTCAACTCATAAAATTAAGCAACCAAAAAATCTCCAAAAATCACTACACTTAAGAATTTTACATTTCAACCCATAACAACAAATTTCATTCATAGATTGTCAATATCTTATTCGTAACTGAATTAGAAAAGAATTTTGAATTTTAAGTTTCAAATTTTATACAAAAATATTGGTGATTGCAATCATAGATTTAACTGTATAGATAGAATCTAAATTTCATAATGTACAACTTTTATTCGTGCATCAAGTTCAAAATATCCCTCCTAATTGCATTTTATAATGCATCTTTGCAAAATTGCCCAATTTGGAGGGGGCTATAGGCATTTAGGGGTTAACGAACAAAACAACGACTCATAAGTTATAGCCCCACAAAGGAGGAGAGAATCCAAAAAGCCACTTCCTAGAGATCCATATAAATTACGTTGGTTGGAAGTATGAAGATCCTTTGAGGGGTAGTTTTTAGACTATAATGGCAAGGAAGCTAGTGGTCTTCCAAATCAAAAATGTGTCCATGAAGTATCTTAAACCAAGAGGATTGTGAGCCGCAATGGCTTCAAAGGGGTGAGGCTAGTGTTAGGACCTCACCGCAGTACTTTTAGCATTGTGAGGTGATCGGTTGCACCTCTTAACACCGGTTAAGAAACCTCGCTTCACCCTAGATCTCCAGCGTGTTGTTCGGAGTAGTGAGTTTTGCATCGCGAGTCCTACAATGAGATTACTAAAGGCCTAAAGGTCTTGTGGAGAGTTGGGCATCAACTAAAGGTGATTAATATCAGTGGCGAGTAGTGCCGTTATCGAACATTTGGACATTTGTGGAAGTTTTGCCCCATCTCATCAAATGACATACAAGGTTGTCTTGTGGAAGCAAAGTGTGAGAGCCACAAGGCCTTGGCACTTGGGACAAGTTTGGAAACTAATATTGTGGGTGCGTGGCAAGTGTAGTGTTAGCAAGTCGTGTTCAATTCCACTAAATAAGTGAAGCACTATTCATACATACAAGTGAACTTCACCATGACAAAGGGCAGTGGCAAAAGCGCACCAATTTTCATGCCATTTTTTAATACATAACACATTGGATGTGACATTTCCTTGTTATCTTGAACATGATTTATTACAATTGATCTAATGTTAATTTCTAAAACAAAATTAGGCACTATGAGCTAGGAAATACATTGATTATGTACTTGAGAGAATTAATTTTTTTAATATTTTATCTATATTGTTTAACAAATCAACTTGTTAATAAAATATGAATAGAGTTATAGGTTAATGAATAAAATTAGTCAAACATTGAAGGAGGTGCCGTAGAAAGTTAACGAGTTGGGTTTAGTGATTTTAGTGAAACTCATCCCAACCAAAGGCCGCACAAAGGGTTGGATTGGGTTGCATTTGTGTTTAGTTGCAAGGTAAAGGGAGGCACCATCTGATGGCAAATTAATAGTGTAAATTTTCAACCGAGGGAGGGTGGATCAAGGTTTGAAAATTATTCTCAAAAGGGGGATCATGGTTGAGAGTTTTTCTTAAGGGTTGAAATTACACTAGTCTTTAGTGCGGCCTAGTTTAATAGAATTGAATCAATTTGCCCAAAATATGAAGTGACCATCTATACAATATACGTATCTTAGATTTTTGAACAAGTTCAACAATAGAAGAGATTAACAATAGAAGAGATCCAAAACAATAGAGTTAGTGGATAACTCTAATGTAAGGTTGGATGTCCTAAAACCACCACCTCCCCCAACAATGACATGTAGAGTTTTATTGGGGCCACCACAGTTGAGACTCAAAATCACCAATTTCACTATTCAAGTAAACCAATGGCATGCCAAACATTGCGAAGAAGTAGTTGGTGGTTTTGGATATCATTATGAGTGAAAATTAGTACCACATGGTGTGGTCATGGGGAAACCTAGAGGTTTGATTTGGGTCACGAAGTTCTTTTCACTTCGAAAATTTGTATCAATTTGAATATTGGGAATTAAATTGCGAAAATTTGTGCATACCGTGTGAAATCTTCTTCCAAATGACCAAAAAATATTTCTCATAAATAACCTTGTTAAAATGAGGCCATATTTCTTAAGTTAGTGGTTTTAGGACATCCAACCTTATTGGGAGAACTAGGGGCTAGTTACAAGTGAACCAATTCATTTTGCAAATAGAAAATTCATAATTAAAACTTTAGAAAAATTGCCAATGAATATTTGAGAAAAATACTATTTTAATTGAAAGTGAAAAGAAATAACCTAAGGGTCGCTTTACACTAAGAGGTTGGACCAATTCGTTGTGTAAGAGGCTTGAAATCCTCACTTGTGATTGGTCAAAAGGCTAAAATCAGCCCCAACCCCTTTACACCTAAAGCCCGAGCCGATTTGGTGATATGAATTTTTTACTTAAAAAACGCATGTTATAACACGGCCCAAACTCATTGAATTGGGTGCACCAAAAATAGAGGGCCAATTCTTGGCCTCGGGGCCAATGTCAAATTTCAGTAAAAAAATCTTTTTCATATAAAAGATGGTTTTCTGCAACGAACTAAATTCGTTGGATTATGTGGAAATCTAAACGGCTCTTTTGAAAAGAGAGAGAAGGGCTAAAATTTGCTATATTTATTGAATTGGCTTGGCTTCTTGGCCCCAAGGCCTTTACATATGGGAGAATTGGCCCCCATTATAATCTTATTATAATGGATAGTTGAACCCGGCCTCTGACCCAAAAGGGGCTGAAATTTCATGCAATCGGCCTCAAAGGGAATTGGCCCGGCCTCTAAGTGTAAATCGGTCCTAAGCATGTATAGTACCCACCAACAAGTTTACGTTCAAATTTTCGAACTTCAAGTGCCAGTGAAAAAAAAGTGCAACTTTGAAAAATCATATCTCCCAATTTACAACTCCAAACTTCATGAAATTGTCACATGTTTGTTTAGAAACAAGTTAACTACATTCTAGGTGTCTTTAGTTTGCAAAATCAGATTACATTAATTGCACTCCAAGTTGTGTTTGTAGCTCCTACACCGTGAAGACAACATCCATTCTTCTTGAGCCAACACACTTCAGATTTTTGTGAGTTTGAGCTTCATATATGGATCTTCAACAACCTTTCAACAAAAAACATACTTTGTTCAAGCAATGTGGTAGCTTGTGAATACATTGTGTGAGTGTTTTTGGTGAGTAGTTGCAATTCTAGTGGTTTTGTTTCTTGAGCTTGCAACTTTTCACAAATAGTAGAATTGGAAGGATTCATTGCTTCTTTAGTATTTTGGTGGGCATAACATCAAGTGGAAGAAAAGAATTCACTCAAATTTGTAAGTGTTGATGCTCCAATTCTCAATTCAAATGGTCTTGGATAGCTTGAAAGATGGTCTTGAAAAATGGTCTTGAAAGATACTATGCAAAAGGAAGAGCTACCGCAAAACAAAGAAGAATTATTCAACACCATTCAAAGGGCATGGGAAGAGGTGACTTTAGAGATGATTGAAGTTCTCCTTGCTAGCATGCCTCACCATATGAAGGCTGTAATCAAAGCTAATGGTGGTAGCACTAGATGGTAGATAGTTTGTCAAAAAATGCTACATTTACATATAAATCTATATGTTTTTTGCAAATGCCTAATATATTAGTAAAGTAGATTTCATTATCTCTCCAACGCACTTTGCGGTTTGTGATTTGGATCATTTTTGAGCAAATGGTGGCAATTTGAAATTGGAGATATGTGCCTTGTTTCTGCACAATGACTGCTGTGAACGTAAACTTGTTGGTGGGTACTGTACATGAACAACAAATCAATAATAGAGAATCTCAAAGATTGGCTGAGTTGGCACCAATGACACTGATCCAGTACGTCCGGTACGATGCTAATTAGAGGTGACCGACTTAGGTGAATCTCCATGAGATTGTGGCATGGGGTCCTGATTTTAATGCATGTAACAGAGTAAGACTGAAAAATTACTGTGGAACAAAACAATTCAATCCAATGCCCAAAATAAGCATGGACATGGAATGATAGACTTGAACCTTCTTCGAAAATAAGTTTTGACTTCTAGCTTAAAAAAAGAGGAAATCAGACCAAGAATCTCAGAATCCTCGAGGAAACTGAAGCGGAAGATACGAAATAGCCAAATATAGACATAATTATGCGTTTGCATTCCAGAGCCTGGGTAATGTATTGGACTCCCAATCCTTGTACAAGCAAAATATTGATTATTCGATACCCAGAGAGATCACAAGCCATTGTCATACACTGAAAACAACTTCACAATTGCATACTGGTTCACCAAAAAGACCAATTACATATTTCAAAAACCTTGAACTAAGTTACAACTCTGCATCACAAAACCACGCCTGCATAGTATCTCTTCACATATATCAAATTCACTATCTACAAAAGGACATATTTGCTTTCAAAAAATGACAGTTCTAAAGATAAGTGCCTCTAATGGGCATGGAGCCTAGTGCCAGCATCACCCTGCAACAATCCGTTCCTGATTTGGTCAGCCACATCACGAGCGCCACCAACTCCATGAGGAATAAAGACCGTAGAATTCTTGGAATGGGAGCCGATATCCCTCATTGTGTCGAAGTATTGAGTCACCAGCACCATGTCCATGACCTCCTTGGGTGATGTCCCGGGAACATTGTCAGAGAAGGCCAACACGCTCTCCCTCAAACCGTCCACAATTGCTTGCCTTTGACGTGCAATACCCACTCCTGACAGGTACTTGGATTCCGCTTCCGCCTCTGCCCGTTTCACCTGCAAAATCTTCTCTGCCTCTGCCCTCTCGAGCGTTGCAAGCCTCATTCTTGCAGCTGTAGTTCACAAGCAAGCAAAGGGGTTTTTACTACCAGCTATGTACAAATAGGGACACTATCCTGACAACCACGTAACCAACAAATAAACAATGAACTTAACTTGTCCCGCTCTCAACTGACTTATTATCTACTTAGTCGAGCCACAATATTGGCATCGTTCATACTTCAAAAGAAATACAAATTATGACCACATACCTGCATTGATTTCATTCATTGCACGTTTTACAGTCTCATCTGGCTCGATATCCACAATGAGAGTTTGAACGATCTCATACCCATATGTCCTCATTGCCTGCAAGTTGTGTTCAGAAGCAACATGTTACCAACGCTGGTTGTAGTATAACCTGTTAGAAGATACAAGGGAGACAATACTTTATGTGGTAGTTCACTGACTTCTGAATTCGTTATAAATGCACAAGACTTTTAAAAATCGTAATTCTTATCAAGCGGAATTTGTAACAAGAATTATTATTAAAGATATTGGGAAGATATTATTAAAGATATATTAAATTATTATTCAAGATAAGGGTGGAGTGCCGTCTAACCTCCCCAGCTTCTATTGCCATGTTAGAAGCACAACGAATATTGAAGGTTGTAAAGATGGAATGGGATTATTTATTTATTTAGAGTGCACTTTAACGAATTTATTGAGAATATTTTTATCCCCTGTACCTTCTCTAGTTCCTCCTTCACGCTGTTGGCAATCTCGTTCTTCTGCTCAAACACGTCGTCCAGAATCATCAAAGGAACGCTGGCTCTCACGACTGTCATAACATCAACAACCAAACGAAGTGATCAGAAACTTTCAATTCCAACAACATGATATGATTGCACTTCACAGATTTATGAAAAGCAGAATTATCATATGCTAAACGACGCAACTAGAACCATAATTAAAACAGCATGCATCAGATAATTCCTTACCATCAAACACGTACGCCTTGATTTGCTCCCGAGGGTTAGTCAGCTTATAAAAAGCATCTTCTGCTGTCTCAATGTGGGCACGATATTGGACAGAAGCAACCACAGTCACAAAGACATTGTCCTGAACAACAACCACAAACATATTGTATTAGAAGCCGTCACTAAGCTGCTTTAATCCAAGTCTAATAAGAAATTCTTGAACACGGCTCTATAAGTAAAATGACAAAGCCATGTACCTTAGTCTTAGTTTCGCAACGAACATCCAGCTGCTGCACCCGAAGAGACAAAACCCCAGCAATGTTCATACCACAGCACCAAGGCATGCAGTGGCAACCAGGTCCCACAACATCCACAAACCGTCCCCACTTCTCCTTCACAGCCACGGTGGATTGATCCACCTTGTAACACCCCAGCATTTGCCCCATTTTCACTGAATCTCAAACCTCCTGCATTCCAAGCGATTCTCAGCTCATAGCAAACATAAGTGAAATTGGTACGCCTATCCTCCAAGTCTACAAACATTAAACTCACACGATTCTATTAGACTCTCACGTTTCTATCTCTACCAGTCGCAAATAAAGAAAGATTACATAACAGTTCTCTATCTAGGAGAAAACCGATTCTTAGAAGGCGGTAACGATAACCGGAAATTCCCTTTTCGTAAGAAAAAGAAGAGATCTATTCAAAACTACGATCACCGAAATTTTTCTTTCTCACTAACAAGAAGAAAATATCTATTCAAAAATGCACCAATTGAACCTCTAAACCCTAAGAATTCGGAAAAGAGAAAAAGGATCATCAAATGAAAAACTCCGACCACATAAAAGTTCGCAGATCTCAATTGGCAACATACAATTACGAACTAATCACTCAAACAAAAAAACGCACAACGCGTCCAAAGAAATCGAAAATTGACGGAAATTGGCGAAAATTGGCTTACCGAACAGAGCTACAATACCGCTTCCGAAAACTTCTGTGGAAATCTGCTTGATCGACACAAAACTTATTCAACACGCAAAACGAAATGGAAGATGAGTGAAGCGATCGAAGTGCGTATAAGTAGTAGAAGGCATCGCGCGTTCGGAAACCAGGGCGCGGTCACCGGCGCCAGGACGGGAATAGACGCGGTTTCCGGGGATCGGACGGCTAGGGGCGCGCCAGAGCTGTGATCCAACGGCGGTCATTAGTCGGCCACGTCGTAGCTGTGACTCTGGTTCAACTTCGACGCAAGTCAAGTGCCGACTGCGGTTAACTCATGGTTAGGTTAACTAACCCGGGTGGAAAAGTCGGCATACTTGTGGGTAAGGGAGTATGAGTGAAGTGGAAGATGAACTCAAAGTCGGGATGAGCAAGGGCAAGATAATAACTCTAGAGTAACTTCAGTGGCGTTACCGGCACTTGATTGGTAGAATTTTCCATTTAAAAAAAAATTACTCTTAAAGTCCAAGTGGCCAAAAGTCACTGCTTCCATCTATATACATCATAACCTTCTATGGAGCAATTCAAGTCCTCTCTACCATTGAAAAGTATTTCTTTACAAAGTTGAAAAAGGATTGCATTCAAGATTTTATTGTATCCTAAGATAAAATAATAGTGATATTCATTATGAAAGCTCACTTCTGAAGCTCACTTGTTGTTTGTTCATTTGTTTGTATGTTACGTTGAGATCTCCCAGACCGTGCACATGCTGGCCACATTCCTGGTATTGTCAAAAAGCTTTCGATGAGAAGGGGTGCACCAAAGGTTACTTCATAGTCAAGGTGTGGAAGTCATGTATTTTTCATTGCATTTAATTATGAATAATTATTCTAAAAATGAAATAAAAAGTAAAAACATGGCTAAAGTTACGAAGAACACTAGGACAACAACAGAGGACCACACTAGTGGTGAGTAAAGAGTATTGGTTGGGGTAGTTCTGCTAGCTACGCCAGATGGATGTAGATAGACATGAGTACTACTTCCTTGCACTTGTAGGGAGGAGTATCTCCACATTCCTACCGTGGTAACGAGAAATGACGCTACATTTTCGACGGCTGGCCGCCACAGTTCTTCTTCTTCCTTGCACTTCAGTCATGTATTTTGTTGGAATACACAAGTTTCTGTGCCCAAAATCTTGGCCTCCCACACAAACCAGGCAGGAATCTGTGCAAGCAGGCGGCAGCTGCTCATGAGGCATTTGTCAAAGCACCCCTCACATCTGTTTAGATGTCACTCGGTTATGGGTCCCCTTTCTGAGTATAATTTAACTTTAGAAAAGTTTGAACAAGCCGTAGAGGAGAGGTTTTCACCGATGGAAGTTTCAAAGGACGTGCATGTGGGGTGGACTTTGGAGAACAGATATTCATTTGGCCTGTGGTTGTTCAGACTCAGCATTGCCTTCTGGCTCATCCTACCCTGGTTGCATTCTACCATATAATCTGGGCCACCAGTGAACACACAACCCTGAAGCACTGCCCTAGTGTGAACAGAGACCCATATTAAAGATTCACTACTGTAGTGGCAGGTGTGATGAAATAACATTCAAATATACTCTGAGCTTCCTTTTAAAGTAGAAATACAGAAATCCGTGAGGACCCCATGAACCAGAATGTAGACTTTTACCAAGCGAAGACATCCATCAGTCATTTCCGAGAATGTTTGTGATTTAAATGGACAGGGCAAGGACTTGGAAGGTTGTTTGAAAGTTTGTTTAAAATTTTGTGTAATGTATGACACTTGTGATGATTCTAAGTGCAAGTTGTGATATTTTTGAAACTGCCGCTTTGAGCATTCAACGAATGGCTGAGGTTTCTTGACGATTTGTTGCTATAATAGATGGTACTAATTAATCAGTACCATAAATTCTTACCTTTTTCACTTCACAAATAGGTTAGGGAATTGGATAGGTATGGTTCATGGATAGAACGGCCTATCGGTTTCAAGGTGATTCCTTGCACAAAATTGTCTATCAGAATACTTGGTTATCACTAGTAGAAAAGGTGGCACTGCCGAGGGAGTTGCTTAGGCATGTGGTGCCCAATTCCACGCATACACAATGATTTTGTTTGGGCATCTCCCTGGAGAGTGCTACCTTTTCTACTAGTGTATTGAAGAGTTTAGGAAATAATTTCAGGGTTTGACAAACTTTTCACTTTGAAAATTTGTATTAAATTATCTATTGGAAATTAAAATATGAAATCAAATCGTCTCTTCCTGATTTTTCCTTCTCTCTCCATAAAAAATAAATCCTTGTCATAGCTCCCATTATAATACGCAAAACTTCTTATTTAACGATTTATTGTATTTCTACTTTACACTCTCTTGTGTCACATTTTGGTATCTCTATAGAATATTGGATGTGGTGTTTTCCCATGACATGTGAACTCATGTACATGGGTTGTTAAAGGTGTGACAAAAAGGAGTTTTGAGTGTCCAGCATTCATCAAATCCAACAACAAAATGTTACATATAAACTACTTGCCCCCAAAAGACAGGCCTATCACTACACTAAAGACATGCCTATCATTGTGCTTAACCCCTAAAGGATCATGAGGCCACCACGCGGCTTCTGAAACTAGAAAGTGAAGAAATTCGAGTTGTTGGGCTGTGAATTGTAAGGTGAGCAACAAAGAGACCCTGGTTCTTTTTGAGAGCTGAATCTGTGAGTACTTCTTGATCGAAATTTCATGAAGTGTGCAATTTTTGGTGATTTTTTTGAGCTGCAAGGAGGCTATTTTGGCGTCACTTGAGACCCTCATATCTTCCTCCTCACATCTCCAAATTATGTGAATTTTTTTGCACATGTTCAAAATGATGATCATTATGCATGGACAGCATGGTAAAAATTTCAGAATTTTTGGAGAACTTTTAATCAATCCGATTTCAGCATATGTATAAAATACCCCAAACGAGTTCTATCAATCTTCTCAACGGTGGCATTTTCTCAAAAATTGTGCGATTTTGTTGATTCTTTTTTCATACAAAAGCTATATAAGTCTTCTTTAATTTCAACGGTGTCGATTGTCAAAATTAACCCACACCAATGAGGAATTGAGCTTGTTAAAAGAGCTAGTCAAGAAAACAAGAGCTAAGCTAAAAACACCCCCGGTCCTTTAGGGGTTAACATGGGCCTATCATTGTGTTCATCAAGGAACAATAATCCATTCAACAATAAGGAAAATGTCATTCAAATGTCATTTTTTTTGTTTGACTTAGTGTCGTGATTGGGTCACAATTTGCATACATGTATAGTATATTTAGTGCTTTCAATCAATGGTGTTTTTACACAAGCACTTTCATTGGTTTTAGGATATGTCCCTCAAAAAATTCACTAATACAAGAACTAGTCTAGAAAAATAGAATGGTTTTTGAAGAGGCTAAAACGATATTCTTTTGTCCCACTACAAAGTTGTGATTTCATTGAAACTTTGCAATTAACCCTTAAAGGCCCAACCGACCTCTGTGGGGTTGATGGATGATTGTTTTCATTCATATCTCCTTCCTCATCAACCTCTTCACCATGAAACATTTTTTAGAGATACCTCATCAAGTTGTTGTCCTATCCAACGGTTGGATTTGGTGTTATTAGAGTACATACTTCTTAAAAATTACAAATGTATAAGTATGTGAAATTTTGACCAAGCCAAAAATGCATCACTTTAGTTCAAAAGTGACCGTGCAAAAATGAGGTCATAGATTTAAGGAACACAAAAATTTCAAAAAATCACCATGTCAAGAGTATCTCATTTCAAATCTGATTCAACATTTGTAACTCAAAAATGATTAATATTTTGTTTGTAATCAAATTTAGAAAGAATTTTTAATTTCAAATTTCAAATTTTATAATAAAATATTGGTGATAACATTGGTGAATCTAATCACATGGATGGAATCTAAAATTCAAATCTACAACTTTCATTTGTATATCAATTCCAAAATATTCCCCCAAACAATATTTTATAATGGATTTTCTCAAACTGTCAATTCCAAGGACACCTTGTGAGCTTTAGGAGTTAAGGCCCAACATTGCAAGAGAGGGCAATTGACACGACAAAATAAATAAAACCAAAAAAATAAAAAGTCAACACAAAATTCAACTCTCACATCTCACAGGCTTAGCGCTCACACGCTAGCATTTTGCCTTCATACAACTAAAACTCATTCATAATGATCACTTAGGAAGTGATCCAACAAGTCGAACATGAGCTCCAATGGTTATACACCGTATCAACAAAAACCATGGCTTTAATTTGGAACAAATTTTAAGTCCAAATCATGATTTTTTCAATGGGACAAAGAAAGTGTGTGCCAAAGATGAATTCAAGAAATTCAAATTAAATGTGAGGGGCTCTTGAATTTCTTTTGCCATAAAGACACCTTAGAATCTTAGAAAATCAAAATTTCTTTAAAATCTTTTTTTACATTTCAAAATATTAGCACTTAGTGCACGGGGACAAAAAAATTGGTTGACCCTAGTAACTCACAATTCCCTATTTTTGCATTTGGCCAAGTGCAATCATTTTAGGACCTAATTGTGATAAAAAAAATTACCAATTTTTTTACAGAAAACATTGATTTTTGTCTTTGTTGACAAGTGAAGTGTATTGCAACAAATCACAAATATTTCGGATTTTTCATAACAAAAATTTGAATTTCATTTGTTTTTATTAATGCAAAGTCATTTAAAAAAATCCCCTTAGTTCACAAGTGCTCATTTTCATACAATAACATAATTACTCTAGATATTCACATAAAAACAAATCCACACATGTATATATAATAAAATCAATACATATGATACAAAAGTGCACGCCAGCCCTTAGAAGTGCAACTACTTGCACTTATAGACACTCTACATAAGAGTACCCCTCGGAGGTGAATTGGATCTCCGGAATCTTTCCAGATAATTGTATTCCTTCGTCATGATCCTTGTCACTAGCTACCCGTTGCTCCTCCAACCTGACACAAATATCTGAAGGGGTCTCACAATCCGCATACTCCAAAGTTTAAGCCACTATGGCATACATCAAACACTCATGCACACTAACCACTCTCCAAAGAGCTGACTAGTGTCTGTCTGGTAGGACATAAAACTCATTGATCCATACATTGGGCCCCAAAATGTTTTCTCTCGTAACCCACCAACTATGATCCTTAAACTATGCCTGAACTTTTGGTGCCATCTTTATAACCGCAACAACCTGCACAAACATAGCACATACAGACATCAACACTCGCCATCATCCAGATTCAACAAAATACCTTCTAATCCAAATAATGGCGATGATCCCATGCAAATTCATTTCCTAGGGGCCCCCGGTGGACTGCCCCGAAATATTCACCCCATTCAAACGCCCCATTTGGAGGCCTCAAACACATTTGGGGCCTAAATGGAGCCCTTGGAGATGGCCAAATTCAAATTCATCCTCTAAAGACCACCGGTGGGATCGCTCAAAATATTCAGCCCCTTAGAAGGCCCCATTTGGAGGCTCAAACACATTTGCAGCCCAAATGGGGCCTACGGCGATGACCCCGTTCAAATTCATCTTATAGGGGTCCCAAGTCACCCATATAGACATTGAAAGTTCATTGAATGAAGTTGCATACCTCTAACCTTGAATTTTGTCGCTCCAAAAGCCTACGTACACACCTCAAATATAACGCGATTTACCTCCAACACGCCAACCTATCAAAATAAAAGTAAGTATTCGTTAAAAAGTTAATTCAAAAGATGTGAAATTTTTACAATCCTTCATTGAATCCAAGATGTAAACATCTATAAATGGTAATGGTCGAAAACGGCCACCGGGATCCCAAAGGCATGAATTTGAACGGGGCCATCACGGTGGGTCCCAAACATGTTTGGGACCTCCAAATCGGATCTTCTAGGGCGCTAAATATTTCAGGGCACTCTATTAGGGTCCTAATGCATGAATTTGAACAGGGCCATCGTTGTGAGCCTCAAATGTGTTTGGAGCTTTCTAAGAGGCTCAATATTTTGGGATACCCAACATGGAGTTCCGAAGAGATGTATTTAAATGGGGCCATTGCAGTGGGCCCTAAATGTGTTTAGGGCCCCCAAATGGAGTCTTTGAAGGGGCTCAATATTTTAGTGTTATGGTAATATGGTATTGGCTTATTATAAGGGCTAGTGTGCAGGATGAATCGGGCTCTAAGGCACAACGGTATATGAATTGTATTGAAGCATCTTGGAAGCCGTCTAGTGAAAGACATTGCTGAATGGACAAAAAAAACTGCTATATTTTCGTGGAGAGATGTGCCAGCAAGAACGAGAAGTGAACAGTTGAAGTTGAAGTTTATTTTAATGCATGGAATACAAACAGAGATGCAAATCACTATTCTAAATGAAGCAAAGCCGCATATACTTGAATATATTGCAATGCAGATGGAAAGCATGGATGACGAGAGGTTGCAGGATGAACTAGATGCTTACTAGAATAGAAGAGTACATTATCTACAGTATATGGTTTTCTAATTTAGTTGTTGAGGTATTGAAGGAATTTTTTTTACTACTATTATTATAAATTGTGAACGTGTAAAGTGTTTTAATGTACTAAAAAGCATAATTAATCTATTTGTGGCCCACTTCTAATTGCACACAATGTGCTTGTATGGTTTTGTAGGATGTGTACTAAAGCTGGTGTTTGAGAACTCCAACCTCCCATACCTTTCACATAGTATGTGCCAAAAAAAATTCACAAGAGAGTTTTGTTGCATCTAGAATAAAATTCTAAAATATCCAAAATACAAGTAATGGTTTTTTCAAAAGAAAGGAACTCAACAATTTGCAAAAATTTGCAATTTATCCTTTTTGCAAGCAAAGTTGTGGAAAAAAAATTTGCCGAAATTTTCGTGCGATTTCTACCGGTCTTAATTTTTAGTGTGCCCCGAAACCAAGTGCATAATTATATAATTATATGGCAAAGTGCAAAAACATGGAATTCCCTATGCATAGTCCTTTGCAGCCTAAACAACCCTCCACCAACACCTTGCCAACGCCAATTGTATTCACAAACAATTCTCACCCCACTATGATCTACCAAATTTCAAAATCTTGTGGGGTTTTTTCACATATTGCATGTCAAAAAGGGTGTTTCTAAACCTAATTCAAAAAATTAAAACTACAATCCTTGGTTAGTTGTATATGAGGTTGTATATTGATGCATATACTGATTAAAAAGTAGAAGCCATGAGTATTAAAAAATACATAAGTGGTTGTTTAGATGAAGTAATTACTACTACAATGGGACTATAGCTTTTATAACTTCATATTCTTGAATTATTTCAAGAGATTTTTATAATAGTTTCTATGGGACTATTAAAATTTCATGTTTCACTTATTAAATTAAAATATTGTATTGTATAGAATATCTTAATATGAATAAGAAATAATTTGATTCGTTCCATAACTATTTGAACTTAATTTTAACAGTTTCTAAAAACGAAAAATGCATAGGGTGTAAATAGCTTGCCACAACACTGGTATTAAAAAGGACAGAAATCGAAATTTTCTCTTCAAGAATCTTTTTTATGGATTCCCAATTCAATCTTCTAATATAGCATGAAGACTTACCAATTGTGGAATACACACATGTTTTCTTAAAATTAAAAAAATTAAATTAAAACTTCACCTTTGTGAAAATGAAAAAAAATTGTTCAAGAAGTTTAAGCAACATTATCGTATTTAGGTGAGAGTTTTTCACTTTGAAATTTAAGAAGGACATGTTTCAACAAGTTATCATATAGCTGGGTTTACCAAAATAAATAAATAACATGAAAATTTTAGCATTTTAAAAAAAGGGATTTTTGGAAGTAGTTTTTTCATCAAATATATTCTAAAAACTTTATAGCTTAACCCCTAAACGTCCCAGCGTCCAGAAACTGGATCATGAACAGATTCGAAGCCTTGTAATTTTCTCATACAACCTTGGATGATTTTCATCCAAGTCACCTTTGAAAGCCTATTAAATTCTCTACCAATTACAATAAATCTCTTGTGATGGGGAACTATTGATAATATTGGAGAGGCCTCCAACTACAAGTATGTCAATTTTTTTGGGTAGATTTTATGCTTGCAATGGTCTTCTCATGTACACCTCATGTACATTTAAGCCATGCTAATATCTACTTTTGACACTAGAATCTACTTTTGTTCAAAGGGTTGGTACATTTAGGGGTTAACTCCTAAAGGTCCCCACATGTTTTGTAAAAGTCAAAGCATTACAATTTGCATACTTTAAATATCACATTGTATGATTTATAATTATTCATAGATAGTCATCGACATTATGGAAGTATGACAAAAATTTCAACATAAATGGAAGATATTTTAAATATTTACAAATTTGATCATGTAAACAAGATGAAAATGCAAAATAATATATTTTTGTCAAATTTGATATTTAAAATTAAATTAAAGGTAGATAATAGTTATATTTACAAGTAGTTAAGAAAATGAAAGTGAAGAAATTAAAAAAGACGCATGATTGGAGCGTCCTTAGAAGGCCGTTGTATTTTGAACACTCAACTTTCAAATTTCTCAACGGTGTAAAATCTTCAAACGAAGTCTATTCTTCAATCCCAATGGTCAAAAGATGTATCATAACTTAACTTAAACATCTAATGAAAATGTCAAATCCAACAAAGCTAAAACACTTGATTTTTTGGGCCTCTGACCAAAAACCATCCAAAGAATGGATGGTTGATCCTTTAGGTGCTAAAAAGGATTAAAAACTAAAAAGTTTGAAAAATATATATTGTACAATGCCCTCTAGTAAGTAACGTAACCCCACTTTCAAGCTTCACACTAAAACATTTATCACACTTACTTTGTCAATTTGCCAACCTCGAAACTTTGCACATACCATTGCTTGAACATGAAGCATTTGTGGGCCAAATTTGATATCTTGAAAATGCATGGTTTATGAAATAATGTTGATTTGCCAATTTTCAGGCCTCTTTTGAAAAAAATCATATATGCTACACAATGGCTATCAAGGATCCAAATTTTTGGTAGAAAGTAGAAGTTGCAATAAGGAACAATATGGAATTATAAAAAATAATGATATTCCTAGGTATTTTTTTGTCGACAAGCAATTCAATTTTTTTTTAATAACGCCAAATGTTAGTTTAATTATATAATGAAGTAATTGACCTTTTTTTTCTCATTTTTTGGTGACACTGTATGGTTCCTTACCATGACAACATGGTGTTATAAAAAAAGTGACACAAGTGGGAAAATTACTATATTGTATGATCAAATTAAACTTTGGCTTCATCTAAAAAAAATTGAATTGCCTATGGATAAAAAAAAACCCTAGGAGTATTAATATCTTTTATAACTCCACATTGTTCCTTACTGCGACTTCTACCTTATACCAAAAATTTGGATCCTTGACAATTGTTGTGTATTAAATATGTTTTTTTTAGAAAGAGGCCTAAAAGTTGGCAAATCAACATTATTTCATAAACCATGCATTTTCAAGATACCAAATTTGGCCCACAAATGCTTCATGTTCAAGCAGTGGTATGCACAAAATTTTGAGGTTGGCAAATTGACGTGGTGAGTGTGATAAATGTTTTAGTGTGAAGTTTGAAAGTGGGGTTACCTTACTTACTAGAGGGCACTGTACATCCATTGACACAAGTAACATAATACTACTAGGTTGGCCCATACTGACGCCCGACACGAGTGTTTCCACAATAGAACCATCCCAAGGTGTGCCCATGCATGCACCACTCTCCGTTACATAATAGTTAGTGGCAATTACCGTAAGTAAAGGATAAGATTGGCAAATCAATGCCAAATAATTAATCAAAATTGTAAAGTTAGTTTCAACAACGAGAACATTCTTGAATATTCACTTTTCACCCTAAAATCCTTTTTTCAAAAAAAATATTTGGCAATATTTTTTGTCCACTCCTACCCTACCATACTCTGAGTATTGCCAAGAAGAGCTGAATTCTA
Organism: Pohlia nutans; assembly: GCA_022496805.1. Classification (NCBI taxonomy): domain Eukaryota; kingdom Viridiplantae; phylum Streptophyta; class Bryopsida; order Bryales; family Mniaceae; genus Pohlia; species Pohlia nutans. The sequence goes on from CM040097.1 coordinate 10,920,928, forward strand.
GACCGCTTGTAGATTTCGAATACCCTATCCATAACCAAAATCTATGAGAGGTCTAGATTCAATACCCGGCCATGACTGGTGTGCAACTTTCTTCCGCATTTGCCAATTGTTTCATCGGAATTCACAACAAAGTTTGAATCATCGGTTATCATATCCACAGCAGCGGTTTAGGGTTTGGTTTCACTTTGTGACGACAATGACACTGACGAGCCCGCAGTTTCGATTTCGAATTGTGTGCCATAGATAAGCCCTTCAATCCTTTCGCCAGAAGAAGAAGAAGGAGAAGAAGAAGAGGAAGAAGAAGAAGCTCATGGCCATGGCGATGGCCGTGTCGTGCACTACAGCTTCTCTAAAATGCTCACATCATGTAGTAGAATGGAGGACTATGGGCGCTGTGTCTTCCCGGCGTCGAGGCTGTTCCAGTGCTAAGAGCTTGTTGTCCAGTGCGTCGTCGTCGTCTGTTGGTGGCTCCATGCCACAGGGATTAGTGGCATTCAGGCAGCAGACAGCATTGAGGAGGCGAGCTCGTGTTGTTTCCACGCGCTGCGAGTCTTCCGAGAAAGAAGACTCTCCAGAGAAGGTGCACTGTTGTGACCATTCCTCCTTGTAGTGATTGTTTTAGGGTTTCAGGCCCTGTCCTAAACTTGTTTTTTTATTTTAATTGAACTCCAAAGTGGGGTTCTGGCCTTGCTTAAACTGGGTGTCCATTCCCGTGGGGTAGGAAATTAACCTACTGCATTAGTAGTCGCTATGAGTGTGGGTGGGAGTGGGTGGGAGTGAGGTGACAATCCCTTTTTGAACGCAAGCTTCAAGGCTTTCATCTCCACATCACGACAATTCACACAAGTTTTGAAAATCACTCATTAGGGTTGTCACAACTCTTCCGAGAAGATTGATTCTCTGGAGATTGAGAACCTTGGGAGAGAAACGTGGAGCCAATCGTGGCCATTCTCCATGAAGAAGGCGTGACTCCCCTTCTCACTGTGTGAAGAATGAGAATGGACACTACTTGTTAATCTTCTCCATGACTTTGCGGTTTCTCAATCTTCACACCCATTCTTCACCTTTGGAGGAGAAGAATGAAACTTCTCAATCTTCAAAGAATGGGTCCTCCACAATTCAAGGAGAAAGTGTCACGTACGCATTCTTTGGGGGATTGAGAATGGGAAGAAAGAGGTGTGACACCCTTTATTGTGTGCATACTTTTGAGAATTAGAGCATGTCCACAAGTGATGTTGGTATCATATTTTCCGAACTTGATATACCAGCTTAGACCTAAATTTTTCTATAGAAGCGGAGTCTGGTTGTGTATCCACAAGCAATATACAAGCCTCGAATGCTCTGGCTGGCAAAAAGTCTTCTCAAGTCAAATCGGGACCTCAATTTTTAGCAAGAAATTTGAGGATACCAATCACTAGTGGGAATGCTCTTAGGGGTTGGTAGTCTCATTTTGAAGATAATTTTGAGAGCTTTGATTTGATACCAAATTCTAGACTTGAGGTTCCTATTGTGTCTGCAACACCAAAAAACATTAGAATGTTCATAGCGCACAAACTGCTTGAAGTTAAAAGATGAACTTAAACTCTTGAAATCCTCTTGAGATGTACTACAAGATAGAGAATTTGTTTGTTTCATTTGGTAAAGAAATGCTCAGGGTCAAAATTTCCTTGCTTGAGTGTGCAAGTTTTAGAATGAGTGGCTATAGGGTGCGGCTCGGAGGTGCCCCTATGTACACCTTAAATATTTAGTTTAAGTGAAGAAGTAAGGGTGAATCTAATGAATAACGACATAAATATGTGTTGGCAAGCTTTTTTTTCGTGGCTCTATCACAAATCTAAAATATTGCTTGAGTTAAAGGATAACTCTATTGTTCTTTGTTCCCATTTTTGCCTCATAGTCATTGTATAAGGGTTTTAGGATGTGCCTTGAAGTTGTTTTTCATTAGAGTTACTATCTCACCCTTTAATATGACATGTTTGGGAGGCCCTAATGTAAAGGTATCATATTAATAATTGAGTTGTCAAGTGTCCACATGTGACATTAGAGAGGTGAGATTGTAAACTCATTCAAAATGGGGGTGCTTGACCTTCTTTAGGAAACTCATTATCATCTTCCAACCTTTGTATTTCTTACCTCCAACGTTTGGATTGATTCAAATTTTGAGTTTGTAGGGGTCAATGTCTAGAAGGGTAGGATGTACTCAAATACACTTATTTTCAGGAGGTCAAAGTGAAAACACAAGATGAAAAGTAAGGATATCTTTATTGTCCACCTTTTTCCCCCTTGTGCATGCTTGGTTTTCTTATTTTCTTGCCTATTGATGTCTTATGTTTGCAGATACCATTTGGTTACACTAGGAAGGATGTAATACTTATTGGAGTTGGCATTACTGTTGTTGGAGTTGGCCTTAAGTACGGCTTGGAGGTGCTCTCTCTTTTCCTCTTCCTCTTCCTCTGTTTTTTTTCTATGTTTTTCAGGGGCTAAAGCTATGTTTTTCACTGAAATTCTCACCTTCTCATTACAAGTAATCTAGGTCATAACCTGCTAGAACTCTATATAGTTTTGGCTGAAAGTCTGGTGGCAATGTACCCCTCTATGAAACAAAGAGGTATTTGATATACTTGATCATGAGCAGTTTCATTGACTTGATCCTTATTGAAGAAAGGCTGTGGGACATCATTTGGGGTTGCAGTTATTTGGAGTGGATTCACTGCGAGCTGGCAATGTTGTGCAAATAACAATGGTTGCTGGTCTCACCATTGGATGGATTGCCAGTTACGTGTTTCGAGTTTCGAATAAGGATATGACTTATGCCAAACAATTGAAAGACTACGAGAATAAAGTGATGGAGGTAAATTACAATTTCCCTGAAGGTTTGACGGTTTTAAAATGACCAATTCAATTGATTATGTTCTGAAATTTATAATTCGGATGGGTCAAGTTTTATATCACCAGAATAAGTGAAGAACATTGCATATATTGGCCAACAAACAAATCCAAATTGGACAAAGGAAAGTCTCCATATGACCTACTCAAAACATGAGGTTCAGTTTGGGTCTTTAGGGATTAACCTTAAACGTCTACCCCAACCTCTTAGGCTTGGTTTTCTCAGTTTTCAAACCACTTTGACCATGAATTGCTAATAATGGAGATTTTTTTATTATGAATGTTCTTTTTTGAGGCACCCATGACAAGAATAGTATGTACCTACATTTTTAGAATGTAAATTATTTCTATCTATTTAAAAGGTTAAAACTAAAAAATACTCCTTTCTTTCTAAATTAGGAAATGATTTTTAAGGGTTAAGTAAAGAGATGAGTTAGTTGTAAAAGGAATGTTGTTGATGAATTCAACCTTCTATGTGGGGAAGTTGGACTAACTCATGTAAGTTGACCAGTAGTTAAAGTTCATTCTCTGCATATTGTTGATTTGGTTTTCAGAAACGGCTGGAAGAGCTACCAGAAGCAGAGCTTGAAACTATGCTCGCCCAAGTTGAGGAGGAGAAGATACGATTACAACAAAGACGGGAGAAGAAGAATGCGACTTAAGTTCTCATTATTGTCTCTTGCCCATCAGGGGAGAGACTACAGAAACGCATCGTTTTCAAGGAGTTACATGGTTGAACAGTATAAACAAGCCATAAAAGTAAATCTAGGGTAAATATTAAGGCAGAGACGACGCGACTAGCCGCTTGTTTATTTCTGTGTCTTGTTTCCTATGTTAGCCAGTTTTAGAAGCAGAGTATTCATGTGTACAGTACTGTACAGTGGAAGTCGTGCACCTGGTCAAAGTGGCAAGTAGATCTGCAAGCTTTTAGCACTTATCACATTCTTGTGACAAGGGTGCATTTTCATCCTCTATTGTTCCTTTCTGCATTCAGAGTTATCAATATGTAAACCAAATTGTTGTCTGAAATTCTCACAATTTTGACAGAAGTCGACCAAGTCCTTGAGTGCCTCTTTCATGTATTCAACCCTTTCTGAAACCAAAGTTTCACCATTCAATTTTTTTATTAAAAAATGTTTATGTCCTACAAAAATATTATGTTGAAGGAAATGCATTAAGATTTCATGAAAAGAAATTCAACAATAGCTATTTATATTCATTCTTGAATAAAATGTTAAATGAAAGGACGTACAAGCTAAAAGGAAACACTAAATTGCTAATAACTCAAAACATAGAATTGAAAAATGTCATTGAGGAAGAATGACCTTTAGGAATTCATTAACCCTTTAACATCCCGATTCAACATTGTTTTTAAAGATTCATTATAAAATGTTTGATGAAAAATAGAAATGGAGTTGATGTACAAAGCAAAGTTGTAAATGTCAATGTGAAGATAACATCTGTACAGTTGGATTCATCATATTTATTATTAATATTTTTTAATTAATTTTTCAAGATTTTCTCTTGAAATTCAATTTAAAATCCAAAATTAACACAAAAAATTTAAAAATATTGTAATGAAATTGGAATAACATGCACTACAAGATGGTGTGGTTTCCATTATTTGATTCTACTTATTATGGAAAATCATGTTTAAGGTCTCACTTTTTGAACTATGAATGAAACTTGACATAAACCACTTTTGTTATTTTTCAAAAATTCACATTATCTTATTTTGAAGATCCATACCGTACAAATGGTAGTCAACTAGCACAAGAATCAAGAGAATTTTGGATGGATGAAAAACATCACCGTATGTGGTAAAGGGACGCATCAAAAATCATCCAACGTCCAAAATATGAACGCTGGCACGTCAAAGGGTTAAACCAACATCAATTAGTGCATAGAAGCTAGACAAAATGTATAGAATATGAAGCCACAAAAGAAACAAATTGATAATGTTTTTCAAAATTTTCAAAATGTCAAAACACAAAGTCCAATACAATTGTCCCTCTCTGTTACAACATGTTTGGGAAGCCCTAACTTCAAGATGGCAGATATGGATTAGTCACACGTGTATTGCTTGTCACACGTGTATTGCTTGAAACAATATAATATTGTCATATTATGGAGTGTCATACTCCGTATTATGGAGGGTAGACTGTAACCAAAATATTTACAGTAGAAGTATAAAAAAAGGGAGAGCACTGAATCCTAATCACTTCCTCGTCACCGACATTACAAGACAGCTCACAAAATGGTCAAATCCGCATGATGCGGGAAAAAAACTGGAGTAATTATCTGTAAATGGTCATTTAAGAGCCATTCTCGTGAACAAGCTTTTCTACATATTTATACGGCAGCCACGAAGAGATACCGGTCTCAGGATAAACTTGGGCAATGAAAAACTGTCCCTTCCAAAGTTACTGGTATATAATGTCACCTAGTCTACAAGCCTGATAGAAGCCTAAACTTAAGCACGCCTTCTCTCATGTACAATTAGCCTATAGCAAGGACACGAACCGCTGGTATCAAACCAAATTGGTTGAAAATGAAGCTGACCTTTCTGGGCATCTCCTGCACTGGGGCGAAGATTTCAGAATAGACAGTGAAGCCAGCAGGTTATTGGCAAAAGATAGTTTTTGTCAGTACCTGCAGATAGTTAAAAGAAAAATATCCACCCTCCATTTGTGCCTTTGAAAGCCCTGGGATTGATTGCTGCACTGCAAAAAAAAATGTGAAAGCGCACAGGTATTGGAAGGACCAGCATCATTGAAGCTCGGCCGAATAATTGAAGGGTGTAGGCTCCCTTGATGGCTGGTCAGCCAAGGCATCAATTAATGGTCCCGGTCCAGCATTCTTACTTGTACCTCTCTTTTGAGAAGGCTTGGCCCTTCCCCGTGAGTCGCCTTTCGCGTTTTGACCACCGATTTGTGATAGATCTGCTGAGAGACGACCGATTTGGTGCTGTAGTGAAGCAACAGAAGTGTCAGTCTGTGCTTTAGCTTTCCCACTCTTTTTCGAAGCGTCCACCTGCTTGAGCTCCAGTCTGTAAAGAGCGCAATCGGTGCACGTTGTGAGCTCGTATTCGTACATGTGCCATTCGTTGAGGCCCTCCGGCTGCGGATCCATGTAGTACGAGCGCTTCAATCCTCCCAAGTCCTTCATCACTTGCTTCCTTGACTCGTGCCAGCCACGGCCCCCGTAATCAGGTAGCGATCGCTGTTTCCGTGTTCCACTCTCAAAGGCACGCCGAGGTTTGTCAAAAAATAACCACTCCCGCAAGGTCTCGCCAGGATGAACAGCTACATCAAAAAGATCTGCAATTACACAATTTGATCAGCTTCACAACACATTGCACCAGGCCATCTACAACAAAAGAAACAGCAGCAGATTGACACCAAAGCTTAACGTCAGACTATCAAGCATCAAACATCACTACTCAAAACCACAGGACACTAGTCACCTAATCATGCCAAGACTACCAGACACTCAACCAGACACAACCATCAATAGCATTGATAATCAGACATCAGACTACCAGTAATTATCCAAATTGAGTCACTTTAGGACCAAAAAGTCCAAATCAAGCCTCATTTTATTTTTTGCAGTTTTGACTTTCATTCGTTCAATTTTATTTATTTATCACCAACACATGGAATGTTCTTCACTGGATATGGTAATATAAAATTTGATCCTATCCAAATTATGCTTTTCACAATATGATCAATCAAATTAGTCATTTGAAACCATGAGTCCTTGGTTAACAAAAGATCCAGCAATGTTTTTGAGCAAAGGTAACCAGCAGATTCACAAAACCTATATGCCCAATGTCTGAACTCTGACCAAAAACAGTACTCCCTCTGTTCCGAAATAAAAAGCACCTGTGAGATTACAAATACATGAAGAAATCGATCGGGGGAGCCATGGCATCATTGGTTAATTAATGCAATGTATAGCACGCTCGACAACGAAAGCTCGGACACAATAGGCCAGCGGAATAAGCAAACAGTCGTTTTATTACGGAAAAAAAAGAAAAAGTTCTCACGTGCTTTTTATTTCAGAACAGAGGGAGTAGAAAAAAATCTGTGCGTTCTCACCTGTAGCATTCCAGGGAGACTTGGACGTTGCTGCCCCTTGCAATTCAGGAATTCCTACAGCATGCCCGTCAACTCGTGCTGCAAGGGCTGCGAAAAGAGGGCCATCTTTCAAGTCTATCCCACCGGGTCTCACAACTGGGCACATTCCAGGAGCGCCTTCATTGACGGCCAGATCCTCATGGAAACTACTGCAGTAGTAAGTGCCTTCATTACCACCTCGAGCAGGCCTTGGGCAATCCCACAAAGCGCACTTTGGGTGCAAATAAGCTGCTAAAGATGGAACAATAGCTCCACTTGAAGAATGATCAGTGTGGACTGCGAGGTTTTGTTGTGGCAGAGGCCTTACGTCCTCATAATGTCCTGAACTTGTTCCAGCAGGAACGTTTGATTGAGCATTGTCTTGAAGAGACTGCTCTATCCTTGCAAAAGCTTCCAAGACAACAGCTTCCTACACCTCAACACAGACGTTAAGTTTAAAATTTTTACAACTACGTAGAGGTCCCTCTTTGCAACATGCGACACCCTAACATAAAACAAGTACATATTGATTTTGAGAATGTACACCACCTTAACATCAGAACTCGTGTCAATTTTTAGGTCATCTAAGAAATAAAACCTAAATAAGGCATACTTTGCTGCATTGGAATTCGCTAACAAGAGTCCATTTGGTCAGTCTCATAATAGGAACCATACTCAGCGAGAACTGTAGTTCCCTTAAACTCTAAAGGACCAAGGATTCATGGTTTTAAAATGAGAACTCCAATCGATCATATTGTGAAAAATATAATTCAGATGGACCAAATTTCATGTCACCAGAATCAGTGTAGAACATTGCATGTGTTGGTCAGAAAACGAATAAAATTTGAACAAAAGGAAGTTCACATAGGACCTACTCAAAACCTACCTCCCTGCAGACGCAACCCTAATCTGGAAAACAGTGACTATAGAAAAAACAGAGCTTCACGAAAATGATTCGAAACCCAAAAGTTGAAGGTGAAGAGCAGTACCTGATGAGGGGAAGAGGTCTCAGGCTGATGATTAAATGGCTCTTGTTCCATTTCCGACGGCATGGGTGCTGCTTTGCTGGTGGCATCATCGTCCTCGTCGTTCAATTGTAACAATCGCTCCATGTCGGATGAAAGCTCGGACGAGCTTGGGCTTGCTATTTGCTGAACACAGGATTGCATCAGACGACCATATATAAACCTTGAGGACCGTCATACATTCCTTTCTCATGAGCAGAGGAGGTGCGTGCGTGCGTGTGTGTGTACCTACCAGCAAGGAAGAAGCCGGCGAGGCCTCCCGCAGCTCCGCTTTCCACTCGCGGAGCATCTGATTCATCTGCTCCTCCAAGAGCGCCACATCCTTCAACCGACCCTCCCGCCGCGCCTGCTGCAACTCCGACACCATGCCCTGCAGATCATCCACCCGGTTCGTCGCCTTCGCCCTGAAGTGCTGGGAGCTTCGACTCGCCTTCTGCTTCGCAGCTGCAGAAACAACAATCACCAGCACCACAGTCACAATTCACGCACTCAGCAACCGATCACACCCAAACCCTAAAACCACAACGCTCCAAAACCAGCCACACGATATGCTCATCCCGAACGTCACGGTCTCACGATTGCAACAGAAACACCCCAATGCTCCACGAGAACCAATACAAACAGTCCTACTGATCTCTCTCAAACCCTAAAACCACAATGTGAGAAAAACAAACAGTAATTCGCATGGTCTAAAATCAGTATTCGTATGTTCATGTCTCTACCACACCGCGATTACAACAGAAACACCTCGATGCTCCATGACACACCGAATCCAACAAGAGTGTGATTTTGAAACAAGAGAGATGCGGAGATTTCTGACCCATAGCTTTGTGGAAGCCAAGGAGATAACGAACCCATGGATGCTTCACGAACACCACAGTCAATTTCACTCCTTACCGACACAAACTAACCCTAAAATCACAATGATCCACATCCTAGAACGTCGTCGTCTCTACCACACCGCGATTGCTACAGAAACACCCCGATGCTCCAAAAACGAAGAGAGGAGAGTGTGTGATTTGGAAAGAGGAGACTTCTGACTGACATTGTGACAGAGGAGACAATGAACCCATGAATCACCACACTCAAAATTCACTCCCTACCGACACACAAACCCTAAAATTACAAGGGTCCAAAACCAAACAACATCGTTGTCTCTACCACACCGCGATTGCAACAGAAACACCCCAGTGCTCAAGACCAACAACAGGAGTGTGTGATTTATGAAAGAGGGGAGATTTCTGACTGACCCATAGCTTTGTGCATTGTGACAAGGGGGAGTCAAGGAGACAACGAAGCCATGAATGGTGATGAAGACGATGATGATGGCGATGGCGATCGGCAATCGGCGAAGGCGATTGAACTGAAAAGGCTGTGCCAGTGCTCTTCTTGTGTGTGAGCTGCTCCGCCAAGGCTCTGTGTTGGAGGCGTAGTAAGTTACTGTATTGGATCCAGGTGGCCTAATCGACGTCCGCAAATCGTCGTGATCCACGGTCGTGCCACGTCACTTGTTTGTCTGTACGTCGGTCTGTTCATTCGTTTCACACTTACTGGTTCACTTTGGTCGGTGTCAGCTTTTCCCGTACTAATAATCACATTACCGGTATGGGCTCTCAGGGAATTCACTGGCTACATAGCAGATAGATAGATAAAAACTTTGGTCCTCTTTTTGAGCCGGCGTGAATAAAGTGTTTGTTTTTAACTCCTAACTGCCTAAGTGTCCATTTTTTGAACGATGTACAGATTTCATTCATAATTTCTCATCCGTCATGCACTTTTTGCAGTGTGGAATTTTTACTGTAGATTCTATAGGAAGTTAGCTTCATGCATATGTGATCCGATTAGAAAGGGGGTGATTTGTGAAATTTTTATGCCTCATTTCATGTTGTAGTGATTCACCCAAAATTTTGAAGACTTCAGTGTAAAAGTGCTTTTGAAAATGTCAACTCATAACATTAAGCAACCAAAAAATCTCCAAAAATCACTACACTTAGAGTATTACATTTCAACCAATCACAAAAAAAATTGTCCGTAGATTCTCAATATCTTATTCGTAATTGAATTACAAAATAATTTTGAATTTCAAGTTTCAAATTTTATACAAAATTATTGGTAATAGCAATCATAGATCTAACCGTATGAATAGAATCTAAAATTCATAACGTACAACTTTTATTCATATATCAAGTTCAAAATATCCCTCTTAGTTGCATTTTATAATGTATCTTTGCAAAACTGCTAAATTTGAAGAGGGCTCTAGGCATTCAGGGGTTAATGTCAATGACCCAGTGCCCACCGAACAAAGGGCCATTGGAACAAAACTACTCTCTCCTATTGGGAATAGATTGGCTACATAGCACAATACATAAGAGCATTCGCACCCATCCATGCTAAAGTTGACTCGCTAAAATTATTCATTTACATTTAAAGAGTACTTGAACTTACACTTCCCCACCTTCAAACACCTCAAGCACCAAAAGTGCACATCAAATAGTCAATAGACCAATCATAAGTAAAATGTCATATATAGTCAACTAAACTTAGATTTGAAGAGTTGTTTGATAAACATGCTAGGATTGAGGGTCAAGAGGCATTTTTGAAGGGCCCTTAGCATTTTTCATCTAGTTATCTTATCTTTGGGGAGGCATCAGTGCAGATGTTCTAAAGTTCTTTAGCTCTTGTGAGTTGTACCCTGGAATAAGAATAGTTGCATAAGAACCGTTGTAGCGGATTCTAGAATATTAGACATGCCACGTCATTATTTACCTAAAAAATGATGATAGAAGGTTGGAAGTCCACAGTAGCCCCGCCTCAAGAATCACATGTTTTGAATTTTTTATCTTCACTTAGATTCACTTTTCTAAGTAGTAAGGGAATTTCATTTGTATTCCATGAATTTTGGGACTACTGTGTCATTGCCACGTAAACTTAGTTTCTAACTGTAACTAGATTGTGGTCCCATTGCAAAAGGTTGTTGGCTCCTACTGCTCTATTATCCTATGTACAGTGAGTTTTTTTAGGTTTTTTTTTTCATATTATTTCATTTTTCCTGTTATACCATGGGTCGGTGGTTTCAAGATGAGTTCATTGGGGATAGTTTGTCCATCTATGCTTTAACCCTTACGAGTAAAGATAAGACATACCAAACCCCATGGGCTTGGTTTTCTCAAGTCCTATATAGACTACCTTTGGTTCAAATATATCTGTTTTTTAGCAAATTTATACAAAGTTCTTCATTGAATTTGGTGATACAAATTGTTATAGCAATTGAAATAATGAAATTCCATCAAAGTATGAATCTACAATAGATTTTTGAAATGTGGTGTCCTAATCTCCTAAATGATCTTTAGACTATAACATACCGGTTACCAACATAAAATGTATCCATAATGGTTATTATACTCACGTGAAATGATTACAGTATTTCCCTCTAGCAGACACTACATCAAAGTCCTAAAATGACCATGCTCTTTGATGTTTTTGCACCTAAAAAGATACTCCGTGAAAGTTTCTATTGTAATCATTAATCCATTTTAGTGTTCTCAGTAGAAACTACAATTGTGGCCAATAAGTCACCTCATTATGGTCTAATTATTTTTTTCAATAATGAATATGTTAGACCAAATGTCTTGCCAAATGTATGATTAAAATAAGACCAACACTAATTGTTTGGAATAGGCTAAATGTCTATACTCGGAATGGCCCTTTGAAATATAAATATTGCATTTGATTTGAGTGGAAATTTACAACAAAATTTCAACAATTATTAAACTAAAATATAGCAAAATAATTGCATTTTCTTGCTATAGGAGTGTGGTTGAATATTAAAAAAATCAAGATCTAATAATGTATAGTCCAAAAACATCGCTCACTAAAACCACTGTATTATATATATGTTATGGGTGCACGAATGCAATCGGTAAAATTATCCATTTCAAGAATTATCCATTTATTTGAATATACTCCTTCTGTCCCAAAATAAAACCCGAAAATCTACTCTACAATACAAAGGAAAACAAGGTTTTGTTTTGGGACAAAGGGAGTATTCTATCCATTTGTAGCAAAAAAAATTTGAGAAATAAATTTTGGTGTCACATCTAATGAATATTGTAGCTTATACTATATGATAACTACATTGTATTTATGATTGTTTAACATTCCACAAAGTTCAAGGTTGTGTTAAACTCTGGTACATGCCAACCTAGTCTATTATGTAACTCAAACTATACACGCACACATGCATATCACCCACGACAATTTTACCTCTGGAATGATCACACTAAATTTTGGCAGGGACCAATCTAATCTATTATATAATACAAGGTGTGCACGTGCATACTCAAGCTTTCCACAACACTTCTGCAGTTGGAATGACACATGCCAACCTAGTATCTTTTATATAATACAAAGTAGTGCATGCACAAATGCATGCTCGCCACGACGGTTTTGCAACTGGAACTATTGTATTGTAGCACAAGCCTACCTAATATTATGTAATGTAGGCCTTGCAAATAGATATGCATGCACGCAAAGACAATTTGCCAACAAAATTGTCGTTTCAAATTGCAACACAGACCAACCTAGTTTATTATCTATTATATATATATATATATATATATATATATATATATATATATATATATATAAAGACCAATGTAGGCGCATATGCTTCCTAAGTTAGTTCCATCTAAAGAATACTATGTGCAGATTTGATATAGACCAACCTAATCTATTATTTATTATACAATGTATAGTGGTGCACGCAAAATCTCCACAATGATATCGCCGTGGAAACTATTGTGATGTATTCCGGCACAAGTCAACCTTAACATAATACTAACTTTGCGTGCACAACAATATGGTTCCTTGTTGTGTTGAACTCTAGTACAACCCAATCTAGTCACATTAGGATTATGGACCACTTTACATAGCGCCCAACCCGATTGTTGATCCAAACCCAATCAATAAGTAATTGGGTCAACCAAATGACTTCTTTTATTTTCTCTATTTTGGATAAAGTGGTGGGTCAACCCATATTATCGGTTTAAGATGAGTCAATGAAACGATCAGGGGATTTGACAAACTTTCCACTTTGAAAAGTTGTTGAAAAATTTCTATTTGACAAAAAAATGTGGAATCACTTCGTCTCTTCACTTCTTCTCAATTTAGGAAAAACAAATCGTTGATCAAACTTCCATTTCTAAAATGAAAAACACCACTTATTTTCTTGATTTCTGATATATCTACCTTACTCTACTTGTGGGGCAAGTTGGGAGGCAGACATGACAAAAGGGTTAGGGCAAAACTAGACACATACTCATACCAGCCATTTTTGTGATTTTCTCATTTTGGGGGATCTAGGTGCTTTTGTTTTTGGGATATTTTAATTATCTATCTGGGAATTGCAACTCCTAATTTGTTCAACCCCTAAGCGTCCCTAGCTTTTTAGGGCTTAAAATCATCATTGCTTTTGATGTGTTATTGGTCTAGATGTAAGTGAGGTATAGGAATCTCAACTGTACAATCTTGTAATATACATGTTATAGATCATGTGGATCAAATTTGGAGTCATTTGGCCGTATAGATTGCAAGATTATAGTGTTTTAGTGTAAAAAAAGGATGCTGAAATTTTCCTAGCAACACAGTTAGAGGTGAAATTTGTTTTCAAAATCACTCAAATGAAAAAACTTTCAACTATAAAGTAGTTCAAAATCATCATATAAACACATTGGTACCAAAAAAACTCATGAAGTTTTTTTAATGTGCCCTTGCAATGTCAAAAAGTAGCCCGAAAAGTGACCGATTTGACCCAAAAAGTAAAAAGTGTCCAAACTAGACCCGTGCACTAACATGACTCCCAAACATTCAGAACAACATGGATTGACATGAAAATTTTATCATGATAACTAGACTTCAAGGGAAATCCAACCCAATAATGTTTATTGAAAACGGACATGGGATAAAGGAGATACAAGCCCTCGAAGTTGCAGTCATCAAAATGCACAAAAACTGTTAAAAAAAAAGACCCCTACTTTCAAATGATCACCAAAAATTCAATACATCTCGGATTGATCTGAAATTTTTACCACTCATTCCATACATCATGAGGGGGGGGGGGGGGGGGGGTTTCCAAAATTTCATTAAAATCGGACACTTTTGGCATAAGTTACAGCTCTTCGAAGGTGAATGTATCCCAAAAATCGTCCAAAATATGGACGTCGGGACGGTTAGGGTTTAAGAACTTTAGGTAGATCCACCATGTTCAAAAATAGGGGCAAACTTTTATTTTTGTCTTTTACCTCTGGTACGAGTATGTGTGTAGGTTCGCCTCATAGCCCATTCACACCAGTCACCCAACGCTAATGCGGCAGAGAATTTGCATTCGTCAAGTAAATTTTTGGTAGCTACAATGTGCTCCTGTAATTTATTTATTTTTAACCTGACGCATGTAAGAAGCTGCTCCAACGCATTTTGGGTGCCGCAAGAAACTTGCACTTCACCAACACACATGCATAGGCCAAAAGCAGGAAGAGACAAGGCTTTGACACCGCAAGAAATTGTATATTATTTTCAAAATTAACCTTGCAACATTCCAGAAATGCAACGCAAATACTGGAGCTTCTTGGTGGTGTGAATGGGGACAAAGGGGTGCTCCCACGAGAAAGGGCATGAGTTGCAGAAAGGGAGGAGATAAAAGGAAGCACACGAGAAAGGATCCACCAATCTAAAGCTTAACCCATCCTCTCATTCAATGGCCTCCTTCTCTCCCTCCCTACCTGCAGCCAAAAGGTGACCAACCTCACTCTCTCCACCTCCGTTGCAGCAAACACAAAAGATCTCTCATCACTTTGCAATTGCTCCTGCAAACCCAGGCACAGCTCATGGGACTCCGAAGCTGGCCAGACTAAAACCAACACATCCTCGTCCTCCATCAGCGCTAACACCTGCTTCGTCGTTCGATCGGAGCGAGCATTCGATCTGTTGCCAGGTTTGTGCCTCACTCTCTTGCCCGAGTTTCAATGTTCTTGCATCTCGATCGGACTTGATCGGATGCAGAGTGACAGACCGTGGGTCAATGTACAGAGTCTAGTTTTCATGTTTTTTGCTAGCCTGAATTCTGAAATTTATCTTCGAGCTTTAAATTACGAGTTTCTCAAACGTTAATGTTTGAGTCTTCTGTTGTATCATAACTAGTATCTTGCAAGAAAAGAAGTGAGAATGATTCTCCAAAGCATTAACAGTGGTTTTTGTTTGTATATGCCTTCTAAGATTGAAATGTCATGTGATGTGTCAATTCTTTTACAAGACACCGTGTTTTTTTGTTCTCTGAATTATCGGTTTGAGAGTGGCTCTAATGGTATGATGAATGGTGTATCTGGATGCAGGGACGAAGGTTGGGTGAGAGGAAATCATGGCCATGGCGACCTTGCAGTCTAGGAGGCTCATCAAAGTGTCGGGGACGACGACGACGACGACGACGACGACGACGACGACGACGACATCATTCTCACGGAGAGCTTGTCAGCAACCCGGCTTCGTGAATTCTGGTCGACGAGTCTGCAAGAGCCTGAGGCTTGTCAAACGAGGTGGTGTTCTTCTTCCGATTCAGGCGTCGCAGGGCGAGAATGTGTTGCCTCTTCCGGTCGACAATGGCGTGGCCGCTCTGGAATCGCTGCTTGCTGTCGACCCTCCTGTGCAGAAAGAGGGTCGCACGGAACGTCTGGAGGCTCTGATTGAGCGGGTGCGTACAGTGCACTCCCTCCTCTCTTTCTTTTTTTCTTTTTTTTCTTCTCTCAAATGACATCATTCCTGCACACCTGTTACACTGGAAAACAGACCTCAGGTGATAAGATTAAACCCTAAGTGTCCACTGTGTATTTTCTTTAGTGGTAGAAAATTGGACCCCCTGCTGCAAATCATTTTACTTCAGTTTGACACGATCGACACTGTTGATCTTGTAGTATAGAACAAGAGCTTTAAAATGATGCATTGCAATCAGAAAACCGAGGTAAAATGAGAAAATGCCACTGTTGCAAAGTTTAGTGATGGAAATTATGGTCATATTGGGTGTTTTCGACGTTCAGGGGTTAACCCCTAAGTGTCCACTGTGTATTTTCTTTACTGTAGGAAAATTGGACCCCCTGCTGCAAATCATCTATTTGTGTGAAAATGACTTCAGTTTAACACGAGCTTTAAAATATAGAACAAGAGCTTTAAAATGATGTATTGCAATCAGAAAATCGAGGCAAATGAGAATATGCCACCGTGATGCAGATGACCATATTGGGCGTTTTAGACGCTTAGAGGTTAAAGAGGTTTGAGTTTGAGACATTTCCGTGCATACAGTAGGAATGCTTGTTTCTTACCTCATTTTGTTTTAGATTGTGAGGTGAAAAAGCAGTTTTGACGGCATTAATGATATATTCTAGAATATCCACACACACTATCATTTACTATAGCCACACATTTAAACTATGTCATATTGAAAAAGTTGGAACCCCAGTTGGTAGGTTTGAGTTTGAGTCATTTATGTTTTGGTTCTGAGGTGAAAAAGCATTCTAGAAGGAATCAAATGATATTGTACAATGATAGTCTAGAATATCCCCACACTATCATTCACTTTGGTCATACATGTGAAAAAGTTGGGATTCCAGGTGATAAGATTTTAAAGTTTGTGTCATTTGAGACATTCTCACTGGAGTGTGAATCAAGAGTGTAGGAAGGTTTCTTAACTCATCTTGTTTTTGATTGTGAGGTGAAAATGCGTTTTTGAAGGCATTCCATGTCGATGTTGTTGTGTCAAGGCAGTGAAGACTTGTGTTTTCTTTGCGTTGCAGGTGATTTTCAATTGCCGTTTCCTCACCCTCATGGCCGTGGTCGGGTCATTGGCTGGATCATTGTTGTGTTTCTTCAAGGTATGCTGCCTTGAAAACTTGGGGGAACTGTGGGATGCTTTAAATTCAAGTAAGAAATAATTCAAGGATCTACTTGGAATATTCCTAGAATATTCCAAATATGTGATAGCCCCATTCAAATACCCTCTTAACGCACGTGGTTGCACTAGATATATGTTAGTGAACCCCTCAAGCTTGAAAACGTGATACCTAAACACAAAGAGAGACACACTAATCACATTTTATATACGGAGTTTTTGTGTCACTCTCATTGTCTTGTGGGTCACGACCAAAGTTGGGCGTGTATCTAATAAAAATAACTAAAAATAAACGAATTTTGATTTGGAGCTACAGTACACTGTAGAACACTGTTCAAGTTGTGTTCATTTCATGCAGAAGATGCCATACACGCACACCACTGGTCACGACGTGGATGAGACCTTAAAAAGAAAACTGAAGTTATTTCTCTCTTAATGTACAACATCATCTAGGGTTGCACCTACTTTGTACGAGATTGTAGGAGGACTGAATTTTGCTTTTGTAACCAAGTCTCCTGATTAGAGTGTTTTGATTTTGAGCAGGGGAGTTTGTTTGTGACTCAGTCCTTTATAGAGTATTTTCAAGCATCCTGGCAAGGCCTTGGTACCAGTCAAGTTGTGTTTCTCCTCGTGGAGGCTGTTGGTAAGCCCTTTCTTTCTATTTTGTATTGCATAACATTCTATAGGAGCCTTCTACAACATCCACCCTATGCTCTAGCCATTTTATTTCTAGAAGATCCCTTTTATTGTCTCTGCTCCACCAGGGGAGAGACTACGGAAACGCTTCGTTTTTAAGGAGTTACATAGTTGAACAGTATAAACAAGGTGTAAAAGTAAATCTAAGGTAAATACTAAGGCAGAGACTACGCGACAAGCCGCTTGTTCTTTCCTCTATTCATGTAAGAACAAAGAATAGATAGATTGGAACGTTGATAACTAAGCAAGTAGCAAGCCTTTTACAACACCTCTGCTCGAAAATGACAAGAAACCTTTTCTTTTTGGAAGAGCCCTTTTATTCTTGAAATTTTCATGGATGATAAGAAGTTTCCTATTTGATCATGCATGGGATCATGGGTGATAAAGGAGGTTTCTCACCACTACAACAAAAGTGTGAGATCCTAAAACTGCTAGAAAGTGTTATGTGGACCCATATAATTCCGAGCCCCGAGATTGTGTCCTAGAAAAATATTACCCAATGCATAGAGTTTGCAAGTTGTGTTTGAGAATTTCCTCTTATTGTCAAATAGAAAGCTCACGCTCTGAGGACCCCTACTAGGCTTTGGAACGCAATCAAATTTACTTTTCAATGCTTAACCCTTAAACGTCATTTCTTAATTTAGAAAGAAAGGAGTATTTTTGAGTTTTAACCTCAAAATATAGAAGTAACTTACATTCTAATACTATTCTTGTCATGGATCTTGCCAGAAAAAAATAACCTAGCTAAAAATTGATCCAAGCCCATGAAGTTTTTTGCCAGAAAACTTCAAATTAAAAAATATCTTGGATGAAATCGCGAGATTGTGGATGAAAATAATACAAAATTATGGATATGTGGTATCTTTATCCAATATGTGCATGAATGTTGAAATATGGAGCACCACCATAACATTTTATATCGCCACTTTGGCACTTCACGAAAAATGAAAAAAAATAAAATCCCCAGCTTGGTATGTCCTTTAAGGGTTAAGTAACTAATTGCATGGTGATGATTTTGCTAGATGTTTACTTGATGGGGACCGTGATGCTTATATTTGGGATGGGTCTTTATGAGCTCTTTGTGAGTGCGCTCGAGGTGGCTGGAGATGGCTGTGAAGAAGTTCAAAGCCCTGTATGCGGCTCCAATCTGTTTGGCCTTTTTCGTATGAGGGTAATGAGACCTTACAACCCTTTGTAATTAATGCAAGACATTTGCCGGCGTAAGTATTTTCAATCTACATACACTAGTAGAAAAGGTGGCGCTCCCCATGGAGATGTCAAGCAAAATCACTGTGCATGTGTGTGTGCATGTGTGGAATTGGGCACCACTTGCCTGGGCATCTCCCTCGGCAATGCCACCTTTTCTACTAGTGATATTTGGTACAATCTCAATATAAGGGTCCGTGGCAAAACGCACGGTAAATGGTGCACCTTATAGTGCATTTTTCCATGTGCAATGCACCTTGCTACGTCTCCAACAAGGCATATGGGTCACTAGCACAAAACCCATGTTGTTGGCATTAGAAAGATAATTATAATTTTTTGAAACGTTCTCATTTTAAATATGTTGGTAAGAGCCAACCTAATCGAATAGGGAAGTTGAAATGTTCTCATTTTAAAACGCAACTATTGGCGTTTCAATAATTTTGACCAATCTGAAATTCGACCAATTAGAAGGCTTCTATATCTCCTAGAGTTGAGTTGTATCTCCTGGAGCTTCCTTATTATATAGATTGTATCAGGCAAAGCCCTTGTACTCGGATCGTGACATGATTTGAGTATAGGGGCCCATGATTATACTAACTCATTCAATATTCTAAAGCATCGTTGACCGCCCATCCTTCTCATTGCATCTACTTTGTGGTTGGTAGTAACTACAATTGGCTGAGTAAGATGCTTCCATTTTTGAACTCAAAATGTAATAATTTATGTCAAAAAATTGGAACATCTTGGATTCTTCCTTGAATTAGGAGTTGGGTCCAAGGTGTTTGTAGGTCCTTTCAAGAATGTTTTTCCTCTTTGGCTCAACTCTAATTGTGGTTCTTTGTTAATATGCAGGAGCGACCGAAATGGCTTGAAATCAGGTCGCTAGATGAGCTGAAAACGAAGCTTGGCCATGTCATAGTGATGATTTTGCTGGTTGGAATGTTTGAGAAAAGCAAGAAGGTGCCAATCAACAGTGGGCTTGATCTACTTTGCTTCTCTGCCTCCATTCTCCTCTCTTCTGGTTGCCTTTTCCTCCTCTCTAAACTCCATAGCACTGATCATTAATTAATTTGTCGACATCATACCCGCGCTTATGAGGAACCAATCAACTGCCTACACTTAGTGATTCAAGTAATATTGTTTTTATTCTCTTTCTCTCTTTTTTCTTTTTGTTCGTTTTCCATAGGCTACCTCACTACCCAAGTCCATGAGGCATGGCTAGACAAACTACTTCAACAAGCTCTCTATTCACAATGGACTTTGGACCAGCAATATGATTGTTATTTTTCCATAGGCTAGCTTGTTTAAAGCGCAGATCATTCAACTCCTTCAATTATTTGACGTACCTTTTGTTTTTTGTATATGCAATATATTAGCTTGTGTAAATATACCAAAATGATAGCTTGTCACAATTCCTTTCTGCAATTCAAATGTGCATGGAAACCACCTCTCACATGAGGGACAATAATTCCTACTTTATTGCTTCAATTGCATTGAAATTTATTGGGTTTGTTCATCACTTACATTCTTAAGTATACACAAAAAATTAACTTTTTGAATTCTCCACCACGGAAAATTTTGAATTAATTTTTTTTTTGTTTCATTGCAAGCAACTCATTTTGATTCCTATAGTCTTGAGATTACACAATTGAATCTTGCTGAAATTTTGTGAATCAATGTCTAATTGAGTCTTTTTCAAGATTCTATACTTAGTTTCTTGATTTTGGTGATGTTATCCTATAGCACAAGTTAGTCCCACTATCCACAACATTGGTAAGAACTCGTTTACTTCTAATATGACCCCTTTTCTTCCAAGCAACATATTGTTGTTTTTTTCTCCTAAACTCCAATTCAATTAGCTTTTTACATAGAAGTACCTTGTGCATGTTCCTCGGCATGCTCTCTATAGTGAATGCATGACTTCAAGTAATGTTTTTTTTTCATGTCGTCTTTATCGAAGAGTTGTTAGAAAGGGTGAGTTCTAGCTTCTTCTTTTTCAATATGTTAACCCCTAAACGTACTAGGGTGTCCTTGGAATTGACAGTTTGAGAAAAATTATCATGAACTACTATTTAGAAGAATGTTTTGGAATTGATATACAAATGAAAGTTCTAGATTTTAAATTTTAGATTCCATCCGTACGGTTCGATTCACTAATACTATCACCAATATTTAATTATAAATTTTGAAAGTTAAAATAAAAAAATTCCTTCTAAATTCGATTACAAACAAAATTTTAATAATTTTTTAGTGAAATTTGTTGGAATGAGTTTGAAATGAGATACTCTTAAACGTGGTGATTCTTTGAAATTTTTGTGTTTCTTAAATCTATGACCTCATTTTTGCAAGGCCACTTTTGAACTACAGTCAATGCAATTTTGGCTTGGTCAACAACTTGACATACTTCTACACTTGTAATTTTAGAAAAATATGTACTCAAGTATGACTAAATCCAACCGTTAGATAGGACAACTTGATGAAGAATCTCCAAAAAATTGGATGACTTTCATCCAAGCATTGATGAGAACATGAGAAGGGTTTGAATTTGTTAGTCGTCCACTTTCTGGACGCTCTGACGTTTAGGGGTTAAGGTAGTGCAAGTCACAATCTTTAGTGAAATGATGAAGCTACTTACATTCATAATCTAGATGAAACATGTAAGTACATATAAAACTAGGACTGGTTGACATATGTCTGAGTCCAACACAACGTTTTAGTGGCAAAATCGTCTTGGCATGCGGATGCGCGTATTTCGTCTGTATTATATAACACTTTGTATAGATTTTTATTTTTTAAATATTTTTATTAGAAAATAGACTGCGAAAGATATACTTGGTGGACCCCTTATTTGTCGAAGGAGATCCACTGTATTATTGTTGAACATTCTAAAGTTCAGGAAATGCATCTTAGGTACTCCACTTTTGCCTCACAAATTGCCTGTCATTGTTGCCTTCAACAACAATGTTATGAAAAATGTTGATTTATGACATGAAGAGTGAAGACTATTTGTTTTTTCTTAGTGTGGGATGAATTCAAACAGCTCCTTACTAAGGTAGAAGCAACAGAAACTGTTAGGTACCAATTGTGGTCACCTATAAAAGCACCAATTTCAACTTCAGGAGTTCCCAATCTAGTTATCACAAGCATTAATTATGAATACCAAGTTATCAATCTGATTGGACTAGAAATGAAAGACATTTATTGGTACACCTACTAACATTGACAGTGGTCTATGCATATTAAGTTTGAAAATTCATAACAAAATCATACATTGTGAAAAAATTAATTAAAAATTGAGCTTGGTTATTAAATCCAAAGTTTTATGTGTTGCATTTTTTTATCATTGAAAATCAGCGCTCCATGTAGGTTGAAATGCTTAAACTGACGGCAACTATACCCCTTACCTTACTATTCATCGATGTTGTTTGAACAAAGTGTCTCCAAATTCCAAATTCTCATATCAAAACCACTAATTTCACTACTTTTGTGGCCAAGTTTGAAGACGCTCATACACTTTATAGTATTCCAAAATTAACATTCAATGCGGGTCATTCCTTAGCCTCAGTGAACATACAGTCGGTAGGCTTTGAATTGAGTGTCAAACCATTTACTCTTATGTTCAGCGGCCAATGGAATGAAAAGATGTTTACATTAACAGTTCCACCGAGTACTGTGCATTCCTCTAGCACATACAGTCCGGGAGATCTTAACCCCTAAATGTCTAGAGCCCTTTCCAAATTCGGCAGTTTTGCAAAGTTTCATTATAAAATGCAACCCAGAGGGATATTTTGCACTTGATGTATGACTAAAATTTGTACATTATGAATTTTAGATTCTATCCATACGGTTAGATCTATGATTGCTATCACCAATATTTTTGTATAAAATTTGAAGCTTAAAATTCAAAATTCTTTTGAAATTTGATTACGAATAAGATATTGACAATTTGTACATGAAATTTGTTGTGATTGGTTGAAATATAATACTCTAAGTGTAGTGATTTTTGGAGATTTTTTTGTTGCTTAATTTTAAGAGTTGACTTTTTTCAAAGCACTTTTACACTGAAATCTTTGAAATTTTGGGTGAATCACTACAACATGAAATGAAGCATAAAAATTTCACAAATCATCCCCTTTCTAATCAGTTCACACATGCATGAAGCTAACTTCCCATAAAATCTATAGTAAAAAATCCACACTGCAAAAAGTCAATGACGGATGAGAAAACATGAATGAAATCTGTACATCGTTCAAAAAATGGATGCTCAGGCAGTTAAGGGTTAACCCCTAAACGTCACAATGTTCAGAAACTGGACGACTAACAGATTCAAACCCTTCTCACGTTCTCATCAATGCTTGGATGAAAGTCATCCAATTTTTTGGAGATTCTTCACCAAATTGTTGTCTTGTCTAAAGGTTGGATTTAGTCATACTTGATTACATATTTTCCTAAAATTACAAGTGTAGAAGTATGTCAAGTTGTTGACCAAGCCAAAATTGCATTGACTGTAGTTCAAAAGTGGCCTTGCAAAAATGAGGTCATAGATTTAAGAAACACAAAAATTTCAAAGAATCACCATGTTTAAGAGTATCTCATTTCAAATTCATTTCACCAAATTTTACTCAAAAAATATTAAAATTTTGTTTGTAATCGAATTTAGAAGGAATTTTTAATTTAATTTTTCAAATTTTATAATTAAATATTGGTGGCAGTATTAGTGAATCGAACCGTACAGATGGAATCTAAAATTCAAAATCTAGAACTTTTATTTGTATATCGATTCCAAAATATTCTTCTAAATAGTAGTTTATGATGAATTTTCTCAAATTGTCGATTCCATGGACACCCTGGTACGTTTCGGGGTTAACCCCTAAGCTCCCAAAAGACCATTTTTAAATATCGTTGCCCGTTTTTAATGGGCTTTCCAGAAGAAGAAAAAAAATTAATTTAAAAAATATATTTTGAAATACTACATGAAGTCTACTTTCCAACGCAATTTGAATTATGTCAATCCGAGTTAAATTCCGTCGGGGAGAATTTTTCAAAGTGGATCACCTCAACATTGTTATTCAAATTTGCAATTTGGAGAAAGTAATGATGTTCCCTCCATCATTTCTTTTTCTGTTTTTAAGTTTACAATAGATAAACCAACTTTAACCAATCATGCTAGACTTTAAACTCTAGAAGTGGAAATTATAATTTATACAATTTTTCAAAGGTTAATGCTTTTAAATTCATTAAAAAAATATCTAAGGTTTTTTTGGAAGTTTAATTATATAGGTAATTTGTAGAGATGATGCCCTACATTTTGTTTATTGAATTAAACTTCATCAAACATATAGAAGGCACATATTATAACACATCTATGTTTTGTCGAATACCCCTCGGGCTTTTAAGGGTTAATGTAACGTACAAAACAAACAAACAAACAATCTTCTTTAATAGTATGATAATATAAATATATATTAGATGAATATATTTAATAAATGATTATTGTGAATTTTATATTAATAATATATATAATCTATTAATGCGGTCGTGAGCCCTATGGTCTACAAGATCCCAAAGTAACAAAATAAACAAACAAATAATCAAACAAAATATTTTACTTCCTTAACCCCTAAATACGGAGAAGTTTTTGGCAATACCTAAATGTATTATAAAATGAGGCTTCTTTAGTTTTTTTAAGTCTTGACTCTAAAGAGCATATGTAGGACATCCTCATTAGACGACATCCGTATGGTTGAATTGAAATAAATGTCTAGATATTTTTCAAATGAATTTACAAGAGAAAAATGTTGAAAATCTATTAAAATTACAATTATAATACTCTCATCTTGTAATTCATTATGATTGGTTGAAATCATTATGCTTCAATAGTGGTGAAGCTGTTCACATAAGTTCTATTATAGTTTGATAGAGGTGTCTTGAGGCCTCTTTGTAAACAATCAAAGATAATTTTATAGGTTAGAATATTGCGCAGTATGTAAAAGATGATTCAATGTTGTACATGATGCATTTTTGGCCAATAATTCCAAAATTCATAAAATAATGAGTATAATTGTATTTTCATATAATCAAATTGATACTCTCTTTTAAAACCAAATTTAAATATATTTTGAAACTATTATTTAATCCCTAACTACCCAACCAAGTAGAAAACACCTAATGTACAGAATCACTTGTCGTTTTCTCATCCGTGGTGACCTTTTTGCAACATGAAATTTTAATGGTAGATTTTATGTGAAGTTAGCTTCATGCATGTGTGATCCGATTAGAAAGGGGATGGTTTGTGAATTTTTTATGCCTCGTTTCATGTTGTAGTGATTCACCAAAATTTTAGAAGATTTCAGTGTAAAAGTGCTCTAAAAAAAGTCAACTCATAAAATTAAGCAACCAAAAAATCTCCAAAAATCATTACACTTACAGTATTACATTTCAATCAATCACAACAAATTTTATCCACAGATTGTCAATATCTTATTTGTAATTGAATTACAAAATAATTTTGAATTTCAAGTTTCAAATTTTATACAAAATGTTGGTGATAGCAATCATAGATCTAATCGTATGGATAGAATCTAAAACTCATAATGTACAACTTTTATTCAAACATCAAGTTCAAAATATCCCTCTTAGTTGCATTTTATAATGTATCTTTGCAAAACTGCCAAATTTGGAGAGGGGTGAGGACATTTAGGGGTTTATCCAACCCTATGGATGTCATGGAAAAGTCATAATCTACAACTTTCATTTGTATGTCAACCTTAAAGAATGGATTTAGTACGCATTTTATAGTTCAAATCTTTAAATTACTTTTTTACCAAATAGAAGCTTCAATTTTGATCTTTTTCCTAATCGGACTTCACTTACGTAAAAGCAACAACCTGAAAATTTAATTTAATAGAATCATGGGCATAAACTACATGACAAATGAAAAAAAGAGCTTGTCATTATGTAAACCATCCAAAAAATGGATGGTTGGGCAGTTAGGGATTAATATATAGATATTAAACATTCTTTTTTTCATGATTTCATTAATTTTGTGTTTAAAACTAAATTTAGATAGTTCAAATAATTTGTGCATTAGATCAAAGCTTATACATTCATAAGATTATACATTTATAAAACATAATTTTATTTATTTAAATTTATTATCATTATCATAAATTAAAAGATAATATTATTAGAAATCTCTAAATAAGTAATTAAAAAATTAAAAAACATTAAATCCATTAAGCATACAAAATAAAAAAGTATATACAATTAAATATAATAAAAAGGGGCTTGATATTTTTGTAAAGTTGAGATTTTTTTTACACTGGTTGAATCATATTTTATACAATATGATTCTTGGGTGTGATGGTCTAAGCTATCATGCACTATTGTAAACTCGGTTTCATATTAATGATGACTTTCCTACATCTTTTGAGCAACAGATCGTTGAGTGAGTCATCAATTTGCTAATTTGGTGATTTCTATATGGACTTGAGGTTTTCATTCAAATACTGACTACTAAAGCTCAACGTTATTAAGCAACCCTAGTTGCACTTCATGAGCTTCTTGTCAATGAAACAGTTGACTCTTCACGGTAGAGGATTGTTGATAATGCAACTTTGTAATATAGAAACTTGATGCTGAAATACCTTCTATAGTAGTGATCTCATGTATATGTTGCTGAGGCTAGGTTGGGGAATAGGTAATAAAAAAAATAACCGCCATATAGGAAACCGCATTGTAATGAAGAACAAGACTGAAATGCCTGTGTGCGCGCCTGATATCTCTTGTGGTACGCCGTGCGCACAATGTTGTTGAAATCCTCTTAGTACTTGGGCAGTGCATAATTCAATTAAGATTAGATCCTATAACAATGTAATGGTTAGTTAAACTGTGTTAAAAACATAAGCCTATTGTTCAAGTACCCTACGGTGTAATTCTAATACACACTCAAGTTTTGTGCTATTGCTCATTTTATGAGCGATTCTCGACTCTTTCCTTCTAGTTCTATCGTGGATAAGACCTATCCTATTGAATTTATATAGCAAAAAACTTAAAGGCCTAAAACATTTTTCATCAAAAGGAGCCATATATATCAAATGCATCTTTGTAAGTAATCGGCTCCACATAATCCATTCCCTTCCAGACTATTATTTTGCGTCAATACCTCTAGTCATTCGTTTTCTGTGTTTGATAGAAGTGATAATGAGTTGTGCCCAAAGGTTTGGGTTGTTCGTTTTTTTCGGTTTCCACATCCGTATTAATACTGTCGCTATGATTGCAACAAATATGTCATCGGGACTTGAAGCTCGAGAACACGTTGCTGGATGGAAGCCCTGCGCCCCGGAAAACATGTGCATTTGTTATACCATACATAGATGAATTGAGATATTTTGGTTTTCATAGGTACATGCTCTGAGTTGTTGGGTTGGACAACGACATTAAATGTTCAATCAATACAAAGACTAGGATCTTAAATTGGTCTTACAACAATGCGATGAAGAAAAGGATATATATATATATATATATATATATATATATATATATATATATATATATATATATATATATATATATATATATATATATATATATATATATATATATATATATATATATATATATATATATATATATATATATATATATATATATATATTGCTACAATATTTTTATCATTTATTAATGCAAGTCATCAATGTTGAATGTACAAATTGTGCAAGTTCTCGCATCAAAGACATTAACTCCCGCATGCTTGTCTTGGCATTGTGAAATTGCCTCTAAGTGTAGAACTCGATAAATGTTTGTTCAACTTATTTGTCATCGGAGTGTATGTTTTGGTATTCTGAACCTCTCTTTCATAAGAGAAACACCAATACACATTTGAGTGTCCAAATCTCAACACATCCTTTGAGATGTGTCCTGCTCCTGCGAGTTGCTTTAAGGGTATTTCCTTTAGACTATAGAGGTCTTTTGACAAAATTTGCTATGTTTGAAGCAATAGTTTCACATTACATAAGTCTGTTGATGTTCATCCTTTAATGCAGGTTATGTTGAAAATATAATGTGAAATATCAATGAGGCACAAGCTTTAGAAGATCTTTTTGGCTAGTATTGGAGTGGATAATATATATTTTTATTAAAACATTTAATTAGATAGTTAGTATGTATTTTATATTAATTACATAAAATTAATTAATGCATACGCTAGCCCTATAATTCAACAGATCTCAATGTAACATACCAAAAAAAAAAACAAAAAAACAAACTATTTAGCTTCCTTAATATATAGATATTGAGCATTACAGTAACTTATGATTTGATAAATTTTGTGTTTAAAACTTAATTTAGTTTTAGTGCAAATATTTTGTGCATTAGATCAAAGCTTATGCATTCATAAGATTATATATTTATAAAACATATGTATTTTTTGAATTTATTATCATTATCTTAAATCAAAAGATTATAATTACTATCAAAACTTTCTAAATAACTAAGCATAAAATTATAAAAAAAACATCAAATCCACTAATCACACAAAATAATAAATTAATTATGAAATTTTTATAACATAATTAAATATAAAGTAAAACTTTCCAAAAAGAAAATAGACAATTCACAAGCAAATCATATTGTTTGTGATACAATATTCAAATTCATGATCATGTTTATGTGTCAAGAAGACAAAAACAACATTTATTAGGAGAGATACATGACCTCAACACGGTCCCCACTTCTAATCATCTGAAATCAGCCAAGCAGAATATTTTAAAAATTCAAGATTCAAAAAAATTCAAAAATTCAAAATTGCAGTCTGATGTGGATGACGGTTGTCCATGTGAGATTGCGAATTAAAAATTAATTTTTCTTTCATTGTTTGTTGTTGTTGGTTCACTAGTGATCAACAGTTTCTCGAAATTTAGGGGCCTTGTTGACACCCCATATCTCCCCTAACGTCTACATCTAATCATAAAACTAACACCACAGAAAAATGAATACACTAATATTAAAAAATTCAAAGAAATATGTTAATAAGAAAAAGATTAAAGTACATTTTTAAAGTTTTACAATGAGTCTGATGCGAGGGTGTCTACAACCCATAATATTACGATTAGCTATGTAAATTTTGGAGCCTCAAAATGAAGGGTCCACTTTCATTCAGGTATAACGCCCACCAAAACACTATGTTCCTTATTGATAGTTATTCTTCTAGTTAATTTTGTTATGTTTAATTATATATACTTCCTTTTTGAATGAAACAATGAAGCCACTTACATCCATAATCTAGATGAAACATGTAAAATATATGATCTATTCATTTTAAAACATGTATATTCATCCAAAATGTTGCGATATTATCCTTGCATTACACCCTTTTGGCATTACATTTTAAATTACATTTCAATAGTTCATTTTTGAACAATGTATTTTACACAACAATTTAGCAATAAATTTTCCAAAAAAAGCACTATTGAGTTCTTACAACTACTATAAAATTCTATATAACTACTCCATAATTTATGATACATACACCTATAATCATCACCCGAAATCAATGCACAATGTACATTTCATGTGACGATTTTGGATGTACAGTGGGGTCCAACATGGAATGGCGTTTTTGGTTTCGCAGTGAGAAATGTTTTAGTACTGCCAACTTTGGAAGCCTCCCGAGAGCTCAAAAATTGGTATCTTACCACGAAATTTTTACCAGAGACTCATCTTTAAGTTAATTATATGTATGCCAAATTTCAAGGCTGAAAGATTTACCCAAAAAAAGTTATTCAGAATCTACCAACATTGGTAGCTGTGGTAATTGTTTCACTGCTGCCAACTTTGACAGCCTCTCGAGAATGGAAATTTTTTTTCCTTACTTTGGTTTTTTTTTTGTAAAAACCAATTTGTGTTAGTAATATATGGTAAAAATCTCAAGTCTAAAATATTAGTAAAAAAAAAGATATTCCCAATCTACCAACATGTGTAGTTGTGGGATACAATGGGGAAACCATTTCATTCCTACCAACTTTGAATACTGCCAACTTTGAAAGCCTCCCGAGAGCTCAGAAATTGGTATTTTACCACGAAAGTTTTACCGAAGAAATATCTTTAAGTGAATTATATGTATGCCAAATTTCAAGGCCAAAAGATTCACCAAAAAGAAGTTATTCCTAATCTACCAACATAGTAGTCAAAGTTGGTAGCAATGAAATGGTTTCCCCCATTGTTTCCCACAACTACACATGTTGGTAGATTGGGAATATCTTTTTTTTTACTAATCTTTTAGACTTGAGATTTCTACCATATATTACTAACACAAATTGGTTTCTACCAAAAAAAAACCAAAGTAAGGAATTTTTTTTTCCATTCTCGGGAGGCTGTCAAAGTTGGCAGCAGTGAAAAAAATTCCACAGCTACCAATGTTGGTAGATTCTGAATAACTTTTTTTGGGTGAATATTTCGGCCTTGAAATTTGTCATACATATAATTAACTTAAAGATGAGTCTCTGGTAAAAATTTCGTGGTAAGATACCAATTTTTGAGCTTTCGGGAGGCTTCCAAAGTTGGCAGTACTAAAACATTTCTCACTGCGAAACCAAAAACGCCATTCCATGTTGGACCCCACTGTACATACCTCAAATAAACATTTGGCTTTATTTGTGCACATCGGTTATTTTAGACCCTAAAAAACATGGTATCAGAGAATATTAAGACCACATGGTATAAGAGAGTATTAAGACCACATAGTATAATCAGAGAATATTAAGACCATATGGTATTAGAGAATATTAAGCCCCCAATGTATTAGAGAATATTGACCTCTAAAGGTCCAACTATTCATTTTCTAAATGATGTACAAAAGCAAACTTCATTTTTTCATTTGTCATGCACTTTTTGCAATGTGGATTTTTTACTATAGATTTTACGGGAAGTTAGCTTCATGCATGTGTGATCCGATTAGAAACAAAATGATTTGTGAAAATTTTATGCCTTATTTCATGTTACAGTGATTCCAAAAAAATCTAAGATCTCAGTTGAAAAGTACTCTTGAAAAAATCAACTCATAAAATTAAACAATGAAAAAATCTCTAAAACTCACTACGTGACTTAGAGTATTACATTTCAACCCATCACAATAAATTTCATCCACAAATTGTTAATATTTTATTCGTAATCAAATTACAAAAGAATTTTGAAATTTAAGTTTCAAATTTTATACAACAATATTGGTGATAACAATTATAGATCTATCCGTATGGATACATACCATAATAGAGCAGTTGAGGATGTCCCCCTTTTGGAATTGGATCAAATGAACATCTTTTAATGAGATCTAGTTTTCACATCCTACAACAAGTCGTACCACTGGCAAAAGGTGGTTCTCCCTTCAAGAGCCATGCCTTAAACTTCAGTTCTCCCATTTTTGTAGGTCTCTATGGTAATTCATTGAAAGTTGACACTGCCCATGCTCATAGCGATGTTCTTGAAGACAATGACCCTGTATGCAGGTAACCTGCCAATTATGAAAAATAAGGACTTCTATTATGTTATGTAGAAATCAATCTAAAATCCATAATGTACAACTTTTATTCATACATCGCATGCAAATATCCTTCCTAGTTGCATTTTATAAAACATCTCCAAATTTGGAGAGGGGTGAGAACCTTTAGCGGGGTTAAGCCCACGGGAATATTCCCAAGCCTTCATATCCGTTCTTCCTCCCTTCTCATAGGCCAAGGATATTACAACATGCTGACCTGGAGCAGCCCACGTGTCACCCTGCCATTGCTCTAGACAACACCCACCATCCACAAATATAAATCCCAGCTCTCGCACTTGCGGTGCGAGATTTCGATGGCCAGAGCAATGGCGATGGAAATCGGCACCATGGCCGCCTCGCTCCCCTGCTCGCACGCAATCACACCCTCCGCATCCCAGCCTCGTAGAATTCGCGTCCCTGCACCATTGCGGGCGGGAGGTTTAGGATTGAGAGGCGGGGGTTTTGAAAATGGGCGCGGTGGCAGTGCGTTTCGTAGCCGGGTTTTGGGACACAGGCGGTCTGTTGCGGTGCGCAGGCGGACGATGATTGTTGCGGAGGAGAAGGGCGACGTCTTCCGAGGTGACATTCTGGCTATGGCGTGAATTTGAACTCAATTTTCAATAATGGCGTGAATTTTTACAATTATCAATTAATTGTGTGTGTTCGCAATTACTGTGCCTTGCAATGAGGGAGTAGGGTAAGACATTAAGGTAACCACACGTAGAAGCAGCGACAACGAGCATAATTTTTATCATTGGAATTGTCAGATTGTTAGGAAATAAAATGAAGATTTAAATGGACCAAAGAAAGCATTATTTGGTTACCATATGCACAAGTTAGAAGGGTTTAAAATTTTATTGGTGGGTGACCTAAAACCAAGACTGACTTTGGCATAAATTTGAATTCATTTGCCGTGAATTCAGTTGTGTGCTCGGAATTACTTGGTTGAGCTGGTTTGCAGCAATGAGGGAGTAGAGTAAGGCATGTGGTTTGTGTTTACAACTGCAGAAGCTGAAATTATACAGTGGTTTGGATGTGTAAGACATTAAGGCAACCACTGAATATAGTTACTATTGTCAGAATGGTTAGGTTTTAAAATATTCTTGTTAGCAAATCAAAGAGGATTTCAATGCACCAAAGAATGCATTATTCAGATACCATATGCAAAAGTTACAAGGTTCAAAGTCTTATTGAGAAATGGCCTAAAAGTGACACAAGTTGTGAAGGGAAGTTTATTGATGTGATATTCTGGCTAGGGCGTGAATTTGAGTTTGATTTGCGGTGAACTCCGTTGTGTGTTCACAATTACTGTGCCGTGGGTGGTCGAGCTGGTGAGGGAGTTATGAGTAAGGCATGTGGTGTATGTTTACAATTGCAGAAGCTGAATTTATGCGGTGGTTTGGATGTGTGAAACATTAAGGCAACCACACTTAAAAGCGACGCTGAACATAGTTACTATTTTTAAAAATGGTTAGATTGTAAAATATTCTTGTTAGTATATCAAAGAGAATTCTAAAGAACCAAAGAATGTATTATTTGATACCATATGCAGATGTTATAAGAGTTCAAAGTTTTATTGATAGATGACCTAATATGAACTCAAGTTCTGAAGTTGAGGTAGTGTACATTCTCAAAATCAATATGTACTCATTGTGCAAGATTTAGGGGTTCATAACATTCAATAGCCTTCATGTCCTCTACCTTTCCTTCATGCACTTTGCTCTTCACCTTGGGATTCCCTCCACCTGTCCAATTACTGATGAAGTCATGTTGGGTGCGGAATATGCTACACCATCTATTGTGGGGCCAGGCAGAGCCACTGCATGCTACTGAATGTTATGGTGTGGCATTGAGACAGGTGTCAGAATTAGGTACCTCTATCTTAAAAGAAATTCCATAATCAGTCGACCTCTAAAACTCTTAGTTGCTTTGTCTTCACTATTCCTCAACCCTTGGAGAATTTGGGTTATGCTGAATTTATGGGATTATTACAGTTTTGAACTGGAATCAATTAGGAGAGAGCCGAATTGGAAATGCAGCGTTTAGGCTGAGAATTAGGTTACCGCATTGTGGTGCATCATTTTGCATGAACCCACCTTTCGTAATGTACAGTGAGAATAGTCCTAACTTCATGGTGTGACATGTTGCAGCGGCAGGATTCATTGTGAAGGCTGGCAAGAATGCGTTGGATGCAGGCACTAACCTCGTTCCTGTACGTCTATCATAACTAGAGCATCTGAAATTTATTCTGTGCTGTTTTAGGAGGTTTGATGAAAATTCAAGAACATAAAGATCTTGCGTTCGAAGTTGATATGCCTCTGGGAAGCAAAGATGTATTTCTCGGTGTTATATGTACGTATCATAACTGCCATTGTTTGCTGATTCTTGCAGGATACCATACCCAGAAATGTTGCTCGTATCATTGTTGGAGTTGTCGGCGTGTCGGTGATAACATATGCTTTGCGAGCTCTCTTCTCGACGGCCCTCTTCATTTTGGTAAGAATTTGATCAGTGAACATTGATGCGTTGCTATTCTCCACTTACAACATCATCCTAAACTGAAGCTGTATCCATGCTAATTACCTTTTTTAAGAATGTTGTAACCTTTTCCAGTAGCTTTGCCGCAGGCCAATTCATTACAACTACTGTGGAGAGATTTTTTTGTTTGTGAGTGCATTAACCCCTAAAGGAACAAAAAGCCTGAATTGGGCCTCATGTTTCTTTTAGCAGTTTTGAGTAGGTTCTATATAGACTTCCTTTTGTTCAAATTTATTTTTTCTTTGACCAATACATACAATGTTCTTGTGATATAAAATTCCAGTGATTTAAAATTTGGTCCCATCTGAAATGTATTTTTCACAATACGATCGATCGAATTTGTCATTTTAAAATCATCAATCCTTGGTCCTTTAAAGGTCCTGTCTCAAGCGAACTAGGGAGTTAAAGTTCTATGGACAGAACTGCAACACTTTCACTGAAATTTGACAGAGCCGCCTCTTCTTTGACATTTTGTTTGTCTTTCATTGGGAATACTCTGCCTCGAATTCAAAGGATTGATTCATATAGAATCCCTGTAAGCTATTATGACATTCATCGTGGCCGGTACAGAAAAGCCCAATATTGAATTGATCAATGAACACAGGCATACTAACAGATGACTTGGACTTGAAACAGGCGATTGCAGGATTCAGTTACTTGGCCTACATGTACCTGAACAAGGACAATGACTCAGGTAGCGGTGGAGGTGGAGGTAGTGGCTCATCCCGTAGTACAGATGATTCACTGGAGGAAGCCCGTCGTATTATGGATAAATACAAATAAGTTTCTCTGCATTCAACCATCTGTGACCAGGAAGTAGGTTGGAGTTTGAAATAGTGCTATTGGCGGTCTTTTGTATAAAGTGCATGAGGCATTGTATTTTAATGAACAGGAGGTGTTCTTCAATGAGAAAGTCAATTACTTTGAGGGTCATCTGTGCTGTGAATTTTAGCTAAAATGACCTTCTTGGTCTCTGATACTGTTGAAAGAGAGCCAGCTTTGGAACTCCATGTGTGCACTTCTGTTGGTCAGTGAGAAAATGCACTAGATTTTGCTCCATGGTCAAGTTTCTCCATTAACCCCTAAACGTCCTCACCTATGTCCAGTTTAGGCAGTTTTGCAAAGATGCATTATAAAATGCAATTAATATGAATATTTAGAACTTGATGTATGAATAAAAGTTATACATTTTTTATTTTAGATTCTATCTATACAGTTAGATCTATGACTACTATCACTAATCTTTTTTTTATAAATTTTGAAACATAAAATAAAAAATTACTTTGTAATTCTATTACGAATAAGATATTGACAATATGTGGATGAAATTTGTTGTGATGGGTGATAATGTAGTACTTTAGGTGTAGTGATTTTTGG
Organism: Pohlia nutans; assembly: GCA_022496805.1. Lineage (NCBI taxonomy): Eukaryota > Viridiplantae > Streptophyta > Bryopsida > Bryales > Mniaceae > Pohlia > Pohlia nutans. Next base: position 10,956,241 of record CM040097.1, read on the forward strand.
AGATTTTTTGGATGCTTGATTTTAATAGTTTTTTTTTCATGAACACTTTTAGACCAAAATCTTCAAGATTTTCGGTGAAACACTACAACACAAAATGAGGCATAATTTTTTCAAAAATTATTTCCTTTTCGATCGGATCACACATACATGAAGTTAACTTCCCATAAAAAATTCAGTAAAAAAATCACACCGCAAAAAGTGCATGACAGATGAGAAAATACGGATGAAATCTGTACATCAGGCCAAAAACGCCTGCTTGGGCAGTTAGGGGTTAAACATAAATTAGTCGAGTTGGCCTCCCAACTTTACATGTAATTTTATATTTTTTAAATTTACATATTGGGGGGATCCAATTTGATAGATTTATGCTGGTAATTGCAAGAAATAATAATCATAATCATATCGATGGACTGAAGACCATTGTGAATAAGAGTATGTGGTGGTAGTTCGTCTATCCATGCTTCAAGGACATGGGTAGTGAGATAATGGCAAGAAACATTTACTTGAAAACAAAAATTTAGACAGGTTCTTTGTGACCAAAATCCACATTCCATTGTTTAAATTAATAATAGTACTACATAATATACTCGCCACCATGGACCCAAGAATGTTCTCACTTCAACTTCTCACAATGAGAGATTCAATATCAACTTTATTCAATTCTTTGTCAAATTCAGCAAGAACTCAATCTTGTAGGAAATCATCTTGACTTTTAAAAAACCGAAGTTTGATCTCTAATTCTCAACTGATTGTAATTTATGAGTGTTTGAAGAGCCGATGCTTTAACTTTATTTGTAATTTGATTTTGGGCATCTTCTTGTACAACTTGACACTATTTGTTTTGAGTTGGGTGTTTAATTAAAGATTTTAATTTGAAGTGAATCCAATGGGACTATATTTCAACTTATTAATTTTCAAAATTGTGTATGCCATGAGGGATCAAAGAAATGGTGATGGTGGTGATGGAAAAAAATTAGGAGTTGCCACTTTATCCTAACTCTAAGTCGTTACCACCTCTCTTCCCTTGACATATAGGTGATGTTCTTCTTAACACAAAAAAATATTATCAATCCATTCCAGAAGTTCTAGTTATGCCTACCCTTAACTCCTAAGCGTCTCTAGTTTTTTTGGGCTTAAAAACATCATTGCATTTGATGTGTTATAGGTCTAAATGTAAGTGTGGTATATAAATCTCAACCGTACAATCTTGTAGTATACATGTTGTAAATAATGTGGATCAAATTTAGAGTCATTTGGCCACATAGATTGCAAGATCATAATGTTTTAGTGTTTAAAAATGAAAATTTCCTGGCAACACATTAGAGGTGAAATTTGTTTTCATAACTACTCAAATGAAAAAACTTTAAACTATAAAGTCGTTCAAAATCATCATATATACACATTGGTACCAACAAAAACTCATGAAAAAATTTGATGTGTCCTTGCAATGTCAAAAAGTAGCCCGAAACATGACCCATTTGACCCAAAAAGCAAAAAGTGTTCAAAATAGACCTGTGCACTAAAATGACTTCCAAACATTCAGAACAATATGGATTGACATGAAAATTTTACCATGATAATTAGACTTCAAGGAGAATCTAACCCGAGAATTCAAAATCCAAAATTTCATTGAAATCAAATACTGTATGCAAAATTTACAGCTCTTTGAAGTGAAAGTAACTCAAAAACGTCCAAAATATGGACACCTAGACGATTAGGGGTTAAAAGCCCTTAATAAATTGACAAGTGGATTATAAATGGGTGGTTTTAAATTCCTTGAGTGGCATTTATTGAAAGCATTTACATGAGAAGGAAAGGGTGGTTATGGAGCATTCCACCTATTGTAAGTAGCACTATGTGGAAAAAAATAATTATTGGAAGGCTTAATCAAGACAATGGTTTAAATTCTTTAAACAAATTGTTCTAGGACTTAACACAAAGTTATTGAATTATACATTTATATATTATACAACATTCTCAGACAACATTAGTAAACATTCCTTTGAAGCTAGGGACACATGTGTGAGTTGAATAACAAGTGTGAGTTAAAACCTATAAAAGAACTAGCCAAACCAATCAACAATCATAATGATACTACTACAAAATATGTAGAAACATAGTTTACACGTTTTCTATTCTTTTGCTTGTGATTTTCCATTGCCTTTTTCCTAGCCTTTTGTCTTCAAAGAAATTGCTTCACTTGCTATTCTTCGTGCTTCTTCGAGTGCTGCGCGCTGATCCTTCTACATTTTTGGATATAGAGCCTAATATGATTGGGACGAACTTGATATGAAAGGCACGAGAACTAATGCTCTATACGCCCTACTCGAATTAAAAAGTGTAGGAGGAGGAGCACGCAATGCTTGAAGAAGCACAAAGAATAGCAAGTGAAGAAACTTCTTTGAAGACAAAAGGCAAGGAAAAAGGCAAGGAAAAATCACAAGCAAAAAAATAGCGAACGTGTTAATTTTTGTTTCTACACATTTTGTAGAAATGTCATTATGTTTGTTGGTTGGTTTGGCTAGATCTTTAATAAGTTTTAACTCACACTCGTTATTCAACTTACACTTGTTATTCAACTCACACTTATTTCTTTTTTAAATAAAAATATTTATGAATAGAAAATCATTTGAATCCAAGTTAATCCTTAAAGGGCATAGGGATAGAAGGGGGGCAACTTGAAGGAATATGAGCCAAAATTTGGGGATGGGCATCCCTTTATGGATTGCCCCCCTTGATAGCGAGCAGGGGTTGAAAAAACAATTATGGCTTAACCCCTAAAATTCCTTGACCGTATTCTCACAAAAAACCATGAAAAACGCAGCATTTGGAAGTTGCAGAAGAAATCATATGTTTTTTTTTATTTTTTTCATCATTTAACCGTAAGATCTAATACCCAACTTGAATTTTCATGTGAGCACAAAATTTGAGAGCAAAATGACCATTAGATTCTTCGATTATAAGGATCAAAGTTGCAAAAGAAGATTTTTTGGGGTTCAATCCGGTGACAAATTTGAACTTTAGAAATTAATATCTTTTTTTTGAATGGGTTAGAAATTCATTGAATGGCAAGGCCATGTTAACAATTGAGTTAAGTCTTCAAATATAAAATCTTGTAAGAAAAAAGCTCATATTAATTTTTTCATAAAACAATTACTAGAAGTGGGTACAAAGTGAAAGGAAAAAGAAAATCATTAATAAGTTTGACATGGAATTGTAAAATGTCAATCTTAACGGTGAGAATGTTGTACTTGGAAATCTTCACCCAATGCCTTTTATTTCATTAAAAAATATTGAAAATTGAGTTTAGAAATGAGCTTCAAAGTTTTTTTTGTCCAAACTGCCCAAAAAACAGATCTCCTCATAACTTTTATCCCATTGCTCAAAATGGGTAGATTTAAAGCTTCATTTGTAGATAAAGATCAACCAATCATGAATCAAAAAAGAAATTTTGAAAAAGAGTAAAAAATAAAAAATTCTTGCTGCCCGATCTCGCTTCAAAAACTTCAAATGCTTATAACTTTTGCAATACTTATCGGAATGACATGAAACGAAGTGCGACATGTAGAGTGTAGTTTTTGGAAGCTACACTGAAATTTCCATTGAAAATTTTAAAAGTATGAGGTCCCTAGAGGCAGCCCAAAAAGTGGAACGACCAGAATATGGTCGCTCAAAATTTTAGGGGTTAACTTGGACAAAATCTACAAGGACCACCATGTCGAAAATGATGAAGAATGTATACAAAGCAATGAAGAATGTGCCGCCACTTAACCCCTAAGTGACCAATCGACCATTTTCTGGTCGCAGCCCAAACAGTAGTGACTGCCCTTGGGCAGAAAATGACATTTTCCAAATTTTATTTTTTGTTTAAATTGGGAGTCGAGATCATGTTCTAATGCTTTTTGATACATTTCATTTGCAATATTGAGGTTCACTAGAGAATTTTTCAAAGACAAAGACCTCAATATTGTCCTAGTGTTATAAAACTTACTATTTCGGGAAACTAATGATGTTCACTCATTTGAAAATTTTGCCTTTTAAATTTTAGAATAGAATGTCTAGTTTTAACCAATCATACCAAATTTCAAATTCTAAACATAAAATTTGTAATTTTGGTGAATTTCAAATGGTAAATACTCTTAAATTCATTAAATGAGTATCTAAAACTATTTTGGAACTTTGACCATACGGATAATTACTAAACATCATGCTTTTCATTTTCTCTTTTGGACCAAACTTCATCAAAGTTGCAGAAGTAACATTTTATAATACATCTAGGTTTTGCCCTTACCCCCTCTGTCATTTAGGGGTTAAGGTTAGCCCCTACCTCTAGCAAGGGAGAAACTAGTCCCCTTCCTGCTCTTTGGTTGTCGAGCAACTGTGAGTGCCTGATGAAAAAAAGAAAACTAATCCAAAATACTCTCTCTCCATGATTCCCACCTTTTTCAATAGCTCAAGTAGAAACCATGGGTGATTGCAAGCTACGGTCTACCAAGTGGGGAGTGCAGCTTGTGCAGCTAAAGGCCATGCAGCTCGTGCACTAGCGTAGTAATGCGCACCTCTCAACTTTCAATTAGATCAAAAATTTCACCATCCCAAATAGGGTTTATGCTAATACTTTCACTTTAGCAATTGTTAAGTTAATTTCAAGTCTTTGGGCATTACTCAATAGCCTTTTCTGTTTTTTACCGAGTAGGGGTACTTAGAGCCTTTTTTACATAACATCCTTAGCTAGGTTTTATGAAAAATGCATTTCATATCCCACCTCTGAAATTAAACCATTATTTCATTTCCAAAAAAAAAATCCAAAAAAAAGTTTTAACTGCACGAAAATCTTAAAAAACAAAAACATCACCAAACAATTAATTAAAAAAAAAGTAAGCGTAGTACCCAAAAAAATAAAATATGGTACCTTTGTACACACTTGTGGTATGTTGCTATAAATTTTTGAAGTTCAATTTTGACCCCCTTCTAGCATTTCCCATAAAATAGGTGCACTTTTGACAAGCGACACGCTACCAAATCTAAGTAGAAATGCTTAATTTGGATAGAAAGATTGAAAATTTGCAAACTTTATTGTGGTAGACATCTTAACTTTAGAATTCTAGAAACAATGCAATTTGTTTCGTCACAAAATTCCATTCCAATATTTATTGATGATTTTCCAAAGATTGGGTAAGTGCACAAATTTGCATGCCGCGACAAAAAGTTTGGGTGACCGTAGCTTGCAACCACCCCCATGGCTTGCTTTGATCGACACTTTGAGAGAATTATGCTACGCAATTTCACTATCTTTTGAACGAAACAATTTTTACATTTTTTGGTGGACTATTTCTAAAGTTTTTTTCTTTATTCCTTCAAACTAAGCCCCTCGGGCTTACGATGTCTTTTAACCCCTAAAGGACCATTCTCATTCTTAAAATTTTATCATTTTCTCGTGATGCTTTCAGAAAGGCAATTGTATCTCTTGACTGGTATTCATGTAGAAAACTTCACCATTGAAGTTCAAAAAGGACTTAGTCATGAGACTGTACATCAATTTTCAGAACAATCTACCGTATATATTACATGATTATAAGGTTTGATTATAAGTTGATTTATGAAAATTTTGAATAAAACCAATAGGTCATTCATTGCAAACTTTCTCATAAATTTAAAAACCATGATTAGCGTTTGAAAGTTTAGGAGCATACAAAGATGTACTATATCTAGGTGCCCACAAAAAATGGTGTTCTAAAACTAAATACAACAACAATGATTGATTCTCAAAGATTTATGTTTGGGTGAATTGACTTGTTGGTGACTCGTTGGTGACTCGTTGAGCCGGTGTTTGTGATCGTTATTAATTTTTACATTGCAAAAATGTTTTAAAGAATTCAAATATATATTCGAAATATTCCAAAATATTCCAAAATAATATAAAATATGTAGAAAAGATTCCAATTATTTTGAAAAGATTCCATTTAAAATATATTTAAATATTTTCCGTAATTATTTTATAGTGTTAATGATGCAATAATGGCAAATATTTTACATATTGGACACTTCTTTTTTTAACGAATGTGACGTCCAAGTGTGAAAACGCCCTTCAAGTCATCAACCGCCCTAACTACTATGTCCTAAGTTCACCTACGTCGACGTTTTAATTTTTTTCTTGATGAATCAATCAACGTTATTGCAAATCTTGAAGGATTTTTGTGTTCTTGAAATGAACATTTTCAATTCTCTAGTTAACATTGAGTCAAAATTATGAAATCCAAACAAGTTATTAAAGTAATGAAATTATTCTTGGACACAATGTGTCCACCTGGTCCTTTAGGGGTTAAAGGGTTAAATTCCACCTTGGAAAGTGTTTCAAAAACAATTTCATCAATTTTATAGAAGTCACATTATATAAAACATTTGCGTTTTATTCTAGATCCTCATGTCATACCCACCTTAGTTAACCCCTAAATGTCCAACCGTCAAGAAAGTGGATGATGTACAGAATCAAACACAATTTTCTTATCCGTAATTGATTTTTTGCAGTGTGGGAATTTTACTATATATATTTATAGGAAGTTAGCTTCATGCACGTGTGATCCGATTAGAAAGGGGATGATTTGTGAAATTTTTATGCCTCATTTCATGTTGTAGTGATTCACCCAAAATTTCAAAGATTTCAGTGTAAAAAAGTCAACTCATAAAATTAAGCAACCAAAAAATCTCCAAAAATCACTACACTTAGGGTATTACATTTCAACCAATCGCAACAAATTTCATGTACAAATTGTCAACATCTTATTCATAATCAAATTTCAAAAGAATTTTAAATTTTAAGTTTGAAATTTTATACAAAAATATTGGTGACAACAATCATAGATCTAACTGTATGGATAAAATCAAAAATTCATAATGTATAGCTTTTATTTATATATGCAAGTTCCAAATATCCCTCTTAGTTACATTTTATAAGGCATCTTTGAGAGAGGTGAAGACATTTAGGGGTTAAATGAGGAGGCTTGGAATTCCCATGGATTTGGAGAAACCATGGATTGGACACCCATGGATTCTCCAAATCCATAGGAATTCTCTACGGAGGGGGGTGAGGCCGCGAGAGGACTTGTGGGAAAGGCAAGCGGAGGGTTGGTGCATGAAGAGGAGGGGGGGGGGGGGGGGGGGGGGGCTATTAAGCTCGAGTCCGGGTATCTCGTGCGTGGGTATTGGCCCAAGGTTTCTTTTTGGCTACAAAATTATTTCTCGTGCTACAAGTAGTATGTAATTTGAAAGAAAATTTTGGATGAAAAAGCCAAGTTTAAATCATTTCAAAGAAATAAAATAAATGAAATCTTTAGATTTGGATGAAAGCAATACTTAAAATAGATGAATAGTGGTTTTAAGGTCCTGAATATGGATGAATGTGAAAATATTTTGGTTTCAAACTAATACTACAAGTCGCTACACTGAATGGCATATTTAGTGTCATGGGATACTATTCCTAAACCCGAACACTATTTAATTTTTGGGAGATATAGTGTCCTCATAAAAAATAAAATGAATGTAGTGTTCCAATGACATATGGCAACTTTATAATAAATATGGCATGCCACCTCATATCACTCTCATTACTTGAAAAGAACATGGCACTCTCAACGAAAGTGAGAGTGATAAGAGTGGCTAATTCCTATGTAGTGTCAAGGGACACTATTTCTCTTCACCTTAGAACGAATTGTGGTAAAAGACATCGATTCTCCTCGGACACTAAATACACCATTCAGTGTAATGATTTCATATGTGAAAAATGAAAGAATACCTACTATCGGAGCATGTACATGGGAACCAGGAAGGGAACCCTGGGAACTCGTTCGAACTGGGCAGCCTCATCCTGCCCGAAGTCCGGCAAGAGGCGAAATCCTTTTGGCGAGGTCGGGCAGCCCCGACTCTCTCCTCCTTGTCCCACCCGAAGCTCCCCCGCTTTACCCCTGTTTCTCTTTGTTCGTTACTTCGTTAGCGATGCAGAGCATGTGAAACTTTTAGGGTTCCACAAGCTCATCGCCAGATGTTGTTCAGCAGTTCCACAGCTCCTCGGTTTGCGAACTGGCATTGCCGCTGATACGAGAATTTCTTTCTTAGCCGGGGGGACACAAAGAGGGAGTAACAATGAGCGGCACGCTGTTGGAGCAGACGCGGGGTTTCCACGAGGAGGTTGAGCGGCTGGAGCGATGCATTGTGCAGGAGCTTCAGAAGGAGACCAAATCGCACAAGGAGCGGTTGCACCAGAATCATCGTGTCAATAACATGCGCCACGCTATACTCGACGCCACGGGCAAGCTTGTGAGTTTGCTATTCCCTTGAGTTTCCTCCACTCGCACTTGCGTTTCTTCTCAGCTTGGTGCTAACTTCCTCATTAACTTCACAGCCTTCATTGAATTAATAAAGGACGGAGTGGCTAAAATCACCGCTCTTTAATCCCTAAGCTTCCACTGTGTATTTTCTGTAGTGTAGGAAAATTGTACCCCCTGCTGCAAATCATCTGTTTGTGTGAAAATGACTTCAGTTTGACACGATCGACACTGTTGATTATCTTGTAGCATAGAACAAGAGCTTTAAAATTATGTATTGCAATCAGAAAACCGAGGTAAAATGAGAAAATGCCACCGTTGCAAAGTTCAGTGATGCAGATGGCCATATTGGGCGTTTTAGACGCCTAGGGGTTAAACTATAAATTCTATGCTATTTTGACGCTTCACTAAAACCCTGAGCTCAAGATTGGTCTATATAAATTAGGTCATGTGTGGCGTGGCCGAGTGTATGCCTATAATTTTTGTTACTGAGTTGAAGTTTTTGTTGCATATATGCAGGTGGAGATTTATGAAGACAAGGATCATGCTCGAGAAGATGAAATCGCTGCTCTGGGAGGCCAAGGTGTTGGTCAGAATTATTTCACATCGTTTTATGAGCGATTCAAAGAAGTAAGTGAAGTTCTTGTTATTCTTGATATCCCTGATTTTCCATTGTTATGTTTGGGAGACTGGAAGGGCTAGTTAGTACAGTAACGGACCTTCATAAATCATAAACCCTACGGAGTGAGCTAGGAAGGTTTGTGATAAGGTCATTTTCGTAATTTTTTTGTAAGCGGAACGACCTACACGTCCTAGCGGCCATTCCGGCCTTCGGGTTTTATTAACACACTAAGGTTCGCTATGTTTACATAACATTCTGGAGCAGTTCTGGGACTTCACTCTTTTCTTTGCTACAGTGACTTGGAAACCTCCTATCACCCATGACCTATCAAAGTAGGAAACCTCCTATCAGCCATGGTATCATGCATGATGAAAGTAGGAAACTTATTATTACCCATGACCCATGCATGGAAACTGTCTGAGTCTTTGAGTCTATATCTTTGGTATCTTTGGAATGTTCTTAAGATGTATAGAAGCAAGAATAAAAGGCTCTTCTAAGAATAAAAGTGCTCTTGTCACTGTAGAGAATGGGTGCTGTATAAGGTTCCTACAGAATGTTATGTAGCCTTATGTTCAGCCTAGTGCTTGAGAATATTAGGTTTTCTGGCGTAGTGATCGGTAGGACCTTCTCTGCTCAGAATGGGTGTTGTATAAGTCTCCTACAGAATGTTATGTAGCCTTATGTTCAGCCTAGTGCTTAAGAATATTAGGTTTGATCGGTAGGACCTTCTTTGATCATGTTTTAATAGAAATGTGAACGTTTGTCTTTGGCAGGTAAGGGAGTACCATAGACGCCATCCTAATGTCCGGGAGGCAGTAACAGCGGATGATCCTGAAGAGTATCTCAAGGAAGAGCCTTACATCGACTTTAGTGGAGAGGTAATGCCCTGGTTCTCGCACTGCTGCTCTCTCCTGTCTTGGCAATTTTTTTGTAATATGTGGTGCCAGAAGTCGGGTTGGAGTCACTCTTAACAAAGTTGTGTGACTGAATATTTTCTTAGATCTAATTAGGAGCTTGTGCAATCAGTCTTGCGTGTGAGAGAAAGTCACCATAGCTTCAAGATCGCTATGTGTTTTCCTGGTATGCCGGTTTAGGGTTTGGATCAGCGCGTAATATTACCGTCAATGTTTGCAGACAGAGGTTTGAGCCTTTGCTTTAGCAATGATAGGATGCAGTTTATGCCGTGTTTGAATACAATGTTGTGCATTGCTGCAGTCTTCCGCTATGACATTGCTTGATTTTGTGATCTCATTATATTCTAAGGATATCTATTTCATGTTCAGGAAGCGTATGGAAGGTACTTGGATTTGCATGAGCTGTACAATCAGTTCTTGAACTGTAAGTTTGGGCAGCCTACGGAGTACTCCGCTTTTCTAGACGAGTTCTCACAAACGCATAAGATCTCACGTGGTGTGAAGCTAACGAAGTAAGTCTTGGTTCTTATTTGTTGTTTGCCGCATTTCCTTGCAGTATTGACACGGTCATATGGCTCTCATGTGCTACTTTGAGTCGAATCTGTTTGTGTGAACTTGTGATTCTTTCATCGCCGAAACAGTTGAACTTCCTGATATCAGTCACCGTGCAACTTGAACGAATAGGAACAAGAGCATGCTCTTAACTGTTCTCTTTGAATTTCAGACAATACCAAGACTACTTGAAGACAATGACTGATTACTTACTTTCATTTTTTGAGCGTACTCAACCTCTACAAGACGTTGACAAAATCCTTGCCAAGGTCAGCGTGCATCACAATCACACGTTCTTTTGTCCGCAGTTAAAGTTGTGATGTCAGATTACTTCCGTTTTCATTTTAGTAGTATCTGGATTATATATGATATCGATTTTTGCATATTTTTATTGCCTTTTTGTGGAGCCGGTCTATTATTGACTTATATATTTTCTATGCAGGTGGAATCAGAGTTTGACGAGAGATGGAATGCTGGAACTGTCCAAGGGTGGGAGGACAAGGGTGTAGGAACTGAGCAGACCTCCTCCAGGGGGCAACCGCTTATCGATGTTGACGACTACGATAGTGTTGAGGAGCTCATGGAGCTTGGCCCTGATCGCCTTAAAGAGGTACATTTTGCAGCGTCTCCTGGTACCTGAGTTGTACTGTGCTCTTGGGACTCAGTTTAGCTTGCAGAAATCTTTTATTCGATTTTGAGGTGTTCCAAATCCAAATTGTCGTATCACAAGTAAGAGTAATTTGGCGTGTCAGCTATGTGTAAAGCTGTGGACATATTTGAATGTTTCCTCTTTGAAGGTTGTGACCATCTTCTTTTAACTTGTTCGCTTTAGTTTTTTTTTGATATTGGTATACATACTGACATAATTTGAGAGTTGTTGCAGGCTCTTGCAGCATTGGGATTGAAGACAGGTGGCACTGTTCAACAACGTGCAGAGCGGCTTTTTCTTACTAAGGTGAGTTTATCTTGTATTTACGTGAGGAGATTTCTCAATGAAATGGTTACACCTTTGTGGTCTCAGTATTATAGCTTCTTTCTTGCTTATTGCAGTATGGAAGTTCATATTGGGTGATCATCTTTAATGCTAGAAAACACCCTATCCCTTTTTATTCTAATTCTTCTCATTTGGAGATCATCCAGCACACCTGAATAAGTTTGAGGCTTGGAATTTTGGTTGATAGGGTGTTGCACTGGAAGACCTTGATCGTAAGCATTTCCCCAAGGGTTATCAAACCCCAAACTCAAAGAAGTCAGAGAAGGAGATTGCACAGCAGGTTTCTGCCTCTAAAGCGGTTGCCTTGTCTGAGGTGAAGATGCAACGTCTATGTGAGCTTTTGCAAGAGGTATGCCCTTCTGGACTTGTCTCAATGGAGCATTTGCCAACCTATATGTTTTTTATGCAGTGGTTGCCAAGGTAGCTGATTCTCGTGGTTGCTACTGTTAGGTTACTTTGGGAGGTGGTAGTAAGAGTATTGTAAGCATTGTGTAATTTGTTTATTGCAGGCTATTGAAGAAACAAAGTCACATGTTGAGAAGAAGCAAGCTCTAACTTACGAAGAGATGGAAGCTGAGCGGGAAGAGGTATTCTGTTTTATTTGTTGAATTAGCGCCATTCATTGATATTCTCTCTTACTCATTGGCTTGATCTACTGGAGGTCAATAGCTCAACAGTTCAATAATTGCTATGCAACTTGTTGCAAATTAGTTTCTGTACTGACCGATGGATGTTGTGTTGCTTTGTTTGAGAGCAGGAAGAAGTGGCTCAAGAGAGTGAGAGTGAAGACGAGGAGCAGGCAATCTATAATCCCTTGAAGCTGCCAATGGGATGGGATGGCAAACCTATTCCTTATTGGCTGTACAAACTGCATGGACTCGGTCAGGTAGGACCTGTCTTTTCCTATCAGGGAGTTCTTAACGTCTCCTCTTCTTATATAACTTTTCCCAAGTTAGGGCCTTGAATTTTGTATTCTATTTATTAATCCATATAATGCCGATGCCTGGTAATAATGTGCCAAACTCTTCAATTCTTAAGAGTCCTAAGCGTTATATGTACTTGTAGCTATATATAGTAATATTGTATGCTGTTGCCTAGAGAGTAATATTAGACATTTGAAGTGACAGTTTTGTGCCTGGACTAATAATTCTGCTAACTTGCAGGAGTTTAAATGCGAGATATGTGGGAATTACAGTTACTGGGGTCGGCGGGCTTTTGAGCGACACTTTAAAGAGTGGAGACATCAGCATGGCATGCGCTGTTTGGGCATTCCAAATACCAAGAACTTTCATGAGATTACATCTATCAAAGTACGTCTTGCAGTAGTTGCTGTTTGTAGACTTGTAATATGTTCACATGCAGTCTTGTTAGGAGTCCTCTTTCCACTTCGTACTGATTGTAAACTACTAACCTCACCGATTGCTTCTTGTTCTGAAACTGAATGCGGTGACGTAACTTGATTAGCAAATATTTTTATCTTAAAAGGCTTTGCCTTCGGTTTGACCCACGTATGAGCATCGAGATGCATGCATACACATGATCCTTTGTACAACTTCAATTCATCTGTTCAAGTTTTGTGGGTACAGGATGCAAAAGCTCTCTGGGAGAGGATACAGGAGAGGCAAGGCGTCAACAAATGGCGGCCTGATCTAGAGGAAGAGTATGAAGATCTTGAGGGCAATGTCTACAATAAGAAGACTTACTCTGACTTGCAACGACAAGGACTCATTTGAGTTATGTATGAACAAGCTGGTTGCTATCAATTCTTTCAGACGGCAATCGTTTAGTGTTGACAGATATAAATTAAGAAGCCGTGAAAGTTGATTCCTCGCCTTTCAGAAACCCTATGCACCGCTTGGTGCTGCTGCCGGGCACAAGATATTTTGAGTTGGTATCCTTGAATAGCACGGACTCTCATCACAATGGTTCTTCTTGTGTAGTCCTGGAAAGGGATTCTGTGAATTCTGTAGTTGATCTGTAGTCCATCTACAGTCGGAACATGCACTATGATCTTCCAGTCAGCAATGACTGCTGATACTTTTATTGACTTGATTGTCCCTTCTGTTCTCATCAGTTCTAGAGGAGCATGTTACCGAAACTGACTTTCGTAGTATTTCTTTCTCGTCTTTGTAACACAGGATTTCGGTGCTTATCCAAAATTCTCTCGACAGAATTTTGATGAAGGATTCACTGTTAAGGACTGGTGTAGTTAGTGACCATGTAGTGAGTACACTTGCTCTATGCTTTTTCGGTTATGAGCCTGCCCTTGTTCACATTCAGGCTGGGAAACTCCTTGAGTTCGATGGACTTGACGCAGCGAGTCATACTAATTACAACATATGCTATTTATGACAACTTATTTTGATGAATTATTTTCAGAAAGGATACTCTTTGTGGAAAACAAATGCATGTCAAATTCAAGTGGTTGTACCTTTGCTATCACTGCATGTAAGGTGTACTAACCTAAAGCCAATTCCGCACTCTATCATTGACCCCCAATTCCACCTTGGGGATTGACCCAATTCCACCTCACTTCAAGTGAATACTAACTACATTGAGTGATAGGTGGAATTCGGTGTAAACAAAGCGGTTTCAGGTTCTTCAATTAACCCTTTAGTGCTCAAGCGACCACATTGTGGTCTCTGTTGTGTCGGAAACGCGAATAACGGAAAATCTGTGAAGAATTGGATTTCGAATTGTGAAGTTCAGATGATGAGCGGTATAATATACATCTTTTAGAAAAAGAAAATTTCAATTTGGACTTGTACAACTATCAAAATACCTATGAACAAAACTTGAGAATATTGTAAATACTTGAAAATACAGTAAATACTTACAAATACAACACATGTACTATGTGGTATTTTTTGTGTTTGGAAGTTAGTTATCTTGTATTTTTTTTGGGATTGTGTTCTCTTGTTCATGTTCCATTAGTGTATGTATTCCGATGGTGATCCATGTACTAACTCCTTTCATATTTTAACGTATAAATTTTTGTCCTAAACCGAACATGGATAAGTCACTCTCACTTATAAAATTCACAATAATTATGTGTAAGTCCATTCTTAACATGAAAGATTGCAACGGAGAGGTGTTGACATAGGTCATTGCTGAACATCTTTACTTTCATTTTAGAAAATTTTACCCAAGTTCTATTTAACTTTGAAGTCACACACCCTCCAAAATCTCATTTTTGAGTGTGCATTATACGGTTCAAAGACATACTATGATCTTCCAATCCCACCATTGGATGATTCTCTAATTTTGGCAAAATGTTTGCACTCCAGTTGAGAATACAATTGTACGGTTACTTTCTAATTTAATCCATTTTATTTCTGGCAGTATCAATCATAGTGGAAAAACCCAGTGAAAACCAAAGTTCACTGCTACAGTACCCAAAGCATTAAAGGGTTAATGAAAATGAGATCACAAAATGATGATTAAGCAGTCAAGACAATGAAGTAATTTAGCACAACAATCAAGTAGATTCCTTGGGTGGAATTGGGTGTAAATGGAGTGGTTCTATCATTACAACTATAGGTTGCTTTGGAATAATTATAGAGCATTTTTTGGGATGCTCATGGCTCCCACCTAGGATCGGTTTTGTATTTCCTAGGCAGACGACTTTGAAAATTCATGGAAATTACAAATTTTGTCGGAAAAACATGATTTCACTTGGATTCAACTCCACTGAAATTTATCTTTCCTTCAAAAAATTTGCGACACACTTGGTATGTCCACCAAGATGTTCAGATTGCTTAAATGGATGGTAAAATAGGTACGTCCACCTTTTGGGAACACGGAACCTGAGTGCAATGATGGGAATGAATGGTTTGAAAATGTCAAATATGTTTGGGGTCATCATTGCAAGCTTGCTCACAATAAATGACTCATGCTGGAATAATGGTATGGAATATTATACACCATCTGATAAGAGTTCCGGACCACCTAAATGCCCCAATCCATGTCGTCCAAAGCCGGTCCTTTCAAAGGGTTCCGAGCCATAGAAAAAGGAGAAAAAAAAGGGGACCTCATCACTCACTCCATGGTGATCCAAGAATCCGACAAAAAAATGTTGTCTAAAACACCCTCTTTTTCCAAGTCTAAAATGCACAACGGTTGTCCTTTGGTGCATACTTTATTGATCAATAAAGAGGCCTCAATAGTAGATTGCTTCATTGAAGGCTCCAAAATATACAAAAGCTCGTTGAACAACAAACCTCCGTGTGACGAGAACGACAAAAACTCGGGGAAAGATAAACTGACGCCTTGCAATGAACAGAGTGCCATGCATTTTTTCTTTAGCAAGGTCAAGCTCGAGGAATGGAACACAAAGAGCCTTCTTCCACTTTAGAGCGCAAAAGGGATCCACGACAATAACAACACCTACGTCAAGATCATGGAGGAATTGTTGTTGCATGGGTCCATGTAAAGTTTGCATGGTTCCTGTATACAATAAAACTACTGTTGCAACATCATTGGGACGGAAACGAGTGTGGGGAAGCCCAATAAGAGTTTTGTCATCTCGTGCTTGACTGTGTCCCAGAATTTTCCTTCACACTCATGGCACTTGTTGGCAATGACCCTTCTTTTGCATTCTTTTTGGATGATTCCCGGCCCCAAGTGACTCAGGATTTTTCGTCAAAACTCCAATGTGTAATTCGGTATGCATAACATTCAGTAGCCTTCAATGGCTCTGCCTTGCTCTTGAGGAGAATGTGCAGCATATTCTGCATTATCATCCAAGAACAATCAGTAGCTATCCATGTTTTCTCACAGATGGAGGTTTTGGAAAACTAGAAGGGAAGGTAACCATGCATGGTCTTTGCTCACACATCCCCACATGTCTCTCACTTTTAAAGAGAGCAACATTATAAGTAATAATACTTTAACCCAACTGAAGAATGTTATGGTTAATCAATAGAAGATGGGCTACTAAAATAAAAAATTCCTTCTATTGTCCCTCCAATGACAATGGTTTATGACCTTCCTACTTCCTTCTCCACCCTCTCCACTCTTTGAAAAATGAAAAATAAAGGGCTACACTTAATGCACTACATGGATGGAAATCACCTGATGCATTACAAATCACTAAATGGATGAAAAGGCATAGTGGTTGAATGCTATTGAATGTTATGTGTGCACCTATAATAGCAACTCAGTAAATTAACTATTACTAAATTATTATATTAACTGAGTCTTATTGGCAAGTAAAATAGGGTTCCAACGCATTTTAACATTCATTATTTGGACATTGTATGAAATTTCAAAATTCACATTATGTTCTCTAGACATGTTTTAACCCTTTGAGGCGCCATCGTCCACATAGTGGACGATGAACAGATTCAAACTATTCTTGTGACTATATACATGGACAATTTTCATCCATTCAAATTTTTCGTGGTTCTTGTGCTAATTGACTCTCATTTGTACGGTACGGATCTTCAAAATAAGATATTATGATTTTTTGAAAAACAACAGAATCGGTTTATGTCAAGTTTCATTCTTAGTTCAAAAAACGAGACCTTAAACATGATTTTCCAAAATAAGTAGAATCAAATAATGGAAACCATACCATCCCTTAGTGCATGTTATTCCAATTTCATTACAGTAGTTTTAAATTTTTTTGTGTTAATTTGGGATTTTTTAATTGACTTTCAAAGAGAGAATGTTGCAAAATTAATTTAAAAATATCAATAAAAAATATGATGAATCCAACCGTATAGATGTGATCTTCACATTGACATTTACAACTTTTCTTTATATATCAACTCCACTTTTGTTTTTCATCAAACATTTTATAATGAATCTTTGAAACAGTGTTGAATCGGGATGTTAGGGGGTTAATTGTGTACATTCAACATCTAGGTAACTTTAAGGTAGACGCTTGTGAATCCGTGAGGGACCAATTCTATGCCACATGTACTCCATTAATTGATTTTAGAGGGGAAATGTAGTTTGATAGTACATGCTTTAATTTTTGCGCCCTAAGAGTTAAGGTATGTATTGCCGAGCTACATTTTTGCTTTATAATCAATGAGTGAAGGTAGTACATGTGGAATGGAATTGATGCCTCACAGTTTCACAAGCTTCTACCTTAGTGATAGTCTCTTTAGGTCCAAATGTAGAGGTCGCTTTTGAGACAATGTTTGTTATGGATGTACATACCTTATAATATGCCTTCTCAAATTTAATTCTTTAAAGACTCATTGTAATGCATGATGTTCAGAGTGTATAGCTTTTACATAACATTACTCAGGAGGCTAAAAAGGCTCTCATCAGCAAAAGGAAGGAGGAAACAAATATTTTTTGTGTTGTTAGAGCTTAAATACTATTGAGTTAACGAGTATTTTGCCTATATCAAACTTGGATTTGATAAGTCTAGTGCAAGTATGTGGTTACTGGCACCTAGATTGCGAATCTATGTAATGTTACTTTTATTTTATAACCATCTCAAAATCCCAAAGACACTCCCAATCCTTTGCTTAAGAATGTTATGCATGAGAAAAGAAGGTTATTAACCTCTAAAGGATCATATGGTCTCAAGGCGGCTTCTGGAACTAGAAAGTGAGGAAATTCAAGTTGTTGAGCCGTGAAATGTAGGATGAGCAACAAAGAGACACTGACTCTTTTCGAGAGTTGAATATGTGAGTACTTCGTGATCAGAAATTCATGAAGTGCGAAATTTTTGGTGATTTTTTTGAGTTCCAAGGAGGCTGTCTGGGCATCACTTTAAACCCTCATATCTTCCTCCTCACACCTCCAAATTACGTAAATGCTTTTGCACATGAGGATCATGATGATCTCTACGCATGGTAAAAGTTTCGAAATTTTTGGAGCACTTTTGAACAATCCGATTTCAGCATATGTACAAAATACCCCGAATGAGTTTCATCAATCTTCTTAGCAATGACATTTTCTCAAAAATTGTGCAATTTTGTTGATCCTTTTTTCATACTAAAGCTACGTAAGTCTTCTTTCATTTCAACAGTGCCAATTTTCAAAATTACCCCACACCCATGAGGAACTGAGCTTGTAAAATTTCATCAACCAAAAAGTGGTGGACTTTGCTTGATTCATTCTGATGCCTCTTTACGAACTTTCTGGCAACTCAAAAAGGTACTCTGACCTCCCTTGTACAAACATAGACTGAATAATGAATTTATTACTTGGACCTTTTGACATGATTTGGCAAGGAATCGAACTCCCAATACGGTACCCGGCCGTCAGGGTCGGCAAAAAAGAATTATAAAAAGAGAACTCAAGCCCAAATCTTTAGGAAATTATTTTTTCCAAATTATTTTTTTCTATGGTGAAAAAGAGAATCTTAGAGAATATCCGCATAATTTGGCATTTGGGCATAATTATTCAGCATGACTTGCTGACCCGGACGACCCATGTCTATTTGTTGTAGTCGGACTACCGTTGGTGGAAGGCATGGTCAACATACAATATTTCTACAAATAAATGTCAAAAGTTTTGGGAAATCATCTTTTTCCAATTTTTTTTTGTATGATGGAAAAGAAACTCTTAGAAAACATTCGACTTGTCATATCTTATTTTCAAAAGAATTAAAATAATTTTTTTGGGATAGATGTGCCGACCCTACCCTCTACCATATCTGTCTTTCCTCCACTGCTGAACTGCCATGTAGGGCAGGAAGTCCTTGCAAAAAGTTTGAACTGGAAAAAACTTTGATACAAGACTTTGAGTATGAATAGGTTGTCTACAAATGTACCCATCTCCATGATTTTATACTCGGGTTTATGCTCCTTTATACTATTGTGTCGTTTGGTAGTGTGGAGTATAACTAAGGTAGGAGGGCTTAGTTATTTTTACTTCCGTAACTAGATAGTAGTTTCAGCACTTGGCTGTCGAATAATTATTAAAACCACGAAAAACAAATTCAGCACTTTGCTAAAAATATTGAATATATTTTTTTTTTCCCCAAAGCTCTAGTGATCTAAAAGTGCCATGCTCATCTGGTGTATATTTCCTAAATCAATATTTGTACCTCTGCTGAAGGAACTATTTGGGAACATGAATCAAAACATTCTTGATTTTTTATAACTTTTGCATACAATATCCAAATGATGTATGGAAATTTTCTTTGAGTTGCCAACAAGAAACCATAAAACTTTGACAAAACTAAGAATAATCTTTTTCTTCAGTAGCAAAATGTGGCGGTTTTGGGTGTCTCCACCATACTAATTATGAAGAAGTTTCTTTTCATCACAAAATATCTATGCTTGTAGAAGAAGATTTTGTAGTTTTAAGATTTTGCAAACCACAAACATAATAATTTTTTTAGTTACTTATTTCCATCTCCTGAGAATAATAGAGCATTTCTGATTCAAGCTTCGTAGATATAGATTTTATTTATTTATATATTCACATCCATTTTCCGTGTATATTTGACTTTGATATACAGTTAAAATGGATGAAAATTGTTGTAAGCCCTTTCAAACAGCTTTCAAGAGCATAACATTTCCGTATCAAGCAAGAAGCCTAGTCAACCTAGGTTTAATTAGTTTTATTCTACCGTTTACTTGTGATTGATCAATTAACTATTTGTGAAACATATATGGTGTATCATGATGACCCATGAAAAGCTCTTTGAATATTAAAATGAAATTTGAGCGTGTCAAGTTTCTTGCTCAGTGGGAATGCTCTTAGGCCCTCTTTATACTTGGATTGAGAGGTCACAAAGAAAACCTCTCAAGCGCAATGGTTTGTGGTCCAAATGCAAGCCTTTCAAGGCCAAGTCCTTTGGATGTGGTGTAAAGTGAGAAGGGGCTACATCACTGCCAACTAACATTTTTAATACATTTTCTAAAGTAGCACAACTCATAATTTTAGTGTTCTTGCAAACCAAGACAAAACTATTTAAAATTTTAAAATTTAATAAATATTTAAAAAGAAGATCCTCTGGAATTTGTCAGACCCACCTCGTTCTCTGAGCCTAACAAAAATTCTAGGTACTCAAAATTTGTTGCCATAAAGAGCAAAAGCACTGTCCACGTCATTTCCTTTTCTTATCGTCCCTTGAATTGAAAATGTCAACTGTAAAGGGACATTCCGTGATCTTCTGAGTCTTTGAAACTCTCATTTATTAAAAATTTGCTATGATCCATCGTTTCACGGCTTCTCGCCTCTAATGTAAAGAGGGCAAACATACTGCAAGTTCAGTGTGTGAGGTGAGCTGACTTTGTACCCTTTTGTTTGCATTGGTACGCTGTTTTGACTTTATGAGACAGGTGATTGTTGACATACGCAATCAGTAGCTCACATTCACACAAGTTTACAATCTGGAGTTCTGAGAAGCCATCATAGAGAGCTGCCTTGTTTTTTACAAGTTATTATATATATATATATATATATATATATTTATATATGTACGTACTACGTAGCATGGTGCCAGAGTTGGACGGACTACCTACGCAAACATGTGAATTTTGTTACAATCTGACAAATCGGAGTGCTATGATTCCAAAGTCGCCATCTCATTCCTTTTGATGGCCTGCAGGACATTGTGTGGTACGATTGGCCAAACACTTGTTTGTCAACCAGAATTATAAGGGCATAATTCTGGTGGCAGTAGTCAGTCTCGTGACCATGCCAACTTGGCATCACCGGAATTGCATGTGAAGGAGAGAGACCGCAATCACATCTTCGCCCTAACTTAATCCTTAAAGGTCCAGATTGGCCATTCTGGCCAGTATTATACATCCATATTTCATTGTATTTGGAATGGTTCTACACCTCCTATGAGTTTCATATCAAGAGTGAAGTTAAAATTCATGTCTACTTGGTCTTAAAAGATATTGGGATCTCAATTTGGAACTTTCTACTTACAACAAATGTTAAATATACGGCAACGTATCTACTATGCCCTAAAACCTTTAAGGGTTAACCCTTAGAGGATAGTAGATATATTTGACATGATTTGTTGTATGTAGAAAGTTTCAAATTGAGATTCCAATAGCTCATTAAAATCATGTCGTTATGAATTTTAACTTCACTTTTGATCTTAGTATCATAGGAGCTGTAGAACCATTTCAAATACAATGGAATATTGTTGTATAATACTAACTTGTCGAAATAGGCTCTCTGAACCTTTAACCCTTAAATGTCCACACTACATTTACCTGGTCAAACCTCATCAATTTCTCACATTTTAGTATGTATTGTATTTTTTTGGTATTTTTCTCATATGATTTATACTTAAACCAATTTACACTAATATTTTCATAATTATTTAAATGAAAACGAATTTTATAAGATTTTTCAAAAAAATTCCCTTGTAATAGCCATAGCAATTACAAAATGTCTAAAATAGTATGAAATTTTTAGGAAAAATGAAAATAATATTGATGAACAACATGGTATAGTTGGCATACTTCTTGAGCTTACATCAGAAATTTAGGACCTCATTGATTTTTAACGATTTCCGTGTGACATCAGATATTTCATAGGTTTGTACATTTTTCGCACGGATTCTGCACGGATTTCGCGCTAATTCTGCACTGAATTCGCACGGCTTATACATTCACACTTTTTGTTATCTTACACAATGCAGAATCCGTGCGGAATTAGCACAAAATCCGTGCAAAATTTGTGCGAAAAATGTACGAACCCATGAAATATCGGATGTCGCACGGAAATCGTTTAAAATATGTAGGGTCCTAAATTCCTGATGTATATAACAAGAAATTTGATTGAAAAGCATTTTCTGCAATGTATACTAGAATTTTATGGCTCTGAGCTTTAAAGTGTTTTAGAAAATGCAATTTTAACAATCTTGAAGAACCTTAATTTGGACTAGAAAGTAGAAGATAACTCCCACACTTTCTTAGTTGGACCATTTTCATTTGAAATTAGGAACTAGGTGAAAATCAACATTTGATTGAAAAATGATCAAACATGGCCCCACATGGCTCCTTGCACGCTTAAGGACCAAGAAGCCCTAACTGGACCTCATTTATTTATTCTATTATTATTATTATTATTATTAATTTTAATTTTAATTCTTTTTAGCAATTTGGAATAGGTTTTATGTAGACTTCCTTTTGTTCGAATTTATTTTTCTGTTTCGAGATTAGTTTTGACCAACACATGCGTATTCTTCACTACTTCCGGTGATGTAAAATTTGGTTGTGCATAAATCATATTTTTCATGAGAAGATCAATTAAATTTGTCATTTTATGACCATGAATCATTGGATTGACCATACCTAATAAACCTGGTGGCATCATGGGCATGTAATAGAAAATGAAGAATTGTTTTGAGCACTAGTAGATTTTTGTGAAGCGAAATGTAATAAATTTTAAAGACAAGTTTGTAAGATGGTACAATGTAACTTGGTGTGCATTGAGAAAAGATATTCATAATATTGAAAATTCTTCAAGTAAGAGGTTAACCTTTAAAAGGCTGATGGGGATAGTAGATACGTTGGCGTATATTTGACATTTGTTGTAAATAGAAAGTTCCAAATTGAGACCCGAATAGCTCATTAAAATCATGTCGACGTGAATTTTAACTTCACTTTTGATCTTAAATCTATAAGAAGTGTGGAACTATGCCAAATACAATGGAATATTAGTGTATAATACTGGTCGGAAAGGGCTCTCTGGACCTTTAACGGTTAAATCATTAGATTATTAACCCATGCAGGTGGGGTGTCTTTCCTAAATTATAGTGTAGAGTTGTTTATGTAATTTTAGGTCTTAAGGTTGTAATAAAGGTAAAAATTCTATTTCATACCATTTACTGTGGTGTAGCCTTCTGACTTAATTCCTTGTAATGTTAAGCTTGAATTTTTTTATACCAAAAATCATTCACTTATAAAGTCATTCATTACCAAAAATGGCCATCAACTTCACAATGATGATGTCTTTCTACTGCTCCCCATTTTGAATATTATGTATGTTCTTTCTCCATTCAAAAGTAGGGGTTGACATTTTGTAGAAGATAATTTCAGACATACGACACCACTACTATTACCCCTTTATATTATCTAGTTTGGGCCATTGTTTTTACCAAAAGTGCATGCATTTTTGAGGTAGAAAATTATATATTCAAATAAAGAGGTCGAGTTCCAATTATTTTGTAGTAGTATGTTATAAAAGAATACTTGAATGTTTATAAAATTTGCTTAAAACACCTTGTAGAAAATGAATGTTTATTGTTAGATAATAAAATTTACCTTCACACTAATTTAATTTAGATAGCCTAATTAGTGTAAAAAAATATAAATATACTAAACCCAAACTGCATTAGAAGATATATTTGTTCATCCATCCCTATTGATATGTTTTCATTCTTTCAATAGGTTCTATGAAACTACATATGGTATTTTAAAATCTAGATTCAAATTGACTTTGTATCTTTACAACTAAAAAATCTATTTATCTGATTTTCCAAGTGATGGAATATCAAAATGTTCATGTATGTCTACAACAAGTTGTTTACACATTTAAGTTTTAATATCAAAAACCTTTAAGCAATTAGGGATTAATATTAAAATATTAATGTATCAACTGTATGTTAATAATTTTTTTTGATAAATTATCTAATTAAAATATGTAATAGAATAATAACAAGTATTATCATCATCATCATCAAAGCTTTCATTTTCATAGTAAATTATACAAATTCAATTATGAAGTAATTTGATATTAATTTACTTAAAATAGGTCCTTAAAGTTTTGTATTACTATGCCTCTCTAACTCACTGAAGTCCTAAATGTCTGATGGTTTTGGAAATTTGGTCAAAACCCAAATGTATTATAATATGACTTTTAATATGCCTTTTAAGATTTTTATTTTTTATTGTTTGGAAACAAAAAAAAAACTCAATCCAAAAATGGCAACTCCAATTATTAGAAGTTGATGTGCACCTGAAATGAACGATGAATCAATGATACTCTAAAAAACCTTCAAAATAAATTCCAAAAAGAGACCTATTATCACATTCACATTCATGGTGGGTAAGACATGGCCACCTTATTGATTATATTTGTGGCAATATATCACAACATGGTGATTTTGGAATATTTAAAAAATATTTTGCATCAATCATTTAACAAATGAAAATATGATATCACCAAAATGAATTTCAAAGTAGGATGATATTGATCACTACATAGAGAAATATTGAATGAATGTACATACATTTAGATGAATAAATGTTGTTTTTTCCATAATCATTCATTAATCATTCATCATTCATCATCCACATGCATTATTCATCATCCACATGCATCATTCATCATCCACATGGATCATTCATCATCCGCATGCATCATTCATCATTCACATGCATCATTCATCATCCGCATGGATCATTCATCATCCGCATGCATCATTCATCATTCACATGGATCATTCATCATCTGCATGCATCATTCACCATCCACATGCATCATTCATCATCCACATGCATCATTCATCATCCACATGCATCATTCATCATCCACATGCATCATTCATCATCCACATGTATCATTCATCATCCACATGCATCATTCATGGCTTCATTGCTCCCACTGAAGATCGCGATTTATACTGTCTGGGAAAACTGTTAAAGAAGATCACTTTATCACATGTTTACGCAGTTAGTTCACTGAGTAATTTTTTGTGTAGAGATCCAAGGAAATTTATCCACCAGCTTTTACTGATTGTAGATTATTCTTTGTTTTTTTTGGCTTTTGGTGTAGGACCACTTGGAGAACTCAAGCTGCAATCATTCATGGAGCTTTCAAGGAAAAAAAACCACTCACTGAATGATCATCGAAAATCATGCTTGAATTATATGTAGCTTGTCTCAACTGCTGACCCATTAGAGTCCTAATTAAACCATCTACTTTAAATTATTTTAAATTAAGTTCCCTGCTCTCTATGCAGACATAATGCCAAGTTCACCTGTGTCACTCAGGCTTGTTGGCTGATCAAAAGAAAGTTGTAATCCATAACCCATTTGAACAATATGAATTGAAATGTACATACATGGATATTCAAGGTTCGATAAAAACAACTTGGCATTATTTTCAATAGCTTTCTCAAGTTTCCAAGTGAACCTCTTCAAGATTATTCAGCTTATTTCAACTTTAGAAAAGTACCTCAAAAAATCAATTTCATTGTATTGGCAGATATTCACAATGGTGGCACTTTTCATGGGCGGGTGCTAGGGTTGTCACAGCTTACTACCCTCAATCGGTCCAATTCACCTGTTCAATTAGCCTCCCGCCCGCTTGAAATCGAAATATCCGAGCATATTCATGAGATATTCTTATATCAAAACCTTAATTTATTCATGTCTGACGCTATTTTCCAACTTGACATCTTATTAAACATATGACGTCGTCTATCTAATTAGATGAGTGTCAAATATGTTAAACAACTTGGATGAAATATTCCCAAATATTCTAAGAATATGCTTGACTAATAGATGGGGAGGTCTATCAGACATCTTCAACACTTTGTCAAAAGTTGAGTAGGACAACCGTAAAGAGCATAACCCAGAAGGCATGTCCAATGATCCAAACCTGTCCAATATGACAACCTTAATGCATGCGGGGAAAGCTAAATCTACACCCGTCCTAGTTTTGTGACAATTGTGGCGCTCTGATTGGCAGGTCAATACAATGAAACTGACGTTTCAAGCTGGAACTAGTTTCACGGGTGAATGCCCACTGGTACTGAGTACATGATTCGATTCGATTGAGAGCTGCAGAGTGTTGGAGTTTTAGGAGCCAGGTAGGTGCCAGGTATCCAGATATCATACACAAAACTTTCAAGGTTCTACACAGATCGAATTCAAGCCATTGTTAAATCACATACTTCAGTACTTCACCCACAGTTGGCCTCTTCTATCTCTCAAGGTACAAACAAAGTCATAATCATAATAATAGTACCTCACAAGAGCATTGTCGGAGCTTCAGAATCTATGCATTATTTACCACTCTTTCTAGACTTGCAAATCATGTCCTGTACTCTCATGTTCCGGCTGCAATACATCGGTCAGAAAATGACGAATTCCAGCCAACTGAAACGAGACATGATATATCATTCCACTGTTCAACAGTTCAACCACTTACGTATATTATTTGGTGAGCTAGATCGAGACAAGGTCATTGACTAAATCAGATTGTCAACTTCAGCGTAGTACATGTATATAATTAGTTATACGTGAAGAATAATGATGCATTCAGCCAAGAAATGTTGTTGTTCAGAAGAGTCAGGCTAGTGCCAGTGTGAGTGAGGCCTGTACGTAGAACTTGTGATAGCTAGCTAGGAATGGCAATTGTCTTGTCTTTGTCACAGGACACCGTACTCATGTGCATGCCTGCACAAACGCATGACGGTTTGCCAATTGCAAGGGCGGGGCCACTTGCATTGGCAAACCCTAGCCTGCTGGCCAGAGAGTAGTAAGAGACAAATCATCAAGTAGGCCCATCACGGAATGTTGGCTCACCTCCCTGAACTTAACTCCAAATACCAGTCCAGTCCAATTTCTCGCCTTCAATCTGACGCCGGCCTGTTTTCGTCGTCGAGTTCATGCATGTCATCATCAGCGGGCACTTAGCATAATTACTACGTCACTTGACCAGTTAACTACCCCGCCACTGGGTTGGGTTGGATTAGGTTTCACGCATCTGATAAGGTAAGAATATAATTATATTAACCGCAGCTTATCGTCCACCAACCTTTCACGAAGAATACTCATCAAAAAGGTCCTACAAGGCAAGAAAAAGAAGAGTCGTCCAACTGGTCAAATTCTTTCATGTAGACTGTTTCAGGGCTCTAAATTCCAGGACCCATATAGATTTGAGGTTCCGAACAGACGCCTTGGCCGATTTCGACGTCATTTTTAACATATGTGATGTTCAACCATTGATTCAAAAAACGATTCACGAGCGATTGGATAATATGCTAGCCTGATAAGTGGTGTACACGTGAAACGTCACGCAGGTATTGTGTGAATAATTGTCAGAAAAAGTATAAAAGTTGTGAGAATGAAACTGAGGAGGATCGAGATGGGCGGGGAGTTGGTGATGGCACCGACACTGGAAGCTAAAAGAGCTGCACAAATATAGCAGTAGTTGGGATGCGTGTTTGTGAATTTAATGACTTAATCGGGCAGGATAATTATATCAATGTGATTGAATCCACGAGGGAGTGGGAGTGGGCATGCCGGTTGCGAGTGCCAGGTGGCTCTCTACTGACTGAATGATCTGCATGCATCCTTGCATGCATATTAATGCCAGTGGAAACCGTTGTACACAGCGGAAGGGAAACCTGGGAAGGAGATCTGTAGCAGGGAGGGAGTGAGGCTGGTTGGAGCACCCAATTCCAACAGTGTACTCAATCCCGGTAATTTCTACACACGGTAATAATTCTAGAACGTAAATCTAGGTAGACCATAGATAGCTTATCATTTTGTCAACAAACAATAAAGGCTCTATGATGTGCTTAGATTTGTGTTCTAGAATGAATGTTGTGTCTAGAAATTATTAGCATTGGGTACATTGTTAGAATTGGGTGCTCCTACCTTATGTGTTAGTTTGTTTGTGGCAATGAATGGAATGGGGCCACAGTGGAAGAGACACGTCAGCCTCGACAACAGATTGTGAATCCTCGTGTGAATTGGCCTGCAACACAAGATCATTTACTATGGTAACCTTGATTGAAACTATACCGTAATTGTACAGGTGTCATGCAAAGATCGTATGGTCAATACAGTAACATTACATCTAGAAGTACTGAATTCACTGTAGATATTGTATTTATACAGAATGCAGTTTAGATACTGTATTATCAAAGTGATTCAAGTATTATACAAGTTCAATACGATATCTTATTTCTATATATTGAGTCTATAAGGGAATGAGGCAAAACTTGTCATAGCAAAAAGTGCGGTCTGGATGGTTAACATAGAGGTACGTTGAACCACCACGAACCTAAAACCACCAACCTCTATAGCCTTTCTTCATTTTAGGGAGGAAATGTAGGTTGTTGGTACATGACTTAACTTTTGAGTGATTGATGCAACATTTAAGTCATGTAATGAAAATCTACATTTCTTCCTTGAAATGAAAGAGGGATGTAAATGTTGATGGTTTTAGGTGTTGTGGTGGTTCAAGGTTCCTCTACTTTACCCTATGGTTTCTATATTGAAACCATTCACAAGAATTTTCCTAACAGTTGAAAATGACGTAAAGACCTATAATTGCCGTGGTCATCCTAGCGCCATTGTACCCTATGACCATTTGTCATAGTGGACAGAAGTCATCCGTACAAAAAAATTCATCGATCCAAAGGTCCAAGTGCTCCAAAGGTCATTTTTTGGCCTCATTCATTGTCCTTAACCTTGGAAGGACAGGTTTAATCCCTAAAGAACCAAGAAGCCAAAATTGGGCTCCATGTTTAATTCACAGTTTTGAATAGGCCCTATTTGAACTTCCTCTTTTTCAATTTTTCAATTTTTTATCAACACATGCAATGATCTTCACTAGTTCTAGTGATATGAAATTTAATCCCATGTAAATTATATTTTTCACAATCAATTTGTCATTTAAAACTGTGAATCCTTGGTCCTTTAGGGGTTAAGTTAACACAGGGGTGAAGCACTTGACAGATGTGGGCTGGGCTTCAACAGGATGATTGACTCCCTGAAAGTAAATAGTGTAATTATCCATGATAGTCAACCAAAGATGAGTTACAAGTAGAAGCCAAATAAATTGTGGAGTGGAGTGGAGTGGCTGCAAGCCTGCAGTCAGTGCTAGAGTTATCTCCGCTTGTCTTATATGCAACATGTATATGGTGAGTAATTGAAAAAAGTGATCCAAGTCTGAAGATTGATTGCTGATCTTTGACATTCCAAATGCCACAAAATTAATGATTCATGGGTCCTCCTAGGCTTGTACCTCTAAGATGATTAAGTTTGTGCAATTTGAACGTGAATCAGGTCTGTACAAAACTAGAGTCAGCCATCCAATAATACCAGAGCGAACTCAGTTCTCTCCAACTCCTTTTGGAATGAATGATCAGCTTCCCGTAAGCCGTGCTTGTGCATCACGCTAAAGTGCGAGAGTATCTATTCTTTACTACACTAAATGGCGTATTTAGTGTCTGGGACATTATTTCTCAACCCTCACACTATTTAATTTTAGTGAGATATAGTGTTCTTGTAATAAAAAACAAGAATGTAGTGTTTCAATGACATATGGCAACTTTATAATAAACATGGCATGCCACCTTGGGGGGGTCACTAACATATATAGTCTAGTGTAACCACGTGCGTTAAGAGGGTATTTGAATGGGGACTATTACATAATTGGAATATTTGAGGTATTTTCTAGAATATTCTAAATATATTTCAAATAGATTCTCTTATTATTCCTTAATTGAATCTAAAGCATCCTATATTACATATAAAATATTATAATTAGGTAGAAAATTTTCCTCCCATGAATAAAAAAAACCCTATAGTTCAACTCACGTGCCCCCAAGCATGCCACCTCATGTCACTCTCATTATTTAAAAACATGGTACTCTCAATGAAAGCGTGTATGAAAAATGGCAAACTCCTATGTAGTATAGGTAAACTACAATTTCTCTTCACCTTTGAATGAATTGTGGTAAAAGCCATCAATTCTCCACAGACACTAAATATGCCATTTAGTGTGCAATAGTGCTTTGTTCAAGGTTAAGATAACCAAACTTCAAAAAGACAACATTAATAATCTGACAGTTACATGTCATTTAACATTGGAAAAAAACATTTAAAATTAAAAGCGGTTTTCAGAAGTAGCCAATGAAGGTCTTGACTGGGTTCTCTATGAACATGAATTGAGGTCTACATAAATTCCAAATTAGTCCAATTGGCTTGAGTGCAATATGATAATATGGTATGGCCATTAAAGCAACTTAATTCCTGTAATTGATGAAAAACATCCATTTTCATTGAAAATTATTATCACTGATAAAATTGTGTTATTTTACAATTGGTCTTTTGTGATTCAAAATTTTTAAATTAAATTGATTTAACTTTAAATTTTAGATGTTTTTGGGACTGTTATAGTGATAAGCGTAAAGGCCCATTTACACTTAGTTTCTGTCTCAACTCCATATGAAAGTCACATGAATTTTGATTTCACCATGATTTTCACAAACATACTATATAGTGTTGAAGTTGTAAGTTTACAAATTTGTATAAATACCATAATTATATTGCTTGGTATTAGACCTAATTTTGTAGGCTCAATGGAATCAGTAACTTCTGAAGATTTCTAAGGTTTCCAAGTCACTGATCAAAGTTGCTAAAGTAGATTTAAGAGACGTGTTAATTTGAAAAGAACGTGTTAAATTCACTCACTCGTTGTTGCTTTAGAGTGTGAGAGAGGGTGTGGCAAAGTCCAATGCAAAACTTGAATCAAGAATGAAGCTTGTGACTTTAAAATGAAGCCTTGGCCCAACCCAAGAAAATAAATACCTACATAACATTCAGTAGCATGCACTGTCCCTGCCTTGGCTCTACAGTAGACGGTGTGGAATATTCCACACCCAACAATACTTCATCAGTAGCTAAGTGGACAGGTGAAGGCTCAAGGTGATGAGCACAATGTATGAAAGAAAGGCAGTGGGCATGAAGGCTACTGAATGCTATGTACCTCATTTAATTCTTGAATGTTTAACCCCTAAAGGACCAAGTGTCCTAACCCCTAAGCGCTTAAACGACCATTTTTTGGTCGCTGTCCGAATCTAACGGGCTGCCCGGAACAAATAAATAAATTGAAACAATAAAAATTACTTTAAAATACTACATCAAGTCTACTTTCCAACCCAATTTGAATTATGGCAATCCGAGTTAAACTCCAGCCGGGAGAATTTTTTTAAGTAGATCACCTCAACATTGTCTTTGGTTAGTGTTATAAAATTTGCTATTTGGGGAAAGTAATGATGATCCCTCCATCATTTCTTTTGCTTTTTTGAAGTTTACAATAGATAGCCCAACTTTAACTAATCATACTAAATTTTGAACTCTAAAATTGAAAATTACAATTTATACAATTTTCAAAGGTTAATGCTTTTAAATATTTTGTCTATTGAACCAAACTTCATCGAACATATGGAAGGCACATATTATAACACATCTATGTTTTGTCCAATACCCCTTGGGCTTTTAGGGGCTAACTAGGACATTTAGAGAACCGGGTAGGTTCTGGTGAACACATTTTTAATCGAATTTTGAAGAGAATTTAATAGTGGATTCCCCAATGTGCCACGAAAATGGGGATTCTTTTTTTCTTGAATTCCGACACTGTACGTGGAAGTTTTGAAGAGAAATGTGTTTTATTCGGGAGAAAGGGCAACGGGGCAATAGAAAAATGGTTGAATTCTGGGGGGGGGACAACAAGAAGGGCAGTGTGGAAAATGGGGTGGACTGTAGAGGCAGCAGCCAACTCCCATAACAAAATTTTAAAATGATATTTTAAAACATTAAAATTTATTTTTTATATTAAAAATTAACTTATTTATAATTTAATTAAAATTTATAATTGAAAATTAAAATTTTATAATTAAGAATTATTATTTTAAAAATTGAAAATTAAAAACATTTTTATAAAAGATTAAAAAACAAATAAATAAAAGCAAATCGTCTAATGAAGGACGATGACAGTCCACATTGAGAGTTAGTGGGGTAATGAAGATTGGAATGGGTTGGATGAGGTGGCACTTGGAATTCCCTTCCTCCACCCTTTATTTCTCCCCTAACCCCCAAAATTCTTAGAAAATATGTTACATGTCTTTTAAAACTTGGAGATTTAATTCTTTTTCAAAAAAAAATTGCCATTCTATAAAGGGTGGAATGTACTTATGTTTTACCGCTTGGATTCGTATTCTAAATAATGAAAGTAAAAAGTATTGCAATTCCAAAACAAAAAGTCTTTTCTAAACTTTTAATCCCCAACAAGTGCAAGGTGTTCTTCAACATCCTAAACATCTCCAAATGCAATGAAAATTGGTACACAACTAAGTAAGACGGGAAGTAAAATCATATAGAATGTGAAAGTGAAGTGCGATAGGTTTTGGTAGTGAAGTTTTTTTGATGTAGCCACAGTCAAACGCATCTGAAATTTTCGGGCGGGATTTTTTTGGGGGTGTCTTTTTCCATCAAACACAGTTATCTTGCAATCCGTGCGGTCAAATTCAAAGAAATTTGTCGTTGATGTTTTTCAAGTAGTTTAGGGTTAGAAGGTAAAAAATAACAAATTTTTGGAATATTTGCATGGGGGAG
This sequence comes from Pohlia nutans, assembly GCA_022496805.1. NCBI lineage: Eukaryota > Viridiplantae > Streptophyta > Bryopsida > Bryales > Mniaceae > Pohlia > Pohlia nutans. The sequence goes on from CM040097.1 coordinate 10,988,946, forward strand.
TCAAAATGGCAGCATTGGAGTGTTTTTGGAGGAAAAACGCTATGGTCCTTTAGGGGTTAATTTTTTTTAATCCAGGATATTCCTTGTCCTTAGAACCTCATATTAGATCACAAATCTCTTAGACTTAGGACAGAATCTAAAGAAAAATTGGGTCAAATTTTACCTATACCAATAAGAATATTCGATTCCTAGTTTCATGCAATCTGAGCCTTACACACCCTGAAGCAACCAAATGCCCTATGAGTGTGAATTCCCCTTGAATTAGCTTGGCATATGTAAACAAGAATGGTAATTCACCTCTGTTCTCTACTTTCTGCAATTGATTCTTTTCAATTTGTACCCCCTAAATACAAAAATAAAAATAAAAATGGTGATTTTGTTAGCTCTGTGCTCTACTTTCTGCAATATTGATTCTTTTCAATATGTGCCTCCAAAAATAAAACAAAACGGGGCATTTTTTTTCATTTTTCACGAAATGCCAAAGTGGAGATATATAATGTTATAATGGTGCTCCATATTTCAACATTCATCCACTTATTGAATAGAAAATATCACATATCCATAATTTTGTATTATTTCCATCCACAATCTAGCAATTTCATCCAAGATTTTTTAATTTTTTCTTAATTGAATTTTTGGTAGCAAAACACTTCATGATTTTTGGTCATTTTTTAGTCATATTATTTTTTTCCTAGTGCAATCTGGCAATACTTCGTCCCAAAAAAAATCCCCTACAACAATAATCCCCTAAAATCCCCCTAAAACAATATGACAATGGAAGATTCGAATCAACCATTTCTTTTTGATAGAGAGACACGCACCCTGGAATGTAGCAAGGTAAAGAAAAAATGGATAGAATAATCCATACATATATTCATCCATAAAATTATCTATTATAAGGCACATGCATCAAAATACTGGCGATTTCATCCACTTTTTGCCCATTTTTTTGGGGTGTATAAGCGGCTAACCCCGCCCCAAAACCAGGTAAGATTCTGGAGAATATTCGCAAGAATTTTTTTGGCTGATTGGAACTAAATCCAAAGGTTTGGACGATAAAAACGACGGCTTGGACTGGGCATTGGGCTTTCAAGTGGAGGAGCAAAAGAAGGAGAACATGCCGAAATGGTAGCAGCCTTGCATGTTTCGCAACCTCGGAACGGAAAGAACCTTCAGTTCCCCTTCCAATGCACATTTTAAAATATATATATTTTTTGAAACAAATGGATGCTTTATTTCCATTCCAGTGCACTTTTCACCTCCTTTGTGGTCACGAAAGGAAAGTCATGTACAAGAGACAAACAATTCTCGGAATAGGACAAGTCTCATTTAGTCCCAGCACCGACCTTGTGACTACCCTATGTCTCACTCAGTTTTTACTGCTGTCTTCCATAACATTCAGTAGCCTTCATGCACTCTGCTCATCACCTTGAGCCTCCACCTGTCCACTTAGGGCAGCTTTACACTACAGTGGAGAAGTCCACCGGTCATGAATTTTAGGGGAATTCTGAAATATGATTGGCCGAGAGTGACACTCTTGTCCGGTGGTGGTTTACACAACGGCCAAGAGTCCTCTGGTGGAGAACTTTGTACAAATGACATGGATGCCAATGTGGTGACACTTTTTTGAAGGGGAGTTCTCTAGAGGTCAAGTTTCTTGGGCAACCTCAAAGCCTTGGACAAGAAACTTGGCCTCTTGGAGAACTCCAAATTCAAGGCATTTTTTTATTAACTTTTCGTCTTCTCGGGCATACCATACCTAGCCTCAAATAACCATGTCTTGAGCTGAAATTCTTGACCGACCGGTGCACTTCTCCACCGTAGTGTAAAGCGACCCTTATCTAATGATGAAGTATTGTTGGGTGTGGAATATTCCACACCATTTACTGTAGAGCCAAGGCAGAGACAATGCATGCTACTGAATGTTATGTGCGCTCAATCCATTCTCCAGCACACTCTGAACTCCTTTTTATCCCCCTCTCTTGTGTCACGTTCTGGTATCTGTATCGAGTATTGGATGAACATTGCGTACACATGTGATCGGAGAATCTACACATGTACCAATGTACAGTACATTCGTTTTCAAAGGTGTGACTGTATGAAAAAGAGTTCTGAGTGTATTTAGGACTTCAAAAATTACACTCTCTTGTGTTGCATTCTGGTATCTGGATGTTGTGTACAGTACATTGGTTGGCAAAGGCGTGACATTAAAAAGTTCTGCGTGTATCCCTTGCAAAATTACACTCTCCTGCGGTCCTCAAGTATATTAGTAAATGTAGTGATAAGAAGCAGGGCGCATTGGCGGATGATTTTAGATCTACTTGGTGTGAACAAAAATTTCTGCTCTGGTAGCATCTACCATGCTACATGGAAATTAGCTCCCACTCTGGGTAGTTTGCGGCTCCTCCCCTAGGACCCGGATTGATTGTATTCTCTATTAATGCTTTTGGCTCCCTCTTTCAAAAATCTCTTATATTAAGTACACAACGTCACGATACCATGTCACTACCCTACTTAGCAATACCATGTCACGAAATCATCCAAATTTCACATCCATACCTTTCATCCAATTTTTCATCATGTTCTCAAATCGTTCTCCACGGTTCCCATGTTGTTCCCCAAAGCTTCGCATCACATTCCCCAGCGTTCCCATCATGTTCCCTAATGTTCCCAAGTTATCTTTACACTAGTAAAACAAGCAGCTAAGCTACGAGGAGCTATGACCAAAATAGCATGGATGAAGGATGAGAATGCATTTCAGTGGAATCATGGACGGAATATATTTGCTACAGTTGTTTTTAGCCCAAGAAAATGGGTGTCCCCGCAATGCCTCTTCCCTACGGTCAGAGCCAATAAAATTACACTCTCCTCCGAAGTTGTTTACTTCCTGCCGTGGGACCACGAGCTCTCCGGCCAAGTTTGGCTCGTTTTAGTTGAACGATATTTCAAGGCGCTCACACATGCCTCGAGTTTCTTCGTCAAAGGTCCCCGTTTCGGAGGAGAATATGCGCTCCCCACCCATCCGTGGACTGTGGCAGTACAACTCTTTTCTGTCATTTCTGTGGCTAGAATAGCAGGACATGAAGCCCTCACTGGCTTTAAATGTGTAGCAAGCTCAGGCGATGGCGGAGGGTGGGGACTGGGGAGTGTTTCATCTCGATTATTGGAAGCCGCATGAGAGTTCATGTCCCGCTCTGGGGCCTACTTGCTCCCTTGCGCCTTTATCCCAATCAGGAAAACCACCAGAAAAGATAAAAGCGTCGCTGCATCAGCTTGCTAATAATGGTTTTTTAATTCCATGCAACAAGTGCCTGATGAATGAGGACAATTCTGGCACTTGTCCGTGAGCACCTCTGTTGCAGGCAAGCCAGCCCGCCTCCGACCTCTATCTGGAAACGTGCATGCATCGACAACCTGCCGCCATAGCATGTACTACAACTTACCTGGAATAATCTTCACCAGAATAATAACAACAACAACAACAACAATAATAACAATAATAATAATAAAACCACTTTTTCTTTAACCGAATATTCAATCATCCCAACAATCAGTTGCGTGCGAAAGCATCGATCATGGACGTTGCACTTTGTTACACAGATGAGTGACTGTGTACTAGGGTTTCATGTGGTAGGGTTTCCATTCACCGTGAAAGACGTCTGTGTGAAATGGTTGAGCGACAAATTAACGAGGGGAGTTTACCAGAGTTAAGAGTATCCCCACCGCGATTCCTATATATATATAGCAGTCCCTAATTGTATCTGGAAAGGGATGAATCTGTCCCCGATTTTCAGATACAGCAGTCGGGGCTGCACCGTTGAATCCTGCAAAAGTGAAAGTGGAAACCCTGTTCTTACTACGATTTCCAGATACAGCAACTCTGCCTTTCGAAAATCATTGCCAAAATCACTGCGGAGGTGAAAATCAGGTGCAACAAGTGAAAAAAACGTGGTAAGAAAAGCGATGCGGATAGAAAGTTTCAATCCTGGAAAAACCAAGCAAGTTTGCCGGATTCGGGGGCCACTCCTGGAAAATTTTCCTGATACAGTTCTTCGGTGCAAAGGTTTTTCCTGCAAAACGGGTGAACTTCATCCAGATACAGATACAGGAACCCACGCGGTGGGGATGCTCTAACCACGCAACTTACAATAATCCAAGGCCTCATAAGAAAGGGCTCTCAAACCTCATTTTGATAATCTCCACTATGATTGGTTGCTTTATGTGAGTTGGGTGAACCCAGGATTATGATTTCTATTCTCACTACAATGGGTATGATTTCCATTCTCACCGCAACAGGTGGATCATCAGTGCTTCTTGAGACCTCAGTTCCTGTCTTCTAGCGGCTTTCACCGGCCTGATCCTCACCTGGAGTGCCCTAATTATCATAAAACTTAAGCACCCTATTCCTCCGGCATGAATGGTAGTAAATCGTTTCATCTGTTGTTGTGGCTGGGAGAGATTGGTCCGGAGGACAGTTTCACTGTGGCCAGCACAGCAGGTTGCCGGCCTAAATCTGCAGCAGAGAGCGAGCGATTTATAGCCGGGAGTTTCCGGAACAAGGTGGGCGTGAATGCGTGATCTAATCAGGGCTTGAATCCAGGAAAATCCTGACTGTATGGGAATGAGCTTGTGCCGACCTCCATCAATCAACGAGGGTGGTGAGTTTTCCATAGTAGCTTTTAGTGCATAGACAGAAGTGGAAAGGCCGGGCCGGTCCTTCATACGGGCTCCACTGCAGTTTGACAGCCGGTGACATGATACAGTGTCCAGGTCCTGGCCCTGATTTCCGAACCCAGCCCTCATCACCAACTCCTCTTCTTTGGTCTCCGAGAATTTCGCCTTTCAAGCCTAAGAGCCAACTTCCGTGGGTTTGAGAAGTTATTTTTGGGCACAAACGTAACAAGAGTTTCATTGCAAGGAGAATCGAGTATAAGTTCAGGCCAAAAACAGGATCAAAAGACCCCAGCCAGGCCAGAAGGAACAACAACTAAAATACAACCCACAAGTGGGTTCAATGAGCAGTTGTCTATGGAAGAAGACAAGAGGCTGGGGGAAAAGAGGTATTTCAATTTGTCTCATACTCTACCATGAAGTGGTGCACACTTTCATGAACTTGAACATGAACAAATTTGATTGGTTTGGGTGAATATGCCATGAAGTCGAGGGCTTCAGAATCCTCTATACTTCATGACAGATTCTCCTCCATTCTTTTTCAAAGGCTCACTTGAAATTATGTGGAACTTGGTCCCCCAAAGTCTCTAGAAACTTGTCTTTTAGTGAGGAACTTCACCCATGGAAAGTTAGACCTCACTCATCCTCACCTTCAAGAAGTTCTAAGGATCTATCCACATGTGATCCCCGTCTCAATCTAACTTACTATGATAAGAAATTTAGAAAAAAAATAAACAAACCATAAGAGGTTGATTTAGTCATTTAAATGGAAATGTGGGATTGCAGTATGGACAGGTCTCATATGGAATCATCTCAAGGGGGTTGAGATATCTCCAAAAATTAATAAAATCTTCATTGTGTGAATGAAGATTTTGTGTCCACATTCTGTAGGAATACTGTATCCCGTAGTAATTGCACAATAGTGTCTATGAGATTTTAGTTGGGCAACTCAAAACTGTTCCACTTCCTGTGTGCAAACGTTACCCAACACGTGGTGAGAAATTTTCTTAGGACTGAAGATTTGACCAAGACTAGTGTAAAATACATTTGTTTCGGAACAGAGTGGTTATATCTGAGCTTTGACCCTTTCGCTGCTCTGGATTTCTCTGCTTCTAAGGTCGGATGTCCTAAAACCACCAACTTAAGAAATATGGCCTCATTTTAACAAGGTTATTTATGAGAAATATTTTTCGGTCAGTTGGAAGAAGATTTCTCACGGAATGCACAAATTTTCGCAATTTAATTCCCAATATTCAAATTGATACAAATTTTTGAAGTGAAAAGAACTTCGTCACCCAAATCAGACCTCTAGGTTTCCCCATGTTCACACCATGTGGTACTAATTTTCACTCATAATGATACCCAAAACCACCAACTATTTCTTCGCAATGCTTGGCATGCCATTGGTCTACTTGAATAGTGAAATTGGCGGTTTTGAGTCTCAACTGTGGTGGTCCCAAAAAAGTTCTACATGTCATAATTGGGGGAGGTGGTGGTTTTAGGACATCCTACCTTAAAGGATTGATCTCGGACAGGCCGGGCCATAACATTCAGTAGCATTCAGTCACTCTGCCTTTTCATCCATTTAGTGATTTGTAATGCATTATGTAATTTCCATCCATGTAGGCCCTTTATTTTTCATTTTTCAGAGAGTGGGGAGGGTGGGGAAGGAAGTAGGAAGGTCATAAACCATTGTCAATGGAGGGAAAAAAGAAGTGGCCCAATACTCAAAGATTTTTTTTTATTATGGGTGCCCATTTTCTATTGGTTAGCCATGCACCATAACATTCTTGGATTAAAGTATTATTACTTATAATGTTGCTCTCTTTAAAAGTGAGGGACATGTGGGAATGTGTGTCTAAGCAAAGACCATACCTTATTTCATACATCAAGTTCAAAATATCTCTCTTAGTTGCATTTTATAATGCATTTTGCTAATTCTCCAAATTTGGGGAGGGCTATAGCGGCATTTAGGGGTTAACTCCCAAAGGTCCTTACATATTTTGTAAAAGCCAAAGCCCTACAATCTGCATATTTGAAATATCGCATTGTATCATTTACATTTTTTTCATAGATAGTCATCTACACTATGGATGTCTAACAAAAATTTCAACATGATTGGAAGATATTTGAAATTTTTACAAATATTATCATATAAACTACATAAAATTCAAAGTAGATATATTTTTGATAGATTTAATATCAAAAATTTATATTTAAAGTAGATAAACGTTATGTTTACAAGTAGTAAAAAAATGAAAATGAAGAAATTAAAAGAGACGAATGATTATAGCATCCTTATTAAGCCTTATGTATTTTGGACACTCAAATTTCAGATTTCTCAACGGTGTAAAATCTTCAAATGAAGTCTATTTTCCAATTCCAACAGTCAAAAGATGTATCATAACTCAACTTAAACATTTAATGAAAACACCAACTTCAACAAACCTAAAACACTTGATTTTTTGGGACTTTGACTAAAAACCATCCAAAAAATGGATGGTTGATTCTTTAGGGGTTAAGAGTCCTCAATCAAGACACAAAGCAACATGGGTCAACCTAAAAGAGATACAAAAGATTAAAAGTTCAATTTTTTTTTTTATTTCAGTACATGTTTCGGTGAAGATAATTAGGTTCCTTGTGACTCTTCATTGTTCAAAGTCGAATAGATATTTGAAGTCAAGACTTATGAAAAGATAAACTTCCCAAAGTTTATCCTCATAAATAGCTTAAGCTCAAGAATCTTGTCCTGAAATCTTCTTGTGAAAATAAAAGTTACTAGTCAAATTTATGCTTTGATCTCAAAATTTGCTGAATTTAACCCTTTAGTGCCTAGGGTGGTTATGGAGAAACCATAGTTGTTTGGTAATATTTCTTTAAAATTCTCTCTATTGAGATTAGAGATACTATTAATAGTATTCAACCATATAAATGTAAGCATAGCTTAATCAAACAAGTGTTGGTAAATCTTGGTAAGATCGGACCGTTGGATTGAAAGATTATAGTATGTCTTTGAACCATATAATGCACACTCAAAAATGAGATTTTAGACGGTGTGTGACTTCAAAGTTATATAAAATTTGGATTAAATTTTCAAAAATGTCTTCAATGCAAACCATGTGTGAACAAGTCAATTTTCAACCTCCTATTTACTTTTTGATAAATTTTGATTTAGCTCTGAGATTTTGAGTGTTGTCTCATAATCATTATATCTTTCATTTGAAAAAAAATTCATTCAATTAAACTCAACAGCACCTCTAAAAGCACAATTGAAGATTGAACTAAAATGGTTGTATTTTCACTTCAAACATTTATCAAGAGATTCAATGCATTTGGATGACTATAGCACCCAACTTTGGTATACGTAAACTATATACGAGCCTTCATTTATTGGCAATTTTAAAACATTTAAAAAAATATTTTTTACAAAGTAATATAGGAGGTCAAAGTTTTTTTTAGTCGTATAGTGTATTTATTTTCTTCAAAAATTTGTAAGTAATTATATAGAATAAAGAAAATTCACAAAAATTTACAATATAAACTTGCAACATATTTGAAAATCCTATAATTTTTTCAAGTTATTTGATTGATTTTTGACAATGTAATATAGGGGTCAAAGTTTCTTTTTGCATGTGGTTGTAGTAAATACATTGAGTGAACCCCCCGAGGAAGTAGTTCAGCAATAACCTATGTCAACACCTCTTTATTGCAATCTTTCATGTCAAGAATGGACTCATACATAATTATTGTGAATTTTATAAGTGAGAGTGACTTATCCATATACGGTTTAGGACAAAAAAATTACGTCAAAATATGTAAGGAATTGGTACATTGATGAAGATCGCAATACTGACATATACTAATGGAACAAGAGAACACAATCCAAAAAAAAATACAAGATAACAAACTTCTAAACACAAGAAATACATCGTAGTACATGTGTTGTATTTGTAAGTTTTTGCTGTATTTTGAGGTATTTTCAATATTTTGGTGTTTTGTACACATGTATTTTGATAGTTGCTGCTCCAAATTGTTTTTTTTTATAGAAGATATGAATTATAAATCCCCAACTTTGAACATCACAACTGAAAATCCAATTCTTCACAAATTTTCCATTATATGCATTTCTGACTCATCAGTGACCACAATGTGGTCATCTAGGCACTAAAGGGTTAACCCTTAACTGCCTGAGCGTCCATCTTTTGGACGATGTACAAATTTCATCCATGTTTTCTCATTTATTATGCACTTTTAGTAGAGTATAGTTTTTACTGTAGATTTTATTGGAAGTTAGCTTCATGCAGATAGATAAATAGATAGATAGATAGAAACTATGGTCCTCTTTTAAGGCGAGCGTGAATAAAGTATGTGTTCGTAATGTCAATGACCCAATGCCCACCAATCAAATGGGCTATTGGAACAAAACTACTCTCCTATGTCGAGAATAGACACTGTAATTAACCTACAGTCAGTAAAAGTAACCAAATAAGTATATGTGTATATATACATATATATTATTTATTTATTTATTTATTTATTTAATTTTTTGTGTGTGTGTATATGTATGTAGATAGCTTCATGCATATGTGAACCGATTAGAAAGGGGATGATTTGTGAAATTTTTATGCCTCATTTCATGTTGCAGTGATTCACCAAATATTTCAAAGATTTTAGTCTATATGTGCTCTTGAAAAAATAAACTCATAAAATTAAGCAACCAAAAAATCTCCAAAAATAACTACACTTAGAGTATTACATTTCAATCCATCACAACAAATTTCATCCAGAAATCGTCAATATCTTATTCGTAATTGAATTTCAAGTTTCAAATTTTATACCAAAATATTAGTGTCAGCAATCGCATATCTAACCGTATGGATAGAATCTAAAATTCATAACGTACAACTTTTATTCATACATCAAGTTGAAATATCCCTCTTAGTTGCATTTTTTAATGCATCTTTGCAAAACTGCCAAATTTGGAGAGGGGTGAGGACATTTATGGGTTAAAATGAAAGAAAGAAAAAAAAAGCGGCTCCAGCTCCTTGTGGGAAGCCTTTACCATGGGTGCCATTATTTGAGGAACGAATATGACCAATTCTGGACATGTAGGCTAGAGCTAGAGGATTGCAAGAACCGCAAGCAAGTGCTGAAAAACAAGCGACTAGTCATGTAGTCTCTGCTTTAGTATTTACCCTAGATTTACTTTTACACCTTGTATACACTGTTCAGCCATATAACTCCTTGAAAACGAAGTGTTTCCATAGTCTCGCCCCTGGTGGGGCAGAGACAATAAAACTAGAGGACCTCAGAAAGCAGGAATATACAGTGACCTTCAAAACTGTCCCAATGTTTGTACATATTACATTCAAAAAACAATGTAGGTAAGAGAAACTCATGGAATGGAAGGTAATAAATTTACTGAAATAGTACATACAATGTACTAATTGTTTACAGAAATTCCAACAAAATTGAAGCACTCAATGAGAAGGGAAAAAAACCTAAAGCTACTATGTATATTGGGACACTTTTGAAGGTCCAACATGGAAATCCCTCACCACTTTGTCCATTTTCCTTTGGATTTTAATACAGCTGCTATTCGTCTGGGCATTGATTCTATAAGTCTCTTGCAATCATCAACAGTGATAGAAGGGAAGGTTTCTTCTACACGAGACCATAATTCAAGTATCCCTTTTGGTGGTGTATCATATCGGTTTAATCTCCTTTTCAAAATCGCCCATAGATTTTCTATAGGATTCAAATCTGGAGACTGAGGAGGCCAAGATAAGACACCAAAAGGTTGCCTAGAAAACCATTGTTTCATACTATTACTGCTATGTATAGGTGCATTATCTTGTTGAAAGATGACTTCTGATACATCTAAATTATATTTTTGAATTGTACCATAGAGATGCTCCTCCAAGATTTTTTGATAACCATACTGATTGAGGCGACCTTCAATTCTATACATCATGCCAGGTCCATGTGTACACATACATCCCCATATCATCACAGAACCGCCACCATGCTTAACAGTCGGAATAACAGTCCGCTCTGAAAGTTCTTGTGGATCACGAACCCAACACCAAACTCTCCCATCTGAAGAAAATCTATTAATTTTAGTCTCATCTGAGAATATCACGTGACTCCAATCATCAATAGTCCAGTGCTGATACTTTCTGGCAAATTCTAAGCGAGCCCTAATATTATTGCTTGACAAATGTGGTTTCTTTTCTTTCACATGCGATTGCAAACCTGCTCTACAAAGTCCACGACGTACAGTAACTTCACTGACTTGTACTCCAAAAACTTCTTGCACTTGTTTAGTAGCTTCTCTTGCAGTAGACACCTTCCCTCTAGTTACACTAGTTACACAAGACCGCTCCATTGCACTTGTCAACTTGCGTGGTCTACCTCCAACTGAAAGCTTTGCATCTGGAAAATGCTTCTGACGGAGCCTCTGTACACTTGATTTACCAACATGCAAAGACTTTGCTATCTCTCTCACACTACAACCTTTTTGAAGCAAAGAGAGTACATTCTGTTGCTTCCCTTGGGACAATGGTCTCACCATTTTCACTTGTGAAGTTAAACACGAAAAAAACAAATATATGACGCAAGAAGAACAGATACACACAACAGAACATAAACCAAGCAATTCACAATGCATGTATACTTCACTTGCTATGCACACAAGACTCACTCATATGGACTTTCAAAACTGTCCCAATGAAGAGGAAATATCTAGAGCTTCAATCCATGCACATGCATGTAGAGACAAGTGGCAAGACTTGCTCCTCAATTACCTTACTGATAATAGCATGTAACTAAATTGATGCCATGTCAGTCTAGCATGCAATCACTATTTGGTGACTCACCAAACTTCCAAATTAGAAACATTGGGACACTTTTGAAGGTCACTGTATGCAGGGGTGGGGGCATGCAGTTGCAACAGAAGTGAGAGCCAACCTGGAGCTTATCAACAATTACATTGGGAAGCGGTAAAGGGGGAGGGGGTTAAAGGAGGGAGAAAACTGCAGGCACGCAAGCAGCATTATTAGTATTTAAATTATTGTTCAAGATCATAAGGTTCTTTAACCCTTCTACTGTTGATCTTAGAATCTTGGCCACTGTTCCCGAATCACTGTAGCAGATTCGGAATCATTGGCAAGTCCACATCATCTTTAGCTAAGGATTGGATGGTGAGACATTGTATTTAATATTAAAGCATTTACAGTGCTACTCTTGAAAAGGGTGGACTCCTCTAACTGCTAAAGAACCTTATGCTATGGCTACTCGGGGAGGTCACTTCCAAATATTACGCAACAACGTGCAAACAAAGATAGGGTCCAAATAAATGTTTGAAGGTAAATTTTATAAATGAATTACATTAATATAGGATGCTCAAAATTAATTACAAGAATTAAAAAGAGAATATTTTGAGAATATTAATAATTACAGTAAGAATTACTTTTATTTTTTAGGGTACTTTTAAATACCCTTTTGTTCACATGTGATATTCAAAAGACACGAAGAATGACCTCTCTGAGTATGGCTAGAGAAAGATGCAAGTTTGGGTATAAATTTACAGGAGTTTTTAGTGTTGTGCAATGTTAACGAGTACCATGTCTGGTTCATCCTTCCACACATTCGCTGGAAAAAATAAAATGAGAGGAAGTAGTTTGGCTGCTCACATCCAAGGCATTTTTTTTCATTTTTCATGAAATGCTAAAGTGGCGATATAAAATGTTATAGTGGTGGTTCATATTTCAACATTCATCCACATGTTGGATTGAAGATATTACATATCCATAATTTTGTACTATCTTCATACACAATCCCGCAATTTCATCCAAGATATTTTTTAATTTGAAGTTTTATGACAAAAAAATTCATGGTTTTTGGCCATTTTTTAGCCAAATTATTTTTTCAGGTGCAATCTGACTATATATCGTCCAAAAGAAAATGCCATGTCACATCCTCACTCAGTGGGACCAATTGGCCTCTCCATTGTAGATGTAACTTAGTTGCCATACAAGGCTCCCAAAAAGCTTGAATAGTTTGGTTAGGTACCTACGGTGTCATTTTTGGGTGTGGATTTTTGAAACTTTTTTTTAAGGTGAGAGAAGCCTAGATCATTTTTTGACTAAACTAAAATTGTGATTTAGTGTCCAACCCCATGTCCAACAAGAATTGATGTTTCTTTACCACAATTTGTTCAAAGGTGAGGAGAAATAGTGTCTCTACAATACACAAAAGTTTTCCACTTGTCATTCCCACTTCCACTGAGAGTGTCATGTTCCTTTTAGATGATGAGAGTGACATGTATGAGCTAACACGCCATGTTTATTAAAAAGCTGCCATTTGTCATCAATTGGAACACTACATCCAGAAGGTTTGTGTAAATTTTTTATCATTCTAAATTTTACATTAAAATGTTTTTTTCATGGACCTTGTATCTCCAAAAAGTAAAATAGTGTCTGTGTTGAGTAATAATGTCCCAGACACTAAATTACAATTTTAGTGTAGTGAAAAAGCCCAAATATATACATTTGACAAGTTTTTGATAAGTTGACTTCACATCTTATATGTGATAGGCTTTTGTGCTAAACATTTGAGTTAACCAAAAAGAACAAAGGACTTTTGTTGAGTTTATGCAGAGTCTTTGCTCCAATAATATCAATATCTGACACGGTTTACAATTGCACGAACAATTCCTTGGTCCCTTCATTAATAGCCCCTTAGGCTTGGAGGAACTTGTGGGAACTCTCTTCTAGCATTGGGGAGCTCACGAGTTCCACTCCCACGGGCAATGCAGGGCCTTGCTTTAGATTATTCTCCAACTCACCATGACTAATTTTGCGGTCTTTTTGAACTGAAAATGAGTTTTAAGGTCAGTTGAAGGTTTCTTTCCACTTTAAACTCTTTTTAGGTGTAAGAGAATGGATGAGTTTTGCAAGTATGCAGTTTTTATTATATTTTTTTGCAATTGGTGCCTGCAAGCAAAGGTTGTGTCACACTAAGCACAAAATGCATGACATCAGGTACTAGGCAAAAGAAAACATAAAAACTCTGAATAAATTTTTGATCATGACCAACTTTGGTAGATGAATGTAATAAATCTACCCTCTTTGTTGGAAAGGGACAATCCTTTATGCTTGGTGCATGAATGCACTAATGTCACTACATCTAATTCCGATACTTTAACCCCTAACTGCCCAACTAGGCATTTTTTTTTCTTGATGTATAGAAGAAAATTCCGTTTTCTCATCTCTCAAGCACTTTTTTCAGTGTGGATTTTTTATTGAATTTTTTATGGGAAGTTAACTATATGCATGTGTGATCCGATTAGAAAGAAGATGATCTATGAAAATTTTATGACTCATTTCATGTTGCAGGGATTCACCAAAAATTTCAAAGATCTTAGTTCCAAAACTCATAAAATTAAGCAACCAAAAAATCTCCAAAAAATCAGCACACTTAGAGTATTACATTTCAACCCATCACAACAAAGTTCAACGATAGATTGTCAATATCTTATTCCTATTGTAATCAAATTACAAAAGAATTTTGAATTTTAATTTTAAATATTATAGAAGATTACTAGTGAAAGCAATTGCAGATTTAACCGTATGGATAGAATCTAAAATTGTATCGATGAGTATCCAATGAGTGTCCAATTGCAAGCTCTATAGGAGCAATGCTCGCAACTCACTTCTAAATAATAATCTTGAACCGTCACCTCTCAATTCTACCACACTAAATTTTATGGAATTTTTGAAATATGTCATCCACACAAAATTCAAGAAAAACCCAGAAAAAGAGCAACTACCCATCAAATTCGACTCCCAAAAATCTCTAGTCAAAACTTATGATCTTAGAGGTCATGTATCCAAATGACATTTGGAGTGTTCCATTGTGCACCTGAATGTGAAACCTTCAAGATCTTATAGCTCATCCAAACCCATTGACGTTGAAATGTTCCAAATTTTGGAATGAGCAAATAGTGGGGAAATGACCAAAACTGGCAGTTGAGAAGGGTGTGGCAATTGAGAAGGGTGAGGACATTTAGGGGTTAAAAATCGTGGCATTCCTAGTGCCAAAAACTCCATTCACATAGCATATTGTATGTTGAAATTGAAGGTCTACGTCATATTTGAGGGTTCATATCACCCTACACCAATCACAAAATGACATGTGACACTTTCTTTTTGACAAGATTAATCAATTTATGAGGAAACTCATGGCATGTCATAGGATAAAGCTCCTCAATGTGTCTTCTGATCATCTAGGAATCACGGCAGTCTCCCTATTCAACTCCTCCTCTTTGACAATTTGATTGATCTCAAAATGTTACCACAAAAACTAGAGGAGTAAAGGCATCTTTCCAACAAGTTTTATTGAAATCGGACACCGGATGCAAAAATACAGATCTTCGAAGTTGAAAGTAGCCCATAAATGTTCAAAATATGGCCATTGGACCCATTAGCCGAGTTAAACTTCAAAGCACATAACATTCAGTAGCCTTTGTGATTGCTGCCTTCCCTCCAATAGAATGATGTGGAATATTCCAAATCATTTCGTCCCCCCAATGAAATGATGTGGAATACTCCACATCACATCAATAGCTATGGGGGCAGGTGACATTAAGCAAGAGCAACTAACCATGGTGAACAGTAATCGAAAGCACTCACTCAGTCACAATTCAACAATGTCATGTAATTGTTTATTTGATTCAATAGCCCATTCAATTACACATCACTCGTCACTTTATCTATAAAGGTGGATGAAACTAAAAGGCAGCCATCTTTAAGGCTGGTGAATGTTATGCATGGTGAACACTGAATAACGGTGAAGAGCAAATGTGCTGAACAACTCATTTTCCAATTCAAAAATTCAAAAATTCAAAAATGTGCTCAGCATCTTGAGTACTCCACCCCAATGACACCCCAAGGTACGTTGTTGCTTAGTAATGCTAAAACTTGTCCTACAATTTGGCAATACACTTTTTTTTTTGGTACTTTGTATTATATCCAAAAAAGAAAAAGAAAAAGTTTTTTATTTGCTTATGTTTTTTTACAGTGGAACATGTGCAATTTAATAGGAAATCCCTCATTCACACTCAATATGTCAACGGTTCAGACAGGCAACTTTCGGAGGGTGGCTTCTTCTATAATTTAAGCTCATTTTGTAGCAATAATGAACTGCTGTTTTGAGGAAAACCAAACAGAGATTATCCACTGTTTAAATAAAACAATAAAATATTGTAATAAGGTTCTTTAGCAGTTAGTGTATTCCCTTACTATTTTCAACATTATCACTAGGTTTTTTTTGGTTTTTGGTTCATCTAACTTTAGGCTACAAAGCTCGCATGCAAGTGAATGAGGTGGCTTTTTGATCCCTTATTTTTTATTTTTTTATTTGAAAATTTTGAAGACAATTTTATTTTTTATTTTTTATACATCCTATCTTTTCCATTTGATATGTTTGCTTTTCGCAAAACCTTTCATACATACTGTCTTTTTCATTCAACATCTTGGCCTTTTCATCCACTACATGTCTCTCACAAAGTCCCAACCTAGTTTGCAACCGGTCCAACCCATTGCCTTGGTGGTTACATGAGGTGTCATTTTTCTCATTATGTTCCCATGTGGTGATTCTTCCAATGGATTTTTGTAGCAAACTGGCTATAAAAAAAACCCAGAAAAAAAACCTTGATTATCACTGTAAAAGTTTTAACATTAAATACAATGTCTCGCCACCCAATCTTTAGCTAAAGATGATGTGGACTTGCCCATGATTCCGAATCTGCTACATTGATTCCATTTATTCGGGAAGTGGCCAATAAAGTGCAACTTTTGGGGTGTGGAAAGTATGGGAGTGCACATGTGTAGAGTCTATTTTTTAATTTTTTTTAAGAATTATAAATAAAAATTAAGTGAATAATATTATCTTATTTAGAGTGCAAATGGATTGATAATAAAATTTATGTACAAATTTGTCGAGGATTATGATAATCAATTTTTATTTTTATTTTTATTTTTATTTTTTCAAACCAAATTAAATTAATAAATATTCAAATGTAATAATCCTTCAACGATTATTACATTGAGCCTCAAATTCTTTATTTGCTAAAAGGAGTAAAGGCATGTTGTTCATAAAAAATCCAAAAAATCAAAAGTGTCAGGATGATCTAAATTTTTTAGGGTAGCATAATCAGTGGCCATTGTAAATTCAAACCCGTTGATTTTTTGCATTTCGAGTTGTAGTTTGGGAGATTTAGGCGCCCAAAAATCTGAAACAACACGTTTTAAAACGTTCTAAAACTTTTGGGGGCTCATATCTAGCAAGTTACAAGTTGAGGATTCCAAATAATTTTACATATTTGAGTTCGCATTGGTCTAATTAATCTAGCAGTGATAGTGAAGTTTTTGAAATGGTCAATGAAAGTTTTTTTTTTTCATCAATTATAAAATGTTTTTAAATATCATCCCACCCTCTTTTTGGTGCATGGTCACTTCCATCGGTCCAAGTTCAATTTACACCTAGTAAAGGGCACAAGGGCATTAAAAATTTCACTTTATGAAGTGTGACCATGGAAGTGTGACCAAGAGCGGTGACCAAGGGAAAAAACCCATTTTCCTTGGTCACGGCTCTTGGTCCAGACTGTGAACAAACCGTGATACTTTGTTTAACCCCTAAAGAACCAAGGATTCATGGTTTTAAAATGACAAATTCAATTGATCATATTGTGAAAAATCATAATTCATATAAGACCAATCTTTATATCACCGGAATCAATGAAGAACATTGCATGTGTTGGTCTAAATACAAATTAATTTGAATAAAAAGAAGTCCACATAGGACCTACCCAAAATTGCTATAAAAAACATGATGCCCAATTTGGGCTTCTTGATATTTTAGGGGTTAGATTTTGCTTTAAATTATTCTTATTTTTTTTTCAAACAAACAATTTGTTTTGAATAATTCTTCAATTTGTTCGCACTCTGCACTTTTGTAATTTGAAACTAGGCACTCTAGATAGTCAATCTCCACTGTGTTCCATAAAAAAAATAAAAAAAATAAAAAAAATAGTGAGTTTTTCCATAATGGCTTAGTTGATTTTGGTAATGACTATTTTTACATTAAAAAAATTGGATGAAATAGTGGATGAAATAGCCAAACTCTCTCAAAATATTATTAAACTCGTCAATATTTGAACGAGAATTCTTTATAATATATAGTTTTATGAATGAACATACATATATGAGCGATTAAGTTCATTTTTATCTTATGAATTCCCTTAGGTAGGACTAAAAGAAAACATATCAGCCAACTTTTAATGGTATAATCTCATTAACTATGGCGGACTTTCAACGGTTGAATTTTGGTTTACTACTCATGGATATTTGCATAAAACGGTTCACCAACTTTTGTGTCGCAATGCACAAATGTGCAATTTTTTAAACTTTTAGAAATTCATAAATAGAAATTGGTGGTAAAAGTTATCAAAAAATTTGAACTACTTTAACTAGAGTGATATCCTCTACCAATGCCAAAACAGAGAGGTTAAAAATTACATACATGTAATCTTAATTAATATATATGTAAAAAACTAATACCTCATCGCAGTGAAAAAATGCACTCAAAATCTAAAAGAGAAGAAGAAAAGAGGTTTGTGGATGGAATTTTGAGCTATAAATGTTTCCATTGTTCACTGAATCCCGCACTGAATATGTGAAGAAAAATATCTTCCAATATTTTAAGTATTTTTAAAATATTTTTCATTTTAAAAATTTAAAAAGAAAAGAAGAATTTTTGAATGTGCTTGAGAATGAAGTTTTGCAGGTGAGCTTATTTTTAAAAAAATCAAATATAGAATCAATTATGGACTATATTTACATTCAAAGTTTGATCATAAATTGGTCAAATTGTTGATAGATTGGAAGTTTTGATACACAAAATCTTGAAGATAAACCATTTTGACAAACCAATATTTCATTCTATGGTTAATATATATATGAATTTAAAAGTTGGTTTACTTCATTTTTTATCGTATCATTGCTACACAATTTTAAATCAATTTAAAAGTTAGATTTTTAAACAAAATGCACTTTGTGCACAAACATGCACGAATAGCCACGATATTGCACAACCCTAAATACTGCTCTAAATTCCTTCAATGCGATGAACTGTACCATTCAAACACCCATATTCAAAGTTAATTTGAAGATCACACAGTTGGAGTGAAGTGAAAAGCTCGGGGAGTACACTTAAAGTTAAGACTAGGAATCACGTGAGTGCGTACTTTTGACCCCCCTATGTATGTACTAAAAAATCATTTAAAATTTGTAAAATAAATTTGAAGTTGTTAAACACAATCTAAAGTCCTTGTTGTATAAATTTCAAAAAAAAAATCACTTGTAAATAATTTTAAATTAATTATTGAAGCGAAAAACAACACATTTTAGTTCAAACTTCTGTCATTTTTTTTTTTAATAAGATTTTAATAACTTTTGGTCCCGAAATTTATACCAAATGATAGATATATACGTAATGATTTAGCACCTAAAAAACCTTAATTTAAAAACTATTTTAAAGCCAAGTATTCTAGGGGGTCTGCTATTAAAACGCACTCACGTGTATTTCTAATCTTAACTTTAAGTGCACTCTCCGGGGGGAAAAGGTTTAATTTTTTTTTTTAATAAAGTTTTACTTTAACCCCTAAGTGACTAAACGACTACTTTATGGTCGCTGCCCTTTTTTTACAGGCTGCCCAAGATGGAATTTTTTTTTTTAATAAAAAATAAAAAATATTTTCAAATTGGAAATCAAATCTACTTTCCAATCCAATTTGAATTATGTGAATCCGAGTTAAACTCCACCAAGGAGAATTTTTTAAAGATAAAGACCTTAATATTGTTTTAGTGTTATAAAATTTTCTATTTTAAAAACTAATGATGTTCTCTCTTTTGAAAAAAATTCTTTTTAAATTTTTAGTATAGAATGTCTAGTTTTAACCAATCATACCAATTTCAAATTCAAAAAATAAAATTTGTAATTTTGGTGAATATTAAATGGTAAGTGCTTCTATATGCATTAAATGAGTGTCTAAAATATTTTTTTGAAAGTTTGACCGTAATGATAATTACTAAACATCATGCTTCTCATTTTTTTCTTTTGGACCAAACTTCATAAAAGTTGGAGAAGTAACATTCTATAACACATCTAGGTCTTGCCCTTACCCCCTCCATCATTTAGAAGTTAAGGGATTCATTTTCACAGTCTTTGGAATACAGTTCTTCTAAATACACATTGAAGGTCCTTCACGGAGTAAACTGATAAAAAACAAAAATATGATTGGCTTTGAGTACAATAGAATCTTAACGTTGAATCAAAAACCATTGTGAATAAAGAATTCATTGAGGATAATTCATCTATGTATTTAGAAGAATAAATTTTTTATGTATCCTCATAATATACAACATACATGAATATAGTTCCATATTTCAGTAGAGACCATGACACTAATAGAAAAGTTGTACTTGAGTTGAGCACTTAACATGATACTATATTGCAAGAGCGTGGTGTCAAGGACATCAAGTTAGTGCCCAAATGGGCCTTTGACGCCACACTCTTGTTAGTACTATAACTTGGTGCCTGAATACAACTTTTCGATAGAAATACAATGCACATGAGTACAATACATATAAAAAGGTTGTTTTTGATACTCTTTTCGACATGTTCTTGAGACTTTAGTATTGAAAATAATTTTTGAGTAGAAAACAACACTTTTTTTTTAGTAGTGAGTGCCCATGGTCCGCTTCACTGTTCGGGAGGAAGCGGCGGTTAGTTACAAGTCAGCCAGTTGATTTTCCAAAATAATTGATTGAATCTCTAGAATAGAGGCAAAAAACGGGACTAAATGACTAAAAAGAGTTATATTTAGTAATTTAAAAAGAAATATACGAGATATATTCTTAAAAAACCAGTTGGTTTGGTAAAATAAAGGAAATTGACTGGTTGGCTCGAAAAGTATCCCGAACACTGGTCCGTTCAAGGGTGAAGAGTTAAGGTGAGTCAAAAGCGCTATATAACTTAGGGAACACAGACCATGTCAGAGCCTCGTAACAAACACCGTATGACCATTTTACCGCAAGAATCCACCCATGGTAGATTCAACTGCATTCCCATCCACCGACGCAGATGATTCACTCAAACTCTACAGAAGACTGAACACGTCACCTCACAAGAGGACAAACACTCCAGTTTTTTCACCCCAGGGAGAATGTCGACACCACAGGCAGTGAGTGAGGGCTTTCCTTGGGAGTGTTGCCTGGGGCTTGTAAATATGAGTGATAATTTTCGCTGTTGCTAAAGCGAAGCCGGTCGTGAGAGAGCCTGGCTCGCCTATAGATAGAAAAAAGGAGTGGAAGGAAGGGGAAGATGCCCTTTGGCAACAAAAGGGCTATTCCTGGGCACGGCATTCGAGGTTGTGTGGCCTGGCCGGTGTGTAGAGATCGAAGAATTGTCGACTCACGGACTTGCGCTGCAGCAGAGACGACGGACTCCTTGTCTGCAAATCAAAAACCCTGGCTTGCTCAAGCAGTGTTGTAGACTTCAAACTGTAGAATATCGCACGACTAGTACTGTGGAGGTGGACAAGGGGGTTCCATGAGCGGCTTACCTTCAGCTGGGGGTGGCCATGGCGCTCCGCACCACTTGGTCTCGGAGTTTCTGCCTCCGGTTGCTGCAAGCACCGCGCCTCACAACAACAACAAGCGCAAGAGACGACCTGCTGGAACGCCTGGTATGCTCGATCTCTCTGTCTGATCGAGACGCAGTTCCACGAGGTCCTTGGGAAAGATTCTCAATGTTTCTAGGCGGGCTGGCTAATTCTCAGATAGATAGAAACTTCGCTCCACTTTCGAGACTGGCTTGAATAAAGTGTCTGTTCCACCCGCTAATGAATCAGTGCCCATAGAACGAAGAACCATTGGTGTAGGACTACTCCCTTTTCGAGGGTAGACACTCTAGTGACTAATTCTCACCGAGAGATAGACCATTACGACGTTTGTGATCAGCCCGTCATTCAATCCCGGCCGGTTTCAATTCATACGACAGCCTTTGGTCGTGAGCCCCGAGCGTAATGGCGTTGTAGGCCGATCCTTAATCCTGACCTGGATCGTTTTTGAACATGTGGTTTCTCACACTATGGTTAGCGTGATGGTACGTACAGGTTCTCTATGGAGACACTGTACTAGTACTACGGTTCGTCCTAGTGTTCGCCTCTCGTGTCATTTCGAAGTATTAGTACTCTGTTCGGGTGCTCTTTCTTTTGCGCCATCAGGCAGCCAGTATGTGTTTTCAAAATCGTGTCCATTGATGGGAATACGTACATACACAAATGTTATTCAACAGTGGTTCAGTGAAAAAAACTCTTAATATTGAAACATATCTTGCAATCGTCGTTGCTTGCATAAAACGAGACTAGACATCGAGATCCTCCTTTCCGTGTTAGCCTACATTGGTGGCTCTGAAGTCAAGTTTTGTAGCTCGGATTTCTCAGAGTGACGTACAATTGCAGTTTTAGTTGTAGTTATGAGCGTGTTTGTTACAATAGAAGGGTGCTTGACGGTTGGCCTTTTTCTTCACAGATCCAGATGCTGAGGTTGTGGCGCTCTCTCCCAAAACGTTGATGGAATCCGATAGATATGTGTGTGAAATCTGCAACCAGGGATTCCAACGCGACCAAAACTTGCAGATGCACAGGCGTCGCCACAAGGTACGTAAATCGTCTCATCCACCCAACTGAAGTTACGGAAAGCCTGAGCAGCTAGCTCGATCTCCTGTGTACACGTTTTCAATTGATTTCTGAACTTTACGTGTACGTGGTTGCAGGTTCCATGGAAGCTGTTGAAGAAGCCCAGTAGTCTAGGAACAAACAAGCGAGTGTACATCTGCCCTGAGAGGTCATGTCTGCATCACGATCCCACGCATGCTCTCGGCGACCTCGTGGGCATCAAGAAACATTACCGAAGGAAGCATTGCACCGACAAGCAGTGGAAATGTGTCAAATGTACCAAGCGGTATGCAGTCCAGTCTGATTACAAAGCCCACTTGAAGACCTGCGGCACACGAGGGCACTGCTGCGACTGCGGTCGGGTGTTCTCTAGGTATGTCTCCAATCCAGTTGAATCCAATCTGCATAACAGCCTGAACACGTGCACGTTTCTTACAAAACCAGCGATTGAGGTAATCAATCTTGTCCACTACACTTCTGTGGTTGTTGTCTCCAGGACTCTGTACTAGATGGTCATATTCGTTAAAATGGCATCATGTTTCAGAGCGCCAAATTGTAAGCTCTGAAAACTAGGACTAGTTAGTTCAGATGTGTGAGGTTTAATTTCTGTCTAGCAACTGAAACTGCGCCAATATAGCCATTTTCATTAAAATGGTATGTTTCAGAGGGCCGAAACTGCATCATTGAAGTGTCCAAAGCTCTGAAAATTATGACTGGTATAGATTTGAGGTTCAGTGACTTCAGTCATACGACTGAAACTGCACCAAGTTCACTGAAATCCACCATTTTAACATTTATGACGTTCAATTGCACTGAGGTCACTTTTAAGCTTTTGCATGGTTAGTGATTCATTTCAACTGACATGGTGTGATGATTGATCCACTCCAGGGTGGAGAGCTTCATCGAGCACCAAGACACCTGTGGCGCTGTGAAGCACAAGAGCATGCAGCAACAAGACGAAAGAAAACCACCAGTGCACCACCAAGACGTACACACGGACAGAATCTCAGACGACAGCCGAAGTGAATCCAGCGACACGATGTCATTCGCACCATCAGGAATTAGCGACACCGCCACGAATAATTCAATGCCGGGACAGTTACCCGGTGCCGACTCACGAAGAATCCTCGAAACGCAGTCGACTGCCGCCTACAATGCAGCAGCAATGCCTGCCTGGCTCATGCCGGAAGTGCAGCGCGGCAACACCAAACTGGAACTTCAACAACAACAAAGTCCACCCGCCAACTCAGATTTTCGACGAGTCCACGTCGGCTCCACAGCCCCGAAGGTTTCTTTTCTTCCCGACGATGTCAATACGCCCTCTTTAAAACTCTCAATCGGCCGGACGGGATCAGTCGATCAAGTTGATATGCCGTGTTTACGGCTCTCAATTGGACCTTCCAGTGCAGAGACTGCGGCCTCCAGTGACACGAAGCCCGAAGCTGGTTTTGGTTCCATAGGGCGAGAATCATTCGCTTTGAGACCCAGTGTATGTTCTATGTACCCGAGGTCTACATTTCAGGGGGCAATACAGTCGAGTTCTAAGCCGCTGAACTCAAGGCCTGGAGTTTTGCATACTCAGGATCTAGACTACAAAAACTCGGGAAACGATCTGGCTCTTTGGATTCCAGAACCAGCAACGTCCATGGAACCAGCTGGGACTCTGGAGCAGGCAGCTTCGAATTCGTTGTGGGATTTTCTCGCCCAAGCGTGGCGGCCTGGTGGTGCTGCAATGCAGGGTTGCGTGAGCCGATGACACTACAAGGAAACTAGTCGTTTCTCACTGCTATTTTGAGCCATATTTTGAGCCATTTTGAGCCAGAGTTGGTGAGTGCTTTTGGTCACATAGGACAAGGGTTTCCTCGATTTCAGTCAGTGAAAAGAGACGGGTTTGTTTGAAGTCATGACTAGGAATCTGGAGCCTGTGGAGGTGAATTGCATGCGACATCGTCACATTGGCTGAAAGGACGTCGATCGATCTTCATCAGATCACGAGAAATGAGTCAGATCTACGTACTAGAGGTAGGACATGATGTTTTGACTTGAAATTCGTACTTGCCACTAGTGGCAGCAGGCCCAGGACTGTACATATACACATTCTGTCAGGGATGCATGCACAGGCTAGCTAGCTAGGGATTTGTCAAATGAGTTTTTTCATTTTATGTAACTTCGGAAAATAGCTAGACCATGAACTGCATTAATTCCATTCGCACGTGTAACAATTGTCACCAGTACAGTTCAACTGTATCCGAGCAAATTGTTCATTCTTGGATGTGTGCAGACTAGCTGGGTGGCCACAAACCGGGAACTTTACTTGTATGATCAGATCTAAACTCGGATTTAAAATACTAGTGGTTTAATTAAACCGCTTTTAGTCAGGTTTCACTCTGTTCACAAACTCAGTTTTGCTCGTCAATGTACTAAAATGTTCGATCACAACATGGATGGGAGAAGGAAATTTTCACAGCATGGGTGGGAGTTGGAAACGGTAACAGCATGGATGGGTGAAAGAAGACTGAGGATCGTTGTATTACTTAAAATGGCGATATGTTAAGAGATTGGTACCTTTCCATGTGCCCTTATATCACGACCAGTCCTAGTTTTTAAAGCTCTATGTAAATTTGGCGCTCTGAAACACGAAAATTCATCTAGTGTGACTGTAAGGTTCAATCGTCAGCAAAACAAAGTAACCTCATATACCTTAAAATGGCAAATTTTAGTGAAATTGGCGAGGTTTCAGTACACCGGTACCATTCCTAATTAATTTTCAGAGCTCGTGGCACTTGAATGTCACAATTTTGATGCTCTGAAACACGCCATTTTAACGAATATGACCATTTGTACATTCAGTCTGGACTTGGTTTTGATAGAAAGAAATATGAACGTAATTATACTTGGTACTGCTCCTAGGGCTAAGACTTGGAAATATATATGTTTGGAGAATATATTCCAAGAACTCGAATTTTGATAATTGCCAGACTCGATATATCATGAGCATCGGCTTCGTATTGATCACTGCACGCCTATTCAAAGTGGAAACTGCTCAACAGACTGTTGATCGAGCAGGCTGCAGGCCGGATGCAGAGACATTAAGCAACGCGGTTTGAATGCTGAATTACGCTGCAGACCAGAGATAAGGAATTGAATTGGTACATCCTCAGCCAGGTACGGGAACTGGGGTCCTTTGAACACGAGAGAAGGAAAATTATGTGTAAATGTTGAATCGCCTGTTGTGTAAGCTAGCTATTATTTGTGTCTATCTTTTAGCTTGTTGAAGATCATCTAAATTACAGACAGTGGCTGCCGCAGCCAATCACCGGTGACAGAATAAGGTGAATAAATTTTCATTCGTGCATTAATTAATTAGCACCTTTAATAAAAATTCTAAGCGCTGGAGTCGATCACAAGCTCATAGGCAGGTTGAGCGCTGAGTTACAAATGGAAGTATGGAACATTGGAACTGCTACAAATGGAATTAAACTTTATGACGAAATTAGGGCATTTGGAGACTGTAACAGGAATTCCTTAACCATAGTGTAACGATTTCCTGTCGATCTATTTATTGTAAACTCGGATGAATTGTCCGCTTTCAGTAAAAAGTGATCTGAAGGTGTTACCGCTACATGAGATTCATGTCAGTGCGGTCAACGTTGAAGTTGTCCATCATCCATGTGCACGTTATAATTGACCCCTGCTCATGAACTTAATGTGACTGATAAGAATATGCATGATACAGTGATTTGTCCAAACGACTTAAGGAAGGTGCATGTGGTACGTAACACCGGCCTTACCGCAGCTGCACATTTGTCAGCCCATATCTCTAACATTATGTGCAGCTGAGACATGATTGAATCCAACTCTGAGAACTTTCTAGCTATCGCAGAAGTTGTATCTTCACTGATGACATCTGGTCAGTGAGAGCTAGAGTACGTACCACACGCAGGTAGCTCTATTCCAAACTTGAAGGTCCAGCATATAGCGTCCGCCACGTGCTGTCACCAATATAGATATCCTTATACCAATTATTTTAAATAATTGTGAAAATTGGTATCCTGACACCTGAGGCCCCCGCTCAGCTTTGGAAATTTGCATCCTTGAATACTCACTAAATTTAACCTCCACAGTCACTCGACACTAAATACTATGAGAATGAATCTTAGAACGGAGAATATTAACCTCGTCACTGAATAGCTAGTTCAGGTTTTGAATCCACTGAAAAAGTCCCAATTAGAGCTTGTTGTAGTTTCGCCTTCCTGGAGTGAAACGATATACACGTATTCAGAGTATACGTGGACGATTGAAATGTCAGAATATACATGGATGGTTCTACGTACTCAAGGTTAAGTTAATGCATGGAATATTAAGAAGTCACATGTGAGGTGTCTATTTGATATTCAGACGATCGGTAAGAAACTTGGAACCTCATTTGCCAAAGTAAACTACATCATTTACAGACCGAGTTTACTTAATATCATCCTCGTTGAACATCCGTGTCATAATTATACTCATACATGTACCCGTAATTGAAATTGAATCATATACAAACAACTTGCTCTGGATGCGACCCCAGAAGTTGAGAAGCTCAATAGGCACTTACTGATTACAGAAACGTACGAGCATTATATACATTTTTTTTTTGTCATTGTTGTGACGGAAATTATGATATAGGGTGCCATATATTCTTGAGGCTATAATTCTGAAAATGCATAGCCATTGAGTGAATTGACAAGCCACATATATAGGTGTACTTACATACATGCCAAGTAATTTCCAAGTACCGCAGTTCCAAACCAGTACTCGATCACCGCTAGTGAGAACGTACTAGCTGTGGAAGAGTTACCCTGGCCAGCATAATGATTTCCATGTGACAGACAAGTAGCGCTCAGCTTTACATTTTCACCTGCAAAGGGACCATATAATCCTTTCCATTGCAATGTTGCAGAACCATGGCAGGAAAAGTTACAAAGCAAAGTTACGATGCTGTATATATAATTTTAAGCTCATTTGTCACAGTACGTTTCCACCGGGACTTTATTTAACTAGTCGTCATCAGGTAACATCTGCATGCACAAAAATAATCCATGTTGAACGCGTACCTCGTGATCACCCTTTATAAAAAGACGAGACAATTGCGACTGATATATCGAACCTCCAGAAATTGAATCACCCGGCCAGAATTGTTAAAAAGCTGTCTACTTGTTCCTCTTTTACTAGTTAGACATGGGTTACATGTATACAAACAGAAAGTGCAATTCAAATTGTTTCAGGCTTTCTGTCTGCTGTTTGCTTATAGCGAAGGACATAGGCAAATTCTAGGGCTTCGTCATGCCATAAATCCAAATAAATTCTTAGAGTATGATCTCTAGTATTCCCAAAGAAGTGACGTACGAGAGCTCTATATGTGACCTCTGTGATGAACATGACGTCCATTTGTCTTTCTGTCATCTACGAAAGCCCTATAGCTTACTTGGTATTTTTTGGATTTACGGCATGCAGATGAACTGCACTAGCTGCTTAAAAACTTATAATTGGGTTACCGAATTGCATCCATCATCGTACTAGTGAAAGAGATTAGGACTTTTCCTGGCCTGTCTGGAACTCAGATCTATACAGTTCCTAGATTTCAGAGCTCTGCGCACAATTTTGGCGCTCTCAAACACTCCAATTTCACTAATATGATCATGATCTTGTTAATAAAATTAAATATTTTAGTGCTAGCTAGCTAGCGATCAATTGCTCAGGAGTAGCAGTTGGACCACTGCTTACTAGGTGCTCTAGCTCTCAAGTGTAATCTACTGATCAAGTAATCATGGGTTTTACTGCTTGACGAATGTTGTTGACCCGTTCACTGTGCTCCCTATGACACGTGCAACGTCACTCAATTACCTGAACTAGAGTTGGAAGCTCTGGTTTACCATCCTGGAACTTGTTAGTTAAATGGTAAGTATGATAACTATGATTATATTCTCATTCGTAAACTGGCGTGTTTCAGAGCGCCAAAACTGTGACTAAGCTCTGAAATCTAGAATAGGTATAGATCTCAGGTTTCAGACGATCGAGCAACTGAAACCACCATTTTAACGAACATAAGCCATAAAACCCACTGAATGATCAAAAAATCTAGTTTCAATGAAAAGAAATTCCATATTCTTAGACCACACAATTATCTGATCTCATGGTTGTGGCACTGCGGTCAGAAACTTGTCCTTGGTCCCGGGCTTGGTGCACTCAGTGTTCATGACTAATTAATTACATGTATATGTCAAACTCAAAGAAAGAATTATCCAAACAAAAAATTCACATCCATGGGCCGGTGTACGAGTACATGAGGATTCTGTGGCCTGCTTTCTCAGAGCCCCTGTCTTTGTCTTGCGCTCATAAAAGATGACGAATACCAGCTCGTCCTTAAATTGCACATGTTCTCGGTGGGTTCATACTCTGGACTTAGCGGTGGCTAGAAACTGGTTTCATCAACACATACACTCAGAAAAAGCTGGTGAATCGCTTGCTCTCGACGTACAATGATTCAAAACGGTCGAAATCAGGTAATATACGGTCGACACTCTCATTACAGTTTCACCTCACACACCAGTGAAAACATTGCTTCGTTTTGGCTTCATTTTTGAGTGCGATGAGTAACTATGGAGTGAATTTTTACCTACGCAGATGTCGTGAGAGAGGAGCTATAGATAGAAAAAAAAGGAGTGGAAGAAAGGGGAAGTTGCCCTTCGGCAACAAGAGGTATTCCTGGGCACGCCGTTCGAGGTTGAGCTGTGGAGAGAAGAATCATCGACTTGTGCAGTACTCCTTGCCTGCATTCAAAACCTTGAGGAGTTTGGTAGAAGAAGATCGTACTAGAGTGGAGGTGGAGGGGGTTATCCATGAGCAGCATACCTTCCGCTGGAGGTGGCCATGGCGCTCGGCACCACTTGGTCTCGGAGTTTCTGGCTCCGGCTGCTGCAAGCACCGGGCCTCACAACAAGCGCAAGAGACGACCTGCTGGAACGCCTGGTATGCTCTTTATATATGCCTTTAGAAATCCAACCAGTATGAAAATCATCAGCTTTGGCTGTGTAAGTTCACCGTCGGGTGTTTCTGTGATGAAGGCCGGCCCTCTCAATCTTTCTGTCTGCACATCAATCGGTTTCAGACCTTGAGCATTTTTTGGGGTCCCAGCCTTCTTTATGCATATTAGAAGATGATCCAGACGTGTTTAAATCTTGGGCTTGATCGAGTGAAACCGATTTTCATGTCACCGACTCATCGCTGATCATTCATTTAATCTAGACCTACCACGCAACTGAATCCTTTCCGTTTTGGACACTTCGAAGACCGTTATCCACATAAATTTTGTGTTTCAAACATTCGAGGTTGCGCTCTTCAAAGGATGCTTTTCAGTTCATGAAAGTCTAGTGGTAATCTTTGTACAATGAATTTCGGAAAAACAGACTTATACTTAATATGTGAACGAAGAACAGATAGAAGGAAATCTAAGGAACTAGATGGGTTTGCATCACTTTCAAGGGGTCAAATGCATTATCGGGGACCTCCCGTGCTGCATGTCGTCAGGAGGAACATTTACCGAGCCCGGGTCCCCGATACTGTATGTGTCCCCTTTCAAGGTTCTATATGCTTTTATGACGAGTACAATTATTAATTGCACTTGTAATCTTCTTTAGTGACTCCACCAGCTTACTGTGAGAGTTATTTTTTTGTGCATGTTACACAGATCCAGGAGCTGAGGTTGTGGCTCTGTCACCGAAAATTTTGATGGAATCAGACCGGTACGTCTGTGAAATATGCAATCAAGGTTTCCAACGCGACCAAAACCTGCAAATGCACAGGCGTCGCCACAAGGTTTGCTTCATTATCCCCAGAGAGTAACTATCTATTCTCAGATACTGCATTCAAATGTGTGAACTGAGTACACTAGTAGAAATCTTGTCCAATGTGACATGTCGTTAACTACT
Source organism: Pohlia nutans (assembly GCA_022496805.1). Lineage (NCBI taxonomy): Eukaryota > Viridiplantae > Streptophyta > Bryopsida > Bryales > Mniaceae > Pohlia > Pohlia nutans. The sequence continues at coordinate 11,019,390 of CM040097.1, forward strand.
AAATGTGCGTAACATGTTTTTAGTGACTTTAAAGACTAAATGTCCATAACAACATGTTTTAGTGACTCAAAATCAATTCTGAGTAGCTAAAGACATGTTATAACGAACATTTAATAGTTAAAGACATATCACATTAGACAAGATTTCTATTAGTATGTGGTACTTTGTTTGATTCTGATATTCTGGTGCATGCCCATGCAGGTCCCGTGGAAGCTATTAAAAAAGCCCGGCCTAGGAACTCACAAGCGTGTCTACGTGTGTCCCGAGAGGTCGTGCCTTCATCACAACCCCGCGCATGCTCTAGGCGATCTTGTCGGCATCAAGAAACACTACCGAAGGAAGCACTGCACCGAGAAGCAGTGGGAATGTGACAAATGCTCCAAGCGCTATGCAGTCCAGTCTGATTTCAAAGCTCATCTCAAGACCTGTGGCACACGAGGCCATTGCTGCGACTGCGGCCGGGTGTTCTCCAGGTATATAACATATGTTTACAATTCTGATCGACGATATATACAAATCATTCTGCACAACTTGTAATGAAAACGCCTTCTATCTAAACTCTTGCGTGTAACTTCTTACATGCACTATCAAAATCAAAATATCAAAGATTGATTTAGGTTGACCACCAATCTTGTTCACTACATTGTCATAGAGCGTGTTACAGAGCGCTAAAATTGTGACGTTCAAGTGCTTACAGCTATAAAACTATAACTTGTATAGATTTTCAGATTCAGGTTTCATCCATTTAATTCACTGAAATCCACCATTTTAACGAATATGAGGTTGAGTTTGGTCTAGAAGTTTGGAATTGTAAGCTGTGGAACTTTATTTATTTTCAACTTACATGATGAAATGACAGGGTGGAGAGCTTCATCGAGCACCAAGACACTTGTAGTGCCGTGAAACACAAGAGCATGCAACAGTCCGGCGGCGCTGCAAGCGAAAGAAAGCTTCAGGTCTACCAACACGTCAACTCCCACGACAGTCCAAGTCAATCCAGCGATACCACGCAAGCGATGTCGTTCGCACAATCAGGAATGTCAGACACCGCCACGAATGCAACGAAGGTACCAGCCCTTTTCTTTTGGGCTTTTTAGTGCCAGATTGCACCAATATTAAATAATCTGGCTACCAAACGACCAAAAACTCAACATTAGACAGCGAAAAATTTAAATATCTTCAATTTATAAAACATTGGATGAAATCGTTAGATTTAGATGTAAAAACATTAAAATATAGATGAAAATTGCATTCTATCCAAAATATGGATGAATGTAGCTCTAAATATGTGGTTCTACCACATTATCTTGTGTCGTCAGTTTAGGACTCTAAAAAATGGAAAAAAAGGGCTGGCAGGTACTACCCACTGCCGATGAATCACGAGGGATCACAACAACCACGACCTCCGCTTACAATGCTGTAGCTGCAATACCTCACTGGCTCATGGACCGGCGCGGCAATGAACTGGAGCTTCTGAAACCAACAAGCCTCAGTTCAGATTTTCCAAGCACGTCGACTGTTCCAGAAGATGTAAACACGCCCTCTTTGAAGCTTTCGATCGGCCCTTACGCGGTCGATACCAAGCCAAGCCTGAGTTCAGTAGAGAGAGAGGCCTTGACTTTGGCATTCCAACGAAGTTGCAGCTCTGTGTATTCCAATGGAGAAGCTCATGGAACCAGCTCTCGTCCTCATGATCTAGTATTGTCCATTCGGAACCAAGAAATGGATGGACCTGGAACGGATCACGCAGTAAATTCGTTGAGTGCTTTTTTAGTGCAACGGATAGGGCCAGCTTCACAGTTTCATCAGTTGAAGAGTCGAAATTCGGAATTGCTGGCGAATTGTAATTCTCATGCCGTTGGGACTCATGGGAGTAAATCTGAGTGCCGTGAAGATCGAGCCAGGAACATCCATGACTCGGGTACGTATCTTTCTACATTCCACAGAAGTTCTAATTCGTTATATTGACGGTTATTCACTATATATTTTCAGTTCGGGCGGCCTGAAACCTATAACTACGTCCTGGCTCACAGTTACAGGGCTTTGTTAAGATGAGTCCTAGCTCAGTTGAAGGTCACAATTAAAACGCTCTGAGTTGACGTTACTGGTCCCGATCGAGAGGTGTGTCTAGCGTTTGCTTTGTTTAGAAATATATAGTTTACTCAAACCTGACGACAATGCGGCTGGACTGGAGTTTTAGGGCTCCGACTTGGCCTGGCTTGGTGCTGGTTCTCTCTTTGCAATGAAGCTTTGGTTTGAACATTTGTCCAAAAAAACAAACCTGACGACAGTGAAAGAACCACATCCTAGGCTTAGATCGTCATATCAGTTAAAGCATCGAAATTTCTTCCAGGCACCCGCTTGGAACCCTCAGATCTATACAACTTCCGTTTTGGGCTAGAGTGTAGTATCGGGAACCTCCCGTGGGGCACCCCCTGGAGAATGTCGCCAGGGGGACATTTGGGGGACATTTGCCGAGGTGAGGTTCCCGATACTACTTGTGTCCCCCGTTTTGTTTAGAACTCTGGGCACACTTCATTATCACATAAATTTTCGACAATTAATCTAATATGACCATAAGCATGCCATCGTTTGTTTGATTTGTTGCAGAGTCATCAGGAATGGGCGTCACCTGGAGAGGAACATGTTCCGGGCACCATTCTCGGCTGGAGCCTGCTTCTTCTGTGGTTTCAAGCAGGCAAGCTATAGATCTCATGGATGTTGTTCCTGAGACTGATCAACTCTGTGCTGCCTCCAGGGGTCATGATGCCCTCAGAACACAGAAGCAACGGGCTGCAGCTCGTGTGGAAGCCGCCAACGAGCCTTGTGAACAGGTGATCATCATCAATCCCCGTTCTACAATCGGTCTCATTCACTAGCTACTAGGATATATCACACACTGAGCTGCGCTACGTTTGTTACGGGAGTAAATCAATCAACGTTGCAGCCTGTCAAGCAACGTTTGGCAACCGTAATGTTGTTCTAGGTACTCCCCTAGCATTGCTAACAAAAGTAGCAAGCAATGTATGATCCGATCCTAGATAGTTGTGATCAATGTCGTTAATCTTGCATGTCATCATGCGCACATGATCGTCATGACCGTGGTTGGCACTTTTCCATTAGTCATTTAGTCCAATTAACTAGGTTTAGAGCACATGACTGTCACGATCTTGGCGTTCTGAAACACTCACAATTGAACGAATATGAGCATGATAATTGCATGCTGAGCATTAACCCCGAACAAATATGTTAATATGAGCATGATCATAGTATGTTGAGAATTAACCCTTAAGGACCAAGAAGCCCAAATTGAGCCTCTTGTTTCATTTAAGTAGTTTTGAGTGTGTCCTATGTAGACTTCTTGTTTTTTTTCTTTGACCAACACAAGCAATGTTCTTCACTTATTCTGGTGATATAGAAATTTGGTCTCATCTAAATTGTTTTCCACTATATTCATGATCAACTGAATGTGTCATTTTAAAACCATGAATCCTTGGTCCTTTAGGGGTTAAGGTTATGATCCATCGAGGTGTCCGATCAATGCAGGCCCCGATCGACATGAATACGGCTTGGTCAGATACCGCAAGGCAAACCAGAGACGACCAAGCACTCGCCCGCGGCCGCGCAGACTGTCTGAAGCGAGAGGCTCACGAGCAGCTGGAGCTCGCAGCGGCGGACCGGGCCTACGCCGACCGTGCCCGCGAGGCCGCCCAGCGCGAGATCCAAATCTTCGAAGCCCAGCTCGCCAAAGCGCAGCGCCTCCGCGGCCACGCGCAGGCCGAGCTACGACTGGAGAGCCCCACGGGCACCCAAGACCACAGACTCTGGTTTTGTCACTCGTGTGAAGCGGCCATTCAGGCACGGTCACAGGATGTTAGTCTGGTTCCTAAAACTGTGGATCAGGGTCCCACTGATTTGTTTGTTGGAGAGAAGTTGAGGCCAACTGGGATTAATAGCACCAGTCATTTGTCCAAGCTGGCAATTGCTTGAGAGCTAGATCAGAGGAGTCCTAAGGATTTTGATTTGAACTGAACTTCCCTTTTAGGAGCCTTGCATAACCCCTTTTTCTTTTTGGGAAGCATTTCATGTTTTTATCCATAATCCCATTTTCATGCCTCTAGTCCGTGACACTAGAAGAAACCCGTGTTTTTTATGACGGATTTTTTCTGGACACCCAATTGTTTTTACTATTTTTTTAGCGTCATGATGTTACATTTGATTTTATTGTTGACATAAGAATAGCTGAACATCCCAAAAAAATTGTCAATAAAAAACACGGGTTTCTTATAGTGTGACTTTGGTCATGACCCACAACATCATTTCACCAAAAACATTTCAAAATGACTATTTTTGTGGTAATTGAACGAAAACTAAAACACTATTGAATTTGTAGAATTTAACCGTACAATCCGATTTTTAATTTAAATATGTTATTGTTGAAATATTTTAGCAATTTAAACTAAGTGTATGGATTGAATGATTATAATGTTTAAAGTGAAAAAAGGTAATATTAGTATACTTTTAAACAACAATTTTTCCTCTTGAAAATCTTTGTCTTTAATTACCCACACGGAAATGCTTTCATGTTTCCACTTAAAATCTCCCTAGATATTTCCACCTTTCTCTGTGAATTTCCCTTATGGAAATGTTATGTTATCTACACTCACAATTTTTCCAAATCTTTTCATCTTCCTCTGTAATTTTTTCACAAGAGAGACTTTGTCATCGGCACACAAAAATTTCCCTCATGACCATCTGGGAAGTAGGACACCCATAATTGCAACCTTCCTGGATGGCCACATGAGGAAGTTGCTTATTATATGAGAAAAGACCCTTTTTCCCCAAAAGGATTTCTTGCATGTTCCTTGTGCAAGTCACTATATAGACAAATTGAAGAGGTATATATCTTCTCAAAATCTCACATAGAAGGCCCACAATTGGAAAAGCACATAAAACTGGGCCAAAAAATCGTTTGGAATATATCAGATGGTTTTATTACAAGAAATAATTGTAATGATGCAGTGAAATGGGCGGATAGAGATGCAACCTGTCCTCGGGGGGGTCAGTGTGTTAAAAAGTTAAGGATATAGGTGCGAACAACCACTATTTTATAGGGGGGTATTACTTTTTTTTTTTTTTTTTTTTCCACATGCTATCATTATGTAATTTTCTACTTTGGGTTAATAGAAAAGGGGCTTGCATTACTTATAATTCCAAATTACCTATTATTCCATACCCTATAGTATTTTAAAGATGTCCAGTGCCATTTTTGATACCCTATATTACTCTAAGTCCATTTATAATTTTTTGTCCCCATGTTTTTAAAATACCCTATCATTTGTTTGCACGTATATTGCTACTCCAACATATCACTACCCCCCCCCCCCCCAAGGAATGATGTAATGATATTGATATTGAGAAGTTGCTTCTAATTTGAAGGGCTTTGGGACTTAACAAATACCATCGTCTCAATTGGGTCTCATCGACTTTCAAGGCAAGAAGCATATGCTATGCAATAGAACTACACTATTGAATTCAATACATTATCCATCCCTCTCTTTTGTATGTGAAGTTGTGAACTATAAATATCAAAGACTATATCAATTGCACATGATATTAGAGTAATTAATGCTTATTGTACCTTATTCTCAAAGTCAACAAAAGTAGATTGTAGAAATATTTGTGAATTGCATATCAATTACTCAATATGAATCTTTAATGTATATTCAAAATCATTGTTAATCTCAACACAAATTTTCTTCCAAAAATATTTCAATTTTGACATGTGTTGGTTTTTCAAATACCCCATTTGAATTTATATGAATGAATTTACAATATTGAAATTTTAGTGTGGATTGATTAGAATGTGTCATGTGTACAAATTCCCATATACTATGTGAAATAGTATTTGTTTTGCAATGTGTTTTGAAATTATTGTGTAAATAAATATAAACCTATAATTTTAATATGCATATGTCGTCACTATGTATTATTTATATTGAGATTATTATTTTTTGTTAAATATCTATATTTTTACATAATTTTACATGCTTGAATATAGAATATTTAGCCGTATCTTGCCATTTTTTAACATTCTATGTTCTTTTACATATATTTATTAATTTTTGAACTATGAGATTGACAAAAGTTTGGGTAGAAAGAAGTAATTATAATCACTTGAAGTTGTTTATGAAACAAAAAATGATTTGTAAATAACTTTTAGAAATTCACGACTTTGGTACAAGTATGTATGCATAGGCAAAGAAAATTTTGGTAAAAGTAATTCCAGTCAATAGCTTAAGCAAACATATATATTTCCAATTTTGGTAAAATTAATATATTGTGGTCAATAATTTATGGTTCTCATCTCTTCAGTGATTTCTGCTCTATTTTGCGGGAACTAAGTGTTGCATGGTTGTGTGTGAATCAAGTGTTGCATGGTTATGTGTTGGAGTGGCCTTGTTTTGGCGTGGTAGTGTGTTCGTTGGATTAGAAGAAATGAGGACCAGTCTCGGGGGGGTAGTGATATGTTGGAGTAGCAATATACGTGCAAACAAATGATAGGGTATTTTAAAAACATGGGGACAAAAAATTATAAATGGACTTAGAGTAATATAGGGTATCAAAAATGGCACTGGACATCTTTAAAATACTATAGGGTATGGAATAATAGGTAATTTGGAATTATAAGTAATGCAAACCCCTTTTCTATTAACCCAAAGTAGAAAATTACATAATGATAGCATGTGGAAAAAGAAAAGAAAAGAAAGTAATACCTCCCTATAAAATAGTGGTTGTTCGCACCTATATCCTTAACTTTTTAACACACTGACCCCCCCGAGTAGGGGAAAGGAGAAGGTGTCGCCTAGGACACCACGCATTAGAAAGAAGCATTTTGTGAGCTAGTTTCTGTAGCAGATTAAGTTTGGTTGCAAGCGGAAGTCTTTTATGGTAGACATCCGAGCGCAAATGTGGGAGGTTGACATGCGTGCCGCTATTTGTGTGCATCTATTAGGACCGCGTCTCATGGGGTTATTAGGATCACAAGAGAGCCTCCCTTCAACATACACTTACTTCGTGGAGGCAAACCCTGATGAGTCAGATTTGACGATTTTGCAGGAAATTTTAAGGCAACCTCTATCTCATGATTAGAGACACACGTACATAAGTATACACCAAAAACTTTAACAAATCCCAAGAATCTAAGTAGCCCCCAAACAAAAACTTGTCATCTCTTGTTTTTAGAGAAAAATCACAAATCAAATCCTTCAAACATTCCCCTCTCAAACAACCTCAACTTGACATTTCTTGTTTTCAACAAATAAACACAATCAAAACCGTTCAAACATATGTAACAATTCCAGACAACCTCCTAGCTCGCAAATTGTGGTCAAATAAGTTGTTACCAAAAACAAAGGTGACTTCAAAAAGGTCAACAAAAGCGTTATGACAAGGGGAATGTTATGTCTGCAAATTAAGACTTGTCAAAGCCTTTGCCTAAGTGTTTGCAAAAAAACACCAAAGTGAGGATTGTAACACCATGCACGAACACTCCATGAACACGCAATGAACACTCCATGAACACGCAATGAACACTCCATGAACACGCAATGAACACTCCAAATTCATATGCTATAGAGAAAGATTTTTTGCCTCTAGAGAACTTTGTTACCAAAAAAAAAAAAAAAAAAAAAAAAAAAACTCAATGACAAATAATGAGAGAATCATTATCGTAGGATTGCTCTGAAAGTGATGTTCAATATAAATGGCTACAATCCCCCTACATTAGACCCCCTTTTGTTTGACACGTGCCCCAAAAGATGCAATTTTAGAAATTTCCGCAAGTTCTGCTACAATGTTAGAAAGGGAGGGGCCTTTGGGAGCAGTCCTAGTACCTAGTACCCACAATTTTGGTCCCATATTGTTTGCACATGTTGAAGTGAATAATTCTCTATCAGATAAGGATATGCTAAACTATAGATAGACATGACCCCTTAGATGCCATCTTGTAATGTATACAATAGCAATAGAGTTTTGTTCCACTCTCATTTTCATCACATTAGAGAAAAAAAGAGCCTAGTAGAAGGTCCCTTCAGAAGTCACTAAGGGGACCCTGGATTACATTTTAAATGTGTACTGACATGCTAGGGGAATGAAAAATCCCCTAATCCCCTATACTCGCTCTAGTTGATGAACGTAGAGAATCATGACAGTAGGACAAGGAAGGCAGTTTCCATTGGCAGGCAAAAGTTGTACTCGAAATCAACGCTTTTTTTGAGCCTAGAAAGTTGTGACTCCCAGTACGCTTGCACTTCCAATTATGAATAGAATATAATTTTTTAGTATGTTTAAAATAGTATTTTATATAACTCTGAAATCAACTTCACTTGGATCCGGGTACATTCGCAATGGGATGGTATTAGGCGGTGGGCTGACTTAGGCCCATTATTGTATTCATGGACCTCTTCCCTTCAGCTTGCAATCGAGTACATACATCGACCTTGTTCACTTTTCGCAACTTAACTAATTATAAACTCTTTAGTGACTTCATAGACAACGGTTGGGGAACCCGCACTACAAACGTTGGCAATCTCATCTGCTGCACAGTAGTCTACCCTAGTGTAGTGTTTCGATATCATATTAGTCGGCAGACACTGTAGTACTGTATGTTAACTTTTACTATACATGGGAGCGTCTAGTGAACAGGGTTTGGATGCCCATGGAGCACGAGGGTGGCGTTCAGTAGGTGGACCTAACGTGCGAGGTTTTAGACTGCATCCCACCATTGATGTTGACTTTCAGCGTCAGCATTTGTTGGTCCATCGGGCACCTGCGAGGAGAGGTGCAAATTTTCATGGAGCAAGTTGCTCCTACTGAATTCAACTTCATTGTTGCAGATCCGGTGAATGCGCACAAGAAGGTCAACTAACGACGTGAGAGAACCATGACTATAGCAGACATATTCTTTCTTCGTCTTCTGAAATTGAAGATCAACAATCCTGAATAAACGTGTGATATCATGCATGTTGTTACAGAGGGGAATGTAGTTATGTTTTTATTTTATTTTATATTTTTATATTTTCATATTTTGGATACAAATGAAAAATTAATTCATTGCAAGCGAGTAACCAGTACAAGGGCAATGTAGTTTTTCTTTTTTTTTGACATAGTACAATGTACCTTCTTTCTCTCGGTTTTGCAGCTACAATGACATGAAGGTGCACAAAACATTGCTTCAGATGCCTTGTTTAATGTTTCATTCTTTAGGACTATTCTAAATTCGGAGAACATATAACATGGTGTACCAATGCCCTTGATTAGTGGCAACACCCATGGAAGACTACACTATATTATATTTCATGATTTGAAGTTTATTCATGTTTTGTTATGTCTGTCTCAATGTAGGTCTGCATGAATGTCTTTTTGACACCTTCTTCGATGTTGTTTGATATGTTCTATCTGCTCCTTTGGTTGTTAAACCCTAAACACTCAAACGACCATTTTCTTGTCACTACCCAAATCTAACAGGCTGTTCGGAACAAATTTTTTTTTTTTTTGGAAAAAATAAATAAATTTTAGAATACTACATCAAGTCTACTTTCCAATGCAATTTGAATTATGTCAATTTGAATTATGTCCACCCGCAAGAATTTTTCAAAGTGGATCACCTCAACATTGTTTTAGTGTTATAAAATTTGCTATTTGGAGAAAGTAATGATGTTCCCTCCATCATTTCTTTTGCTTTTTTGAAGTTTACAATAGATAAACCAACTTTAACCAATCATGCCAAATTTTTAACTCTAAAAGTGGAAAATATAATTTATACACATTTTCAAAGATTAATTCTTTTAAATTCATTAAAAAAATATCTAAACTTTATTTTGGAAAATAGACTATCCGGATAATGATGATGCCCTACATTTTGTCTATTGAACTAAACTTCATCAAACATATGGAAAGCACATATTATAACACATCTATGTTTTGTCCAATACCCCTCGGGCTTTTAGGGATTAACTCATCATAATTCATTTCTATAATCCTTAACTGAACATTCAAATTATTCCGTCAACATCTACACTATTCTCAAAAGTAACTTACTTCACATTACTCTTTTTTCTTCGATGAACCATGCGCTGCAGTGGAATGCTCTCGGGGGGGTAGTGATATGTTGGAGTAGCAATATACGTGCAAAAAAATGATAGGGTATTTTAAAAACATGGGGACGAAAAATTATAAATGGACTTAGAGTAATATAGGGTATCAAAAATGGCACTGGACATCTTTAAAATACTATAGGGTATGGAATAATAGGTAATTTGGAATTATAAGTAATGCAAGCCCCTTTTCTATTAACCCAAAGTAGAAAATTACATAATGATAGCATGTGGAAAAAAAAAAAAAAAAAAAAAGTAATACCCCCCTATAAAATAGTGGTTGTTCGCACCTATATCCTTAACTTTTTAACACACTGACCCCCCCCCCCCCCCCCCCGAGGGAATGTTTTAGTAAGTTGCGGATTTCTGCCGTTCACGTGCATTAGGCAAGAACTAATCACTTGGGAAGGGTGGTACAGACTAACTTACATTCTTGAGGGATAAATAAGGATCCCATCAATCAAGCCTCCTTTTTGAATCTCAAAAATTTCCAACGGTATACCACAAGGGACAAAGATATCGATGAAATATAATCGCAGCTGCAAGACTACACAACTATGATCAAATAATGTAGATATATAATGTTAGGAATATGTCATTCGCTTGTCGATTTTTTTTGGAAAACAAATCATTGACGAGAAACCCTTCCACCCTAAACTAGTACTATTTTTACACTATGAACTTGAAAATTTAGCATTTTGTTCACGACAATAGTATATATGATAAACAAACCCAATGCCTCAAAAATATCGATGTGTTGTTATTCAAAGGCCTTGACCCTCTCTTATTGGGACGATGCCCTCTTTGTTCCAGTCTCTTATTAGGGTGATGCTTTTTCGTTCCCGTTGTGCATGGCTTAGCCACCACGTCCGGGTATACATTGGTCCTCGTACCTTATAATTTAAAAGACTTAAAAATTCACAGTCTGAAATAAATTAATGCTACAATCGAACAACAACTGCATCATAGGCGCGTCACAAAGCCATTAAAATAAACAAGGAAAGGGCATATTCACCATGAGCTGGAACCCACTTACCTTGGGCAAATTATATGAGATGGCAACATTTTCCTGTCAAAAATTGTGTACAACACTAGCTCCCCTACACTACATTGTATAGCCTTGCAGTGTGAAACTGTGGAGGTCCTCTATAGGGCTTTTTTTTTTCTCTAGTGCATTTTATCAAAATTCTTGTTTCAACGATTTATTATTTATACAACTTAAATGTTTAAACTTTCTGAAAACTACAAGAATTTCAAAGATTCAAAATAAAATATGATTTATTTCAATATTAATTGATTCTAATATTTCTTTTTTAAACAATGTCATCAATAATAATATATATTTTTTGTATTGACTATTGAAAACTCTAGATTTTGAAGCTCCTCTTGGCAAGAGGTTGTTGATGGCTTGTGATCTTGGCAGTTAAAGACTCGATGGTCACCTGTACGTTCTTAACATCCACCTTCGTATCATCTTTGCTCTTTGTGTTGTCTTCAAATCTGACAGACTCACTGTAAAATCGCCTTGTTTCCACAAAGACCTTCTCCTTGTTGCTGAAAGCCGTCATCTTAGAAAGCTTACAGAATACGGTTTGACCCAACACTATCCAAAAACTAAAACCCTCAAGATGCAAACCCTCGAAATTCAAAGAATACCCGCCTTTCAAAATTCCATTGTTTGTGTCTCTCTTGCACTTCATCGCACTAGACATCGCCATCCAAATAAGAGCGGATGCGTCGACTTTCCAAAAAAAAATGGTTGTTGAGCAAAGCGTAGCAACTCAAAATAAGCCCGACACTTGCTAAGAAGTGAGTGTTATTGAAAATCCTATTTTTGAGCACTTGACAAGGTAAAACATTGAATTTAATTTGAGGGCACATGATGCACATTATTGCACTAAATGTCTTGGGTTTGACGGTTTTTGTAGCTTTAGCTATCCCTCCCCCCTTCCTCCTTTGGTAGACCGTAGCTTGCAAAAACCCTTCAAATCCATCACAACAATTTATATGTCAAAATCACTAATAATCAATTCATGAATAATGATTAAATCTTTTAAAAGAATTTTTTAGTTTTGATTTCAAATTTTATTATCAAATAATTATTGATTATTGCAATACTAGATTCAACCAAACTGATATGATCTATATGCCATCCAACCATAGGCCTATAGTGTTCAATTTTTATTTATATGTGATCACAATATTATTTTTCTACTTATTTATATAATAATGTTTTTGAAAATCCACATCTTTCTCCTCAAACATTTAGAGTTTGTTCATTTAAGGAATGTACTTATTCTAGTACATGGTTTCATAATCTATTTGTACATGGTTGTTGAGACTATGTGGTCATTGTGGTGGATGTGGAAGCGTCTTTGTACAATAATTTTTGACAATGAAATATGTTTTCTAATTTAGCTTGTAATTAAGTGTATTGAATTCAAAATTAAATAAAATGAACAACAATGAATGGAAATTTGAAGTTAACAAAAGTCTCAAACTTTTCTAGCTTCTTGGCTTCTTGTAGCAAGGGTAATTATGTAGAGTATTATAGTATCAATTTTTTAAGGATAAGGGTATCTAATATATATATTCTTACAAAAATAATACCCTTAAGAAAAATATTTGAGTTAAATATGTGATTTGATAATTTACAACTAATTGATCTTTCTCAAATACTCATTTCATAGCAAACTAATAGTACTTATTGACTTGGATTTTCAAACTATGGAAAAAAATCAACATATTATGTATACTAGAAATTTACAAACACACGTTTGATTGTATAATGACTCACAAAATTAGTAGGACATCATATGAATTGTTCTCATAAATTGAGAAATTGGAGTCATGAAGTAAAATTTGGACATATTGTACAAAAGGGATTCTATGCTCATGTATAATTTCATTTAGAATGGAATATATTTAAACTTGTTATTATGTGAATGAAATTTCTATGTAAAATCAAAGTTTCTGTGAAAAGTCAAAATGTCTCATTTTCTTTTATAGGAAGAATGTAAATTTTGACTAGAATCACATGTTACAAGTTTCATGAATTTTGGGTTTTTATTGGTTAAAATCTTACTGAAAGAAATTTGGCCTCAAAATTTAATTTTTTAATTTTTCACTCCATAAAATTATAAATTGCAAAAAAATCAAAAAAATATTCAAAATAACATAAAATAACTATATATATTGAAAACATATTTTTTACAATTTATGGAGTGAAAAATAAAAAAAGTCAAAATTTTAAGTTCAAATTTCAATTAGTAAGATTTTACCCAATAAAAATCCAAAATTCATGAAACTTGTAACATGTGATTCTAGTCAAGATGTACATTCTTCTTGTAAAAATAAATGAGACATTTTGACTTTTCATAAAAAGTTTTTATTTACATAGAAATTTCATTAAGATAATAATAGGTCTAAATATATTCCGTTCTAAGTGAAATTATACATAAGCATAGTCGCATAGAATCCCTTTCGTTCAACATGTCCAAATTTTACTTCATGATTCTAATTTCTCAATTTTTGAGAGCAATTTATATAGTGTCCCACTACTTTTGTAAGTCACTATAGATACAATATACACATAGATACTTGCTTTACTACTTATCTTTACTTACTTTATCTTTACAAAATACAAATTGCTTAATTGTCTTTACATATTTACTGAATGTGTACATTTAGAAGCATCAATTATTCCAAATCTAGTTGTACAATTAATAAAGCAAGAACTAAAGTATAAATATTTCCAACATTGAGTGAATTACAACAAACATTCAACATTGTCCTAGGGAGGAATACGTCCTTTTTTCCCTTTGGTTAGAGAATTACACACAAGCGGGACTTGTGAAAGACTAGGACATTTGAGACATGTTCCATTGAACACAATTGGATCTTCGATTGAAAAATAACAACGGGAACCTGAATGATGGGAATAACACTAGGGAAACAATGGGAATAGCATTGGAAATAACAACGAGAATAACACTGGGAATAATGCTCAGGGGGTGCACTCTACATTATGTTTGAGAATTATGTGCGTTCATGACCCCTTCTAAAACCCCCTTGTATACAAGAGGTTATATGTCTAAATATCTTTGTATACATATATATATATATATATATATATATATATATATATATATATATTCCGTTTTAAATATATGTTTAATGAAAGTATACGTGAGTATTTTTAGTTCTAAATGTGTTTATTGTATGTATACGTAATACGACAGTGTTCAAATTAATACCCCTTTTGTACACTCACGTATACTCGTACATATTTAGTGCAGTGTAGCCCCGGGGAATAGTGAAGGAATGTAATTTTCTCTTTGTCTTTCACCACGATTGTTGAACTACTTTTCACTTTTGACATGTAATTTTGCAACTGCTATTGTGACTTGGTGAATAGGCAATCATGTGGTTCTACTAGCGTTGTTTTTTTTCAGCATTTTTTTGCCAGTTTAGCGAATATATATACCAGCACCTGGATGACATGAAGTTTTTTAATTCAAGTCCAAAATTTTAATTGAATAAATTAATTTTCATGTTTTTTGCTTTCCTCAAAAAATAGCCAAAAAGTAGCATTTGCAGGCATTGTAGTACAAAATAAATAATATTTTTTAGCGTTCAAATTAATCATTTCAAATAACACATATCTAAATGTACTTCATATCAAAAATTGGTACCAAAATGACGTCATTGGATATTTTAAACAAATGTTTTGGTTTTTTTTTAGCAGCTTGGACAAATTTTGATTTTTGTACTAAAAAACTCTTTTAAAATCTTTAAACTTCTTCAATTTTCACGTGAATTTTTTTTTGTGTACTACATGAGTGTAGGAAATCAAAACCGCATCCAGTCGATTCAATTTTTATTTTGTTTTAAAGAGGGACTCATTCAAAGTTGCCATGGGGGTTGATTTTAGAGTTCAAAGGGCTTTTCGCCGTTTCGGGGTACCCATATCAGACCATTGTCCCTTTGGGGAGTTTGAGTGTGGAAAAATCAACGGGACGATCATTTTGTCATGTTAGGGTTAAAGTTGAACAAATTAGGGTAATAGGGTTTAAATACAAATACTTTGTCAGTATGCTCAAATATTTTGAAATCGAGTGAGTGACAACCATGCCGGCTCAGTTTGCAATCCACACCATTTCCACAAATTAGCCAGGTTCCATTCATTTTTGGCATCACAAAATGACAGAATTATAAATATAAATAAATATAAATATAAAAATACATATTTATAATTAACTAATATTCTTGCTAAATAGAGTTCCATGACTGCTGAACTTACAGGGGAAATGAGCTACACTGATTATCCCATTTAGTGCATGTGGTACTAATTCCCCACTAGAAGAATCCTATCCAATGTAACATGTTATTAGTAACTCAAAATATGTCTTTAGTGACACAAACATATATTTAGTGCCTCAAAATCAATTTTGAATCACTAAAAACATGTCACAATAGACATTTGAGTCACTTTGGACAAGATTTTGAGTCACTAAAAACATGTCACAACGGACATCTGAGTCACTAAAGACAAGATATCTACTAGTGCCCGAAACACACACTATTTTGTAAAACCTCAAAATTAGAGGAGACTGAATTTTTTTACTGAGTGGCTGAAATCTTCACATCTCGCTAATTTTACATCATAATGATATTTAGTATCACCTACACTAATTTCCCATGTCACACACTAAAAACCCCCCCTCACTAAATGGGATAATCAGTGTACGTAGTAGAATCATACGGAGAAATTTAGTAAGCAGGATGGCAAACAAGACTTTCAAGCTTGTCGAACTCCAGCTAACTGGTTAGGTCCCGGTGGTTCAGACAGGCAATTGAGTGACCTGGCCGGCGTTGCAGTTCAGTTGGCACATGCAGGCCGGGTGCAGGTCAACTGCAACAATCGTCAACTGATGAAGCCCATGATTGCTTGATCAGTAATATAAACCACACTTGAGCAATCGATCGCGCAGGTCAGCGGTTCACTTGAATTGTCCACCTGAACTCCTGAATTCCAATCGATCACTAGCTACCGGTACTTCCTAGTAAGGGCTGGAATTCCACAATAATAACAATATTACCAGGAGCAAGCACTTTGATCATTAACCGCAGCAAGCATGCATGCAATTCGGTAAGCAGAACTACGTACGTAGCAGTTCATCTGCAAGCATGCCGCTACTCGATCGTAAATCCGTCATTATTGGCGAGTTTCAGAGCTCGGACTGGTATCGATGCGAGGTTCCAGATCGACGGAAGCCTGCAATCGATCTCTTGAAAATCAAATTCCATTTTACCTAATGTATCGATAAATTCTTCATCCTTGCATTGGCCGAATCTACAGACGAGTCTGGGTAATTATTGATGTCTGTGAAATTATGCTCCCTTTCATTTTTGTTGAGTAAATTAACAACACGTCAACAGTTTGTACCTTAAAGGGCTGATGGGGATAGTAGATACGTTGGCGTATATTTGACATTTTTTGTAAATAGAAAGCTTCGAATCGAGACCCCAAGAGCTCATTAAAATCATGTTGACATGAATTTTAATTTCGCTTTTGATCTTAAATCCATAGGAGGTGTGGAACCATGCCAAACACAATGGAATATTGTTGTATAATAGTGGTCGGAAAGGGCTCTCTGGACCTTTTAAGGGTTAAGGATTCTGATGCGATGTGGTCCTTGATAGATTTTTTTAATTTGCCCACTCCAGCTGTGAATTGACGACTTGTGAAAGGTTGGAGTTGCATGTGAGTGACTAGCTAGCTAACTCAGATTTTTGCACTGTCAGTAGACCTACAAGATTGGAAAAGGTATCATGGATGATTCAGTACTAGTGGCTTTTTCAGGTGAAAATGTAAACTATGTAAAGCTGCTACTTGTCTGTCACAGGGGCATCATGCCAGCCTAAGCAACTTTTTAGTCTAGAGCAGAGCAGTGACGAATTGTCAGTACGATCGCACAAGCTACTGTGGCTAGTGTTTGAGTACTGGCCGGGCGGGGACGAATCGTTTCGGTAGCTTGCCATGTAGTCCACCTAGCTCCCTAGTACATGGTTTATCAATGGCTATTGGTACTAGATTTTAGCTTCACAAACTCATCATCACAAGCGGAAAACACTATCAATGTGTCCCACCTTGGGAAAAATAGTTATGCAATTGTCCCATATCTCCCGTTTTGGTTAATGTCTCAAGCAGGGTTGCCTTAGTCAACACATATTTCGTTAAAACTGGATCACATTTTGTTAAAACTGAACTATCATATTGGAAAAGTGATGGGGAGTGCTGCCCTTCTCAATAGAGATAGGTCTCCAATTTTTCTACAATGCTGTTATTTGTGGAATAAGAGCAGTGTAGAAAAATTGAGGACCTATCTGTATTGAGAAGGGCAGCACTCCCTATCACTTTTCCAATATGGTAGTCTAGTTTTAATGAAATCACTGTGGTCTAGTTTTAACGAAATGTGTGTTTAGTGTCGAATACTTCTAGTAAACCTTCCTGTCAGTCAGACGATCATACTCTTAGAATATGTTTGGAATATTTTTAAATATTCTTGGATATTCTTGTATAAGTTTTAATTACATATAATGCACTAGTAGAAATCTTGTTCAATGGGACATGTCCTTAATGACCAAATGTTCATTGTGACATGTTTTTAGTGACTCAAAATTGATTTTGAGTCACTAAAAACATATCACAATGGACATATAGTCATTAAGGACATTGATGTCCCATTGGACAAAATTTCTACTAGTGATGAGTTTTAAATGTTATGATTCAATTTAGTTCAAAAAATTCTTACAGCCCTTTGAGAGAGGGATTTTTAATGTAATTTTAGGAAAAAAAAATTGATCACATCTAAAGGTTCAAATTGAATTTTAAAAATAAATTATAAAGGTTTTTTTAATATAAGTATGAGAGGGCAAGGCTACCTCGATTTTTATTAAATTTATAAAAAAGACATTTTATAAATATTTGATGCAATGAATTTTGTTTTAATATTCTATTACCCAACTTTAAGTTTATCTTAAATCCAATTTTTTCAACGCATTTATTTTTGTAAACCCTACATTCTTTTACTTTAGTATTTATATAATTGCATATCAAAAACATTAAAGCCACCTTAGTAAGAGCTTCTAATGTCGCCAACTGCCTTTGTTATTGTGTTGTATTAGAGTTGTTGTATTCGGCAGATTTGAGTCATTGTACGTACACATCGAGCATAGACAAGCGGACAAGATAGTCTTTTTGTCTATTAGGATTGGAAAAAAAAAGGATTTTGATAGTACATATGCTTGAATGTTCTAAGAATGCACTTGTATATGGTCAAGTATTTCGGGAGATTCATTTGATAAGGGAATCGGAGCAGACGGATAGGTGGAGCGTTAGGCTCCGTGACTGTAATCAAGTATATAATCAAGTATATAGTGGATGGCTCATAAACCAACGCTTTAAGCTTTTCACGCAAATTTAATACTGGTATAAAATTAGAAGCTTTCAATGGAGATATAGTTGGTTTATAGTACATGTTGGTTATTGGGTCATCCACCTTATATACACTCAAATCAGTGAACATGGAAAACAAAAACAATGCCAAAATGTGAAGGCATTCATTATCAGAAAGAACCTTTAAAAACTTTATTTTGCACCAACTATTCTTCAAATTGTAACTTAGTCATGATGTCATCGTTCGTCTGTTGGGGTGGCACTTCAAAACATAAAATTGTTATGATTATATTGATACATGCCTCTGTAGTAGTGCAGGTCATCAGTCTCACCAGCACAAGTACAACAGCCAACTCATGTATAGATAAATTTGCTTTGGTGAAGCTAGTGGGCCTGCAGGTCTAATCTGCAAAGTGCAAAGTTTGCACTTTGCAGATTTCCTTTTCATCACCGGGTTTGAGTTGTAGGCCATTATTGCGAGAACGATGGAGGAAATGCTTGTTGCGAGATCGATGGAGGCAAATGAATGCTTGAGGTGAGTTTGGGTTTAATGGCTTGGTTTCTTGCCAATTTATTGCGTGCCTTTGGTTTGAACTGCTCTAAGTGTTTCTGCTTCTTTCCGCATGTGATTATTTCTTTCCTCAGTAACATTGCTTCCGTTAAAATTGCACGTGCAATGTGAAAAGTGCAAGTGGATTATGATGTTTGGTTGTGGATTTCATAGGGTTGGCCATTACCGATTCTCTTATCATGTAGTTTTTGTAGTTTTCGAAATCCAAATCATAAATTGAAAGGGACTGGTGATTGATCGCCTTACTGTGCAACTTTGTGTGTTTTAAGTGCAAAACTGGTGTGCACATTGCAATTGCACTTTTAGTTGTCGGAGGAGAGACTTGATTCTTTACATGTTCATGTTTCGTTAGGGTATAGTGCTGCCGTTTCTGTTTTTTTTCCTCCGAAGGTCCTCTAAATTCTCTTTCGGAAACACTTGCTGCAGATTGTTGTCTTTTCTCTGATGGAGGCTCTAAAGAAGCCACGCAAGCCAACCTTCTGGCTCTGCACACCCATGGCGTGAAATTGCACTTGATGCCATTCTCGTTTGAGCCTGTCTACATTAGGATTTCCAAGTTTTCCAAGCTTAGAACACTCTCTTAGCTGCTTTCTTGGATAGGTTAGCCTCGTACTTCCAGGAGCTGTTTTTCCCGTAGATTTTTGGCACCTTGGTTACTTATGCAGTACTGTCATTTAGGTTATGCAAACTGTGCATCGGGATTTTTCAGATAATTTAGGGTTTCTTGGCTGTGCTGCATGAGGGATGTTTTTTTCTTGGCTAATGATGGATAGTGCACTCAGGCTTAAATTGTTTTCACCTTAGTCGCTCTGGATGACTAAGCTTAGCAGGTTGATAGCTAGGGTTTGTTTTGTTATGGCGCAAATGTTACCAAATCTCGGTTTTGTCCGATCCCTTGGTAGTATGGGGGCGGGTGCTTATTCGATGTTTTTCAATGCCTTCTTTCACTGTCGTCTACTCTTCTATTTGTCCTATTTGGTTTCATTCCCAGTGATTTCTTACATGTGCATTGTATGTGAGCGAGCCAGGAACTGCACAAGCCCTTTACAAGTGCAGTTCCGAGAATTCATAACTGAGTACGTGCATGCAGGGAAACTAATTAAGGTATCAAAGAATTTCAGATTTTGATTCAAATGCATGGGAGACTCTGCAGGTTTACAATAATATCGATTTTGGCCAATAAATAAAATCGAAGCTACAAAGGAGAGTAATATACCTGCATATCGTTGGGATGTTCGTCTCAGACTTATAGGTAAGTACCGTATAGATCTACAGCAAAAGAATACCTGAAGTGGAGAGTGGTAAATGGACTGGAAGTAGTTTCCAAATTTTTCTACACAAAAGCTGAGAGGATTGCAGTTGAAAGGTACCACCGATGTGGCTATTATTGATTAGAGCGCAACACATTGTCCAAAAATTGGGTTGAAGATCATCTTTGAGTTGAAGAATTGATCGGAAGGCCCAGTTTCAAACTCTGGCATCTAGATCTCCTCTGTGCTAACGTTGTTACGTTATGCTCACTGATCGGGTTGATATTCGGAGATCTCATCTTTTGGGTGGATGGCTTCACTATTTTCTCTTAAGTCAAGGGTTTTGGCTGCGGTTGTCAGATGTACCAGAATCATAAACTAGTGTCCTGTAAAGTTACAATTTTTTCTTTTCTTTTCTCTTTTTTTCTTTGCTATTCACAAAACCATATGCCTATAACAGTCACTAGCTTGTAACTAGCTTGTAGTGGCTCTACCTTGCCCCACTGACAGTAGATGGTGCAACATATTCCACACCCAACAAGGTCAAATCAGTAGCTAACATGACAGGTGCAGTCCCAAGATGATGCATGAAGGAAAGGCGGCACTTGAGCATGAAGGCTACTGAATGTTATGTACCATGACCTTCATTTTGAAATAATTTCATGCCCTTGAACATGATGGTGCAATTAGTTTTTCAAAATCTGATTGGAATTTAGAATTATCTATTTTACAAAATTTGGGTAGGTGTTACTGTTATTTACAGTATAAACTTTGCAACTTTTGTGAGTTATTGAGCTATCAACATTGAAAGAAGAGATGTAAACACCAATATTTCTTACATGTTCATGCAAGTAAGTTTTAAAAATTCCGTCACCAATATTTTTTAATAAATTTTTATGTAAAAAAATGAAAAGTTAATGTTTTTGTTTTCTGCGGGGTTTTCTGTAAGTGAAATTTGACTTGAGATTGCATAAGAATATAATGTTACCTGTGCATTACAACAAAAGGTAGATTAATTGTGAACGGATGTAAATACATTTTTTTTGAACAAACACATGCTAAATCTGTAACTTTATTGGATCCTCTGCACAATTTTCATCCGAGCAACTGGTTGAAGGGAATTGTGCATTTAAACACTTCTCGTTGTTGGCGCTGTGCACATCGATCAATTGCTAAGTTAGAACTGATGTATCTTTCATTTGGATTGCGTGTACACGTACGTAGGGAAAGTTGGAAATTAAGATCATAACATAGAAGGTCGGCATTCTGCAGCAAGACGGGGGTATTAATTTAGATGCAGTTTTTTGTTCTCTCTGGAGTCTGGACGCATTTGCTGGGGTGTAAACTCTGAACTCCTTTTTATCACTCTTTTCTGTCACCTTATGGCATCTGTGTTCACATGTGATAGGGTACTCTCCACGTGTCATGTTCTGATCTGATGTACTGTACATTGGTGGCCAAAGAAGTGACATAAAAGAGTTCTGACTGTAGAACAATACCTTCCCATAAAAACTTAGAAACTCTCGTCACTACTAGCTGGGCTTGTTGGAAACTTAATATAATTACAGTTGAACGTCGCTGCATAATTATACTGTTGGTGTGATTTAGATATATTTACGCTTCTCAGCTACTGTGATCGATTCATGCATGATTCAATTTTCAATAACGTCAGCAATGTCACAGATGTTACTATTTTAAAATTAAATTTTTTTTTTTTTTGACGGAAACAGAAGTATATTACATTGCGAAACGCCTCTGACAGTGAGGCCGCTCAGCTAAGCCAGTCAGAGCTTTTTACATTGGCAAATGAGGATCCGCCGGGAGTCTCGCCAGGAGTGATTTATAACCAACCTTTGCTGCCTAGATCACCGACAGTCACCTGGTTTTAAACTTTTAATTAATTATCGATCACATGCCTTCACACAAGATTGAGAGATCTGACGCCGACAACATTGCAGCTAGTATAGCTAGCCGTACGCAAAGGATCGATCATCGAGTTTCGTACTACGAAATTCAGTTGTGGCTTTTTAATTAAGTCGTTTGGACGTTTGGACAGATCACATCATGAATGTATATATTTTCTTGTTGATCCATTTTACTCACATTAAGACCGTGCACATGGTTTATCGAACATGGGAGCAACTGACATGGATCGATCTACTAGCTCGATCATGTGGCGCGCGCTAGCAACACCTTCAAATATTACTTCAAATAATATTCATCAATCAGACAATATGATCACCTTATCCTGCAAAAAGGTAACAGTCAACGAACTGGTTTGGTCACTGAGTACATGCAGTCTGTGATTCCTGGCTTCAACGAGATCATCACAAATGACAGCTCTAGCTTACACAACATTTATACTCACACATTTCCTTTTCTAATGTTGGAAGGACGCCAGGCAGACAGTTCCCGTACCTAGCTAAGTATGAGTATCGTAGGAATATAATTACTAAATTCCTATAAAGCTAGCTCCGGACGGTCTGAGCTACAGTCTGCTGGCCAGGCAGTGCATTGGATTGCCGGGACAATTCTGCATGCAACTGGAGGCTCATGATCGAGCCGTCTGACAATTACAAAACTTTCTGAAATTCTTCTCAAGTATTATTTCCAAGCCTTCTTTAGCTCCTTGGTGTGTTCCAGAGCGTCAAAATTGTAACATTCAAGTTAACAAACTCTCAACTAAACATTGTACGTTCTAGCTGAACTTAATCAATTACAACTCTCCTCGATCTATATATGAAGCTCGATTCTCATGAGAAATTTAGTATGTGACTTGCCTTCGACTGATCCAAGCGTTCCAATCAGATAACTTTGTCTTGATCTTGTAAAAGATGACAACGTTAAATTGGAAATAATTGGCTAATTGCTATATTCTGTCGGCAATAATTTAGGACGCCCTTATTCAAAGAATCAGGGCACTAAGCACTGTCCTAGATGTTGCAAACTACAAAACGTTGCTAAGTTAAAGCAACATCGTTGTTGCTGCTTACGATTGTATCATACAGGTATCATGGGGGTTTACACAGGTATGCAGTACGGAGGGTGTTGCTTCTCAAGCGTTGCTTAGAGGGTCAGTTCTTGTAGTGAATCTATCTCGTTTTTTTTTTTTTTTTTTACATCTTCGTAACTCAGTCAATCTGCAACTCCTGCAAGCTTAGCTCATGTGGAAAAGCTCTGACGTAGTAGCTTCATCAACAGATCGAGAATCGACCGGTTTCTTCTCCAATGATGCAAAATATTAAACGGTCAAAGCCAGGTTCTGAAAGGAAGTTTGGCCTATCTCGGTGGACTTTGTGCTTGTCCCCTGGCCAGTATAATGTATCGACGAATCCAGCAGAGTGTTGAAATATGTATATAGAAGTCATTGACCATGATCGATCATGCTGAATGCATGCATAAATTAATTAATATGAGACTGGCATGCAGCTCAGATTGGGAAAAATGGTCCAAGTGGGATGGCAGAATACCGGTAAATCTCCCGGGAACAAGATGTCTGATACCAGGCCTGCATGAAGTGGTAACATTTGTCCCCCCAAGCTAGCTTCATTAGTGCATGTACTGCCCTTACAATTGGAATGAATATATATATATATATATATATATATATATATATATATATCTTCAGATCTTCTGGTAACTTCAAATGCGCTGAAAAGCTAGCTAGCTAGCTAGAAGAGTCCCTCCAATTTTCATGGGAGAAAGTAACAGTGGTCCATGATAAATTCCGGAGTCCTGACAAACTGGCCGGCCAGCTTCTAGCCGATTCTAACTTTGGTACACCATTATAGTATTTAGTCCGAGATTTATGCACTAATTGTTTTATAATGACTATATTGAATGAATACTTTTACCAAGTATGTTTATGGATGTTCTTCTATATAAGTAGTACCAAAATCTTCAATCTTGCTAAAAAAAAATTTGCCTTGCGTAAAAAAATGTAGCCTTGAGTAAATAGTTAGTGTGGCTCGGACTTAATACTATAGTGGGTGTAGGAACAGACTGAGTAACTGTACTCGGCTGCATTTCGCATTGTCGTAGGAAATAGCTCAAACATTTACTAGCTACAGGCCTGAACTGACAGCTGGCCTCAGGATTTGATCGAACTGGCAAGCTTCCAGATATTTGAGTGACATAGAAACCACCGTGACATCCAGACTATTCAAATATCTTGTCCAACTTCTGATCAACTATTCTACAGGCTAGGCTTACTTCATCTGAAGACACATGATAAGTGAGAAAATAAAACAAATTAAAGGCCGGGGATTTCGTATATATGACACTCGATATCCTTTACCATCTCCCCGGCCAAGGGATTCTTCTTATTCTCCTCAAAACCAAACGGGAGCTTAGATGGAAGTGCAAAAGTCATATATATGGTACTTATGAATGACTAAAGGCCACGTGTCTGAACCATTGAATCAAGCGTATGAACCAAAGATGATTGCATAAATAAGCACATGAATAGCCAACCTCACTATCGATTTATTCATTTGCTACACTTGCAGTTTCTACAGTCTACCCTCCATAATATGACACCATAATTAATATGATATTATTATTTCTGAAAGCAATACACATGTTACAAGTCATTTCTGTGACTAATCCATGCCTGCCACCTTGACGTTAATTAGGGCTTCCCAAACATGTCATAATACAGAGGGACAACTGATGCTGGATCCTTGTCTCTGATAAGTTCTCTTCTAAATTCTCTTCTCTTTTTCTTCTTGACATTATATAGAATCAGTATACAGAGTAATATATGCCACCTTTGTACCGCCGTTTAGTCGCTGTTCTAACTGGCTTTCCTAATTATTTAATGACAGACATGCACTTTACAGTATACAGTCACCCTGGCTCCATGTAATCATTTTTACTAGTACTGTTATCCTACATACAACATTCTACTGTCATTCTACATACTACATTCTACTGTCATATATACGTTATATTAATGATCGAAAAGAACGCACTTGACCATTTTTACATTATCATCCTAAGCGCCTGCTCGCACTTCCATGTGCTCACTCTTGAAGGTCATGAGTGTGATTTTTCTATTGTAAGATCGACTGAATCCTATTGAGAATCGCCTCAGTCTCTGATGCAATGTACATACAATCTGTCAGGAAACAGTGACATGATTAATTCGTAGGCCGTCGTTCATGAAAAGAACGAACGTACTTACGGGTATGTATCGCAAATATATACGTCGCCTACGTGAAATATTGAAGCTACACTCAGAACTCTTTTATATCACACCTTCGCGCGGTAACCAACGTACAGGAGTTCAGAAGTTAGGATGTGGAAAGTGTCCAATCACTGTATAACAAATACTCTGCAGATTCTGGAATGTGATATTCGAGAGTGTGATAATAACGAGTACGTTCAGAGTGCATAATTTTAATACATACATCCGCCACAAGCAACAATTCAGGGTCAGGCTGGGACTATAACTGAATTAATCCTGCATCGATCCTCTGAGTGGTACGGTGAAATCTGAGTGTGTACTCAAGCTTGTTCTCTTCAATCACACATTCACGTACACGGTGACATGGAATATTCAAAGAAAGATAGAATATAATTCGGTACATTGTCAAAGTAAGCCGCCATGCATACATGCATGCATGCACCCTTTAATTTGAACTATCATTGACTGTGTAGCTTTCACGTAGAAAAATATTTAATCCCATGCAACATTTGTCCACTTACATAATAATGTACGTACTGAGTCACTTTAGCATGTCTCTTGTGGTGTTATCTAGATCCCCGAACCAACTTGTTTGAGTGACAAAATTTACCTAAAGATACTACTAGGGAGATATGATTGAAGCTGCAATAATCAGCTGCTTTGCAAAAGCATGCAACCAATCACCGGCAGTCCGGCAGGAGCAGCGAGTAGTTTACATAACATTCAGTAGCATTCAGCCACTCTGCCTTTTCATTCATCATGTGATTTGTAATGCATCACGAGATTTCCATCCATGTAGTGCATTAACCCCTAACTGCCTAAGCGTCCATTTTTTGGACGATGTACAGATTTCATCCAAAATTTCTCATCCGTCATGTACTTTTTGCAATGTGGAATTTTTACAGTAGATTCTATGGAAAGTTAGCTTCACGCATATGTGATCCGATTAGAAAGGGGATGATTTGTGAAATTTTTATGCCTCATTTCATGTTGTAGTGATTCACCCAAAATTTTGAAGATTTCAGTGTAAAAGTGCTCTAAAAAAAGTCAACTCAAAAAATTAAGCAACCAAAAAATCTCCAAAAATCACTACACTTAGAGTATTACATTTCAACCAATCACAAAAAAATTCATCTGTAGATTGTCAATATCTTATTCGTAATTGAATTATAAAATAATTTTGAATTTCACGTTTCAAATTTTATACAAAGTTATTGGTAATAGCAATCATAGATCTAACCATATGGATATAATCTAAAATTCATAATGTACAACTTTTATTCATATATCAAGTTCAAAATATCCCTCTAGGTTGCATTTTATAATGCATCTTTGCAAAACTGCCAAATTTGGAGAGGGCTCTAGGCATTTAGGGGTTAAGTGCAGCCCTTTATTTTTCATTTTTCAGAGAGTGGGAAGGGTGGAGAAAGAAGGAGGAAGGTCATAAACCATTGTCAATGGAGGGACAAAAGAAGTGGCGCAGTGTTCAAGGATTTTTTTATTCAAGTTGCCCATTTTCTATTGGTTAGCCATGCACCATAACATTCTTGGGTTTAAAGTATCATTACTTATAATGTTGTTCTCTTTAAAATTGAGGGATATGTGGGGATGTGTCAACAAAGACCATGCATGGTTACCTATCCTTCTAGTTTTCCAAAACCTCCATCCATGGAAAAACATGGGTAGATACTAATTGTTCTTGGATGCTAATGCAGAATATGCTGCACATTCTCTTCACGAGCAAGACAGAGCCAGTGAAGGCTATTGAATGTTTTGCAAATAGTTAGCTGCGTTGCAAAAGCATGCAACCAATCACCCGCAGGAGCAACGAGTAGTTTATGGGACATAATGTCAAGTTCAAATTTCAATCTACACTACACATTCAGATTTTTACTTTTTGTCAATCAAAGAGCTCACTAAAAAAATTAATAGGAAAAGAAGTATAAGTTCTAAATCCTTTTAACTACACTGAATGGCGTATTAAGTGTTCAAGGAGAATTGATGTCTCTTACCACAATTCGTTTAAAGGTGAAAAGAAATAGTGTCCATTATCACTACAAAGGAGTTTGTCACTTGTCATTCTCACTTTTAGTGAAAGTGTCATGTTCTTTCCAAGTAATGAAAATGACTGAATGACATGAGGTGGCATGCCATATTTATTATAAAGTTGCCATATGTCATTGGAACACTACATTCATTTTTTTCTTACAAAAGACACTATATCTACCTAAAATTAAATAGTGTCCCGGACACTAAATTCGCCATTCAGTGTAGTTAATCTACAATGTAAGTTCAGATTTGTTTTTTTTATGATCAAAAAGGCTCTCAAAAAAGAGATGGTCAAAGAGTTGTAGGATGGATTCTAACCCTTGTAAACGTTGTCATAAAGTTTGATACTATTTTCCAACTTGATGTTGTATTAGACGTTTGAACTCTGAACTATCTAATTAGACAAGTGTCAAATATGTTCGACAACTTGGACAAATTATTCTTGAATATCCATTAAAATTCTAGAAAATTCCAAGATATTCCTAATATATTCTATAAATATGTTTGTTTGACAAACGGAACGGACTATTAGAATAGGCCTAGCAGTAGTCGTTTTCCACTCACCAAACCTATTTTTGGATGATAAAGTACCTCTTATGTTGTGGAGTTTGATTTTTGCACACCAAATATTGTCAATATATAACAAGTGGTGATTCTCCATCAAACATTTTGTCCTGTTCTCTGACAAGACCATGCTCACACTTTATGAAGTTAAGTTTAGTAAATTTATTCTCCGCCATTATGATTGTCTCATGTAGTAACAAAAGTAGTAGCATGTAATTGGTTGATGCACTCTATTCCAAGCACACTTGGTGATTGTTGCTGGAAAAGTTTTCATTTCTCACACACCATCTTGCATGTGAACTTGGTGCACAATGAGCAACTGTTGGCCAAGCTCTTAGAACAAGCCCAGCAGTTCGTCATTGTGCACCAAGTCCACATCCAAGATGGTGTGTGCGAATTGAGAACTTCCCCATCAACAACCACCAAGTGTGCCTAGAATAAAGCACATCAATCAATTTTAAACTCCTAGTTTTGTCACTACTTGGAACAATCATAATGGCGGAGAATAAATTTACTACACTAAAGTTCATAAAGTGGGAGCATGGACTTGTTAGAGAATGGGACAAATTGTTTGATGCAAGAATCACCTCTCGCCATATGGGCATTATCAAACTCCACACTATAAAAGGTACTTTATCATCCATAAATAGCGTTGGTGAGTGGAAAATGGGTGTTGCTGGGCCTGCTCTTAGACATCTCCGACGTCTTGTTCAACACTTTGTCTAGATAGTGGTCGAGTAAGACAACCTTGACCGTTCACCGTTGTAACTAGCTAATAAGAAAGTGACACAGTTTCCTTGAAACTTGAACCTGACATTATTAATATGTTGGAATATATTCTGCCATGATCAATACAATGGCTGCATGGGACGGGATAATTGCATCATTCCCTGTCTTGATCGACTACAAGCTAAGTAGGTCCCAGCTAAACATAATATTATATAATAACTCAAAAGCCCAAAAGGTGTAACTGAACCGCTTGATTACCTTGTTAGTACATGTACTAGTAAGGCTATTCCGTTGCTGGACCAAAGGCCAACTTTTGAGCCTCCCAAGACTGAAAAGCTGGTTGAAACTAAAGTTGAAACATATTAATAATTATTCCATTCAACTGTAACTTATTATCTATTTTTATTTTTATTTTTTTCATTGTAAAAACACTGAATAGTAGTGTCTATGAGCTGAATGAAAGTACACATAACATTCAATAGCACTCAATCACTTTGTCTTTTCATCCATCTAGTGATTTGTAATGCATGTGATTTCCATCCATGTAGTGCATTAAGTGTAGTCCATTATTTTTCATTTTTTAAAGAGTGGGGAGGATGGGGAAGGAAGCAGGAAGGTCATAAACCATTGTCAATGGAGGAACAAAAGAAGTGGCGCACTGTTCGAGGAATTTTTTTATTTTGGTAGCTCATGTTCTATTGGTTAACCATGCACTATAACATTTTTGGGTTAAAGTATTATTACTTATAATGTTGTTCTCTTTAAAAGTGAGGGACACGTGGAGGTGTGTCAACAAAGATCATGTATGGTTACCTTCCCTTCTAGTTTTCCAAACCCTCCATTTATAAGAAAACATGGGTAGCTACTAATTGTTTTTGGACGATAATGCAAAATATGTTGCACATTCTCCTCAAGAGCAAAGCAAAACCAGTGAAGGCTATTGAATATTATGTATGAGCTGAATGAAAGTACACTCTCATACACTTCAAATGTTGGTGGGAAGGGCTTTCAACATTGAAAGCCCTTCCCCCAGCACTCCATTCATAGTTGGCCAGAGTTAATATACATTTCGTTAAAACTCAATCACATTTTGTTAAAATTGAACTACTAGACTAGAAAAGTGATAAGGAGTGCTACCCTTTTCAATAGAGATCTTAGAACCTTTAGGGTGAACGCACATCTACCATTACTAAGAGCATGCGCACTCTACGCTTGCATGAGCCCTTGACTCTAAAAACTGGATGAAATATGGTTGTATTTAATGTCATTTTTGCAAGGCCGAAGAGAGCCACAGAATATGAGCCACATATGTTGAGGCCTCTATAGTCCCTCTATAGCTAATTCAAGGAAGAGTTCCTTATCCTAGATTGATGAACAATAATGATTACCCATGTATGGTGACTGTGATTGGTTCACGCACTATATAGAGGGTGATTATATCAGAACTGTATTTTATTATCTCTGCCCCACCAGGGGAGAGACTACAAAAACGCATCGTTTTCAAAGAGTTACATGACTGAACACTATAAACACAGCCATAAAAGTAAATCTAGGGTAAATACTAAGGCAGAGACTACGCGACTAGAAGCTTGTTTTTTCCGTTTTGAGCTTAGACATTGACCCTGCCCAGCCTACAGCAGCTGAGAATACTGTCATTTTTTTTGGGCATCAGTGAAGCAAAATGTCCATAAGATGTTTGTCATGGGATTTATTGATGAAAACCGCACTTAATTGTTTCCGTCATCATCTCAACTCAAAAACCACTGCAGACAAAAAAGAAAGAAAAA
This sequence comes from Pohlia nutans, assembly GCA_022496805.1. Lineage (NCBI taxonomy): Eukaryota > Viridiplantae > Streptophyta > Bryopsida > Bryales > Mniaceae > Pohlia > Pohlia nutans. Next base: position 11,050,146 of record CM040097.1, read on the forward strand.
AAGCGGAGAGAATGGTCTCCGTGGTAAATTGTGATACAGGATGTCATGCTGTAATGACATAAAACCCATCATTCTGCAGCATCTAATGGATCCTACAAAACTATAAATTTATTTGTAACAAACACCAATCCAATTTTCTAAAGGAACTAACATACAAGACACTAATTAATTAGTCTTTTTCAACCTCCAACTTTGGTTCACAAAGGACTCACCAAGCAATGTCCAAAATGTAGATTTGCTTGGAAACTGTCCATCCAGTTCTTGTGTGCTCCAACCAGATTTGGCAGATTCCACAACCCTCCATCTCCTCCTTCCACGTTGAATCTGTAGCCATCCATCCAAGCACCAAAAATTTTAACTGTTATTAATGATCGACATTTTGGAACCATTGAATAAAACAAAGCCTTCTAGGATAATTATGCACTTAACCCCTAAAAGACCAAGAAGTCCAAACTGGGCCTCGTATTTTTTTTTAGCAGTTTTGAGTAGGTTCTATGTGGACTTCCTTTTGTTCAAATTTGTTTGTTTTTTTCCATCATATGCATTATTCTTCACTGATTCCAATGATACAAAATTCAATCTCATCTGAATTATATATTTCACGATATGATTAATTGAATTTGTCATTTTAAAACCATGAATCCTTGGTTAATTGAGTCGCGGTGACCCTTGGTCAATAGAGCTTGCAAAAGCAATAGAATGCTCAAATTTTATGATGGGAAAAGTAAAGCACAGAATAGACTTGAAAAAACTTCATACTCGCATGTTCAACTATGAATTTGAATCTAAAATTTTGTATGAAAATATAGCATATGATTCCTAATTATAACTTGAACCTCTCAAAAGAATTAAATTTTATAAAAACATTTTGTAATCAATATGATCTTTTCAAAAAATATTGATCTAATACATTGTAATAATTTGATTTTGTATTTAAATATATAAAAACTGTTGAAATTTCAGGACTATAAAACATATAATTTTAGACATAAAACATATCATTATAGACATGAAAAGATCAAAGGTGTATTTTGATAAATCTTTGATGGCCGAATTGTTTATGGAATTGTACTACACATTTTCTGCAAGTTCTGCAAGTTGTTGAAACATTTAAGGTAAACACCCTTATTTGTGCCACAATTTGGAAGTCATGCTATTTGTGCCACTATGTACTAGTAGTGTACATATCAAAATTTTAAATGTAAGATATTGATACATAGTAATCACAAAGTGACACAAATAATCACATAGCACAAAGGGTGGTTTACCTTAAAGGATCAACCCCTAACGAACCAAGACGCCCAAATTGGACCTTATGTTATTTTTTAGCATTTTCGAGGTCTTATGTGGAGTTCCTATTGTTCAAATTTATTTGATTTTTTACCAACACATGCAATGTTGTTCACTGATTCCAAGAATATAAAATTTGATCCCATCTAGATTATATTTTTCACAGCATGATCAATTGAATTTGACGTTGACACGCCTGCGTCCATATAATGGAAGACAAACAAATTGCAACCTTTCTCTTAACTACATCCGGTACAATTTTTCATTCATCTAAATTTCTCTTGGTTCTTGTACTAGTTGACTATCATTTGTACAGTACAGATTTTCAAAATAAGATATTGTTATTTTTTGAAAAACAACAAAATTGGTTTATGTCAAGTTTCATTCTTAGTTCCAAAAGTGAGACCTTAAACATGATTTTCCAAAATAAGTAGAATCAAATAATGGAAACTATACCATCTCATAGTGCATGTTATTCCAATTTCATTGCAATATTTTTAATTTTTTTGTGTTAATTTTGGGTTTTTAATTGAATTTCAAGAGAAATCCTTGCAAAATTAATTAAAAAATATTAATAAAAAATCTGATGAATCCAACCGCACAGATGTGATCTTCACATTGATATTAACAACTTAGCTTTGTACATCAACTGCATTTTTGTTTTTCATCAAACATTTTATAACGAATCTTTGAAAACAGTGTTGAATCGGGACGTTAAAGGGTTAAAGTCATGAATCCTTGATCCTTTGGGGATTAAAACTATACTCCAGCTCTTGGGGCGCTCCACTCACATTTCTTTTCTTTTCTATTTAAAAGTAAATGAAGAAATCCATTCCAAAAACGAACTGAACTACCCTTGGCTCCAGTCACATTTCTCTATGTAGATGTCACATCTGACCCAAACTCAAATAGTAAAAGAGTAATAAGGCATTATTAATACCTGGCAGATCTTTCCGTTAGACAGCCAGTACTGCACGCCTGCCCAGTCGATGTGCTGAAACAAATGGGAGTAAACCGCTGATACTGGATACAAAAAGTTGTCTACTATTGAGGCTATAAAGACCTGAATTGACAACAAAAAGAAAATCAGAAACCACACTAGCTCCACCGCTGACAATAAAAATAATAATCCTATCACCACTTCTCCGTTCAAGATGTGCAACTTGTAATACGTCATTCTAAACACGATAATAAAAAAGAGCATCTAAACCATAAAGGACCAAGGATTCACAGTTTTAAAATAACAAATTCAATCGATCATATTGTGAAAAATCAATAATTCAGATGGGCAAAACAAATATATCGCCAGAATCTGTGAAGAACATTGCATTTGTTGGATAAAAAACGAATAAATTTGAACAAAAGAATGTCCACATAGGACTTTCCGCAAACTGCTAAAAAAAAACATGAGGCCCAATACAAGCTTCTTGGTCCTAAGGAAGGGAACCCATTCCCATGCCTTTCAGCTATTTTGAGTGGTTTCCATTGTTGGAATGGAGACTTTTTGTGAGACTTGTCCCGATTTTCAAGGTATTATCTAGATCAGTTACGAATTATCTCAATATGTATCATTATGAATTGTAGAAGTTTGAAGTAGTAGAGTCCCAATCACGAGTCTAGACTACCTTTGAACCATAGGCATTGCATATACAAGGTATTGGATCTTTGGTTGTAGTAGAGCCTAGAAGTATCTCATTTCTTACAAGTCACATGTTTGAATGGAGCTTGCACTATAAATGAGGTACTTTTCAATCCACGGAAACATGATTCAGGAGCTTCGTCAAGGACATAATTACATAGACAGGACAGTGGAGCAGAGGCAAACCTTGAAATAATTATATGAATTGATTGAGACAGGGTCCGCTTCAGGCGACAATGCGTTGCATAGATCGATCACCACCGATGATAAGTGACGCATAGATGCCAATTCAATCAAGGTCGAAGTTATCACACACCCTGCCAACAATAGGCCTGCAAAACACAAACCGTCCACAAGTCTCACAAATAAGGACCCTAAACCCTAAACCCTAAAACCGAAAACCCTAAACCCTAAACCGCGGTCACACTGGAATCAAGAGAATGATTTGGCTATCTCGAGTCCCTAAAGGACCAAGGATTAATGGTTTAAAAATGACCAATTCAATTGATCGTATTGTGAAATTTACAATTCAGATGGGGTCAAATTTCTTATCACCAGAATCAGTGACGAACATTGCATGTTTTGGCGTAAAAAAAATAAAAATTGGACAAACGAAAGTCTCCATATGACCTACTCAAAACTGATAAAAAACACATGAGGCCTTGAAAGGACACGTACATCAGAAACTTTTGGTCAATTAGATTGATGCTGTAGTTGAGTTTAGAAAGTGGAGACAAGTACTAGAGCCAATGGCACATGTTGAGGACTTACCTGTGGTGCAGGAAGAGTAAACATTTGCAGACGCTCCCGTCAACACCCGCATGGCAGCCATAAGGTGAATACAGGTGGTGACATATGGAAATACAAAGCTCCAGGATGCCCAACAATGCAAGAAGAACAATCCACGGTTCATCCAGTAATTGAATGTTGTGTTGTACGTTTCCAGAACTATTGTCTGCTTCCGCAAGTAATTCCAGTACCTGAAAAAAGAATAAGAAGTCAGTGAAAACCAACTGAATCAAACCACCTTTCCCAGTTATACACCACTTACTAATCCTCAATACATGTTAAAACGGAGTGATAGGTATAAAAGACCCTGGTAAACAGAGATGCCATAATCAATGGTTGCACTCAAATTTTTAAGTTGAGATTTCGTGCTCATTTCTCAGCCAAATACTTTGAGTGATATCTTGCTGGAAAGCTACTGAAAATGAGTTATGCTCAGGCTCTTAACTCAAAGTACTGAGATCACAGCAAGCAATCAAAGGTGCGTGGAAATTGCGACAGCAGACTACAACCAGTTCGTTTTAGGAGATTTCTTGCTCATTTCTGGGTCAAATCCGTTACCCATGTTCTGATTTTCTTAGTATTCAGCTGACTGAAGATTTCTGGCTAGGGTTTCAAAGGATGTCAACAAGGCTATCATACCCACCATTACGATTAAATTTACAACTCGCAGAGGACGTGCCATAAGAGACATGATGCTCGTGGTTAACTGAGAGCAATACCTGGGAAAACTCAAATCCTTAGCGAGAGGGTGAAAAAAGACCGCTCTTTCTGGAGAGCTGATAATGCGTCCATTGGCTCCTGCAACAATCATAAAATTACTTAAATTTTTACTGAAAGAAGAATCAAAATGAAAATCAAGTTTCGAAGTTATTGATGCGGTAATTCAATAATAGAAATAAAACAATAGACAGCTCAGGGAAGAAAAGGTAACACTAACCAGCCACTGCAGCTAGGGTCATATCATCTGAATATCCACCTTCTCGCAGGCCGGTGACCATCCCATATCGGTCTGTCCTGAAATCGTCTGCATGCATCTACAATCCCAATCTTCATTTAAATGCTCCATGTGGTAGAAACAACTTAACCCTTTCATGTCAACCTCAAGTTACACAGTTATGTCCATGAAGCAAGGCCGGTATTTAGTGTTTTTTCATTCTAAAAAGTCACCTCCACATCTGACGGGCCTGGGAAATGGGACAAAAGTTAACCCCTAAAGGACCATTCGACCCCCAGGAGGTCTCATGTTTTTTTAGTAGTTTTGAGCAGCTTTTATGTAGATTTTCTTTTGTTCATATGTTTTCTTTTTTTGTTCAACATATGTAATATTCTTCACTAATTCCAGTGTTATAAAATTTGGTCCCATTTAAATTATATTTTTCACAATATGATCGTTTAAACTTGTCAATTAAAAACCATGAATCCTTGGTCCTTAGGGGGTTAAAAACACAAAAGATGTAGTTACCATCATGCAGCCACCCCAGAGGAAAAACGTCCGCCCCTGGCCCCCAGTAGCAAATCCTATAGAACAGGGCTGGCACAAGCAACAGAAATGTTGATAAGTCCAAAGCTCTCCAGAAACAAGAGGAATGGAAATGCTACATGCAGAAAGATTAATTTTGCAAAGTGACAAGAAGACCATGAGGATAAAGAGAACATACCAGATGATACTCATAAATGCAGTAGCTTCCAAGGCTACCAGAAGGTAAGTCAAAAGGGTATCCTGTCAACACAAAAATCTGCAGGAAATGTCACACAAAGCCGGTCGGTCAGCCACAAACAAAGTTCCAAAAAGAAAATACAACAAACAGGTAGAAGGCTAGCCAAACACATTATATGCTTTACTGTACTACAAGACGTCGTGAAGATCCACATCAGCATACCTCAGGGTACTTGATCATGTGAGCCACAAGGGCACCAATGGTCCCTGGACAGAGTTGCACGTCATCATCCAAAAAGAATACATACTTGCTGTCTTTATGCATGGCATCCACACCTGCCTATCAGAAGATCAAAATGTAAGAGAGACCTGTCTTTGGCTCTTCAAAGCAGCACACTTGAATGGGCGATACACGGAGGCTGCTCAGATCTTGTGAACCAGAATTCCACACATTATGCTAGCATCATCTTACTCTGGAGTCGAACTATGCAAAGAAGTGATTTTTCTTGTTCCCAAATTGCTACATAAAAGTTGGGCTGGCTAATTGATACAAAGGATTTTGAAAAAATAAGAGGAATAATAGTCAGATTTCCTAAATGGAGTCAAGATGTGTAGCCTCTTTAAATCTAGGTATCACCCAGGTATTGCCTAAGTAGCACCTAGGTAGCACATGTGTATTACCCTGATATTACCTATATATTAATATGAAAAGAGCATCCAAGGAGCCTGGATTGCTCTTCAAGCCATGGAAAAGTAGCAAAAATGCTAAACTGTCTCCTGATGCAAAGCACAACAAATCTCTTGGATATCATTGACCAGCTCTATAAAATGGAAGCCTGCAGGTTTGCAGTAACTGCGTCAAAAGCATCACCTCCAGTCCAACCACAGCAACTGTAAGCTCCAGGACAAAAAAAGGAATTGGATTGATATCAGGTGAGGGTCGGCATACCAGCTGGTTGTATATTTTTTGGCTGCATGTTGTTGAGTAGCCAGCAACTAGTAATTGTATGTCCACTTGACCCTAAGGATTGCAAGATCACAATAAAGATACATAAGTCAAGGAATATATATTGCAAACCCAACATTGTTTATGAAATGGACAGTAAAGGGCAGGTGACATTAACCCTTGCCAATAACTAAAAGCTTAAGCGGTGATCAGCAATATCATAAAAAATTACAACAATGATAATAATAATAATAAAACAATAAAAACTAAGGATACAGCTCACCATATAGCACTTGAATTCCTAATAACACATCACAGCTTAAAAGAAATTGTCGTTCCTCCAGGTGTTCGTTAAAACTTTCTTGCATGCAGCTCCAGCCTTACTTCGTCATGTGGTCTATTTAATCCTCTCTTTTGGACATATCCAGATAAATCGTTTCATTTCTTGACAGCCTGAGCTAATAAAATGAGACAACGACCACCACTAAAATACGTTTCTAAACTTGCACCCTTCATGGCAGAAATCTTTAGACTTTGAAACATATAAGTAAGGGTAGTCACAGGTAGTTGACAGTCTTATGAAACCGTGCCACAGGCAATATACAGCTCCTACTTCATGAGCACAACATTTACGATTGAACACTGCCAACTTCAATTTTGTTGTGCCAATAAGAAAGGAACAACAAAAAGGTGTGGATGGGTGTCAGGAAAAACCTCCAGATCATGCATCAGCTGCGAGATTGATTCATATGCTGGATCCTCCTTGTTTTCCACCACAAAGAGAAACTCTAAAGGCCCTCCATACATAGACAAAACCTGCATTTAACATTACGTCAAACCACATTTGACATTTACGAAAATTATATTTTTTTTTCAGTTTTCACGAGACAGTGAATCCTTCAGAAATTCCTTGTCACATGTACCCCTCTGGACCTAAGCATCCTCCCTCTCACCTAAGCATTCAAATATTTTCTCGTGCTTAAAATTCCAACAAAAGGATATGCCATAGGTAAAGCTGGTAACCAGAGATGACAATCTCAATGGTTGCACTCAAATTGAGATTTTGTGCTCATTCCTCAACCAAATGTTCTGAGTGGTATCTTGTTGGAAAGATACTGAAATTGCACTTCTACTGAGCTATAATACACCAACTAACTACAACTACATCAAGGTGCGCAGTGGACTACACCAAGCAGTTCTGTTTTGGGTCATTTATGAATCAAATCATGCGAGTGATAGCTTGTTGGAAAGCTATGAACACTGTGCTTATTCTAACAAGCCATTACCCATGTTCAGATTCTCAGTATTGCAGCAACCAACTGAAGTTTGTTATCTAGGGTTTCAAATAGCTTCAGCAAGACTTTAATACCCGGTTTAAAGTTAGGATTTCCATGACCAGACATGCCACAAAGATATCCTGTCTCTGTTAATGATGGACCAGAGAGCCATCATTCATTTGCTCCTGTAAACTATGGTAAGAACACACAAAACCAAAATCATCATCCTAAAATCTTAGACAATTAATTAATGGGTTCGTATTGATTAACTGGATGTGTAGCCTCTTTAAACCTAGGTATCACCCAGGTATTGCCTAAGTAGCACCTAGGTAGCACATGTGTATTACCCTGATATTACCTATATATAGTAATATGAAAAGATCATCCAAGGAGCCTGGATTGCTCTTCAAGCCATGGAAAAGTAGCAAAAATGCTAAACTGTCTCCTGACAAAAACAAATCACTGATTGGAACGTTCTTTCATTTGCTAACAAGGAAATGGATCATCACCAGAGTTGTAAGAAAATAGTCACCGGGCAATGAATTAGGGCTTTGGATAATACCTGAGTACGCCAGTTGCTGACATTATGCTCTCCGATTCCTTTCACAGGCATCACAACAGACACGCGGGGGAGTTTCAGCTGAGACGAGTGCTCCAAATCTTCCACATTAGGGTACAGGAATGCCAGACTATTCCCCGCAGCCTCGGCAGTTCTTATTCTTCGGAGCTCCTGAGCCCTGTGACAGACCACCCAAGCTCCTTTGAAAACAACGCAAAGGAGTCGGTTCCAAATGATACGAAACCCTAAAGGCTTGGTGAAATTCGCTTTTCGAACTTTGAGCCCTACATCTTGTTTTCAATTAACAAGTATCATTATTTGGCAATGCTAATTTGTTTTCCAATCAATAGAATTTAATATTTGGCAATGCTATTTTTTAAATTTTTCTGGCATATTGTTATCTCTGCAAATTGCACCCCAATGGCTGCACTTTGCAATGCTAGAAAGGGGATTGAAGTGGCAGTTGAATTTGTACAAGGATGAAGACAACATGGCAATGTTGTATTTGAAAAGTATAGGAAGACCAAACAAACGCACAGGTAATGACAGACCTTAATTACAGGAGAATTAAAATTAGGGATTGAAATGGTAGAAAGGAGAACCTTACTACTGAATTGTAAGCCCAACCAGCTGCCAGCACCAAGTAGATCACACACCCCTGGAAGGAAGGAAAAAACAAAAACCAAACCCCAAAACCATACCCAACCACTTTAGATCCGTGAATACTAAAACCATGACTACTACAACCAGAATGGCAATGCAGGTGATTGATTCAAACAGACAGACAGGAAGGGTTTAGGGTTTACGGTACCTTGAGCTGGAAGAAGATGGTGATCGGATGGCAGCACACGGAGCTGGCCCATGCAAGCCATGGATCCAACACCGCCATCGTCGTCTCTCTCGCTCTCTCTCTCACTCTTTCCAATGCAGAGTAACTGAAGGTCGACAGGTCCTTTGAGTCCTTAACAGTCACAGGAGAAAATGGATGATGTTCATCCATAGCTTTAGGTTGCCTGTTTTTCAACCTCCGCTTGACGCCGCCTGACGCGAGCAGAGACAGAAATACCCTCCGCCCGACGCCCAGGCTCCCGCAGCTCGAGGAAGTCCCTCCCTTCGGCGATTCGGTGGAAGGAAGGAGGACCTCAGAAACCTTTGTGGCCCGCCAGCACTGCCCGTTCTCTCCCGTTTTCTCCGAAACCCTCGCCCGGCAGGTAAATGCCAGCTCCCCTACACCCCTTTTCTCCTCTCTTAGTCTCTCGAATTTTGCAGAGGAGCCGGTCTTCGTCGTTGCTCTTGATCGCAATCGCCATCTGTGTCTTGGAAGTCGAATTCTCTTCTCTCTTCCCTCTCACGCAGTGAGTTAAACGGCACTCATTCTTTTTGCATCATAATCGGGAGACCCATAGATTCTTTTACTACTGAATGTTACGGTCCTCGAGGCTGGTTTGCGATTTCTCTTCCAAATTGGCATGTGAAGTTTCAGAAGATTTGGGTTTTTTTTGAGCGATTTTTTGTGGGGGTGTGCAGGTGACGATGGCGGCCGCTAGGGCAATGGTGGCAGGTTGCGTGTTGCACTTGCCACAATGTGTGGTGAAGGCTCGATCAGTGAAAGCATTGGCCTCGTCTTCAAGCTCTCTGATGGCGCCACGGTTGCGGCTAAACAAGGCTGCGTTTGTGCAGCAGCAAAGCAGCCGGACGTTGCACGGCTGCAGGGTTGTGTGTGCGGAGTATTCCACCTCGGAGGAGGGCAATGCTGATTCCCTGGAGTACCGGATGTTCTTCTCGGACAAGTCCGGCAAGATGGTGAGTTTCAGTTCACAATTGCTGTGGTCTTTCCAGTCATTGTGTAGCTTAATTCATTGCCACTGCTCTGGCCTGTGTGGTTGCTAGTTTTTTGCTATTCTTTGTACTTTATAAATATTTAGAACAAAATTCATTTAGAATTCAGCATCACGTGGACGCTGCATATGAACTCAAAATGCTCGACCTCAAGATTTAAATGAGGTAATAGTGAGCGGTCCGTCAACCGATAAATTATCCCTGTTTATTTGGAAGGTCCGGATTGTTTGAATCTTCATTCTTTACTGGCCATGGGATACTACGGGTAGAAGTTGAATCACCAAATTTCAAGCTGTGAACACGAGGTTTACAGCTGTGTGTGCACTACATACCCTGCATTAATCCACGACCATGTTTTAGGGCTGAGTTCATCCTAGACACACACAGCCCTTAGCCACTTGTTTTCATTTCAACATGCCTGATGTCAAGTACATATACCTGCATCAGGTACAGTATATTGAGATTTTCTTTAAAGCTCACAGTAGTTCTGAAGTAACATAGTTGTGATGCTGAAACTTATTTTCATAGCTAACCAATTAGTGGTTGACAGGTTTCACCATGGCACGATATCCCACTCCACGCCGGAGATGGACTTTACAACTTCGTAGTGGAGATTCCTAAGGAGACGAAAGCTAAGATGGAAGTGGCTACGGAGGAGCCTAACACCCCCATCAAGCAGGATACCAAGAAGGGAAAGCTCCGTTTTTACCCGTAAGTGTCCCAAGCTTGTGTGCACACTGAGCTCTATCATTCTTATGTCCTGTGTTTCTGAACCTTCTGTTGTTCCTTGTGGGAACAGATACAACATCAACTGGAACTATGGACTTCTTCCCCAGACATGGGAGGACCCTTCTCACTCCAACAGTGATGTGGAGAATTGTTTTGGTGACAATGATCCAGGTGTGTGTACTGTTGCTATATGATATGTGTATGACCCAGTGATTTTCTTTTTTCAGGAGACAGTTTAGCATTTTTGCTACTTTTCCATGGCTTGAAGAGCAATCCAGGCTCCTTGGATGATCTTTTCATATTACTATATAGGTAATATCAGGGTAATACACCTGTGCTACCTAGGTGCTACTTAGACAATACCTGGGTTTAAAGAGGCAACACATCTTGACTCCATGTAGGAAATCTGACTATTATTCCTTCTCATTTTTTCAGAAATCCTTTGTATCAATTTGCCAGCCCAACTTTTATGTAGCAATTTGGCTAAACTTAGCAACAAAAAAAATCACTGCTATGACCCTCTGCTGATGTATGGCGCATTGCAGTTGGAACAGAGTAGGGTCTAGATGTAGTCTCCAAGATCTCAAGAAGTTTTTCAATTTGAGTACCTTTAGTAATACGCTTGGTGAAGGGTCTTGCATATGCTTTCTGGACAGTTTTAAGGGATGCGCAGAAGAGCAATCACATCTGATTGTGTTGTTGTTCTCTCTTCTTATGGGCCTTGTCAGCCTGCAGTTTATGACTGGAGTTTCGTCATGTGACAGTGGATGTTGTTGAGATCGGAGAGAGGAAAGCTAAGATGGGAGAGGTTCTGAAGGTGAAGCCGCTAGCAGTTTTGGCCATGATTGACGAGGGTGAGCTCGACTGGAAAGTTGTGGCCATCTCCGTGGATGATCCCAAGGCTGACCTAGTCAACAATGTGGCCGATGTTGAGAAGCACTTCCCAGTAAGTCTCCGGTCTTTAACCCCTAAGCGTCCACTGTGTATTTTCTGTAGTGTAGGAAAATTGGACCCCCTGCTGCAAATCATCTGTTTGTTAGTGTGAAAATGACTTCATTTTGACACGATCGACACTGTTGATCTTGTAGTATAGAACAAGAGCTTGAAAAGGATGTATTGCAATCAGAAAACCGAGGTAAAATGAGAAAATGCCACCGTTACAAAGTTCAGTAATGCAGATGGCCACATTGGGCGTTTTAGACGCTTAGGGGTTAATGTCATAACTGTTTTGGGAGGAAGTAAGCAATGGAACACCTCTTTAGACTTTTGCCAACCAGTGTTCTCAGGGCTCTGGTTCGAACAAAGTAATGAGATTTACTACTTAGCATTTGTGTTTGAAGTATTAAAAGTGCTTAGCAAACGATTACTCTACGTAAGGCATTGATTACATTTTTTTTGTGCTGGGTTGCAGGGAACTTTGACAGCAATCAGAGACTGGTTCAGGGATTACAAGATTCCAGATGGAAAGCCTGCCAACAGGTTCGGACTTGATAACAAGCCCGCTGACAAGGTAAATGATCCGTCTTGATCCCACTGTAAATATGTTTTGGATGGCCTGAATGAAGACATACTATTTTGTGCCTTTTTCCTGCAAAGAATGATGGTAGTATCTCACATTAACAAGTTTTTTTAAGCTTTGATTTATCAGAACAAGTGTAACTTTCCAGTTCCAGTTTCACTTTGATACCATCTGAAACACCCCAGCCCATGTTCTTAATGTTCCCACTTGTATGCTGGTGCCTGAACTAAAAATAGAAATTGCACTTTGGAAAATTCTAGTAACTTTCTGCTGTTCAAAAACGTAAGGCATGGTTGTTCTTTCTTTTTCGTATATTTTGCTACCTTTCCTAAACGATTCATTTCCTCAAGATATGGATTTGACCATTTTAGGCACTTAACCCCGCAAGGACGCATGGTTTTAGAATGACAAATTCAATTGATCATATTGTGGAAAACATAATTCAGATGAGACCAAATTTTATATCACTGGAATCAATGAAGAACATTGCATGTGTTAGTAGAAAAACAAGTAAATTCAAATAAAATTTTCACATAGAATCTGCTAAAAGAAAACATGAGGGGTTAACCAACCTCTCTGCTCTGTGTTGCAGGATTACGCACTCAAGGTTATTGCGGAAACTAATGAGGCATGGGCAAAGCTGGTGAAGAGGTCTGTCCCAGCTGGAGAACTCTCCCTCGTTTAGTTTCACTCCTCCTCCTTTACAATTCTGTTCCACCAGATTTGGCACACTGCCATTATTAGCTCTTACACAAGCTTCATTTTTGCTAGAGTTTAGTGTCGCGACCGACCGACCGTGTGCTCCATCTTGTCTCTCCTTTTTGTCAAAAACCTGGAGTTGATTGTTTGCTGCAGAAGCAGCATCATTCAATAGAGTTACAACCTTGGGCTGGTAGCGTCACTGCCATGGATCTCTCACTCATGATATCATGTGTTATCTTAACCCCTGAAGGACCAAGTTATAAAATAACAAAGTTAATTGATCATCTTGTGAAAAATATAATTCAGATAGGACCAGGGTTTACATCACCAGAACATTGCATGTGTTGGTCAGAAAGCAAATGAATTTGAATAGAAGGCAGTCTACATAGGACTTCACCAAAAGTGTTGAAAAAGAAAACATGAGGCCTCCTGATTCAGGCTTCTTGGTCTTGTAGGGGTTAACCCAATTTTCATACTCTATGATCTACATGAAACATTTCATAGGAACAGATGCTTTACATTAGATCTTGAGATGGGAGAACAAATTTGAACTTCAGGATGTCAGTGGAATGTACTCCATGAGTGGATATAGTGAGAATAAACTGGCTTTGATTGTATACAAACCTGCAGTAGTGGAGATATCTTAATAGGCTTTTTTCTGCAACAGGTCAAAATAAGCTGAAGTGCTGCATTACACAAATCTCATACATTCTTTCAAAATGCTCAGCAACCAGGCAAGAGGGACTCTGGTCTCACCTTGAGGCCTCCGTTTGTGCTGTCCATGATCCCGCACCAATGGCCACATGATAAAGGCACGGATACATCATGTCTTGGTTTTCCATCATGCTAGAGAGGAGCAACTCTTTCAAATGGTTAGGGTTGGCTGTCCTATTACCAACCACTGACCCAAATATGAGATGTAGACTTTTCTTGGGGCCATCACAGTTGAGACCCAAAACCACCAATTTCACTATTCAAGTAGACCAATGGCACGCCAAGCATTGCGAAGAAATAGTTGGTGGTTTTGGGTATCATTATGAGTGAAAGTTAGCACCACATGGTGTGGAAATGGGGAAACCTAGTGATCGGTTTTGGATCGCAGGTTACTTTCCACTTTGGAATTTTGTATAAAATTGAGAAATGCAAATTATAAGTTGCAATTTTTTGCAATCCTCATGAAATCCAATTTCGAACGCGGTCATAATTTTTTTCCGGATTTACCACTGCCAAATATAGGTCAGATTGCTTAAGTGGTTGGTAATAGGACAGTCAACCCTAGTGAAGTGCAGCAGCTGGACAATTTAATGCTCAATCGTAAATTGTACCAGGGATGCCGAAACTCGCGTTCAGTGCAAAGAGAGGTTGACAGTTGCAGTCGCTGGAACCATCTCTCATGGCCCATTCACACCAGCCTAGTGCCACTGTTGCGTTTGCGTTCCTGAAAGGATGGGAGGTAAAATGAAGAAACCAAAAAATATTCAAGACTTTGTCTTTTCCTGCTGCAACTACTGTTGAGCACTGTGCAACTGCAATACACTACACTAAATAGTGTATTTAGTGTGAGATAATTATAAGATTTGAAAATGTTATAGATTTTTGCTCTCGACAAAAAAATTTACCAAAGACATTGATTCCAATACTATTGAAAGATCCCCATCTTGACCAATATAGAGGGTAAAAAAAGTGGTCAACAGTAAAAACTTACAACATGTTTATGTAAATTAGTGTATCTCACACTAAATACACTATTTAGAGTACCGCAAGTATAGTCACGTTCGTTTTTTGCGTTGCGTTGCTTTCTGTCATGCGGTAGTGTAATTCTTTTCTTGCCTATTTTAGATTTTTCTATTCACCTCATATTCCTTCAAAGTTATCTGACGCACGCATGCGTGCAGCAGAAATGGTGTATGTGAATGGGCCTTCAGCGTTGAGATGGTCAATCTGAGACGTAGATTTTGGTGCATGTTGTCCTGATCCTTCTTCAGAAGTAGCACTCGAAATACAGTACAGTACATGGAATGCTTAGGTCGAGCTAGCCGGATGAGGCAACGTAACTGCTGTAGTGAAGTAAAGACATCCCAGAGATCTCCACGCCCATCTTCACTGACGTTTGTTAACACTCTGCAACATGAATCTCCAGTGCTCATAGTTATTTAAGAACATTTTCTCATAATCACAAGCTATTTGTTGCTTCTACTGGTGTTTTTTATCTCCCTATTGCTCTGTCAACAGATATTCTCTCTTCAATTTCCCTCTCAGACCGCTTCTTCAGTCTTGATCAGGCATGTCACTGCTGCAAAGAATAATTATATCTTTGGCCATCCCAATAATGATCCAAGCCCACCTATGGGCACCTCTTGACTTTGCTCCAAGTACGGAGCTCTGTCCTGGTTCAGAATTCAATTACCACCAGAGCCAACGATATCTCGTTGGGTTTTCCTATAAAGATGTCTCTTTCAGAAACCGTGATTCCATACTGTGAAATTGAAAAGATTTTATTCCAGGCAGAGAATTATTGCAAGAGATAGGACAAGGGTCGAGTCGTGGCTGAGAAGAGAGGGTCACAGGACTAGGGGACAGATTGAAAAAGCAGAACGTCAGAAGTGTACTTAAAAGTCATCAATATGGTTCACAATATCAACCACATCTCCTCATAGTTTCACACCATTGCCATACGAACCTTGGGAACCTCAAGTACCATCAACATCAATTAAAGCACCACGACACTGGTGGCATAGGAACTTTGAAACCATTTCCTCAGAAGATATTACTCTTACCTTTAGACAAATCCCAGCGTATGACTCGGCTCCGTCCCCGATTCAATAACACCGAAGTATTCAGGTCCAAATGCAGGACGGCTTTGTTCACCTATTTCCAATGTGGTTAGCCGGCTGTGGTGTTTTCGAAAAAAAGGGCGTATCACTGTACTGTACACGGAATCAGCGATCACACTTGATACAATTGTCTCTGTAATTCGATGCATCAGTTTCTGACTACACAAAATCCGACCAAGAGATACACCACGTCATTTTGTAAAACATTGTACAAATCAGAGCTCTAAGGCAGTCGTTTGCTTCAAAAGTAGACCATAGTTATAATCCTAAATTGCAGGCTAATCATGTAAGTTGGAATTTTTTTACCCGTGGTTGAGATTGAAAGTTCTGCCTATAACGAGATTAGGATGCTATCACTTGTTACCCTTTAGCTTTTGCCCCTCTATTGCATGTCGCATCGTCAAAGCATCTTGTCGAACAATACAAGGGCGCAGTTTAGATTCTGAAAAAAACACTTCAGCCCTATTGACGCTCAGATGCGGTTCACATGCCCTTGAACGACAAGCTTCAAACGAGCAAGTCATTGTGAATTGTTGTCGAAATTCTCCTGACGGATGGCACGAACAATTATGTCTTTCACAGCCTCGTCTTCTGCTTCCATTGGCAGGGGCTCCGGACCAGCATGAAGCACCAAAGTTTCTTTCTGTCATCTCCAACATCCTAAATCAGAAATCGTCACGCTGTCTATTGAACTAGTAATTTCGCTCTCTATTAAAGAACCGTATGAAGCTTTCTCTGTTTCAAACATTTGCAGCACACTTCACTGATGTGGCCTCCAGTACCAGAAATTGCTACTGACCACAAACCGACCTGGTGAGTTTGAATTTCACTCTGCCGCTGAGATGATGGAAAATGCTTGCACACAGAAGAATGCACTACATGTATTAGGTCGGAGACAACGTTGTATCTTACCTCTAAGGTCAGGGCTTCAAATAGGATGTTTTGGCGACACGCAATACGAGCGTGCAACACAGTTATCCTCTTGGAGTCCAGGGCGCCCATGATGTCCACCAGGAGCCCTGGTCTATTGATACACGCTATGTGCACTTCCATTTTCCCTTCCACTCGTTTCACTGCCACCTGTTTCACAATTCAATTTAAAAGAAGGTCAATCGCTAATCTCTGGTACCGGCCAGGAGTAGGGTCTTTAGGATGTGCTTGTGAGGATGAGCAAGTCAATTAACCAATTGTCTATACACCAGCTACCGAAATCGTGTCAATTTCTTCAATGAACCCCAGACCATGTGACGTATCTTGGTATCATCAAAGCCACTCAATGTGATTTGAATCCAGATGGACAGGATTGTTGAATTCGAATGAACAAACGAGTGTACTGGTAATGGAATTGGTTCATGAAAAGTCTCTGAAATCTGACCGCGCGAAATATATTAAACGAATTGGCCAAAGCATACTTAAGCGCACACTTGCAATATTGGCTAGGAATTGCAGGTGCAAACATACCATTGGATGCTGGTACAAAACACAGATGGAACCTGCGTTCGTTGATTGTGCAGTTGATGCCACCTCAAGTGACTCCTCGTTGAGAAAGGCAGCGCTCAGGTTGGCAGGAATACACAATGGTACAAGTTCGGTGTTGAGATCGTCCACAGATTTTTGAAGCCTCGTTATGTACTCGTATGCATCCATGAGAACAGAAGCCCCCTCTTCCTGCATGAATATCAAAAATTTCAAGTTCGGAACCGTGCATCACTCCCCTAATTTAGGCAGACGACCGTACGACACAAAGGCATTGACATTCATGCATATGTAGACAATGAGTGAATTCATCAGAATCAACAACACCTTGTATCTCAGAACCCTCACAGTCAGCAAGCATCTGAAATCGAGGGATATGAGTCTCCAAGCTGTGCAGAGAATTTCTGAAGCCAGATCGACTTACTCCTTCATGAGTGCCAGGAAGGATCGATCGTAAGAACACTAGCTGCTCATCGAGCTTCGCGATCTTATGTCGGCGCTCTGCCATCAAATCATCAACTAGGACTCCATACGTTCGTTTCCCCGATCGTGGAACGACGGGCTCAAATGCCTTTAGAATATCCTCGTTCTCAGAATCAGATGAGTCTACGTCTGAGAAATTCTCTTCGTCAGATTCTCTTGTGAACTGCTCAGCGCCATCATCATGAGCCATTGTGTAGAGCTCCACGAATGCCGACTTCCAACCTCGGTATATGATCACTTGAGTAAAATTATAGCCACGGAGTGTTGATCGATTACCAGGCCTCTCACCTTCCTGATGCTCAAAATAAATTAATTCTCTGCAAGACAACACCAAGACAGAAAAGCATGTGAGAAAAGCCGAGTCGAGTACTTGAGAACCACCGAGCACGGTACTTTTCTCATGTGACGCAACATTGTTAGTGTAACATTAACCCTCTATTGGACCATACTTGATGTCGGTGCAGCTCCAGATCCAGATATCTGTGATTCTGAAACTCAATTTTGGTTATAAAGACTGCGTTTCAGGAATGTGTTAAGAGGAAGAAACTGAAACATATATAATTAAAAAAATCAAGCAAAGGGCATGTTTACGAAGTGCAGCCAGTTCGTCGTACTTATACTCAAAAGATCCCTAATCTCATTTCGAACTGCTCTTCACCTGCGCAGGTTCCCGACCTTTTACTGTTCAGAATTCTCACTAAACAAGACGGTCTGAGAGGGTAGGATACCTAGAAGGATGCTACAGGCATTTGTGAAATATTCTCCATTTCGTGTAGGATACTTTCTGGTAGCAACCACTAATTCATGGTTGTTAACGCTTGTGTTCACGACGACAAACTAGTTCGATATCCTTCATGCTTCATTGAAGACTAAACAGCCTGCTCCATTTAATATTGTTAGTAGCTCCAAACACCGCAGCTCAAAACTAACACACCAATTGCATAATGTGCATTCTCTAGACTCAAATGAGAGCTGTGTTCCTACCTTCCGAATGAAAACGTGTCAGGAGGAAGCCTTGTCCTCTTGAAGACTTATCGTCGGTTTCCACCAACTGAAGCCAGGGAAAAAAAAACAGAGCACGAGACTGGAATCGGCTGGCACTTGAGGGTGGTACCGATGACACAAACTTCGAAGACAAGTCGCTGCTCGCCTCTTCGTTACAGATAAAGTTTCGTTGCTCAGAATGCTAACGGAACTCCTGGAACACTAATGAGGAACTTCCACCACGTCGTTGCAAATCAAGGCTACAGAAACACAACCCTCGGGAGCTCATTTTGTACTCAAAGGCGTCGCTCTCGTCTACAATTTTCGCAATGATGTAAACCATGAACAAGAAAACTTTCCTGATGAACTACACAATGTCATAGAGAGGGACGTGCATATCCGTATGCGATACGACCAGGAGAATATAACATGTTCTTTCTTCCAAGAATATACGGAGAATATTGGAAAGTATTGGCAATCGGATTTGACGACCCTGGCTCACACAACAAGAATTCGATTCTTGATCAAATCTTCTTTTGCATCCGTAGTCAGCAAAGAATGTCAGACGCAATGTTGAACGTTTGTTTCAACGCCATTACTGAGAAGCAATTCGGTGCAGCGACCGATTAATGACACTAATAAGACTTCTAAGATGCATGCGAATTATGGCAGGGAAGTGGTCAGCTGAAAATCACAGCGATATCATCCGTAGTACAATTCCTCCCAAGCGATGTAATTCCCTACGGCTCACACAAATCAAAGACCAGAACCGGTGCACCATTAATAGCGACAGGTAATAGCACCAATAATTCGTAGCGCCTACTACTGTCCCTGCCGCGCCTACACGCAGACAAGATGCGGCTTCAAGCGTGGGACGTGACCACACGGCAGAGTACGACACAGATTAATTGCCTGCCCTTACTCGCGCCTCCCGCCATGGCCAAACACGCTCAAACTAACAAGATAACTTAAAGCCGCTCGCTCAAATTCCAGAAACTCCCTGGACTTAAAAAACGTCTTAAAGAAAGTTGTCAATCACCGGCTATTTGGATCATTTGCAAACTGCTACGTTCAGAGTTCAAGAACCGACAACAACGAAATGCGTTATAATGTGACTAGAAATTTAGAAACTCCTCCTGAAGCCGGATTGTTAACGAAGGAAAAGAAAAACAGTTGTCAAGATCGGGCGATGGTCATTCGTTGCAAAGTGGCAGGGTTCAAGAACGGAAATTAAGACACGACCAGGCAACTGTGCATGCGTTATAGTGTGAGTTACTGAGGGAATTTTTTTGCAGGAATGAAGCGCCATTGCTGCAGTGCAACAGTAGTGGTCCCGGCGGCGATGCTTGGCTCAAACGACGGCCGGAGTGAGCCCGTGGGGCGCGTGTTTGGTCGGCAAAAGTAGCAGCAGCCCGGTTTCTCCTGCAATGAAATCTCGTTTCATTTGTTTCATTAAAAAAAAATCAAAAAAGAAAAGAAGCCAGGGGGATGATCCCCGTTATGGTACGAAACTGATTAGCGGTGATGTTGTTTGGAAGAGTGCAAAGGGCGGGGCAGTGACGCCGTGTGTGGTAAGCAGGCAGTCTCTTCTCGTTGCAATCCTCGTGTTCAATGACGAAGAGGTAAGACAAAATCTGCGCCCATCTACCCCAACCCCCATCACCGCATGATCCCCTTCACTCTTCCCCCGTGGTGGTGATGGTGATAGAAAGTCAAGCCCTCACTAGCCCTCCTATACCATTCCCAATTTGGTGCTAATTATATTGTTTTTTTTTTATTTTCAATAAAGTCTTCTTTTACAACACCCTATTTTAACCCCTAAACGTACCAGGGTGTCCCTGGAATTGATAATTTGAGAAAAAAGCATCATAAACTACTATTTAGAAGAATATTTTGGAATTGATATACAAATGAAAGTTCTAGATATTGAATTTTAAATTCCATCCATACGGTTTGATTCACTAATACCATCACCAATATTTAATTATAAATTTTGAAAGTTAAAATTAAAAATTCCTTCTAAATTCGATTACAAACAAAATTTTAATATTTTTTGAGTAAAATTTATTGGAATGAATTTGAAATGAGATACTCTTAAATGTGGTGATTCTTTGAATTTTTTGTGTTTCTTAAATCTATGACCTCATTTTTGCAAGGCCACTTTTGAACTACAGTCAATGCAATTTTGGCTTGGTCAACAACTTGACATACTTCTACATTTGTAATTTTAGAAAAATATGTAATCAAGTATGACTAAATCCAACCATTAGATAGGACAACAACTTGGTGAAGAATCTCCAAAAAATTGGATGACTTT
The DNA here is from genome assembly GCA_022496805.1 of Pohlia nutans. Taxonomy (NCBI): domain Eukaryota; kingdom Viridiplantae; phylum Streptophyta; class Bryopsida; order Bryales; family Mniaceae; genus Pohlia; species Pohlia nutans. The sequence continues at coordinate 11,071,186 of CM040097.1, forward strand.
CATCCAAGCATTGATGAGAACGTGAGAAGGGTTTGAATCTGTTAGTCGTCCACTTTCTGGACGCTCTGACGTTTAGGGGTTAAATGGCTACAAATCATGACTCTAATGAAAACTCTTATCTATTTATGTCAATATATATTTAAATTAGTGTGAAATGTCGGAAAAAAAAATAGCATATAACTACTTAAAAAGTCAAAGATTGTTTTAATCACCCTCAAGTTTTATTTAAAGCATGTAAAGGCCAAGTCCAATGGTTGGAGAGAACCCACCTTTAGATACATATTAGCCGGTTGAAATTCAAAATTGCCTAATCGAGTTCAAAATCAAAGGATATAAAATTGATTATTTGAGGGGTAAATCAAAAAATATTCACTATTTTCTTAGGGCCTAGCTTAGAGAACGCTTCAAAAAACCAATTGGTCCGAAAAATTGTAGGATCTTAGCATATATATATATATATATATATATATATATATATATATATATATATATATATATATATATATATATATATATATATATATATATATGCATATATATCTTAGCATATATATATATATGCATATATATATGCTTTGCTTCTCTCTGCAATAGCAGTGAAGAAATATCAATTGTATACATAGTGTTAATAATTGTTAATCATAATTATAAACATGAATTACCACTGTATAAGTTAGTGCTTCGCTTCTTTTTGCACCTAAAAGGCCGTCGAATTAAAAAGACGTGAAAGGCTAGGTTATTTCACATAATGGTCTTCATGGAACAATCATAGGAAGACATTCAAGGATGTGAAAGGCTAGGTTACATCATAGAAAGGTTACATCATAGAAAACTCTACCCTAGCACTGACGATATTAGCGTTGGAAATCCACAAGTGGAACTTATAGTCATCAATACCAATTTTCAATATTTTTACACATCGTAAATTGTATCTTGTATTCAACTTGATGATTCAAACTTGATTCAAACTTGTATCTTGTATTCAAACTTTTATGATTAAATGATTTTATTTTATTGTATTTTTTAAAATCATAGTTATTATAAAAAGTTTAAAAGTGTCAAAGTTTTCATGAAAAATGGTGATACCATATTGTTGATAAAGTTTATGTTAAGAAAAATTTGAATGCAAAACATTTTCTTTAGAGTATCTTGGAATTTTAGGATGTTGGGCCTCGAAGTGCCACAAAACTCAAAATTTTGATGATTTTTGAAAAAATTCAGTCGGAACAAAAGTAGATTGTCGAAACTACATTTTTTTTGGATGGTTTCATTTGTGTTTAAAAACAAGAACTGGATACAAATTAAATGAACATTTAACCAATAAACGACCATTTTAATTTGGGTTGGTCAACATTAAAAGGTTAATGAACGTTGGCTTCAACTGAATAAAGAAGTTAGATTTAATTCTCTCTATATCCAACTTGAAATGACATAGAACTCCTCAAGACACCCCTCCCTCCTCCAAAATTTTGGCTATATGAAACCTAACTCCTTGTATCTCTAAGTAATTTGAAATCGACCACTTGTGATCTAATTAAGGGCTTCTATAAGTGGGTAGAATTGGAGCTTCTAAGATGCAAATTATGATATTCTTGTGTTCAAAGAACACTACCTATATATTACAAGTGAAAAATGACTATCCGTTCACTTTCAAAATTCACATAAATCACATTTTATATGAAAAAATAAATTTATTTTCATTTTTATACATGAATGATATTTTCTATTAGCGAATAATACTCCCAATTTGATTTTTTTTAATTCCAAGCACAATAGCGTAAATGGGTGGTTTAAGGACATTGTACATTAGTGGTTGAATACCAATACTTCATTTGTGGACTAAAGATGTAAGAAGGGTCTAGACAAATGAAAGAAGAGGTTAGAAAATGGAAACATCTTGTATATTGTACCCGGCCATTAGGATCGGGGGGTCATGCCGAATTAGATATTTTTGCCCAAATAATGTGAATATTCTCTAAGATTCCATGTACATTCTCTGAGATTCTCTTTTTCACCATAGAAAATAGAATTTTCTTTTTTGAAAAGATAATTTTCTAAAGAATTGGGCTTCTTTTTAATAATTGATTTTGTCGGCTCAATACAATAACCTTATCAACAATTATTAGTTCAAACTCCCATTATAGGTGAAGTTTTTCACTAGATGACAAGTTTTCAAAGGACCAAGTTTCACATTTCAAGTGAACTTTTGAGAAAAAATATTGAGAAGTTGTCATGAATGAAGTACAAAAGGTTCTCAAGCCTTCACTGGACTCCTCCCTGACCAATCAAATTTGTTCATCTTTCACCTCCTCAAATTTGATCGGTCACTCTTATTCATGTCCATGGAAGTGTACACCACTTCATGGCAGGGTATGACACAAACTGTAATTCCACTTTCTCTCCTCTTCCCTACTTCCATGGGCACATAACATTCAATAGCATGCATTGTTCTTGCCTTGGGCTCTACAGTAGATGGTGTGGAATATTCCACAGTACTTCATCACTAGCTAAGTGGATAGGTGGAGGCTCAAGGTGATGAGCAAAGTGCATGAAGGAAAGGCACTGGACATGAAGGCTACTGAATGTTATGCAACTTCTCAAACCCATGCATAACATTCAGTAGCATGCATGCAGTGGCTGTATCTGGCCTCATAGTAGATGGTGCAGCATATTCTACACCCAAGAGGACTTCGTTAGTAACTAATTGGAGAGATGGAGTCCCAAGGTGATGAGCAGAATGCATGAAGGCTACTGAATTTATGGAATGGACCAGGATGTGCACAGGCAGCTCCTTTCAAGAATGATATCATGATCTGAATGCAAATTGAGTGGGAGAACGGAAGGTTAGATTCCAAGTTACTGCTCGTTTGTACCTTCCCAAGGAGACAGAATTTACCATGGTCTGGAATTTACCATGGTCTGGTAGTGAAGCCACTACTGTATGGGATACGGGTAATAAGGTAACTATAGGATAAGGAGTAATTATCTTAAAGCGTGCGTATTTATTGTAGTGTGACATTTTACGGTTGAAATGTCACACTGCAGTAGATACACACACATTAAGGTAAATCCCATTTAAACCCCTAAAGGACCAAGGATTCATAGTTTTAAAATGATGAATTTTAACGATCATATTGTGAAAAATATAATTTAAATGGAACCAAATTTTATATCACTAGCATTAGTGAAGGAGTATTACAGATGTTGAATAAAAAATAAAAAATAAATTGAACAAAAGATAAACTACATAAAATCTATTCACAACTACTAAAACAAATATGAGGCCTTATGGTCCTTTAGGGGTTAACCCTTAAGCGTCCACACTACATTTATCTAGTCAAACCTCATCAATTTGTCACATTTTATAATGTATTATACTTTTTTGGTATTTTTCTCATATAATATATCCTCAAACCGATTTACACTGATTTTTTCATAATTATTTAAATGAAAATGAATTTTATAAGATTTTTCAAAGTTTTTCTCTTGTGATAGCCATAGTCATTACAAAAATGCCTAAAATAGTTTGTTTTTTTTAGAAAACGTGTAAATAATAGTGATGAACAACAAGGTGAAGGTTGCATGCTTCTTGAGCTTACATTAAAAGAAATTCGATTGAAAAACTTTTTCTGCAGTGTATAGTGGAATTTTAGTGTTGTGAGCTATAAAGTGCTATAAAAAACGCAATTTTAACAATTTTGAAGAACCGAAAATTGGGCTAGAAAGTAGAAGACAACTTCTACACATTCCTAGTTGGGACCAATTTCATTTGAAATTAGGAACTAGGTGAAAATTAGTGTTTGACTAAAAATTGATCAAGCATGGCCCTACGGAGCTCCTTGCGCGCTTAAGGGTTAAGGTTAGAACACGCCAAAAACCACGGGTTTATTTCGGGACAGAGGGAATACTGAACACCCTAATTGCCCTTACTTTGTCACATTCATGGTGTAATTTTTGAGATTCTAAGCACTCTAGTTCCTGAATTTCTTAGATTCTAGGCACAAACCTCCAGTAACTTATCATCTTGATAGAATATGGGGTAAAATAATTACTATTAGCCTACGCTGGGGGTAGGGTGGTTGATGACCCGGAGAACATTTTCACACTAGGGCATCACATTTGTAAAAAAGAAAAGTGTACAATATGTAAAACATTTGTCCTTACGGCATTATAAATACTACATAATAAATACAGATAATGTTTAAATATATTTAAAATAGAATATTTTCAAAATCTTTGGAATCTTTTCTACATATTTTATATTATTTTGGAATATTTTGAATATTCCAAAAATATTTTAAAAATCTTTACACATTTTATGCAATGTAACAATTAATAAGATCATAAACAGTGACTCAATGAGTCACCAACAAGCCACTTCACCCAAACATAAACCTTTCTGAATCAATCATTGTTGTTGTTGTTTAGTTTAAGAACACCATTTTTTGTGAGCACCTAAACACAATACATCTTTGTATGCTCTTGAAATTTCAAACGCTAATCATGGTTCTAAAAGTTATGAGAATATTTGTTGTGAATGACCTATTGATTTTGCTCAAAAATTTATTTAAACTATTCACGATTGAACCCTACGATCATATAATATATACAGTGAATTATTTTGAAAATTGATATATAGTCTTATGACCAAGTCCTCTTTCAACTTTAACAGTGAAGTTTTCGATATGAACACCAATTGAGAGACAGAAGTGCGTTCTTGAAGCATCACGAGAAGTAATGAAATTTTAGAAGTGAGCATAGTCCTTTAGAGGTTGAGTAATGTGAGTTTTTCAGTGAAGTGACCCACTTTATTATTAAAGGTATATTTAGATAATATAGATTTCTCTCAAATATGTGGCTCATAGTATGTAGAATAAATGGTGTAGTCTAATCTATTTGAGAATGTAGTAACAATCGTTTGTAATAATATAAAATTAGAAAATTCATAAATTATAGCGAGCTCGTGAACTTAGATTGACAAATGAAAGTTGCCAAGAACACTAGACAAATAATTGCATTTAGGTTGCTTCACATTGTACTCTAAAACTATCAAATACTGTACATTTTAGAGTATATTACGAAGCAACCTCATGGTAGTCTTTGATGTAGAATGCTTCATAACCTATTTTTTGGAATTCATTTTTTTGTTCTTGTTGATTGTTCTATTAAATCTACGTGCTTGTCTAAGTTGTGATTTCTAAAATTAATATAGAGAAATGTTTTGAGTTGTTTCAATTTTGTTCAATCAAAAAAGAAGAACGTTCTAATTCTTATTTACCTTCGATTAAATTATGTTTTGACCTAATTCAGTTGTCAATGCACTATGAAGATGAATAGATTAAATTATAAAGTGGAATTTAAAAAATTAATTTAGGATAGTTTATGAGCAAGAATTATATATCAATGAAAGTAAGATCTACCGTTACATCATCTAATTTTTATCAATAAATTTTTAAATTATAAATTTAAGATTTGTTTTGGAATAACTTGTGTAGTGAATACTCAAAACACCAACCCATGTGAGTGTAAAAAGAGGTTTTACTTGAGGCATCAGTAGATGTTGTTGTACATATTGTTTTTAATAGTATATGTAGATTTAGCTATATATAAGTACAAAAAGAGTTTTAGAAATAAATATAGATGCATAATTATTTCCAATAAGTATAAGTACTCCTTATTTATCCATTCAAAGAAAAGTCTATTTATCCCTTCACACTAATTACTATTTGTGATACATAATCAACATTGTGTTCTTATGCAATTATAATTAATCAAGGCAAATTTCACTTTCTAGAAAAAAACCACACTTATGATGAATTTTTAATACCCGGTTTTCATGTTTTCATGTAAAAATTTATCGAAAATTGTTCATGATGTGTTTTTAAAATTTGATTGCATAACATGTAGGAAACATCAATGTGCACATCACACTTTTAGGAGAGATCTTAAAAAAAGTTACAAAATCCACCCTACAATCAATTCAATATTATCTATTGTTTATCTAGGCTTTGTAAATAAATCTTTCTAATTTCTAATTTGATTATGAGACTAAACCTTCATACTAACTAGTTTTGAGTTTATAAACATGATGGTGCAATTTATTTCCCAAAACCTAATTATATATATATATGGAATAAATAAACATTTGTTTAAAGGAATACAGAGTAGAGGGTATTGTACAATAAGGGAGAATTACCTTTAAATGGCCTTGTATATGGGGGGTTTTAATTCATAATCTCTTACACAAGTCATTCTCAATGCCATCAACCTTGGAATGAAATGTTAGTATTTTTTACAAGAATAGTTTTTCTATAAATTTAAAATTTAACATTATGATTATGGTGACTTTTGAAGAATTTTTTATATTACTTATTTTTTGAAGTCATTTTTAGGATTATTTTTAAACTTAGAAAGTTAGGTTTTGAGATGAAACATATATACACTCTGTGCACTATAAGAAAAATCCAACAAAGGGGTTTTGTAAATCTATACAAATGTTAAAAGCTAAAACAAAAATCTAAAAAATAATTGAAATGAAAAAATTAGTCATTTTTGGTAATCGCAACAGTTGATGCTTGAAAGGATAAGAAGAATCTAAAATGAGTCACTTAGGCAATCTACAGTTAAAGAGTACCTAGACCACCTAATAAACTACCAGAATTCAAGTGTTGGTATTAAGTCACCTAGTATCAATTACAATTCAAACCTTCTGTTGTACTTTTGTAGACAATATCCAAATAAATTCTAAAAACCCTCTTTCATTTATCAACAAGAAATATTCTTATTTGACAAATCTAATCCCTAAACCACATAGTAGATTTTCCCTTAAAGGAAAAAAAATAATGTCAAAAAGAAGATTTCTTTTTTGAAAATATGTTATTTAAAAAAATCATTTTCCCCCATGTTAAAACACATGATTTTCTATTTTCATCAAAAAAAATTTGATTTTGATTTTGAAAATTACACCTACTATGTAGCTACAATAATAGGAACAATATACCATAGGTGGAGGACACGGTAGGCAAAACATATTTCAAAATTATGGGAAAATCATTAAAAAATTTGTATTGTGAAAAAAAAATCTTGAAAAAAAATCTTGGATATTCTATCTACCAAATCATATGACCAACTTTTGTGAGGCAATGCACAACTTTGCAACTTTTAACTTTTAGAAACTCAAATAGAAATTGGTGGTAGAAATTATAAAAAAAAATGGATTTGTTTAATTAGAATGATGTCCTCTACCAATGCCAAAAAAAAGAAGAGGTCAAAAAAATAATTTATGTAATCTAAATTAATGTTATGTAAAAAAAACTGAGAGCCTTGGTGTAGTGCAAAAGTGCACTCAAAAATTGTAAAAGAGAAAGAAAAAAGAGGGTTGTGGATGGAATTTTGAGCTATAAAATTTTCCGATGTTTAAATATGTTAAGACAAATATCCTCCAATTTTTTAAAATTTTCAATTTTTTTTGAATTTTTTGAGTTTAAAAAAATATATTAAAATATGTTATTTTTGGTTTATAAGAAAATTTTCACTATTGATGGATTTTTTTTTTGAATGTGCTCAAGAATGAAAATTTGTAGGTGGACTTATTTTAAAATTAAAATATAGAATCAAGCATGGACTATATTTACATTCAAAGTTTTATCATGTATTTGTCAAATTGTTATTAGAATGGGAGTTTTGATATTGAAAATCTTCATTTTGACAAAATGAGATTTTATTTCATGGTTAATACGTACATAAATTTAAAATTTGGTTCACTTTATTTTCATTGTATCATTAGTATATATTTTTAAAATCCGTTTAAAAGTTAGCTTTTTAGACAAAATGCACAATATGTAGAATAAGCACAAATGTGCACCAAAAGCCACGATATTGCACAACTTTAAATTTTCTCAATGTGGTGAACTGTATCATGCAAACACTGAGTAGCACAAATAGTCACATGACACAAATGCAATGATTTACCTTATGGTGTCCCTACCTTAGGGACATCTTCAGTCTAGCCCTGCAAAACCAATTGGTACCCAATAAATTGGATGAAGAGCATCCTTAAATAGTATACAGGGCAAGTAGACAAGTCACATTTGTAGAATGTGTTGAGTCCCTCAAACCACCCTCTAAGACTAGATTTAGGTAGATTCTTGTAATTGATTCCACATATGATGGAGCTTTGTCCTATATTCTAAATAAGTGACAATTGTGATTGGTCCATTAACTATATACCGTACACATATAGAGGGTATGATTTGGTGGCTTGAAATTGAAGTAGGGCTGAAACTTTACTGTGAAGTGTCAATATAGAGGTTTGGACTGAAGATGCCCTTAGAGCATTTGCACCATACCACTAAAAGTAGGAGATTATCTAAAAATTGGATGACAAGTGCTTGTATTTTATGCTAAAAATTCAGGACAAGTGAGAAAGCTAGAGAATAGCGGTTCCAGGGTGTAGAGAAGATCAATGTTTTTTTTTTCTTTTTTTTTTTCTTTTTTTGCTAGCAGCGACATTGTAATAAAAAAATAATTTGTGTAACAAGCCTATGAGAAAAATAAGTTGTAAATGAGCATCAAATTGCCAAAGTCACCCCAAGTTAAAGTCGCAGGTTGCCAAGAAACTCATATTTCCCATGTGATGGCCAATAAAGGTGTCATAAAAGGTATATATTACTTAATATTGTGCAACATAAACTACAATTTGCTTCATTACACTTTTCTTAGAGGGCAAAAGGTAGAAAATACATTATAGCAAGTTGCCAATTTCAATCACATATTTTCATTGGAGTTGCCAGAAACACACACTGCAAAATTTAAAAAGAAAGACCCTGGAGACAATAGCTTGTGATACCAAATTTTGGATGTGATGATAATGTTCAAGGGGTGAATTGAAGGAGAAAAAAACCTTTAAAATTTTGGGGAGTTTTTGCTAGAATCTTACCTGATTTTGGGAGTGGCTACTTTTACACTAGAAAAAATGGGCAAAAAAGTGAATAAAATCGTCAAAGTCTTCTTAAAAAAAAAATACTAAAATCACAAGTATTTGGATGAAAGTGCCTTCTAATAGAGAGTATATGTACGAGCATAAATATTTGAATGATTATATCCATTTTTTCCTCACCTTCCTACATTCCAGGATGCGCGTTGCTCTACCAACAGAAAAAATTAAAGTATTCATTGAGGGAGAATGGTGCGGATACTCTAACTTAGAGTTTGTGTGTCTGCACATCACTCACTTACCCTTACTAGTGGGCATTTTAGCACATTAGGAAAATTTTCAAGCCTCCAAAAGGTTGCAAGTTTAGCCAAGCTGCCATGCAAAAAAATTAATAAAAAAATCCACTTTGACGTGGTAGAACTTCGGCCACGTCATACTGGATTTTTTTTTCTTAATTTTAATTTAATTTTAATTATTATTCTTATTTTTTGCATGGTAGATTTGCTGAACTCGCAGCCTTTTGGAGGCTTGAATTTTTCCTAATGGACTTTATAAACAACCGTAACATGGCACATAGGATAAGTTAGGCCCACTTTATACACAAGCTGGGGCTGGATGGAAGGCCGGCCCGATTCAATCCGGCCCAAGTTTGGAGTTCGGGCCATGGCAAACCTTGTCCCGATTTCATCAAACCGGCCCAAAGATTTGGCGCCAAAATCATGCCACATAGGATGCCACATAGGAAAAATTGCTCCTTCCGGCCTGGCCCTAGTATAAAGCCCTTGGGCTAGATTTGAAAGAATCGAGCGATCCTATTAGTTGAAATTGGTTGAAATTTAAAGAGTTCGGGCCGACCCTAAATCCGGCCCCAAGTATAAAGTGGGCCTTAATTTTGGTACTTCACGCAAACTCCAGGTGAGTGGGCCGGCCAGTGTGTCAGTTGTGAGGCTCGAACATCAGAAGAATTTATATGACCAGGATGATTTTATGCTTCCAGCAGATGTGCGCATTAGCTTGGAATGCCTTATTAGTTTTTTGTGTGTACAAGTCATGAGTCCCTACTAACACGCTGGACAGATGAGGCGGAACCGATTTCCATCTATACCTTTTTAAAGTTATTCCAATGGTATCTAACTCAGTCTTCGTTTAATTTGTGCAAGAAAATAGAACAGAATCACCAGATGACTCAATTTGTTTTTCAATTTTCCCAGGTAGCCATCTTTTTTTATGATACTTCGGTGATACTTGAGTGCAATAGTAGAAAAGGTGGCACCGCTTAGGCAATAAGGTAGAGACACCCATTCCCGACCATGTACACAAAACCAACCACCCTAGATTCCTGCCTAATTTTTAGATTTTGAAAGGGAAAATGTACCTCATTTATACATTAGAGCCTATGATCTGTTTTTGGTGAACCTACAGCTTCCACTTTGAAAATTTGTACTTATTCCAATAATTATCAAAAAAATAAAATAAAATATGAAAGCTTCTTAATTTCTTATTGCTAAAAGAGGAAAAAACTCAAAATATCAATTCATCTATCCCAAGTATAGTGCATGTCTTAAGTGGTCGGGAATGGGTGTCTCTACCTTATTGCCCAAGTTCTTGGCAAGTGCTGCCCATTTGCCTGGACATCTCCCTCGGCAGTGCCACCTTCTCTACTAGTGGTGATACTTGGTGTTACCATGATGACACTTGGGTAATACCTAGGCAAAATTTGGCAACTGAACTAAATTTTTCCTAAGTATTATTCCTTTCATATTTTCAAAATCCTTCATTAAAATTAGCCACTATATGTATTTCAAGTGTAGCAATAGGGCTAATTTAACCCTTTGACGCGCCAGCGTCCATATTCTGGACGCTGGATGATTTCTGACGCGTCCCTTCACCACATACGGTGATTTTTTTCATCCATCCAAAAATTTCTTGATTCTTGTGCTAGTTGACTACCATTCGTACGGTATGGATCTTCAAAATAAGATAATGTGAATTTTTGAAAAATTACAAAAGTGGTTTATGTCAAGTTTCAATCTTAGTTCAAAAAGTGAGACCTTAAACATAATTTTCCATAATAAGTAGAATCAAATAATGGAAACCATACCATCTTGTAGTGCATGTTATTCCAAATTCATTACAATATTTTTAAATTTTTTTGTGTTAATTTTGGATTTTAAATTGAATTTCAAGAGAAAACCTTGCAAAATTAATTAAAATTTATTAATAATAAATATGATGAATCCAACCGTACATATGTTATCTTCACATTGACATTTACAACCTTGCTTTGTACATCAACTCCATTTCCGTTTTTCATCAACCATTAAATAACGAATCTTTGAAAACAGTGTTGAATTGGGACGTTAAAGGGTTAAGCTCAAAAAAATCACTGAACAGATTGATTCATTGATCTCTGAAGACCAAAATTTAGAAAATCACCGCAATGAGGCCTAGTTGACATTTTCGAGTCAAAACCACCCTGGGGGGTTGCCTGAGGGTTAATTTAAATTCGCACGATGTCAACCCTGACCCTCACTAGTACACATGGCGAGTATTGAGGAGAGATTTGATGCGGGTGTACAAACCCAAACGCTGTGGTACTTGGCAAAGTTCATGAACATGAAGAGTGTGGCGAGAGCCATTACATTACACATGTGGACCGAATTGGCGTACACCAAATTAACCAGCTGCTAATATTTTTCCCTTCCCAATTGAAGACAAAATGTCAGCAAAATTTTCTAGGAGGTACTAAAACCATCCCTATACTAGAATTTTTTAATCTAACGCAGGGGTACATATAGAAGTTTTTAATCTAATAATGGTGAACATAACGCTTACATCATTATGACTACAAAAAATCATAACTAATTCCAAAAGAGTTCAAAAGATATGAATTAAAATGGGTTAGATGCTACTCCCTTTGTCTGGAAATAACTGTCCTATTTTGAAGTATAATTGTCCTATGCTTTATACTTCAAATGTGAGCCCTATCCACTTCAAACGGGGCAGACCATTTTGAAACTCAAAAGATTTTTCATTTGGGTTTTATCAGAATTCTGAATTGCAACTCATAAGATTTTCACAATTCAAATGAATTCAAATCATATGAGTTGGAATTTAGAAACCATGACCTTTTTCACAATTCAAATGAATTTTATCATGAATTTTTATTCCACAAAGAGTCACTCCTTATGATTGTCATCAACATCTTGCCCATTTTTTTTTGTGTTTGCCAAAAAAAAACGTTAAATTGGAACTTTTTTAAAAATAGGACAATTATTTCTGGATAGAGGGCGTATCTTCCAAGGAAAATTTATTGCAAGGTATGAAACCCCTCTAAAAAGGAAAGCAAATAATTATGCTTGTAAAGGAACGGTATTAGCACCTGCTTTTGGCGATTTTTTTGTCAGCATACACTTTAGCATTTTTGCTACTTTTCCATGGCTTTAAGAACAATCCAGGCTCCTTGGATGCTCTTTTCATATTAATATGTAGGTAATATCAAGGTAATACACATGTGCTACCTAGGTGATACTTAAACAATACATGGGTGATACCTAGATTAACCCCTAAACGCTCAAACGACCATTTTCTGGTCGCTGCCCAAATCTAACAGGCTACCCAAAACAAAAATAAAGTTTTTGAAAAACTAAAAAATACTTTAAAATACTGTATCAAGTCTACTTCCCAACGCAATTTGAATTATGTCAATTCAAGTTAAACTCCAGCCAGGAGAATTTTCAAAAGTGGATCACCTTAGTATTATAATATTTGCTATTTGGGGAAAGTAATGATGTTCCCTCCATCATTTCTTTTGCTTTTTTGAAGTTTACAATACATAAACCAACTTTAACCAATCATGCTATATTTTAAATTTTAAAAATGAAATTTATAATTAATACAAAATTTCAAGGGTTAATACTTTTAAATTCATTAAAAACATATCTAAAGTTATTTTTGGAAATTTGATTGTACGGATAATTTGTAGAGATGATACCCCACATTTTGTATATTGAACCAAACTTCATTAAACATATGGAAGGCACATAATATAACACATCTATGTTTTGTTCAATACCCCTCAAGCTATTAGGGGTCAAAAGAGGCTACCCATCTTGACTCCATATAGGAAATCTGGCTATTATTCCTTCTTTTTTCAAAAATCCTTTGTATCAATTAGCCAACCCAAATTTTATGTCTAAAACTAGCAACAAAAAAATATCACAGACTGCCTGCCACCTCACAATGGTACAAACAACGGTGAGTGCTTACAAACATCAAATATAAGGTGTGCACGTCAAGGAATATTTTATAACCAATACTTGTTAGTAACCATACACACGTACGTGTCCTGCGATTGAAGTAGCCTTGAGTGTCCAAGATGGGAGCTGATCGATAACCAGAAACTGTACGTACATATATATGTACATACATACATACATACATACATACATACATACATACATACATACATACATACATACATACATACATATATATATATATATATATATATATATATATATATATATATATATATATATATATATATATATATATATATATATATATATATATATATATAGTTACGAACAAAACTGAGTATTGATTTGAAACTTTTCCATTCAAACAACCATACCATGAGCATCAATGGGCAAAGCCCAAAAGCGAATATACAAAAGTTGTAGTGTGCGACATATAACACATTACTACAGAAGTTTGAAGAAAAACTCAATTGTGATTTGAAAGAAAATGGATTTCAAAGTTAGCCATGTCTAAAACTCGGTTTTGTGCGATATAATTCGGAACTACTTTAAATTTTGTCAATTTTTTCTTAAAGCTTCAAAAAAACTTTTTGTGCCTTGGCATGTTGGTATACATCATTTAAGATTGTTGTACACAAAAATTGAAGGAAGTTGATATTTATAGAATTTAAAATATTCACAATTTGACAAACATGCAAATGATGTTGGTTCTCACGATATTTGAATTATTTTTTGGAATTGAGAGCATGGGACTGCATTGGCCATTGTATAGAGAGCATAGGTTGCAACATGAACCATTGTTACATCTTAATGCCCTTGCATTTGAAATAGTTGTTGAATAGGCCAATTCATTCAATTTATATATTAGAGTTGTATGATGCAATTTTTTGGTCTAACTTTTTTGTACAAAGTCTAGAGTTCATGACACACACACATATATATATACGCACTTGCTCATGGAAATTAGCCCCTAAATGCCGCCGAGACCAAAAATTGGCTTATGAATGAAGTTGACTGTTCAATTCCAACTGTCACATGGATGATTTCCATCCAATTCTTTATGTGAAGGACTTTGCTTGGTCATGCCACTCCTTCAACTTAAATTCAAATCATTCAAGTTATTTTTAGATTTTACATGGGGTTCCAACTACAAAAAGAGTCGTAAAAATGGTTCACCGTGTAGTGTATTTTGAATATTTTTGCTTGTTCTACTTAAACTAAATTTAGGCCATGAAAATGAGTTCCATTGCATTTGAGCTTAACTAAAAAAATGAAGCTTACCAAGTTTAGTTTCTACTCCACTTTGAATTTCTGGAAAAATTTGAAAATTGAGTGTTTTATTGTAGTTACAAGTTCGGTAGGTATCACCAAGGTGTAGCAAAAAATTCTAAATTTAGATACAAGGATGATTTTCATTAACTAAACTTTTCTTCATTGTAATTTACACCTTAGGTAAGAAAATCGGAATTTTCTAGTACAATTTTGTAATTGATATAGATTTTCTTTACAATCACTTCATAAAACCATAGTAATTTCAAATTTTCATCAAAATTTATGAAAAATTCATGATTTGTAGTAGACATGTGACTTCATCTACTAAAAATATAAATCTGAATTCTTGTATTATTTTTAGTAGCAAAATTGAGCATGATTCCATGGTCATAGGCCCAACCTTTAGGGGTTAGCAGCCGGTTGGAATGCTAACTTACTTGTTGGTACGTACTTGTGATTCATGAGCAATTTTTGGTCGCTTGGTCTGTGACGGAGAGATCATGCACACCATGTTGTCAAGGGAGCAGGAAACACGCCAAACTTCATTGAAATCGATCGTCAAGGACAAGGATTGTCAATCATAGTGTGCCCACGAAGTAAGCACTTGAATGTAGCAGGCAGCTCATTTGTCAACATGAGTTAAATAGCCCGTGGTATTCAAAAACCACCTAATTGACGTCAATGATCTTATAATTAAGGCCACGTTCCATGTGAGCCTGATGGCCGACAAAAAAAAATCTTCAATGCTCAACTGGGTACCGTAGTTTACTAGCAGATTTGGCAGAAAATAATTCTAAAAATAGATGCCTAAAATTCCAAGAAATTATTTTTCAAAAAAATGTTTTTTCTGTTAGGGAGAAAAATGGGTTTCAAAGAATATTTGTTTTTCCTAAATTTATTTTTAGAAATAATTAAATATTAGGCAGTTGAGTCCTAAACGTGCTAGTAAACTACAATAATTGCTTACGACTAAGTATTCTCTACAAAATTAATCATGATTTGCTCTCTTAACCAATTTAACCCTTTTCTAGATTTGGAGAATCACAAAAATGCATTATTAAATGCAACTAAGAGGGATATTTTGAACTTGATGATTGAATAAAAATTGTACATAAAATATAATAATTACAAAAAGAGAAGCTCAAATATATTTCCAAAAAAATCTATTTTCAATGGTGAAAAAGAGAATCTGAAAGAATATCCACATAATTTTAGAGAACATTTGTATCATTTCGAAAGGAACATGGTGACAAATGACAAATTGCTATCATATACTATAGGGACACTATTTATCTTATCCGCACCTTTAACCCCTAAACGTCAGAGCGTCTAGAAAGTGGACGACTAACAGATTCAAATCCTTTCACGTTCTCATCAATGCTTGGATGAAAGTCATCCAATTTTTTGGAGATTCTTCACCAAGTTGTTGTCCTATCTAACGGTTGGATTTAGTCATACTTGATTACATATTTTTCTAAAATTACAAAGGTTGAAGTATGTCAAGTTGTTGACCAAGCCAAAATTGCATTGACTGTAGTTCAAAAGTGGCCTTGCAAAAATGAGGTCATAGATTTATGAAACACAAAAATTTCAAAGAAGCACCACGTTTAAGAGTATCTCATTTCAAATTCATCCCAACAAATTTTACTCAAAAATTATTAAAATTTTGTTTGTAATCGAATTTAGAAGGAATTTTTAATTTTAACTTTCAAAATTTATAATTAAATATTGGTGATAGTATTAGTGAATCGAACCGTACAGATGGAATCTAAAATTCAAAATCTAGAACTTTCATTTGTATATCAATTCCAAAATATTCTTCTAAATAGTAGTTTATAATGCTTTTTCTCAAATTGTCAATTCCAGGGACACCCTGGTACGTTTAGGGGTTAAACAAACTGTGGTAAAAGACATCAATTCTTGCTGGACATGCCAACTGCGTTCTGTTATCATGCGAGCCTTATTACAGGGTCAGAGTTTTTATTATGTTTTTTTTTTTTTTCAATTTAAAAGAGGAAGATAAGACCAGGTATGGTAGTTAAAAAAAAATTCTCAACATGCACATAAGTTAAGTGAGGAGGAGCATCTGGGATGATGGGTTTCAACACGTGAGAGCATTTTTTTTTTGCCCTTGGTGGAATTGATGAGAATATGCCAACGGTGCCCTGCCAAGGCAGCAAAAATCAAAACGAAGGTGCCATATCTGAAAGCTAAGCCATGTACGTTCATGATAAGGAAGAAAGTGAGTGCTGCGTTTTTCATGCCGAGGCTCCGGCCCCTGGAGATGGATCTCATGTGCACCCCGTGTTTGTTCATACCAAGGATTATTTTTTGGTTTTTTGAAGAAGTGCTAAAGTGGCGACATAAAATAAAATAGTGTATATAACATTCTTTAGCAGCCCCATTGTTCACCCTTGGGAATCAAAATTGTTGCAGGAATCATAATCTTTTGGAGAATCAAAGCCATTTGTAATTAAAGATGGCTTGGTAGCTCAACAAACTTTCGTTTTTTTTAAAAAGTTTCTACATGTCCCACATCATCAATTCCTTGTTCAAATGTTGGTTCTCTGCACAAGCAAAAGGGTGTGTTGCAATGCTAGCTAAAGAATGTTTTGTAGCGAAATATTTTAATACTCATCTATATTTTGGATAGAGTTGTCCTTTCATCCACATATTTGGATGCATTTCATTTAAAATTGATGATTTCATCCGAATTATTTTCAAAAATTGAAACAATATGGCATCTCCATCCATTTTCTTTTTTCTTCAATAAGGGCTTGGTGCATGCGAATTATTTTTGGTGCTTTCTGGCTTTTAAATGCTAAAAAAGAAAATCATTGATTCATACCCATCAATTTAAGCACCGCCACACTTGCCTTCCTTTTTTCTGTTATCCCCCCAGCCAGTCCCTTCATACAGCGAGGATGCAAAGTACTAAGCTATGACTCCTTGCCCACCCTTTCCATGTGCTCCCTTTTGACCAGATTTTGATGTTGCTTGGCTACATGACTCTTTATTATTATATTCAGTGTCATCTATGATTTTACGTAACACCAAACTACCGTACGTGGATCTGCATAATATATTTCTAAAAATAAATGTAAAAAAATTGGAGAGTGGAAAAAGAATATTGTCTAATACTCCTTTGTCCCATACTAAGCTTCCTCAACCTTCAAAAATAGAAGAATTAATTAGTTTGAGCAAATAGGAGTAGTAGTTTGAGCCAATAGGATAGTAGTTTGAGCAAACATAAAGTTTAGTTTGGGACAAATACCAGTAGTTTGAAGAATCAAGAAGCTTAATATGAGACAGAGGGAGTATTCCATATGTCAAGCCTTATTTTTTGAAAAAAGTTAATTATTAGGCACAACCTTGCCTTCAACCTATAGTATGATCTTCATTCTACAGTCCATCGTGGTTAGTTTCGACAATAATGAATTCAAACATTTGCAATGTTGTTCATTGATTTTGGTGATATAAAATTTAAATTATGTATTTCACAATATGAATGATTGAATTTGTCATTTTAAATCCATGAATCTTTGAACCTTTAGGAGTTAAGACAAGATCCAAGCCACAAACAGTAATCGAGGCAAAACATTCTGTTATTGAAACTGAGTACGATATAAAGTTTGTAAACCAGCTCATTTTAGCATCTTGTCAGAGAATATTCCCGGAAGCCGCAGACCGTGTGGCCCAATGGATAAGGCGCTTGCCTACGGAGCAAGAGATTCTGGGTTCGATCCCCAGCATGGTCGTTGTTTTTTCTTCAACTTCACTCTCTTTTAACGCCGGACCCTATCAAACAAATGAAACGTCATATTTTTTGGGCATTAAAGATGATCTCAAATGAATTTAATCTCAATTAATAAAACAATACTTACCACATTTAATTTTAATTCACTTTACAATTACAAAAAAAATCTTTGAATCAACACTTCAATTGCAACTATTATTATAGTTCCAACAGAGCGACAAATTACTCTATTGAATTCCTAAATATTAAATATTAGCTTACTACAACAAACACCTTGATGTTCTTCATAAAAATCTAAATCATAATTTAAATCATGATTAAAGGTTTGAGATTTTTTGAGCAAGAGAACATATGGCTTCATGTAAATAAAAAATGAAGGCTCAGTGAACGAAAATGGCTTGAGCAATATGTTTATATAATGGTGTTGTGTCTGCCATAAGAAGTTTAGTTCAAAATCCTTTATTTTTTCTTTGACCAAGTTGATTAAAATTTAATCAGACCTCTTGATTGAAATATTTCCACATGTTTATATAATAGTGTTGCATCTACCATAAAAAAATTAGTTCAATATCCTTTGACCAAGTTGATCAAAATTTACAAATGGAAAAGTATTGCAATGCAACGTGATGAAATGACAAGTAATTATAGGTGTATTAAGTCACAAATCCTAGAATTAGATACCAAAGGATAGAGCAAATATACCATCTCAAATTGTGAGAAAGACATTGAAGGTCGAAATTGAATATTACATGTCCCACAACCTACTCCCCACATGGTTATGTAGTCCATAAATGATTATTTCCTACTTACATTGTTTAATAATGTTATGAACTACTACAATATAGAAACAGAAATTCTCAACACTTTTGTCAAATTACGAAATCATTTGGCAATGCAAATGGTTAGCAAGGCCACATCAAGAATTTAGGACCCCACGGATTTTCAACGATTTCCGTGCAACATTTGATATTTCATGGGTTCGTGCATTTTTCGCACGGATTCGGCACTGATTTTGCACTAATTCCGTATGGATTCTGCACTTTGTTAGATAACGAAAAGAGTGGATGTAGAATCCGTGCGGATTCAGTACAGAATTCGTATGAAATCCATACGGAATCCGTACGAAAAATGCACGAACCCATGAAATATTGGATGTCGCACGGAAATCGTTGAAAATCCGTGGAGTCCTAAATTCCTGATGCATACAGTCTTCCAATAACATTCAATAGCCTCTAGGATTGTTGCCTTCCCTCCAATAGAATGATGTGGAATATTCCACATCACATCAGTAGCTATGGGGGCAAGTGGCATTAACCCTTTAACGTCCCGATTCAACACTGTTTTCAAAGAAGTGTTATAAAATGTTTGATGGAAACCAAAAATGGAGTTGATGTACAAAGATAATTTGTAAATGTCAATGTGAAGATCACATCTGTACGGTTGGATGTATCATATTTTTTATTAATAATTTTAAAATAATTTTGCAAGGTTTTTGCTTGAAATTCAATTAAAAATCCCGAATTAACACAAAAAATTTGAAAAATATTGGAATGAAATTGAAATAACATGCACTACGCGATGGTATGGTTTCCATTATTTGATTCTACTTATTTTGGAAAATCATGTTCAAGGTCTCACTTTTTGAACTAAGAATGAAACTTGACATAAATCAATTGTGTTATTTTTCCAAAAATCATAATAACCTATTTTGAAGATCCACACTGTACAAAGGATAATCAACTTACACAAAAACTATATAAAAAATTGGTGGATGAAAACTGTCCACTTTGGATGGAATTCAAGCAGTTTTAATCTATTCGTCGTCCAATATATGGACGCTGGCGCCCTAAAGGGTTAAGCAAGAGCAACTAACCATAGTGAATAGTAATCGAAAGCACTCACTCAATTCAACAAATTCAACAATGTCACAAATTTAAATTCAACAATGTCCTATAATTGTTTATTTGATTCAAAAGCCCATTCAATTACAGATCACTCCATCTATAAAGGAGGATAAAACTAAAAAGCAGCCTTCTTGAAAGCTACTGAATGTTATGCCACAACTAGGCTGTTGAGAACACCTGCCAGACTAATTCTGGGCCGATTCTAATTCCTTGTGATTCAATCAATACACGCACATTGGCATGGTTGTCCTACTAAATGTTTTTTCAGCAAATTTACTCATCTAATAGGACCTAAACATTCATAACATTCTATATTAGTGTAGCATGGGCTCAAAGAAAGAAATCATCTTTTCTATAAGCCAAGGAAGTTAAGCCACCTCACCCTTCTAGAGGATCATTCTTCCTTAAGAATGTTATGTTAGGTCTGGAGATTCACATGAAAAGATACTCACAGAAGAAGCTAAGAGCCTTCTTTTTTCTGCTTAAGAATTGATGACAAAGAATCTGAGATTTCAAATCCTAAAATTTTGCACTTCCATTTTGCCCTTCCAACTGGATTCTTCTGGAATCTCTTCGTCTCCCTCAAGCAACTCCTCTGCCACAGTCAATATCCTCACTTTGTCGTCCACAATTTCAAGCACCTGCATTCTCAAATCAATCATGTTCAGACTAATTCAGGTATCACACTAATATAATGTAAAAGGTACCAAAACCCGTCTCCTATATTGAACCAACAGCAACTCATCTATTCTCGGTTGGTGACTGAGTTAAATGTCTATAGCCACTCATTTTATAAATGGAAATGGGGTTGTCCCTTTTCATGTCTAGTGGTCTATAACCTCCCACTTTGAATGATTGCGTAATTTTTATATTATGGCCTTTTTCGGGGTCTTATTATATTCCATATTATATCCTATTACTTTTTTCACTTCATCCACCTCCATATCAAGACACATATAATGTTATATATATATATAACCCCCCAAAAAATTACACCGGTCAAAATTGGGAGTCCCCGTTATAACCCATAACGCTCCTCCTAATGAAGATTACCTACACTAGTAGAAAAGGTGGCACTACTGAGGGAGATGCCCAGGCAAGTGGTGCCCAATTCCACGCATGCACAGTGACTTTGCCTGGGCATCTCCCTGGGGAGCACCACCTTTTCTACTAGTGCTATTACATACAAATATTCATACATTGACAGAAGAATTTGATCTCAACAAGTTAGGCTCTTGTAGTGATCTCCCAATAAAAGCACACTCCTACATATTGGTTAACAAGAGGGCCTGGGCGGGGCAGCTCGGAAGGCATCTAAATTTTCGGAGGGAAAAAAATTAAAAATTAAAAATTAAAAAAATGCAAAAACGGCAAAAACGGCTCTGCTGGGCACTGCTGGCCAGCACTGAAGCACTGCGGTACTGTAGCACTGCTGAACCTCAGCTGCCCCAACTTCAAAACCTGTTCAATTTGATAACTTTGATTGCTTACCAACGATTCCACAATCTCTCAAATGAGGCGCAAATTTGGAATCTAGATCGCTTTTTCAGTAGCTTTCCAACGCACCAATCCTCGCTTGATTTGGTTGAGAAAAACTACTTTTTTCTCAAATATTCCTTTCTGAAAAGGCCCGTGGGGCTTTTTTGACGTTTAAGGGTTAAAGGTGGTGCAAATAGTATACTCTCACACTTTCTCTGTGTTTCTTTACCCTCTTAAGGACCAAGGATTCACGATTTTAAAATGACAAATTCAATTGATCATATTGTGAAAAATCAATAATTCAAACGGGACCAAATTTTATATCACCAGAATCATTGAAGAACATTGCATGTGTGGGTCAAAAGAAGCCATCACTTTACCTCAGGAAGAGCATGGAGGACTCCACTCGACATGCCAACATCTATTCGCCAAATACGCCCATCACATTTGCTGCACACAGAAAGACCCCAGCAATTCAACTTTTAGATCAAAGCAGGAAACAAGAACAAATGCTTAACAACTTTTTGAGGTTCACAAAAAGCATTAAAAAAAAAAGGGATGCAAGTCCATCTCGTGCAACCTTACACATTGTTTAATACTCCCTCTGTCCGGAAATAACTGTCCTAGTTTTTGGCATGTTTTAACTTAACGCTTAAGTACTCAAAAAATGGTCTATCTTTAATAGTAGTATGTAGTTTTTGTGTCTGCCCCATTTGGAGTGGATAAGGCTCACGTTTGAAGTAAAATAAACAGGAAAATATTGAAAAAAAAAATGCCAAAAACTAGGAGAACTGTTTCCAAACAAAGGGCTTACTAACACTGCACATTACTCCCTTTGTCCCATAATAAGCTTCCTGATTGCTCAAACTATTTGTCCCATAATAAGCTTCATGTTTGTTCAAACTACTACTGGCTCAGAGTCCACACCATTGGACTAGTTAATTCTTCTATTTTGAGGGTTAGGGAAGCTTATTATGGGACAGAGGAGTAAAACTTGGCAATTGACGATTGTGTATATTGACAAATACAAAAAAACCACTGGAATTGTTTCAAAATTCAAGAGGTGCACATTTACAAAGGTTGAAGGCTTGTGCACACCAGTTGGCACCGATTGTTTGTGGTGTGTGGCCAACAATAAGACCCCGTGAATTGGTTGCAGACAAAGCTGCTGCGAGTATTCCACATGCCTGGATTACACAAAACCGTGGCAACATTTAAGATAGACACAGCCACACACTCAAGTTTTTCCATAAGCTTTTTAAACAAATAACAACATTTGTTACACCACTCATCATCAAGAATGCTTACAGGAATACTCCACTTTTTTAACCCCTAAAGGACCAAGGTTTTAAAATGACAAATCCAATGGATCATATTGTAAAAAATGGAACCAAATTTTATATCACCAGAATCAATGAAGAATACTGCATGTGAACAAAAGGAAGTCCACATAGAACCTACTCTTAAAAAACATGAGGCACGTTTCGGACTTCTGGGTCCTTTAGGAGTTGAAACAAATAGATCAGGAATACAAAATTGACTGAGTTCCTAGATTTCCAAAAGCACTATAAAATTGTGATGCATTGTTGTTCAAGTACCTGAATCTTCTCTTGAGGTCTATCAAAATTCTCCTTAGAGTACAGCCTGCTCCAGACTATGCTGTCGAAGCCTTTGACAGCAACAAAAGGCATTTCGGCAGGCTTGCCCCATCTGTTGTTTCCCATTTTCATCCACAAGCTTACTTCCCGGTTCATCCTCTCCAATCCATAGTCCACTGCATAGAAGCACAAACAAATAGACTTTAATGCTTACCCACGAAAGTACTATTGAGCAGCTCTAAACCATCAGTTTAGACCCTAAACCCTAAACCCTAAAAGATACAAGGAATATGAATTGAATGCAGTGCAAAATTGACGTATTTCAATACCCTAAACCCTGAAATTTTGCTGTTTCGTATTGACAATTTTGCTGTTGTCAATTTTGTATTAACCCTAAACCCTAAACACAGGAAGACGTGCCGTTCTGAAACAGCAAAATTTCAATTACCAAATCTTCATAGTTCCCCATACAAAAAATTGCATTAAAAGGCACATATATCACTAAGAACATGACGACGTTATTGTACTGACCATGATAAGGCAGGACTCCTCCATGTGCAAAGAGCCAGTCATTAACTTTCAGTACCACTCCATGAGAAGCTAACTGTATTGCCAAAGGCCCTCCTGGAGACAATAGCTTCGTCCTTGCCACAATTCCCTTTTGCATCTGAAAAACAAACCAAAAAAAAAAAACAGTCAATCCTTCACTCACCATATGATACTAGAGTAGTTGATTTTTACAAAACCCTAACCCACTCTATTTCTTTGACCAAAATAACATTAGATGGATATGATTTGAAACTTGATTATTGATAATTTGACACTTCTTGGAACTCTTGACTTCATATATTTGCAGAACCCTAACCCTATCTTAGACCAAACAAAAAAAAAAAAAAAAAAAACAGGAGATGAGTTACCTTGATGGGATTGAAAAGAGGCAACCAGCTACTGAAACCAGCATCCCGAGTTCTCTTGAGCTCTTGAGACGCTTGGTGCCAAGCCTCAAAAGCTGCATCCCAGTTGCCCCCATGCTCTTGCTCACAATGCTCGGCAAATGCCTCCGCTTCTTGGAACCCACCCGGAGCTACGTACCGAAAATCACCCGCTACATTCATGGTCTCATGGTTGCCCAGTATCTACCACACAAAACCCAGCGTCAAAAAAAATAAAATTTGGACCACAGAAATTTGACAGTCACTGGAACATCAACCCTTTTGCAAATCAAACGTAATTAAAAGTTTACATCAGTATTAATAGTGTATAGTGTCATTCATTAAATATAATGAGGAAGCCAGTCTATACTACTACTCTGTATATTGATTCTATATGATTTCAAGTAGACAGAGAGACAAGAACCCAAAATCAAGAAGAAGAAAGTCACGTGTAGTAGATGGATAATTAGTGAGGTCTATATGATTTCAAGTAGACAAAGAGCATTTGTAAGAGACAAGAATCCAAAATCAAGAAGAAGAAAGTTCACGTGTAGCAAATGGATACCTAGTGAGGTTTATATGATTCCAAGTAGACGAAGAGCATTTGTAAGAGACAAGAATCCAGAATGAAGAAGAAGAAGAAAGTTCAGGTGTAGTAGATGAATAACTAGTGAGGTTTGTATGATTCCAAGTAGACGAAGAGCATTTGTAAGAGACAAGAATCCAAAATCAAGAAGAAGAAGAAGAAAGTTTAGGTGTAGCAGATGGATAACTAGTGAGGTTTATATGATTCTAAGAATTTGTAAGAGACAAGAATCCAAAATCAAGAAGAAGAAAGTTCAGGTGTAGCAGATGGCTAACTATTGAGATTGGCCGTTCATGTGCTCATCTTCATCTTTCACTTAGCTTTTAGTTGTTAAAGAGTACCGTATATGACTTTGGCACTTCCATCTATGAGGGGAATAATAAAAATAGATCGGAGGAAAGAGTAAAAAGGTTTCCAAAGCAATTGACTTGGGCCTAAACCTGAAAGACAGCCCCACCCTTGCTGCTGGCTTGCTTGCCCAGCCATGCCAACAAAGACAAGATCGCTATTTCGTCTTCTCCCCTGTCCAGCACATCGCCTACTTGCACCAATACCTGCAAAGAAACCCAAACTTTATTAGTAAGATTGTAAAGAATCACAATTTGGAGTTTACAAGAATTCTAAAAAATGGGAGTCGCACCATGAAGTAGGTAACTCACAGGTTAGAGAGAATCACTATACTAAGGGGCGCTTTAGATACAAAAAATCACACTTCTTTTGGTGATTTTCCTTGGCCTTGGCTCAAGAATTTCCTTCCCTCAGAACCACCTCACATAGGGTCTTAACTTGGGATCATATCTAAGAGAAAAGATGGTTTTAAAATGAGAAGTTTATCGATCACATTGTGGAAAATATAGGACCAAAATTTATATCAACGGAATCAGTGAAGAACGTTGGATGTGTTGGTCCAGAAGGAAAGAAATTTGAACGAAAGGAAGTTCACATAAAACCTACTCAAAGATGATAAAAAAAATGAGACCTAATTCAAGCTTCTTCTTGGTCCTTTAGGGGTTAACGAATAGAAATGCTCAATTTCTTCTCAAACCACAGCTTGGAGATTCTAAAGATAATCATCAACCCCATTTGTGGTTGAAGCCTTGAAATCAGTCATAAGGCGCTTACCGCAGTTACTTCCAATTAAAATCCGCCACTTCTAACATTCACGCTCACCCTAAAATTCATTCAAAAATCACAAAAAGAAGAATACAAAGTTGCAGTACCGTGGTGCCTCCGATCCATCGATGCTCGCCATCGGTGCTCAAAACGCCAGCCAGTCGTAAAGCGGACTGCGTCCTTTCAAAGTCGCCATGCAAATCACCAACTGCAAGTAAAGATAATTCCAATGCACTCAGCAACAGGCTCCAATACACACATACACACCGGGTCATTAAACCCTAAAGAACCAAGAAGCCCAAATCGGGCCTCATGTTTTTTGTAGGTCCAATGTAGACTTCCTTTCATTCAAATTTTCTTTCTCTTTTGATCGACACATGCAATGTTCTTCACTGATTCCAGCGATATAAAATCTGGTCACAATCGATTGAATTTGTCATTTTAAAACTACAAATCCTTTTAAGGGTTAAAGTGAAATTAAAGTGGGATTACTGGGGAGGAGAAAGACTTAGACTTACTGGCGACGATCCGGCGATTGGGAGCGAACACGACGGTGGGCGGGTCCTGGCCGCTCTCAAATTGGATGGGCTGCTGCTTCTTCCCATCGAACGCAGCACACGACACTGCTCTAGTATCAATGCTACTGCGACCCCACGTTTCGCATTTCAGAGCTGCTCCGTTGTTGTTGTTGTTGTTGCGGCGCAGGCGCAATAATCCCTGCGCTTGGTGCTTGTTGCCAGCAGTAGTCGAGGAGGACGGCGACCACCACACGGCCAAGCTCGTGGCCATTGCCATGATGAAAAGCAACGTCGTCAGTAACCAACTTCTAATGCGAAGAGCGAGGATTTCACTGGAATTGAAGCGCCGCTGGCCATGACGAGCAGCAGCTGGAGGAGATGCTTGTAGTGGTTTTGATATTGTGTTGCTAGAAGAAGAAGAAGAAGAAGAAGAGCAGCGATGGAGGTGCTCGGCCATCCATAGCCTAGCAAGAGCAGGGAGTGCGAAAAGGGCAAAGTGACAGTTGTCTGTTGCAGCCAAGTTCCCAGTTTGGCCACGCAGGCTCCTCCACCACTCTTTGTTTGCTTTGGTTCCTGGAAATCTACGCATTTGGTACACCCAAAACCGCCCCCTTTTCTCTTGTTACTTATTAGGGCCTCCTTACCAACTGAGCCTAAAACAGAAAATATTTTTGGTGGGTCTTAATAGCTCGTTCAAGAGGATTCCAACGCACTTTAGCATGCATTGTTTGGACATTGTATGAATAAGTTATGAATTTTCAAAGTGTTGATTGTAGGTTGACCATAGAGCGACCCTAAACTCTGATGTTCAGATTGTGCACATTCTCATCAATAGTAGGGTGTCAGAAGCTACTTGTTATGGAAGATTGAGTTAGAGACGATTTAAGGAAAAGGTCGCTTTTAGATATAGTTACCTTAAGACAACACTTTAAGCTTTTCACGCAAATCTAGTACTAGTATAGAATTTGAAGCTTTCAATGAACACCTGTTGGAGATATTGTTGGTTTGTAGCACACGTCGGTTATTGGATCATTCACTTTAAATGCAAGCCTGGTTCGGTGGAATGGATAATGAGGCAAAAGAGTTTTCACCTGCTCTTCTCTTATCGGAGTAGGTGAGTGGTGGCCAAGTTCATTGGTGGCAAAGCTTTTAAGAGTGCAAACAAAGCGTGTGAATTTCTTATTGTTTTACATAGATTCCATCCACCGGGTTGACATAAAAGTGGAATTGCAAGTGGACCCTCTAGCATTGTAGCCAAACCAATCATGCATGTGAAGAGGTTCTTAGACTCTCATCAAACATTTATGGTTTTTTCGTTGGAACTTCCAAAGGTTCAATACTACAATCGATCAAAATACAATACTAACAATATAACCATGGCTCTTCCTTCTAACCCATATAAAAAGAGATCTCCTCGCTAGTATTTATATCCCAAAGCTAAAGAAAACTGAAGTAAAAGGAACTCTTTTCAAACACACACAACTCTTTACTTTAGTTCTATTCATAGAACTTACTATCAACCAATCAAAAGGAATTCTATTCTTTTACTTTAGATCTATTCACAAAACTTACTATTGACACCTTTTTACTTTAGTTCTATTCATAGAACTTACTATCAACCAATCAAAAGGAATTTTATTCTTTTATTTCAAATGAGGAGATGTCTCACTCCAGTGCATAGATCATCTTGTCTATTTTCAATGCACCCTTCATTTAGCCAAAGTTGTCTCACTCCATCACGCATCACGACACACATCCATATGAGTTGTGTATTCATTTATCACATGAAGATAGCTAACTCCAGTTAATGTCTACTTGCACACTAGCCACAATACAACGTGGTTAGTACATTCATCCAAAAATTACTCATTCAAAGAGCCATTGAGGTACATTATACAACTAAAAGAAGATTTCAAAGCACCAAAGAATGTGTCATAGTTGCCTTCATGTCCTACATCTGAGGAGTTGTCTAGAGCTAGAGTATATATGGGCACTAGGGATTTTTTTTGGTTTTTGGAGAAATGTTGAAGTGTCGATATAAAAATAAAATAGTGTAGCCAAATATTTTCATATTCATCTATATTTTGGAGCCAAGTTTGATTGTTTTGAAGTCAAACGCTGATTTTTACTTAGTTCCTAATTACAAATGAAAACAATCCCAACTAAGAAAGTGTGGGAGCTATCTTCTACTTTCTAGTTCAATTTACAGTTCTTCAAATTTGTTAAAATTGCGTTTTTTACAGCACTTTAAAGCTCAGAACCCAAAAATTCCAATATACACTGCAGAAAAAGCTTTTCAATCAAATTTCTTTTTATGTAAGCTTGAGAAGCATTCCACCTACACCTTGTTGTTCATCACTATTATTTACATTTTTCTTTAAAAAAATCATACTATTTAAGGCACTTTTGTAATTAATATGACTATTACAAGAGAAAAGCTTTGAAAAATCTTATAAAAATCATTTATATTTAAATAAATATAAAAAAATCAGTGTAAATCGGTTTAACAATAAATCATATGAGAAAAATACCCAAAAAATTAACACATTTTTAAATGTGAGAAATTGATGAGGTTTGACTAGGTAAATGTAGTGTGCGCGCTTAAGGGTTAATGGAAGTGGTGCAATGTTACGAAGTGCTCTTTTCCACATGGTACAGGTCGTGAATTCAACTCCTTTCTTAATGTCGTCAATTGTGATTTGTTCCAATGGTCCTTTGTTTGGTGGGCATTGGCTCATTGGCATTACAAACAAACACTTTATTCACGCCGACCTAGCAGGAAGACCGGAGTTTCTATCCATCTTGTCGATTGTGTCAACTCAAGATTTTAACTTTGACTCCAAGCACAAGGATTCTTCCGTGTGCAGAAGAGGTAATCTTCAAAGATATAATTCATAAAAATATTATACATACCAATAATACCTTGAAGTACACTCAGTCACTCATAATAGAAGGTACCCTCAGTACCTAAAAGTCAGGACAATGAGGATTTTGCCTTAGAGCATGGCCACCCATGCCCTCCCAGAGTCTCTCATACTCAAGAAAACACCCAATTCCCTAATTTTGCACTTGGCCAAGTGCACTCATTTCATGAGCAAACTTGGCTTTAAAAAAATTTGTTTGAAATTTTTTGTAAAAAACAGGGAATTTTGTCTTTCTACAATCTCTTCATTGTAAAGAAACAATTATTTAATTTATTTTTTATCCCTATCTTTATCTTATATCTTTAACTTTATCTTTTCTTTTTCTTTTATCTTGTTTTTTTTCCTTGTCTTCTTCCTTGTCTTCTTTCTTGTCTTCCTCTTGTCTTCCTTCTTCTTTTTCTTCTAGTCTTCCACTTGTCTTCCTTCTTCTTTTTCTTCTAGTCTTCCACTTGTCTTCCTTTTTTTTCTTCACCTTGCCATTTTTGGAGTTTAAACGATAATTAAAAAAAAATAAAAAAAAAATAGGGAGCAAGTTGAATCCAATACAGGCCCTGAAATGAAAAAAGAAAAAAAAAAGAAAAAAAAAGAAAAAAAAAGTTTTTTTTTTTTTTTTTTTCTGGATTTTCCGGGCAAGGAGGGTCCGCGCGCGCGGACCCAACTCTTATTTTGACCCACTCTCTTTCTTTCCTTTCCTTTTTCTCCCCTCTCTCTTATATAAACCCTCCCACATTCTTCCTCCCTCACACTTCCTTCCTCCTCTCTCTTCTTCCTTTATATTGAGGAGAAGGGAGAAGGAAGAGAGGGAGAAGAACAAGAGAGGAAAAGGGGTGGAAGGAGAGTGTGAGGGAGGGAGGGTGAGAGAAGGTTTATATAGGGGAGAGGGGGGTGAGGGAGGGAGGGTCAAAATAAGAGTAGGGTCCGCGCGCGCGGACCCTCCCTGCCCGAAAAATCCGGAAAAAAAGAAAAAAAAAGAAAAAAAAATTTTTTTTATTTTTTTTTCATTTTTCATTTTTCATTTCAGGGCCTGTATTGGATTCAGCCTGCTCCCTGATTTTTATTTTAGAAAAAAGTTATTGTTTAAACTCCAAAATGGCAAGGTGAAGGAAAAAAAAGGAAGACAAGTGGAAGACTAGAAGAAAAAGAAGAAAGAAGACAAGAGGAAGACAAGAGGAAGACAAGAAAGAAGACAAGAATAAAATACAAGATAAAAGATAAGATAAGATAAGATAAGATAAAGATAAAGATAAAGATAAAAGATAAAGATAAGGATGAGAAATAAATTAAACAATTGTTTCTTTATAGTGTAGGGGAATGTAGAAAGACAAAAATCTCTGTTTTTAAGAGATTTTTTCAAACTATTTTTTTAATGCGCTTGGGGGCCAAGTGCATGATTATATGGCCAAGTGCAAAATTAGCGAATTGGGTGTTAGAAGTAGATGAAAAGTGCCAAGGGGGGAGTGTGAGTGCAAGGGCCCTTCAAATGTAGATGAATAATTTCAGCGAGTTAATCCTAGCGTGCATGGGTGAGAATGCTCTTAGAAGAGTTGGCAAACTTGCACATCTTCACATGTTTTTGCATTGAAATGTGGTTCATGGCATAAATACCGTACCTGGACATCCGGGTCGGCATGTCATAGCAAATAATTAATTTTTTTCCCCAAATAATACAAATATTCTATAACATTCTCTTTTCACCATTGAAAATTAGTTTTTTTTTTAAAATAATGTCCGAGAAAATAATTATTTATTGCCAACCCTGACAGCTGGGTATGGTTTCCTGAAACAAGTCAACAAAGGTTTTGCAAAAAAATTTAGATTATTGTGAGGCCCTTTTTCCATAAGTCATACTTCAGGGGTCTGAATGGTTTCAAATGGAATTGGCACATTGTAAGTTAATTGTACGTTAAAGGGAGCATTTACCTTAAAGCGTGCGTACTTACTGCAGTGTGACATTTCGGCTGAGAAATGTCATATTGTAGTACATATGCACATTTCAACCCCTAAGTTCCCAAGAGACCATTTTTTTGTCGTTGCTCGTTTTTAACGGGTTGCTCGGAACAAAAAAATTAGTTTTTGAAAAAAAATTAAAAAATTAAAATACAAAAATCAAGTCTACTTTCCAACCCAATTTGAATTATGTCAACCCGAATTAAACTCCATCTTGGAGATTTTTCAAAGTGAATCACCTCAACATTGTGTTAGTGTTATAAAATTTGCTATTTGGAGAAATGCAAACAATGTTCATCCATGGGTCCTCTAGGGTCTTTTTTTTGGCAATTTTGTTTGTAAATTTGGGACCTATGGCCCAAATTTGGTCTAGGAGGACCTCCTTGGGAATTAAAAACCTTTGGAAGAGGGGGTTATTTTTTAGGATGGGCCCCTACACATTCAAAATAGGGGGCAGTTTTTGTCCTCTTGCATTAACGTGGGGGGGGGGGGGGCGGGGAAGATTTAGAGTCTTTCGTATGGCAAGAGTTCTCTTCAAGCCAGTATCCTAAGGGACGCTTTCCAGTACGAATTGAGGCCGTTTTAACTTTCAGGTACTTTATACCGGTAGTACAAGTTGAGGACGTTTCAACTTTTGAGCAGTTTGCATTACAAGTTCATAAGGTTCCTTAGCCCTTCTATTGTTGACCACATAATCTTGGCCACTATTCCTAAATTAGTGTAGCAAATTCGGAATCATCTTTAGCTAAAGATTGGGTGGTGAGACATTGTATTTAATCCCTAAGCTCCCAAGAGACCTTTTTTTGGTTGCTGCCCATTTTTAATAGGCTGTCCGGAACTGTTTTTTTTTAAATAAAAATATTTTAAAATACCACATCAAGTTCACTTTCCAACACAATTTGAATTATGCTAATTTGAGTTAAACTCCATTGGGGAGAATTTTTCAAAGTGGATCACCTCAACATTGTCTTAGTGTTATAAAATTTTCTATTTGCAGAAAGTAATGATGTTCCCTCCATCATTTCTTTTTCTTTTTTGAAGTTTACAATAGATAAACCAATTTTAACTGATCATGCTAAAATTTGAACTCTAAAAGTGAAAATTATAATTTATATAATGCTTTTAAAGGTTAATGCTTTTAAAGGTTAATACTTTTAAAGGTTAATGCTTTCAAAGGTTAATGTTTTTAAATTCATTAAAAATATATGTAAAGTTTTTTTTTGGAAGTTTGGTTGTATGGATAATTTGTAGAGATGATGTCCTACATTTTGTCTATTGAACCAAACTTCATCGAACATATTGAAAACACGTATTATAACAAATCCATGTTTTTTCGAATACCCCTCAGGCTTTTAGGGGTAATGTTAAAGCTTCTATAGTGCTACTGTTGAAAAGGGTGGACTCCACTAACTACCGTAGCTTCCCAGCAACTTGGGCAAGTCTCTGCTTAATAATTAATTAATGTGTAAAAACAATTAGACAACATGAAAAATAATATACTAAAATTGGGCAGTAACATATAAAAAAAATAAAAAATAAAACCTTTGGCCTTTTAATATATTCTATTTTTTTGGACAAACTAGGTGAGTAATTTTCGAGAAATTTAGGCACCCTTTTAATTATTTATTTTTTGACCAAGCTGCTAGGAAGCTACGGTACTAAAGAACCTTATGTTGAGGCCTATCAACTTTGGAGTTATTTTGGAAGAAATTTGGTTTCCAAGGCCAAGAAGAGAACGGTTTTGAAAAAATGTTTGACAACAAAAACTTGCAAAAAAAACAAGTGATAACATTTACTTGATTTGTTTGACAATAGTGTTGTTGGATTTTTACAATTGAACTTATGTTTCATTTCAAATGGGTATTTTTTTAGTGTGGACAAACTTTGTTTATCATTGGTGGAAAGGTTATGTTTATCTAAACACCGCATGCAATTGTTTGTCTCCCCATTTTACAAAAGTACATTTTACTACACTTATTTGAGTTCATTGTTGTGTAGTTCAAACATGTTAACCCCTGAGCTCCCAAAAGACCATTTTTTGGTCGCTGCCCATTTTTAACAGGTTGCCCATAAATTTTTTTTGAAGAAATAAAAAATATTTTAAAACATCAAATCAAGTTTACTTTCCAACGCAATGTGAATTATGTCAATCCAAGTTAAACTCCACCCGAAGAAATTTTCAAAGTGGACCACCTCAACATTGTCTTAGTATTATAAAATTGTCTATTTGGAGAAAGTAATGATGTTCCCTCCATCATTTCTTTTGTTTTTTTGAAGTTTACAATAGATAAATTAATTTTAAACTCTAAAAGTGAAAATCAAAATTTATAAAAAAATTCAAAGGTTAATGCTTATAAATTCATTAAAAAAAGATCTAAAGTTTTTTGGAAATTTGACGGAATGGATAATTTGTAGAGATGATGCCCTACATTTTGTCTATTGAGCCAAACTCCATCAAACATACGGAAGGCACATATCATAACACATCTATGTTTTTCCAATGCCCCTCGGGCTTTTAGGGGTTAAGTTGGAAAACAACTTCGATTCTTGTAGGACCCAATCTAATTATCTCCTCTTGCACCCATATCAAACCTTGTATTTAGTATATTAAAGTATATTTTGAACTCATCAACATATATGTTTTAGAAAATGACCTTCACTCTTGGTCGAGCTCTTCATATAAAGGCTTTTAGATTGTGCACACTAAGTCCTCGACCGATAGAAAGAGTGAATTGAACATCATCTTCTTTGCATAAAAACAACACCATGAATTGAACATCTTCTTTGCTTCAAAACGACATCGTGAATTGAACATCTCCGGTGATTTAAAATGACATCCATTTCTAGAGTAAATTTTAGTTGCTTATGTCACCAAACATTAATTATACGCAACATTGAGATTGTTGATTTACCTTGTGGATCAAGAGCAAATAATTGACCCCTTTCGGGGTGTGATTGAATATGCCCCATTTCTTCGGCTTCAGGCAACAATTTTTTAAAGTTGACGAAGTAGTAGAAATTGTTTCAACCTTTTTTGTTGATGAAGCAAGGGTTAATATTACAACGGGCTTTTATGACAATTAAATGCTCAATGAACAATATGCTCTTCTGCTAAGAATTGTTTACAATTATGGCAAACCATTTAAATAATTATGTCTTCCATTGGAGATTCTTAATTCCTTCTTAACTAATTTAGCACGTGAGATGTGTTATCTTACAATCCCTAAGTAATTTTTTTCGTTAAACATCATTAGAGATAAACAAACATTATGACTAAATGTGCATGTGATAACACATACAATAAATGTTTAACCTTTGGTAAAAATCCCAAAAGGGTGTGAGCCAAGAGCTCTTCTTTCCCAAATGTAAAAAAGAACACATTCACTCAAAAATGATGTCCCTTGTCACACTCGAGTTTTTGTTTATTCATTTGAAATGTACATTGGCCAATGCCTATATGTTTGAGACAACATCATTAGTATTATGGGTTTCCATTTTTTCACCTTTTGAGGAACGAACCCATACGTTTTCTTTCTTATCTATCTTTTCTTTTCTTTTCTTTCTTATTTTTCTCAAGTTAACTAAGCTTTATCCTTTCAACCCTTTTCTTCCATTCATGAATCTCCATTGTCTCTTAGCACAATCGTTTCAAAAAGTCACTACCGTGTTTCATCCGTGTCTTTTGGAACATGGTATTTCATTCTTCTTGGAGCTCTAATGGGCATATCTTGGACTCATCATCATCTCTTTCAACCAAAGCTCAAGTTCAAAAGTCACAACCTTGTTTCACTCTTTTTAACCAAAAGACAAGCCCAATCGTCGTCATAGCGGTGTTTTATTCTTTTTATTCTTTCCAATCAAGGCATGAATTCAAATTCAAAGCTTGAGTTCATTCCTTAGTTTCCAAAGGCACAAATTTTAATTGTAGTTCATCAAGGATGTGGTTATAAAGTCATAACCTTGTTTCATTCCTTCTTGACCAAGGCACGGGTCCAATCATCATCAATA
The DNA here is from genome assembly GCA_022496805.1 of Pohlia nutans. Classification (NCBI taxonomy): domain Eukaryota; kingdom Viridiplantae; phylum Streptophyta; class Bryopsida; order Bryales; family Mniaceae; genus Pohlia; species Pohlia nutans. The sequence goes on from CM040097.1 coordinate 11,106,421, forward strand.
ACCATGTTTTAACCTCTAAGGATCAAGGCTAACTTTTCAAATTCGGTCGGCTCAGTGTGGAATGTGTTTTGATCATGTATTTTTGAGATTTTTCGTGGTGATTCTACTTTATGTAACGAAGATGGGATGGTAATTTGCGTACATAGGTGATGTATGGATCGATAGATGCAATTATGCAAAGGTAGAAAACCTAAGTGCAGGCAGCTCCTGAAAATTTGCATACAATGAACTATGCATCTGATTTTTTGTACACAATGAGCTAATACCCCCATACACATGACTGTCAAATCCATTTGATCAAATTTGAGACTGAACTTTGCATTTTGGGCCATTTCAGAAAGTTTCAAACTCGGCCAAGAAGGTGCAACCAACTTTGTAGCTTATAATCTTACTATTGAGGAACCTTGAACGATTGAAAAATTGTAAGTGCTAATAAATTCAAGTTGATTGAAATATCCTAAGGTTGGATCAGTCAAAAAGGTTTTAAATCAAAAAATGTTTGCCTTTTTCTGAGAGAGGATACTTTTAGGCAACTTTGGATTGTTTGGAGAGAAACATAGTCGTGGTCCTTTAGGGGTTTAAAAAAGAATTCTCACTTGTGTTTTATGCCAAGCCATGAAACAACCGGCCTGAAGCGGCCATGAGAGCAACATTCTTCTCTCAGTTTGAATTCACAGGATGCTTCACTGACAGAAATGGTGCGACACTCCAACCTCTAAACTATAATTACTGAAAGCATATCATATGCATGTAGCAACTTATGCTACTCAAAGTAGCATTTGGTCAAGGAGCCTTTATTGACGAAGAAGAATCGTCCAAAGCGGACCGACTTTGAATCCAACACCACACATAATCACTTCAATCTTGCGTAAGGTTCTTTTGTACCTTGGAATAAGAATCGTTGCACAAAAATCGCTGTAGCGGATTCTAGAATATTGTACATGCCACGTCATTCTCTACCTAAAGAACGATGATGGAGGGTTGGAAGTCCAAAGTAGCCCTGCCTCAAAGAATCAAATGTTTTGAATTTTTTATCTTTCATGCAGTGAACCCTGGCAAGGACTAAAGAACCTTATGTCATCATCACTGAAGTTTTATGCTTTACAACTATTGTACTATACTAATGCAGCGAATCCTATTGCTGCCCGGTGGCTACTACTATGGTCCACCCAATCATGGTGGGGTCTCATAACCTCGTTGTACGAATACCCTAAAAATGTTTTAGGAGGAAGAACATGTACGTTCTACTTCGAAAAAAGGCATCAAAGGTAGCATGCATAATATAATAGAGCAATTGGGAGCCAACACCCTTTTGCAATGGGACCACAGTCTAATTCCAATTAGAAACTAAATTCACATGGCAATGACACGATAGTTCCAAAATTCATAGAATACAAATGACATTCCTTCATTACTTAAAAAAATGAAGATTCTATTTTGATTCAATTTTCAAAAGGATGCTCCATTGCACTGCTCTATCATGCTATGTGCACTATGATGGCGTATTTAGTATCACTATCCCCACAGACGCTTAATTCATAGTCCTTGTCACTCTCTCTCTCTACTAATGCGGCATTTTGCACATGATTCAAGCTCCCCTCTTGCAACGAAATTCTGATCATGTGTCACAGTAGAGATGGCCCCCACAGCATGTGCACAGGAATCACTCACATTTCAAACACGTTGACTGACAATGCGCATGACTACTTTTGTCAGTGATGTGATCATTCAGGAGACTAAGAATCCTCGGAGTCAGTGCTTTCTCTTCACCTGAAAGATAAAATAGAAATGCTTGGTTGTTAATTTTCTTATTAGTTTCTCGCTCGTGGTGGCGATCTGTTTTTACAAAGCTGCATTGTGGTTGTGGGTCTCGAGAATCTGGTCCTCCTTTTGTAGTTTCGAGAACAATGGCGGAGGGGGGATTATCCGGTGGGCATGTGGTGGTTTTTCCGTTTCCGGCGTCGGGGCACATAGCGCCGTTTGTGCCGTTCGCGAGATGCCTGGCGAGCTACGGTGTGGCCATCACGTTTCTGTATCCCAAGCACGAATTCGCCCGCGTGAGGTGCCTCGTGGAAGACGAGGACTTCGACGCGCGGGAGAATGTGGAGCTCGTCTCCTTCGACGTCCTGCAGGAAGGCGGTTTGAGCTTCGCGGCGTTCGATGACCTCAAGTATTTCATGTACAAGAATGTTGAAACATTCGACGAGATTGTGGGGCGACTCATGGCTGACCACCCAGTGCGCTCCATCGTGTATCCCGTTCCGGGCCACCTCGCGGGCCCTCCGCTTTGCATCGTCTCCGACATGTTCTTAGGCTTCACGCAGGTCAGGCATCCAGCTTTTGCCAGTCTTTTTCTACATTTTTGTGAGATTTTGTGAAGAAAACTACCAAAATATGAAGAAATTCTATCATAATACGATTACACTTTGAATAAGCTAAAGCTTTCGCCAGATATTCTTTCTCAAATTTTTTTATGTCGCCAGTTAGGCTTCAAGAAGAAAATCACAGAAAAATCACTGTGCTCATCCCGTGATCCTTTCTGGTATTGACTTCCTTTCTTTTCTCCAATTCATTCATTTTGGAGTGCCATGAAGATTCTGGTGTCAATTTTCTCTTTCATAATATGATCAGTCGTTTTAAAACCTCTCGGTTCTTTAGGGTTTAAAGACTAAGTTTACAATAACTAAAAGCCACTTGAAAGATGAAAGATGAATGCTCAAGCACATGAACGGCTCTGGGCTTTCTTCTTCTTGAATCTAGATTCTTATTTCTTCTAAATACTCTTCTAAGTTCTTCTTTTTCATCTACTTGGTGTGTAGGTATTGTATAGAATCACTACTTATCCATCTGCCACACTTGGGCTTTCTTCTTATTGATTCTAGATTCTTATCTCTTCTAAATACTCTTCTAAGTTCTCTTTTCTTCTCTTTCATCTACTTGGTGTATGGGTGTTGTATAGAATCGGTATACAGAATCATATATATCTCACATTTGTACGGCCTTTTTTACCGGTTTCCTGTAATGAATTGTCGCTAAGAGAATGAATGGGTTTTCGAAAAGGGCTGAAGGAAGAATCAATTCGGCACCATTTTTGTTGCAGGTTTCGTTTCTTTCAAGGTGGCAAGATTAGGTTAAGAATGGTGGTGTTGTTGAGTACAAGGGCTGATGGTATGCGATTTTTTTTAGGGTATTGCGGAGAAGTGGAACATAAAGAGGTATTGTCTGTTTGCTTCGCCGCTGCTGTTTCTGTCGGTGATGTTCCACCTTCCCAAGTTCAATGGCGAGGGTTTGCTCCCCATCACGTCTCTGGACCAAAGCCCTTTGAGCATCCCCAACTTCCCCCCCCATTCCTCCCGGGGACTTGCCGCCTTCGCAGTATGTGCACAACGGCAAACCTGGGTCTCACCTGTTCCTGCTGAATGAAGCCAATCAGATCTTGAAAGGCGCGGGTGTGGTCGTCAACAGCGTGGCTGAATTGGAGGTTTCTGCCATGGAAGGTCTTCAACATTGCTTCCATGACATTCTCCCGGGTCTTCAGGTACCTCCTTTGCTTGCTTGTCCGTTTTTGCAACGACCCCATCTCCTTGAAGGACGCAATCCTGCAATTTCAATCTGCGAGGAGAAAGCAACTATTTTGATGCGAGTTTTGCGATTGTGAGTGTGGATTACGGGATGCACCACATTGCAAAGTTTTATGTACTAGATAGAGTACTCCATGGGCTATGCTACAACATGTAGTGGGTGCATGCTATCTCTGAGTCGCGTAGCGATGAATGCACCCAATGCACGATGTGGCGAGGCCATGGAGTACTCTATCTAGCATAGTCTACAACACGTCACACACTAGTAGAGTCTTATTTTGAGGAGTACACTATTTTGATGAGAGTCTTGCGATTGTGAGTGTGGATTACAGGATGCACCACATTACAAAGTTTTATGTACTAGATAGAGTACTCCATGGGCTATTCTACATGTAGTGGGTGCATGCTATCTCTGAGTCGCGTAGCGATGAATGCACCCACTGCACAATGTGGCGAGGCTATGGAGTACTCTATCTAGCATAGTCTACAACACATGTCACACATTAGTAGAGTCTTATTTTGAGGAGTACACTATTTTGATGAGTCTTGCGATTGTGAGTGTGGATTACAAGGTGCACCACGTAATAACCGTGTTGCAGAGTTTTGCCTCACAAGCTTGTACTCTAACACCCTCCTCATATTGTTATGTTGCAAGCGCCCAACTCTTCCATTTCTATGTTTAGAAAGATTTATATGTACTAGATAGAGTACTCCATGGGCTTTGCTACGGCATGCTCCCACTACACGATGTGGTGAGCCCATGGAGTACTCTATCTAAGATAGCCTACGATACATCACAGGGAACCTTGTCCAATTCACTGAGAAGTAAACATTACTGCCAAACTGCTGTTTATAGCAAGTTTTGCAAGTGGTTGTTCAATTTAGCAATTGGTTACCAAGAATTTACCATCATTCTTGTACCCATTACTGCCTGGTAATATCGTCAGAGTTCCTTGTGATGAAGCTGTTGTACAATTTGGTCAAGTAACTGAACATAAACAATCAACCGCAGTCTTACATCGCATAGAAACGACCGCTTTTGGGGAATGTATGTCGTTGTCAGATGTGGTCTGAAATCTCAGAAGTGGGGAGAGCAACTTAGAACGACAGTTGGGATGTTGTTTCAATTGTCCTAATGAGGTGCTTGAAACAACGTTCAGCACATCAGTAAAGGGGTGTCAGATCTTGCAATTCCTGCACTGCAATTTGAGCATACAGCGATTCGTTTTTTCCTTAAAAGTACAGTTTTGCTCCTCCTCATACAGTCTTGGAACAGAACTCTGAAATTGCCTTCTTCTGGATCTCGGGCTTCTTTTTCTGGCAAAACTCAGCCAGATCCGTCCAAGCACTAAGGGCTGTCACACCTCTTTCTTCCCATTCTCAATCTTTAGAGAATGAGTACATGGCACTTTCTCTTTGAATTGTGGAGGACCCATTCTCCTAAGATTGAGAAGCTTGATTCTTCTCCTCCGGAGGTGAAGAATGGGCGTGAAGATTGAGAAGCCGTGGAGAAGATTAACCCCTAAAGGACCGTAAGGCCACCAAGTGGCTCCTGTTTTTTTCAGTAATTTTGAGTAGCTTTTATATAGATTCTTTTTTGTTAATTTTTAATTTTTAATTTATCCAACATATGTAATATTCTTCACTAATTCCAGTGATATAAAATTCGGTCCCATTCAAATTATAATTTTCACAATATGACCGTTTAAACTTGTCATTTTAAAACCATAAATCCTCGATCCTTTAGGGGTTAACAAGCTGTGTCCATTCTCATTCTTCACATGACCTTCTTCATGGAGAATGGCCACAATGGGCTCTGATGGAGATCCTCTGTTGTGTGGTGCAGCTGCCGAAGATCTTGACAGTAGGTCCATTGGTAGACGGATTAGGGAAAGGGAAGACCACGTTCCGGCAGAAGCTGCAAGAAACGGCGCCACAAGGATCCGAGTGTTGCTTCGACTGGCTGAACCAGCAACCAGAGAGCTCGGTGTTGTACATCTGCTTCGGAACGGTGGCGATGGTGTCACCAGAACAGATCAGGGAGATCGCCATAGCTTTGGAGAGGAGCCAGCAGCGATTCTTCTGGGTGCTGCGCCTGCCGAGAGACGAGAACGGCAAGGACGTGACGGATGCTTCGCAAGTGGACTCATTTCCCGAGGGCTTCCTCGAGAAGACGAAGCACAAGGGCATGGTGTACCTGGACTGGGCTCCGCAGGCGCACATCCTGGCGCACCGCGCCATCCGGGGATTCGTGAGCCACTGTGGATGGAACTCCACCATCGAGAGCATCTTGTGCGCCGTTCCGATGATCGCCTGGCCTTACCAAGCGGAGCAGATGCTGAACGCCACCATGTTGGACCAGTTCTGGGGAATCGCCATCCGCATCAACACCATCGGTGGCTGGTACGGCGACATGATCTCCAGTGACAGGTGCGGTTTTCAACATGTATGCACTTTTGATTTTGTATAAATCACATTTGTTTCGAGATTGCTAGTGAGGAATTTCAGCCTCTTTAGCAAAGTTGCCATAAGGCTGGATGTCCTAAAACCACCAACTTAAGAAATATGGCCTCATTTTAACATGGTTATTTATGAGAAATATTTTTCAGTCATTAGAGTTATCCGTAAAGTCACCTTGAATTTGAAGAATCTTCAATAAAAGGTGTGGAAGATCTTGGTGGTTTATCATTAATAGGTGAGTAAGAGGTGTGTAAGAGCTTGGTGGTTTTCAAAAGTTTTTTAGTACCAAGAAAGGAGCTTAAAAACTTTTGAAGAACACCAAGCTCTTACACACCTCTTACACACCTAATAATGATAGACCACCAAGGTCTTCCACACCTTTTAACTATTTGGAGTGAACAAATAACTGTATGTTAAAGCAAAATTCGTGGTATCTTCTTCAAACTTTGATGGACTTTACGGATAACTCTATTTGGAAGAAGATTTCTCACGGAATGCACAAATTTTCGCAATTTAATTCCCAATATTCAAATTGATACAAATTTTCGAAGTGAAAAGAATTTCATGACCCAAATCAGACCTCTAGGTTTCCCCATGTCCACACCATGTGGTACTAATTTTCACTCATAATGATACCCAAAACCACCAACTACTTCTTTGCAATGCTTGGCATGCCATTGGTTTACTTGAATAGCAAAATTGGTGGTTTTGAGTCTCAATTGTGGTGGCCCCAAGAAAACTCTACATGTCATAATTGGGGGAGGTGGTGGTTTTAGGACATCCAACCTTAAATGTGAAGATTTCATAGCCAATTTTGGCGAAATATTCTAGGTTCCTTAATGCATTTGTAGCAAATTACTCTATATAGTATAGAATTGGCTAATTTCACCATATTGGAAGAAGCCATTTGGCTAAAAAGTAGTGGCTAATTCTCTCAAGTATGAGTAAAAATTAGCATCAAATTTCTTTTGTAGCCACTTGGCTAAAATTCGCACAAAACATTTTCACTGTTGCTATCTTTCAGTTTCTATTTTTAGGTTTGAGGTGCTTGTTGAGGATCCAATCTTTGTTTTGTGTATTATTTGAATATTTGTAAGTTTTTTTTTTTGGCAGGTTTGAAAAGGCCATTCGGACCTTGATGGTGGAACCGGCTGGTGATCTCATGAGAGCCAAAGTGGCGCAGATCGGTGACATGATTGAGAAGGCTGTCCGACCTGGTGGCTCTTCCTGGACCAACTTGGAGACTTTTGTGCAAGATGTGCGCAGACTCAAGGCTGCGTGAGAAACACATTCTGAGGTCAGTGACTTGAATATTGACCAACTTTGTAAATTCAACTTTGTCATCATATTATTCAATACCCTTGGAACTGTTCATGAAAAAAACATGAGCTCACAGACAGTTTTTGTAAAGCTACCTTGTTCTCAGTAGTGATTGAAATATTTTTTCCATTTGATAGAAGCACCTCGTAGTACGACTTCCCAACTTGCTACATGCTCTTCATTTCGGAACATATTTCTATGTGAGTCATAATTTTTTCCATTTGATACTAGTACTTCACAGTACCACTTGCTACTTGCTCTAGAAACGCTCGTCATTTCAGAACATATTTCTATGTGAGTCATAATTTTTTGCATTTGATAGTAGTACTTCACAGTACCACTTGCGACTTGCTCTAGAAATGCTCTTCATTTCAGAACATATTCTATGTGAGTCATAGATCACAATTTGCAAAGTAATGTGTCACAATTACATCAGAAAAGTTGGGCCAGACTATCTTGGTGCCATTTTGACACCAAAGGCTGCATACAGGTCATTTTAGTGTCATTTTATCCATTGTAGGTTGGTATGGAGGTTGGCACCAAATTACCTTAATTGCATTTCAATGCACCATCATGGCACCATGTTCACATACCTTGAAGTTCTTGATGTAGATACTTTTATCTTAATATGCATAGTCCCAATTGCTGTCAAAAGTTATGTGTGTTGTGACCCTCTTTAACCTTTAAACGTCAAGAGGGCCTGGGCGGGGCAGCCCGGAAGGCATTTAAATTTTTGGAGGGAAAAAAAGAAAAAAAAGAAATTAAAAAATTGAAAAATTGAAAATTGAATTTTTTTTGAAAAATGGCTCTGTTGGCCAGGGCGTTTTTTTTTGGCTTCTTGGAGCCAAACTCCAATGTCGTGGCATAGTCACAGTGGTCTAAATTTGGAGGGACCACCTTCCATTGTATGCATGGAGCACTGCTACAGCGCAAAAAAAAAGCCCTATTGCTGGCCAACACTGTTGCGGCACTGTGGCACTGGAGCACTTTTCAAAAAACGACCTCAACTGCCCCAACCTTAACTCCTGTTCATTTTGATAACTTCGATTGTTTGCCAATGATTCCACGATCTCCCAAATGAGGTGCAAATTTGGAATTTAGATTGCTTTTTCAGTAGCTTTCCAACGCACCAATCCTCGTTTGATTTGGTTGAGAAAAACTACTATTTCTCTCAATTATTCCTTTCTAAAAAGCCCGTGGGGCTTTTTTGACGTTTAAGGGTTAATGGCATTGCTTGGAGGGGAGAAAATGGGCTCTTGGCACGTGTTTAGAACTTGACAAGTGGACAATGTGTACATAGCATGAGATGATACGCTTTTAGGTTGGCTTCACACATAAGGCTAGCAAGCTCATGAAGCACCAGTCAATTTTCAACTCTATGTAATCTATGTAGCCTGCTTGAGGTGAAAACTTGAAGTGCAGAAAACATGCAACATGCATTCATTGCTACAACTCGGCATGCTACAACTAGATTCTAAACACGAGAAGATAAATATTGTTTGCAAATACCATGTGTGTTCCAGCCAAACATTAGAGTTAACCAAAAAGTCAGACCAAAGAGGAAAGTTTTGGCAAACTTGTGTTGAATTCCTCTTGAACTCATATTGAAATATAAATAGACCAAAAACTAGTTTATGATGAGTTGGGAGACAATCTAAAGTAAGGCAATGTCATTATTCTTCATACCTCGCTATGACTCCCACACCTTCCACCAAAGCTCCCAGTCCATGGTCCACAAGGGGACAATCTATGACACGACACTATTCAACCCAAATATAGTTTAGTAGAGGTTAGAAGTAGAGCAAAAAGGGAGGTTAGATGCGCTTCTTTTCGGTTAACTCAATTAGCAGTAGAGAAATGCTAATACCGGCAGCACACACATAGGATGACATTCATCATGTATTGTATGTTGACATGGAGAAAGGTTGTGGGAGCTACGTGTGAAACTGATGATTTCTGCAGCACTATTAAACAAGATGGCGTATTAGACATCTTCCAACTTTCAAGTTGACGGCATATTAGACATCTAACGTCGATTGTCTAACATTCATGGTATATTCTAAGAATATGCTTGTCTAACAAACGGGGAGGTCTATTAGATGTTGTGTTCGTGGTCGACAACCCTTCACTCATGTGAAATAGCCCTTATAATTATTTTTTCTAGTGGTTGAGTAAGATAAGACAACCTTGCACTTGTGTATGAAGTAGTAGCCCTCATAATTCTTTTATGTGACGCCTTTGGCAACTAATGTACAAAAATAATGATGCCATGAAATTAACTCATAAAAGAACCTAATTCCAAATTTGGTAGGTAGGAGACCATTATGTGCCTTTGGAGCCTTTTCAAAGATGGGAGAGTTGATTTTTCTCAAGCTAGAATGTAAAAACGCCAAACATTGTTTCCTCCTCTACATCAATCCAATATATTTGTGTTTAAATAACTTAAGATGTAAATAACATATGATTCTTCAATCACATGTGTACAAACATTCAATATTCTAGAACATGACATGTTGAAATTATCCAATCAAATGTACACAAAACATCCAATATTCCATGTATATAATAGAATGTGATACAAGATAGTGTAAAAATAGGAGTTCATAGAGGGAAGTATTGTACAATTACAAAAAGTTTACAAAACCACCTCAATTGGGTGTACAACTTACTAGTAGAAAACCCTCTCGAACATTCTTTAACATGATTTAACATGAAATTTTGTTAAATCTTGTTAAAAAGTAACAAAAAACCTAAACTAGGTGGTTTAGATAAGTGACTAGATCTCTTTAACATCATGGTGTAGGTGTCTAAAATACATTTGATTATGAATGGAGGTTTGTAATTTTGTGATAATGAATAGTGTTTCATACATAAGTGATTCAAAAATATATATTTAGAAGAATTTCAAAGGTAGTCTAGAACCCTTTCCAAACTTGTCAAATTCTTTATTATCAATTTGTCACATAATTAGCCTTGGATTAACATTTTGCCTTTCTTCTATTTTTAAGGGATATATTATTCATCAAAAATGTGGTTTGTAACCATAATAGTTCTTTGTGTTGATCATTATCAGAAGTACTACAAAGCTTTATCAAAAGAAATATGGTCCATTGGTCGTTGTGTCCCTCCATTGGCTAATGTTGGGTCTCCCTATTGGCTAATTACATATGAGAAATGTTGTTTGGTAACAAATTACTTAGAATAATTGGAAGTTGGTGTTACTATTGTAGTTTGTCACCCAACAACTATTACCTAATACATAATTGAATGTAATAGTGAGTGTAGAAAGTGAATTTTGAACTGAACACATTTATTCTTAGGGTTTGGTGAGAGAATAGAGGATGTGATGTTAGAAAATGTGATATTAAAGAGGTCTAGCAATCTAGGTGTATTATTCTCACAATTACGGATTACATTATCATAGTTAATAGGTGGTTCAATACAAATAAATTCAAAAATTTGAAACTTGAAAAGTTTGAAAATTATTTCTTCAAGAACTTTTATGTTAATATGATTAAAAGGGAAATCTTGATAAATATTGAAATCCAAAAGTAATTATTTGGCACTAATGTGCCAAATTAGCTCTTAACCTATAGCACACAAAGTGAATACAGGTTGAAGATCACCACTGCTGACAACCTGTTATATAGAGCTCTTCATCACATTTATTTTCTTGCCCAAAATGCATTGAATTTACAACCTGTCATGTAACTAAAGATTGCCATGATACACAATAGATTGAGCACTGCAAACCATCATCAAATCTAGAATCAAAAACCAAACAAGAATGTGTAACACACACACACACTCAAAGAAGCTTCTCCACTTAATACCCCCAAACCCTAGTTGGCACTAACAAGGCCAACTAACATAAAGTACTAAATGAATAAAAACTTCCTAAGCTAAAATAGACTACATAAATTGACGTAGTTTACAAACTACATTTATCCAACGTGTCTTGGCACTGGATTCCACGTCACGTAACAAAGCGGATACCTTCATACTTAAGCTTGTTAGTTGCTCTTGATAATCTTGTCATGTAATCCCTATATCAAGAAGAAAAAAAACTTATTATTCTTGTTACTTATGTTTATTTCTAAAAATTCAAAAAAAAATATTCTATCACAAATATAAGAATTAACTCCTGAAGGACTGCAGAGGTTTCTTTCTTTCTTTCTTTCTTTCTTTCTTTTTTTTTTTTTTTCCTTTTTTAAAAATTGTGTGTGTATGTACATTTTCATATTTTTCTTCTGTCTACCAAACCTATAAAAAAAATTATCATGTTATTTAAGTACTAGTAAAAAATATATCTATACCCCAAATGTAAAGCACTCCTTTACGAATGAACAAGATGCTTTTAGACATAAGATACAAGGAATTTTGTCTTACCATCAATGAAAAGAATACATAAAATTATGTTTTAAAAAAATAGAAATTGTACGCTATTATTTTCAAAAAAAAGATTATATTTATCAATTATACAACAAACCAAATTAAAGAATCATTTTAAAAAATCAAACACCAAAAAAAATGCACAATAAGATTATGACCCAATATTAAAAATTCTAAGTAAACCATCTCTATAAGTTGTTGATGCGATTAATTTTTAAGAAAGTTTTTAAACTTCAATTATTAAAACTTGAAATTAATGTGCATAGATTACCATTTCCTCTAGCTCTTCAAACAATAGATCCCATTCATTATCATCTGAGTCGATAGCTGAGTTGATAGCTAATTTGATAGCATTTGAGTTGTGAATCCCATCGGAAGCGTTGATACCACCCGTGGCATCCAATTCATTTGAGGCTTCAATATCATCCAATTCATTAGCACCTTTCACTGGGATGACTCGGATGGAGTTGAGTGAAAGAGAGGTTTCTATGGCTAGACTTTGATGTGGAGTCTTCAACAAAGGAAGAGTTGGTTTGTACCGGTCTAAACAAGAGAATGAATTTATTTCTTGACGATTTCTGAATATAATCCGTTCACGTTCAATTTGATTGCATTTTTCTTCAAGCACCTTTATAAGATCATCAAGCCCTTTCGTGGAATATGTATGTGCATGTTCATAATTGGTTGGCATGACCACTTCCTTAAGATTGCTACTCGTCATCTGATAAAACAATTATCAAAATACAAGATGTTAATAATTTAACCAAATCCAAAACTAATTGATATAGCTTTTAAGTTGCATAAGTGAAAAGGATTTTGAATTACACATAATAAAGTAACAAATTTTACATTCAATTTATCTTTTCAATAGAATATTTAAAGTCACCATGAAAGATCAATCAAACTAAGTTCTAATGCAAATTCAGCTATTAAAATTTTATTATTAATATAATTTTACAATCTTCAACTTTGAAATTCTGAAAATAGGGGCTTGAAATAAATACCCTCATATTATATGAATCCATGTTGACTCAATTATCTTCTAACAAAATCGATTATAAAAAACTTCGATTATGAGCTATGAGTATTACTATGTAAGATAAAAAAATATGAGTACTAGTATATATAATTAACTATAAGACAAATTTATCAAGGCATGTAAGTTAAGTTAACTACAGCTTAAAGTTCAATTAACTACAATAAAAGTGAGTTTATTAAAATAAAAATGAATTCATTACATTAAAAGCTAGATAAAAATTAAAAATTAAAAATTAAAAATAAATTCAAATAACTATGTAAAAAGTAAGTTTTGAATCAATTAAGTTGCATTGTAAATATTTATCTAAATATCTACCCTTTCTTATTTGAACTCTCATTGGCCCAGAGATTGTTGAATTTTATTTCCCTTCCAAACTACAATTCAATTTCAAATGTCTATTCCTATAAGGCAAAAAAAAAGGAATTGCATCAGTCACATGCAAGAAATTATAATAGTAAATTAATTTTAAAATACAATAAAAATAGATATCTTTAAAATTATAACACAAATATTCCAAAAATGATTGTAGATAAATAAAAATAGCATTTTTATTTTTAAAATTAAAAATTAAAAGTAAAGTGATAGTTTAATTGAATATAAAAAAACAAAAATAATTCATAACTTGTGAGGAGTATCAGACTATAGTAACCAGGTCTACAAAGTGCATCATCTGGAAATGTAAGTGCCTTTTTTACTAGGCCAAGTTTTCATGTCCACACAGACTTACTCAAAATACAAAGATGCGACTACAAGTCTGAAACGTCACTACCCCCTAACCTTCTTTGCACCACTGTACAATAGATACATCTAGAGAGCATTTATGAACTCTCATATACTACAGAGCAAGCACTTCTCTAAACGCAGTTGTTATCTTCTTTGGCGCAAAGAATGACAGCAAACTTCAATGTCGAGCGGCTCGTCTTTAGGCAGCCTCAGCAAATCCCAGGCGGGTATTTCCAAAATCAAAAACTGTGTGATAAACTCCCATGAAAACGTCACCCAAAATCCTGCAACATTAGTGAACATTAGTAAGCACCTCACCCCTACCAACAGCTAAATACATAAATCCTAAAAGTACCAATCGAGCAGCTGAGGCATAAGAAGAAACATTTTGTAACCACGGATGCCATGAAGTCATAACATACCAAAGAGGTCCTGCTGGAGGAGGAACATCGAGCCCTAGGAAACCACTGATGCACTGTGCCTCTGCTCCTTCCCCAATTTTGAGAATGTACTGCAGCAACCATGACCGAATCGATATTAAGATACAGATGGTTCAAAAACAGACATCTTAACCCCTAAACGTCTGAAAGTGCCTTTGCGGCCAGTAGAATACGGTGTATTTTCTAGTATTTGGAATGGATCAAGAACTTTTACAGGTTTGAGTTCAACAAAGAAGCTGAAGTTTACATCAATGCCGTTCTAGTGAGCTATTGAGATCCCAATTTAGAGCTTCTTGTTGATAGCAAATGCCATTTATACGGCCACGTATCTACTATCCCAATGGGACGTTTAGGGGTTAAAATAGAGTTTTATATAGCAATTGAATCAATCATCCAATATTGTTTTCAGAATAATTAACCAATTGACAGATAATAATTCTTTCACGATAGCAAATGCACTTAGAAATACACACTATCGAATTTTATAAAAAAAGTTATAACAGCAAATAAGCAGACATGCATGCAAAGGAACGTTTCAACGGCAGTATAAAAAGGGAATAGCAGATGCTAACCTCCTCTGGAGCCAGTTCGAAGGTCTTTCCAGCAATTGTAAATGCAACCTTTGGCATAGAAGGTAGAGACTTGCAATCTACCGTTGATTCACCATTTGGACTAGGCAACCGCTCGCAAAGCTGCATGACATCACAGAAAATATCATTAGCATCTTTAACAAGATAAAAGAAACAAAAGATAGTTACAAAAGAGCATTACAAAAGAGCATTAATTCAGTAGCTGATTCTTGAAAAAAGGGGCTATACAACATCATTAACATCCCTACTACCTACTACAATGACATCACAACATCTGGAATGAACCACAGCTCAATATGTTTACCTGATTCAAGTATTCATCGATTTGCTCCTTCGTTCTATTTTGTCTCAGCTGGTTCTGGGCCCATACCACAGCCATTTCACATACTGTGCACCCTGGATCATTGCCCTTTGAAAGAGTCTCATCCTTCTCCAAGACACTTGCAATACCTGGCTCACTGTTCAAATAAATAAATGAATAATGATGAGTTCACTACCTGTATGTTTCAAGCATTAGGAGCAGCATGTAAGCAAATACTTCAATTACGTGAGCAGCGATGTGAATGCAAACCAACCTGAGCCCTTCAGCTGCAAATTGGCACAAGCCAATTGAAGTGCAAACTTTTCCTGGGTTCATCTGCAGTAAAAAAATCAAATCAGAAGTTTCAAATCCATTTCATGCATGGGCTTTAACTGGTCATTCCAAATACATACGTATATTAAATACCCCTGCCAGTAACTGTATTCCAAAATCATTACCCGTACATGCTCAACACCACTTTTACCAAAAGTACTGCCGGAGAAATTAAATTCCAGTAATTAAAATTTACCTGTTCCAATAGCATCTCAACAATCTGGTCACCGTACTGTCGAACCACCATCTTGCACTCATTGCTAACAACACCAGTTGCACCGATAGCTTGGTTGATCTCAGCCACAATTCCCTGAAAATAAATGCGTTTCTCAGAAGAACTATATCCAATATAGACCTTTGAACACGCTGCAATTCAAAATGCCAACAAATAATATCGAAGAAACAGAAGTGAAACAACGTGCTCACCGATGGTCCAGCAAGTAGAGAAGTGCCAGAATCAGCAATAGCAGAACAACCATTAGCACAGAACCCTGTGCTGCGTCCATCGATGGTCACATCACCGAGATCAAACTGTCACAAGCACAAAAAACACATATTAAGGTTAAGCATATTTAATAATGTACGATCTACTATCATGACCATGTGAAATTAACAGATTTAAAACCTCACGATTTGATGCATTACCTGCCAGTAACCCTTGCGTGTGACAGGGGTATAGACATGTTCACCCTTGTAATGCTTAGGGTCAACACCGCCCAAAACCAATTCTCCACCACTTGTTTCATCACTTTCATCTCGGTTCAACCAGAAGGAGAAAACAGGTTCATTCACGAGCTTCTGATCCAGCATATTGTACCTGTAATGACATAAATGAAACCAAATTGTCAAAATCAGCAGGAACCACACAGCTAGTGAACGATGCTGATCCTTGAAAGATGGAAAACAATCTTACCACACAGGGGTCACCCTATTAACAGATATCTCCTTGAAGCCAAGACCAAGAATGCCGTCAAATTTGGCTGCAACAAACGTGATACCAGGCTCCTTGGTGGCTTCCGCAAACACCTACAGGAAGCAATATGAGCTTTCAACACAAGACACCAGCCGCAAAAGCTAACAGCAAAAATGAATAGTGACGCCCATCAATTGAGACTTGCCGTTCTTGCGCGATGTTACAAGCCATAGACGAGACCAGAACTCTTGATGCGAAAATATCGAACACTACATACACTCTTGAATCATTCTTACCTGCCCTTTCACCGTAACATCACCGAGAGTCACATCATCTTGACTCAAAAATCCTTCCATAGATCCAGTGCCATATTGGATGGCAAACGACGTTCCTGAAACAAATAAGCAGCATGATTTAAATCAAAACTATCTCAGGCAAAAATACATGCTTAACACATAAGGTATAAACTAAATCACACAAGATAACTACAAAATTGAACTATAGACTGCGTTCCATACCGTCTTCTTTGTAAGTGCTCGACTTGCTTGACTTGTATCTGCGATGGAAGTAGCATGCAAGCTGCATAACAAGAGGATCACCACGTGGAAAGAATTTAGTTCTTACATCTCAAAATTCAATATACAATCTAAGAATTGACAAGCGGCTAGTCGCGTAGTCTCTGCCTTAGTATTTACCGTAGATTTACTTTTACGACTTGTTTATACTGTTCAGCCATGTAACTCCCTGAAAACGAAGCGATTCATATCTCTCCCTGGTAGGGCAGAGACAACAAATACGGAACTCAGTTAACAACAATCCTAGCTAGCCATGCACATACAAAACTCATAAATCATTTAAGCATATGGCAACGCCGCCCGATCAGCTAAAACCACTCAGTTAGTACTTCCGTGCACAATATGAGCAATAAATAATACCGAACTCTACTAACAACGATCCTAGTATGCTAATACGCATTAAAAACTCATTTATCATTTAAGCATATTGAAACGCCACCCGATCATCTAAAACTACTTACCGTATACAATGCTCAAAGTACGAAAGGGAACAAGAACACTCCAATTACAGAAATATCCAAAGCTAAAACCACTCAGTTAGTACTTCCGTGCACATTTTGAGCATTAAATAATACCGAACCATACTAACAACGATCCTAGTATGCTAATACACATTAAAAACTCATCTAAGCATATGGAAACGCCACACGATCATCTAAAACTACTTACCGTACACAATGCTAAAGGGAACAAAAACACTCCGATTACAGAAATTTCCAAAGAAAACACACCGAGAAGTAGCACTTGGCAGACGGAATCCAGAGATTCGAGCTCCCGGTGTCGAAAATGACAGTGAACGTCTGCGGAGGCGACCCGATGCCGATCTCTCCATAGTACTGTGCATCCATATAATTATTCAACGCCACGGCATCGCCTCCATTGGCGGCTCCTGAGAGCGTATTCGCCCTGTGAAGCGTCCGCGCCGCGGCGTTCCGCACCGCCTGCAAATTCACCGGTTTCTTCTTCAGCGCGATCCTGCGAGGGTTTGCTGCCTCCGCAAAAGCTCCACACAGCACCAAAAGGGCCAAAAAGACCACCGCTCGAACACTCTTCGCCATTGCCATCGTCTCCGACACTCAGAATACGCAACCCGTAAACCAAATTCCAGAAAGCCAACCGAAAAATCGTAATCGGATTTCGAAACCCTGAGTGAACAAGGGAAATGCAGTGGGAGGGACTGATTTGTAGTGAAAACGTAAAGTGGCGGTGGTAACTTACTGGTGAGTACTGAGTAGTAAATTGGGTAGCGTGGGGAGCACTACCGCCAGATGTCGGTTTCTGTGCGAAGGCCGGCTGTGTAACCGGCCAGTGGCTGGATTATAAGACACGTCTACCCTACGTATGAGTCAGTTTCGTAAATAATTAAGCCAAATTTGGAGCATGTCCAAATTTTGATAAACTTGTAGACCAAAAATCTGAAAATTTTATTTGGATGTCTTTAGTTCTTTATAAAATCTGAAATGCCGTAATTTATAAAATCTGAAATGCGGTGATTAGAAAAAAATTCAAAATTTTGAAATTATTCCATACAATATGAATTCTAAAATTATAATATTTCAAGACATTAGGGCATGATATTACGTTGGCCTAAATCCAATTCACAAATAATTGAGTCCATGTTGTACTGGTAGATGTATGAGATCCAATGGTAAGGGTGTATTTTAGGTGTTTGGGTTCAAGTTCTGAACTTCTATTCAAAAGAAATCTCTATCCAATTTTCTTGGGCCAGCCCGAAGTTTTGACACCAAATTAGTGTCAAATTGGGTTGAAGGAAAAATATATATGAGAGGTTCAAATTGGGCCCTAGTGTACTGTAAAGCCTAATTTGAGCAGTCATATTGTTTAAAATTTGTGAAGTTTGGATCAGTCAATAAACATGCCTCGATGTAAATCGTACAATCATACAATCAACTATATAGCAGTAAATGTCAGAGTGATCCTTTACTTCATTATTTCAAGTTAAGACCTGACAATTGTTACCTCAAACATTTGGCACTCTCGGTGTTTTATGAAAAATTCAGAACTGAGACAATGACAACTGAACACTGCAGAGTATCAATATTGGATAATGTACAATGTTTCTGCAAGAGTTTTATAATTAAGTTGAGGCACTGTTGTAAGGTATAAATACCTAAAACCATACATTCAAAAAGCAATTCTACATAGTTGGGGGCACTTTTCCAAGGTAGAATATTTTTTAGTATTAGAAATTATAAAATAATTATTTTATAATATATATATATATATATATATATATATAATAAATGATGTAATTGCGATGAATTTTCAAGGTGGAAGTTGCCTAGATCACTTAACCCCTAAATGCCTAGAGACTTCTCCAAATTCGACAGTTTTGCAAAGATGCATTATAAAATGCAACCTAGAGGGATATTTTTAACTTGATGTATGAATAAAAGTTGTACGTTATGAATTTTAGATTCTATCTATACGGTTAGATCTATGAGTGCTATTACCAATAATTTTGTATAAAATTTGAAACGTGAAATTCAAAATTATTTTGTAATTCAATTATGAATAAGATATTGACAATCTAAGGATGAAATTCTTTGTGATTGGTTGAAATGTAATACTCTAAGTGTAGTGATTTTTGGAGATTTTTTGGTTGCTTAATTTTATAAGTTGACTTTTTTTAGAGCACTTTTACACTGAAATCTTCAAAATTTTGGGTGAATCACTACAACATGAAATGAGGCATAAAAATTTCACAAATCATCCCCTTTCTAATCGGATCACATGTGCATGAAGCTAACTTCCTATAGAATCTACAGTAAAAATTCCACACTACAAAAAGTGCATGACGGATGAGAAATTATGGATGAAATTTGTACATCGTCCAAAAAATGGACGCTCAGGCAGTTAGGGGTTAACCCTTAGACGTCCCGATTGAACTTTTTTTTTCAAAGATTCGTTATAAAATGTTTGATGAAAAAATGAAAACTATCCATGTATGTAGTCATGAGAATGGTTTGAATTTGTTCATTGTTCACTATATGGACACAGGCGCCTCAAAAGGTTAACCCGTAAAGGACCAAGCGCCCATATTTTGAATGATGAATGATAAACATCAATAATATTTCATTCTTCAAGCCAATTTTTGCAAGTCAAAAAAATACTACAAGATTCTATGACAAGATAGCTTCATGCATGTGTGAACTTTGTGGAAACGGGATGATTTGTCAAATTTTTATGCTTCATTTCATGTTGAATTGATTCATCAAAAATTTCTTAGATCTTAGTTCAAAAGTGCTTTTGAAAAAACCAACTGATAAAATTAAACAACCAACTAGGGCAACCAAAAATATCCAAAAATCACTATACTTTAAAGTGCTACATTGCAATCCATCTCAACAAATTTCATCCATAGATTGTCATTCATAATCAAATTTAAAAAGAGTTTTGAATTTTAGGTCTCAAATTTTATACAAAAATATTAGTGATAGCAATCATAAATCTAACCATATGAATAGAATCTAAAATTCGTGATGTACAACTTTCATTTAGATATTAGGTTCAAAATATGCTTCCAAGTTGTATTTTATAATGGATCTTTATAAGAGATGTTGCACTTCAATAGAGCCGAATTACCCATGGTTTTTTTTTTTTTTTTTTTTTTTTTTTTTTTTTTTTTTTTTTTTTCAATTAAAAATAAATAAAAAATAATAAAAAATAATAAATCTCATTTCTCATCATATTGAATTTGATGGGTAAACTTTTTTTCGCATGTAATTTGATGGACATTTTTTGAATGTTCATTTGACAAAATGAACATTTGATGTTGTTTTTTTTAAACCTCCAGAGGATAAAAAAACATTAACTTGGCATCATGCAATTTGAACAATTTCGAGTAGGTCCTATGTTTTGTTTAAAAAATATTATTTTATATTATAACATGAAACTTTCTTCATTGATATAAATTTGATCCCATTTGAATTATATTTTGCACAATTAAACTACCTAGGTGATAGCTAGGAGGTGGGTTCGCTTTACGACGGCGGCTTGATTCTGGTCGGATGCACGTCGCGAGAGCTAATATTTCCCTGCTTGATAGGAACCCCGAGCATAACAGTGATCACACCCAAGCCTCATGTTACAGAGGATATTGTAGGAAGAAAGACTCCAAAAAAATCACTCACATGGAAGTACTTGAAAGGTGCTCTCTTCTTTTCCAGTGTGATGTTTGCAATCTGTTGTTGTGCAATGGAAATTAAGCATCCATTTGTTTCCAAAAATAAAAAAAGAAAAAAGAAAAAAGAAAAAAAACAAACATGGGAATGTATTTTACAGCTAGTACCGCCGGTAATCAAAGTTGCGGTGAAGTGGGAAGAAACGGCTGAGAAGATTCTAGAATCTCGAGGGGGTTGCCCATCCAACGGCCAGCAAGAGTGGAGTGATGATCCAAGGGCTGTGGACGTTCCTTGGGGACGACACTAAGTCACCGCTTTCTGTGGACGCCACAGTCCATTTCTATCCACTCTCCCGTGATAACTTCTCTTCAGGATAACTCAACCGAGAGAGGGAAATGCGGGCCTACAGACTGCATGAATCATGGGGCTAGTGCCTCTAAACGCCGCCCAGACCAAAAACTGGCTTATGAATGAAACTGACTATTCAATTTCAACAGCTACATGTATGATTTTCATCCAATTCTTTTCGTGAAGGATTTTGCTTGGTCATGCCACCTCTTCAAGTTAAATTCAGATCATTCAAGCTATTATTGAATTTTATATGGGAACACCTAAACACCTGAACGACCAAAATTTGATTGATTTCATTCTTTCATCATCCATAATTATCATCCATTTGAAAAAAAATCATCCGTCATTTGCTAATGTTGTACGTTGTTGATGAATCAATCAAATGGTATATAAAAAAATTAAATTAAGATGATTATGAATTTTGCTGCCTGGTGAAAGCCAAAATCATCGTGCAGTGTATTCACAATTTCATCCTTTTTTACAACTGAAATACAATGTTGACCATCAAGATGATATTCTTTGAATTTGAGCTGAACTAACAAAATGTAGCTAGTTTCCACTATATCTTGAAATTTCACCTACACCTTGTTGTTCATCACTATTATTTACATTTTCCAAAAAAACTCATACTATTTTAGATATTTTGTAATTAGTATGACTATTACAATAGAAAAGCTTTGAAAAATCTTATAAAATTATTATCATTTAAATAATTATGAAAAATCAACGTAAATCGATTTTAAAATAAATCACATGAGAAAAAATATCAAAAAAATATATTAAATATTTTAAAATATGAGAAATTGATGAGGTTGGACCGGATAAATGTAGTGTGAACGCTTAAGGGTTAAACTTGTCATCTTGTGGTTGGTTGTAACCTCTTGAAGTGAAATTTAAAAATCGAAATTTCCGTAGCATTTCCGTAGCATGCAATCACATCACTTGAAATTAAATCTATTCACATTGAGCTTGTTTCAATCTTTCTGGATCCCTGCGGATAAACTAGAGTATTTGGTGACTTCTGTACTATCTTGTGAATGAAGCTTCTTGATCAAACAAATAAATAGTAGTTACCAAAGATCTAGATTATATACATAACCAAGATTGCATCAAAGATCATGTCAAAGATGGTGACCAAGATGATGCCCAAGTTCTTGTCAATGATCATGACAAAGATTATGACTCACATCATGTCAATGATCCAAAAGGATATGGAGGAAGAAAGAGGAGATTTTCAACAAATCCATCACGAGCATCAAGTCAGAAGGGGAACAAGGGTAAGAAAGCCTTCTCTTAAATTACTAGAGTCGATTAACTCGGTTGTTGAGAATGATCCTTCAACTTTGACAGAACCGTTGGAAAGAGAAGATGGTAAAAAGTGGAAGGAGGCAATTCAAGCTGAGTACAGTTTAATGATAAAGAAGCAAACGAAGAGTCGATGGGAGTTTGGACAAATTAGTCCAATTACCTCCTAATAGAAAGCTACTAGGATGCAAGTGAGTTTTTAATTCAAACGAAGAGCCGATGGGAGTTTGGACAAATACAAAGCAAGGCTAGTAGCAAAAGGCTATGATCAGATTGAAGATCTTGACTTCAATGAAACTTTTTCACCGGTGGTAAGAATGACCACTACACGCTTATTGCTTGCTATGGCTACAAATCTTGACTGTGAGATTTATCAGATGGATGTGAAGACAACATTCTTAAATGGAAATTTGAACTAGACGGTTTATATGAGGCAACCTGAAGGATTTATCAAGAAGGGGAAACAAAGTTATGTTTGTTTACTCCTAAAATCAATTTACGGGTTGAAGCAAGCTTCAAGGATGTGGAATGAGCATATTAGTTCATTTTTACTGAGTCTTGGATTTACAAGGAGTGTAAAAGACAATGGGCTCTACATTCTACGTGAAGATGAAGTATTTATGTGGTTGGCTTTATATATAGATGATTCTTTTTTCTTCAGCAACGATTTGAACTTAAATAATAGAATTAAAAAGGCTTTATTAGAGAAGTATGAAATGACTGATATGGGAGATCTTTACTTTGGTTTAAACTTTCAAGTTACTAGAGATAGACAAAGACGCATTCTTTGTATAAGCCAGTGGAAGTATATGGAGCAGAAGCTTGAAAACTTTAACTTAAGTCATGCTAAGCCTATGTCTACGCCATTCGAGGCTAATTGCAATCTTCAATGTGTAAACAAGATTATACAAGAAGAAGACGAGATAATGCAAGCAATTCCATACAAATTAGTAGTGGGATGTCAAATATATTTGGCTATAACTACTTGACCAAATTTATCTCAAGGAGTAAGTATGGTACATGGGTACAATTCCAAACAAAGACTTAAGCACTGGTCTTCTGTAAATCGAATATGGAGATATCTCAACGGGACAAGCAATGAAGGCTTAGTCTACAAAGGAGATGACAATTTGCAGGTGATTGGATATTGTGACTTTGATTGGAATGGAGATTCTGTAGAAAGGAGATCAAGAATTGGCTATGTTTTTATGTTAGCCAATGCCGCAATTTCTTGGAACAATGTGAAACAGAAAGCTATTGCCCAATCAAGTGCTGAAGCTGAATATTACGCAGCAAGTGAAGCAATCAAGGAAGCTATATGGATTAGACATATTTTGGAGGAAATGGGTTTTGCTCAAAAAAGGCCTACAGTAATTTACAGTGATAGCAAAGTTGTATAGCTATGACTAAAAAACCGGAATTTCATGGACGCACTAAACACATTGAGTGCAAGTGTCATTTCATTAGGTTGAAGGTTAAATCTAATGAGGTGGAATTTGTCTATTTGGGTACAAACCAAATGGTGGCAGATACATTCATCGAAAGTCTACCAAAGGCTAAATTTGAGTATTGTAAGAGTAGAGTGGGAGTTCTACCTATCAAGTCACTCAAGAGGAAATTAGAGGACTTAGAGTAATACTAAGTTATGTTTTTAGTAAATAATGTGGCACTATATTATTATCTACTAAAGGTGGTTTTAACTATGGGGGAGTGTTGGAATTAAGTTACTTGTATGGTAATTAAGTTACTCATGAGGGAACTGATAAACCAAGGGTCTATGCTTAAGTAACTCATATAGTAAGTAAGTTACTTATGAGGGAACTGATAGACCAAGAGCCTATGACTCTAAGTTAGTTAGAACACCAAAGTAATTGTCTAGTTAGTATGTACATATTCTAAGTATGTAGATAGACAATACTAGGACTATAAGTGTGGCTTGGTGGGTGAAGGAGATACCTTTGTCTAATTGACAAGATCTCACTTCTATGGTTGGGTGGTAAGTCACGTAATAAACATTGTTTACTTTTTGTGCAAATTATCTTTCTTAAGTTAACATTGTATTAGAGCTCATCCCATGCTTCTTTAGCAAAGTTACATTGAGTGATCTCATGGAGTGACTCATCTAAGAGATAAAAGGCAATAGCAGAGAGGGCTATTTGATCACAGTTCACCTAGGATTGGCCCCAATAGTCTCAAAGTTGTTATCTGCATTGACGAATGCAAGTTAGCATGGCTAGTTCTAGCAGTGGAACTAGTTTCTTGGACAAATTTGGTGGTCAGGGGTTCAATATATGGAAATTGAGGATGATCTACCTCTTGAAGAGGGATGGGTTGTGGAAGTTGGTTAGTGGTGAAGAACCAATGCCAAGTAGCACTGCAAGTGACACACTAATTGGAATTGTCCAAGGAGAAAGTGGAGAAGGGGGAGCCAATGTTCGCTACTAGAAAATCGTGACCAAATCAACAGAAAATCAACTGATTTATGTTGTTTGGGGCACTGCAATGACCGCTTTCACTAATTTTTAAACTTTTTGTAAAAATCAACAGTTTGCTATCTACTTTTTGTTGATTTGAATAGTGCGATGACCAAATCAACAAATTTTTAGCGAATATGGAATCTTTTTGGAATCTTTTAACATCTTTTTGGAAATATATTAGAATATTATAGAATCTATTGGAATATGATGGAATCTTTGGAATCTTTTGCAATTTATGGACTCGACTTTTCAAAAGGTGATTTTTTTTACTTTTGGGCAATTTCGGGCATCCATGACAAATAGATCCAATTGGTTTTAAATTCTTTATACAAACTCTTAACAAGATTGTGAACATAATCCCCAAAGTTGAAAGGCATCAAAGCACACAATTATGACTTTCAAAACACTTAAAACATTTAAAACACCCTAATTTGGGCAACATTTAAACACCATGGTTGAAGTTCTATGTACTTTGAATTTTTTTTAAACCCTTAAACGTCAAGGAAAGCCCTATGGGCTTATTTAAAAGAGAATAATCAAGAAAAAGTAGATTTTCTCAACCAAATCAAGCGTGGATTGGTGTGTTGGAAAGCTACTGAAAAAGCGATCTAGCTTGCAAATTTGCGCCTCATTTGAGAGATTGTGGAATCGTTGGTAAGCAATCAAAGTTATGAAATTGAACAAGTTTTTGAGGTTAATTGGGGCAGCTGAGATGCCGCAGTGCTACAGTGCTGGCCAATAGTGTCCCGCAAAGCCGTTTTTGCATTTTTTTCGTTTTTTTTTTTTTTTTTTTTTTTTGTCCCTCCGAAAATTTAGATGCCTTCCGGGTTGCCCTACCCAGGCCCTCTTGACGTTTAAGGGTTAACCCCTAAATGACCGATTGACCATTTTCTAGTCGCAACCCAAACAGCAGTGACTGCTTATGGGCAGAAAATGACATTTATTTTTTTGTTTAAATTGGAGGTCGAGATCATGTTCCAGTGCTTTGGATACATTTCATTTGCAATATTGAGGTTCACTAAGGAATTTTTCAAAGACAAAGACCTCAATATTGTTCTAGTGTTATAAAACTTACTATTTCGAGAAACTAATGATGTTCACTCATTCGAAAATTTTGCCTTTTAAAATTTTAGAATAGAATGTCTAGTTTTAACCAATCATACCAAGTTTAAAATGCTAAAAATAAAAATTGTAATTTTGGTGAATTTTAAATGGTAAATGCTCTTAAATTCATTAAATGAGTATCTAAAACTATTTTTGGAATTTTGACCATACGGATAATTACTAAACATCATACTTCTCATTTTCTCTTTTGAACCAAACTTCATCGAAGTTGCAGAAGTAACATTTTATAACACATCTAGGTTTTGCCCTTACCCCCTCTGTCATTTAGGGGTTAACTTAATCATTCACAATTAAAAAAAAAAAAAACTCAGCAGACTTTGGCGGCCATTTTGACATAGTAAAATAATTTTTTTCAAAAATCTTTGGACTCAGAAAAGTTGGGAAATCAAGTTAAGTTTCATCTCCAAAAATCCGTTTGTGATTTTGAGCCTCCATTCAAAAGTTATAGACAAAATTCAAAGTGGGGTAGCAAGGAATATTTTCTTTGATATTTTCAAACACCCTCTCTGAATTTTGTTCGATAACTTTTAAATAGAGCCTTAAGATCATAAACGGATTTTTGGAGATGAAACAATAACTTGATTTCCCAACTTTTCTTAGTCCAAAGATTTTTGAAAAAAGTTATTTTACTATGTCAAAATGGCCGCCAAAGTCTGCTGAGTTCCAAAACATCAAATTGTAAGTGTATATGTAAGAAAAAATAATTATACTTTGTTCATTGAATCCTAAGTTTTGTGAATTGGTTAGAGTGTTGAGTCATAAATGTGAGGTTTTGAGTTCAAACCCGAGTGACAACTGTGGGTGTAAAGCTTGGCTGCCCGAAGGCGCCGGGCAGCCAAAAAAAAGTTTTTCTGCCTGAAAAATCCGGGCAGTCAATTTTATTTATTTATTTATTTTTGACCAGATCAACTGAAAATATCAACAAATTTCTGTTGATTATTGACATGTACAATGCGACCAAATCAACAGAAAATATCAACGCTTCTCTGTTGATTTGGACGCTGAATTTTCTAGTAGTGGAAGGTGGAGCAGGCAACGAGGCAACGAAGTAGGTAGCCATATAGATGAACTGAAGTAGAGATTGTAAATGCAAATGCTCCTGCCAACATTCAAAAGTGCTCGGGCTTTGTGCGCCGCAGGGGCGTTTGGTGTCAGCCCCGACAACATCTCTCCCTCAGCACACACGCGCTTCCTCACAACAATTGGGTCGACCCACAAAATCCGCAGTACTGGCAGCGTAGTGGCACCATTGGTGCCAGCCTCAAAAAATGACGGGCATACCTCAAATTTTTTAGCACGTGAGAAACCTCAGGGCCTTTTGGAGACCCCTCATTTCCCCTAATGCGAGGTACAAACATTTTTCTGAATCATTTTCTGAAAAGTAGAAATCTCTGTTTGCCAAAACTTTTAAGATCTTTCCTTTTTAGTGATACCCTTTACGATGCGGGCGAACATAATTTAATAGCTCGTATTCAATTTTCAGTATGGTTTAATCGAGAAGGATAACAACATCATCAACGCAAACTCCAGTGTCAGTGGCGCAGGTAGTTCACGTATTCTTTGAGCGATTGCTCCTTCACATCATGCATTGTGGATGCATGATAAAGAATGAATGGTAAAGTGTTTTCATGGCATGACAACTAATTTGTACTTGAATTTCCTTGTGTTTAGGTCCAGGTGCGAAAGGGGAAGCAAATTTGTATATGGAGACTTGTAAGGGCATTCATCCTTACAGAATTACAAGGCATGGTCATGGTAAAGGTTTTTGCCAATTTTATTTTTTCTAGCTCATTTTGCAACAAAAGTGTCATGTATGCGAAATGCGAACATGTTGTGATTCTGGAACCTTGATTAATCTTGAAGCAATATGAAAATGGTTATTCATCTCACATGTTTGCCTTTTCTATCACAGTGCCTGAAACTGAACAAGGACTTGGCGACGGAGTTGGCTCGGATGCAACAATCAACTTCGCTCCAAACCTCATGGCTATGGCAAAAATCTCTATGTCTTTGTAAGTTTCTTTATTGAAATGTGCATTGATTCATTGATTCAGGGAGGAGACACATATAAGATTATTTAAGAGTCATAGAATCTTTACAATGTCTGTGTTTGTGTACAAATTGGAGTTGCAGCATTCAACTGATTCTATGAATGTTGTCATCTTTACTTTTCATTTTAATTTGCCGTTTGCTGAGTCGAGGAATGATATCCACCATGTTTGTTCAAATAGAAGCAAGGCGTAACAGTAGACAACCTCAGAAACCACTTTGCTGAACGATTTGCAGTAAGATTCCATATATACAGTAAGTTTTGTACAGTTAGCCTTTCTAGCATATTCATCGTTGAATGGGCATCATTTGTTTAGCTTTTGATCCTATATCATGGAGATTAATACACGGGTGGTAATGTATGTTACAGTAGTGGAAAAGGTGTTCTATTACACCTAGAAAAATGACCAATTCCACCCAAAAAACCAAATTTCAGTGGAATTGGTCATTTTTCTTGGTGTAATAGAACACCTTCTCCACTAGTGTTATCATCATGCAGATAAAGCTTCAAGTTTGACACGTCGTCTTTTGGATGCAGTCATCACATAATCCCTATCAATTTGCTATGGAAAACCATGCCATGGGAATTTAAGTCACAAACTACCAACTTCATATGGTAAGTGTTATTCAAGTTTGAATGCTTTGTGGTTCTTAAAAGCAATGTACAATGACATCATGTTTGGTGTTGAGGATCAAAATAGTTCATATTTGAAGTACTACACAGTTGTGTTGTCTTCTACATCAAAGAAACATCAAAGTGTGAATAGGTGATTGAGTTTCAACAAAACGGGTGGTAAATTCAGGACATGCCGGCCTACGTTTTGTACTGTCCTTGAAAGCTTTTGGTGAAAACTCGAGCTATGGAGCATTTGCATTTTTCACAGGTTCGTGCTTGCATTGTAAGTTTTTTTTTTTTTTGTTGTTTTCATTCTTGTTGTGACTTCGTCATCAGTTGTTTTATTGCAGTTTGCCGAGTTCAGTTACTTAATGGCTTGCTTTGTCGTTAGTTTGCGGGATTGAAGACGCTATGTTTGTAAGAGATAGAAGGTGCTAATATTTTGTTGTGCTTATATTACAGGGACAAGGAGAAGAAGCAAGTATCTCTGATCAAGGAGGAGTTTGAGAGACTGAACAAAGAAAATACCATTGTGAGTTGTGACAAGTAGTTGCATTGTTTTTTCACTGGTTACAAGCTTGCACCAATCTTTTGTAGTTATTGACAATGGAGTTTGAATGTATTTATTTTTAAATCCACCTTATGACTAGAAAAACTCCTTTTTTTTATATCTTATGCTTCAACACTACAATTTACTTTGGGTGATTCTGAACATGTACTCAGTTCTCATAATCTGGTGAATTTTACATTCCTCAAGGTGTGCGGCATGGTTTGTATGACAAGCTTGATGATGATGGACTTGCCCCACATGTAAGTTTTGTGACCTGTAAACTTGATATTCAAATTGCTAATATCATTGTTTTGTTTGTCGTTAATTGTTACTAAGTTACTAAGTGTGTGTTTAAACCTCAGTAAGGCTTTCCTTACTCAAGACATGCCATTGATTCTAAATGTGACATGATGTGCAGATTCACAATGTGAGGAAAAACTTCGTGGTAGTCCTCAAGAAGAGGTTTGTTGACTTCAGCTTGACATTCCCCATCGGTGGTCAAATCAACATTGATGTGAGTTTGGAGATATAGTGCAATTGAATTGTCTTTACAAAAAAAAATCATTTTTTTCATTCAATCATGTACTTGAACATCATGAGCTCTTGGTAGTATAAATTGTATGAGCACTACAATTCTGACCATGTATCATGGATGTGGTACTTCAAAACTCCAGCTGAGTGACCCGTGACAACAACCGGAGCCGTGGATACTATAACGGGCGCTATTGGACAATGTGGAAGTTGCTGATGCTCAGGTGCAACGACTCGGCGCAG
Source organism: Pohlia nutans (assembly GCA_022496805.1). Taxonomy (NCBI): domain Eukaryota; kingdom Viridiplantae; phylum Streptophyta; class Bryopsida; order Bryales; family Mniaceae; genus Pohlia; species Pohlia nutans. The sequence continues at coordinate 11,136,480 of CM040097.1, forward strand.
GTGTTGAGGGAGATCGAGGTGTGCAAGGAGTCTTGAACTACTGCTTCGGCGTGCTGGGCTTTGACAACTTAAAGCTGATGCAAATCTGCAGGTTTGTGGTTGTCAAGCCTTGAAACTGAATTTGTCCAACTCTCCATATACTCTTTGTTGGATACCAATTTGCAAGTTGGGTCAGTGCAAGTTTGCACTAGGATTCTAAAGGATTTGGAGAGACAGCAGCAAATGACGGAAGCTTGTTTGGCAAATTAACGAGCACGGCGGAAGGGGTTGATGATGGTTGGGGCGCAACATGCGCAACTACTAGTGGAGGTAGAGGCCGTGATTGCAAAATCTGGACTTGTACAACCTCCAGTGCTTCTCGTGAGGCGATGGAGCCAAGGTGGGCAGTTGTGAATGCGAATGCTTGCGGTATAGGGAACATTTGAGGCAGGTCAGTTGGTTCAATCCTTCTTTTTTTTGCTCGTCTTTTGGCTATAGCAATTCCTCAATTCCAATTGCATGCATATGAAGGAGGGCCATGCCTTGCTGCTTTGGTTGTAGTCAAAGGATCTGCCATAGCGTACCAAATTACCGTCCACAAACGCTCGCCAGCAACTGCACATGCCGTGCTTGTCCACTTCTTATTGAACTCTTTCAAAGCTTCTCGCTCCACCGCCATTGTAAGTCATTCTTGCTGCCTTTGTTCCTTCTCTTGCGCTCGTTTTGCCTTTGTCAATTCCACGTCATTTTTCTTCCTTTCCTTTGCAATTGCCATCTCTACTTTTCTTAACGCTTTACATCGTGTTGCTTCTATGTACGCATCAAACGTCATCAGTTGTGAGAGAGACCAATCTACAATGCCTTCCTCATCCCTTCGTTACTTATGAACTACTGTAAGTTTGGAAGGTAGTTTTAAAAAATGTGATGTTTGGTTGCCTTGTTGTGTAGGCTCTAGTTGTTCTTCATGTGAGTCATTTGTGGCACTCAAGTTTGTGGCTGTGACTTCAACGTCCTCCTCTACAACAAGATCAACTGATTCATCTTCATTCTCTCCATTATCTTCCACCTCGCATTCAGACCTTACAAAAAATTGTTGTCGGGGTAGTAGCTCTTCTGGAGGAGTATCCAACACCGCACCATCTTCAGGTATGTCATGTTCACCATCTGTTTCTTCTCTATCACTTGAATCGCTTTGTGAATGAACATTTGCATTCTCGCCGTCCAAGGCCCTTGTAAAAATTTTACTTGGTCCAAATCGTCCTGCCACTGCATATTCATTGAAAGGCCAAATACCAGCCTTTTTAACCCTTGTTTGATGTTGTGCGATGATTTGGCTTTCATAAGACTTTTGCACACCCGTAGCACTAGATCTTCCTTTGACACATGCCTTCCCCGGTTGTTCATAGACCATTCATCTTTTTTTTTTCGAAAATATGTTTTAAATGGTCTAAACATTGTCAAATCTAATGGTTGCAGGGCATGACTTGTGTGACTTGGCAATGTCACCAAATCTAAACTTTCTTTTTGAACTGCAACAACAACCTCAAGCGTAACATGGCTTTCATGTCCATCAAGAATCAAGAGATGCCTATAAGATGGGAAAATGGAGCCCCTCCGTTGGATACAAAAATGAAGTGTTCTATCCACTTGGCAAACAAGAATGACGTCATCCACGCCTTCGGTTGCATTGCCATGGTGGCATCGGTTTCCGCTTGAGCAATGTAATTCCTCATGATTCTTTTGCCTTTCAAGATATAGAAGTTTGGAAGATGTTGGCCTGCTGCGTTCACGCAAACCAAAACGGACAACCACTTTTTTTCATTCGGGGCTATGGAATGTCCGTTTCTACGCCCTATTCTTGCTATGACTAAACCATTTCCACTTCTAGATGCATTTGCCCCACTTTCATCACAATTCCAGATTCTATCCGGTGAATATGCATGAGTTTTGTAGAGTTGTTCAAGATTCACATAGAACGATCTCACATTCTTTTCGCATAAATGTGTAGCCCGTGCTTGTTCTAAACCTTGCATGGTTCTGAGAAAGAGTTCTAGGTGTCTCTTGCGGAACCACTTCAGCCATCCATTTCGAGGGAGGCCATTGAAAAAAAATGTGTCTCTCCCCTCCGTAATTAAAAATACCTTTATATTGAGTTGGTTAACATTTAGAGGCCAGCCCCTCTCTTGCATCTCCATAAGGTATACTACAAGTTCTTTCTCCTCTTCGTCAGTAAGAACCCCTTGACGTCTTCGTTTTCTACCTTTTTTTTTTCCACAGTATGATCTCAAAAGCTGCTTATGGGAATGCCACTGATGCGAGTTGTTGCCCCTATTGATTCGCCATTGTTTAACACGGTAAATGCCTTCTTTAAATCTTCATCCGTCCATGATGTATTTCTCTTCTTACTTACCCTCTTGGCTTGTTGTCTTACTATAGATGTGGAAGCTTCATGGTGAAGGAGATTCGAGACATCTCCTAAGACTTGAGGAGTGTCTTGTTGATGCTGAAGTGGTGGCTGGACTGCTCCTTGCACAAGGGAGGTGGTTAGAGTTCGAATTCTAGTCACAGGAAGCTCGTATCCATCTTCTACTACAACATGGGGGATCTTCACCTCTAAGGTAGGTGAAGGTGGCCATGAATTACTCAAAATGTGAACCTCTCTATGTTGATTTGTTAGGCGTGTTCTTGGAGGAGGCACTAACCTTTGTGTGTATTGCCTTTGCAGTTGTGGTTGTGGATGCATTGGTTGTCCTTGCACTTCTCTCCTTTCCTCTAAGTCATTATTCTAACCCTCTGAAGTGCCTTGTATGGCGTTGAAATCATGTTGACTTTCGAATCCATAATTCCAAGGCAATTTGTTTGCACCAATGTCATCGTATTGAGGTTGAGGTGGTGTAAGTTCCATCTCTCTCCCTTCCTCATCAACACAAGTAAGTCCGCTCACAATCCCTCCGGTCCATCGCCTATAACCGCCATGTATGAAGTCCAATTGACGGGGGTTCCCTACAGCTCTCATTCCAAGTGCACGGCGTGGTGCGTTATTTGGCAAAGTTTGAAGGGACGTCGATATGAGGCCACCTACGATTCAATCCAACCCCTCTCCCATACTCACTTCCAAACTCTATCCTACGTCTACTGGGACGTTGATCTACATAAATTGGAACACCGCTTGAACTATTACCTTGATACATGGTATAGAATTTAAAGAAAATGACCCTTTGAATCTAAAAGAAGGAATGTGCACACAACAACAAGAAAAGAAAGAGTTGATCACTTTGTATTACAACATACAACAACAAACATTCAAACTAAGCAACTCATCATGGTTACTAAGGCGTGTGTCCAATATCTTAAGTGCAACTGGAAGCAAACCTTAAACCACCCACTATGAGATCCTATTAACGTATGGCAGCATTCTTAAAACTACATTAGAAAAATTATGAACCCAAGAAATGCTCCTGAATTTTGGTATTGCAAGCCTAAATCAAGATGCCTAGAGTGGCCTATGATGTGGTACAGTAATCTGACTTGAAACGTCACTATCTTGTGCGATGTACATAGCTACCAGGTTGCTAAATTCCAAGATGTACAACCTGACCACAGTCAAAAAATAAATGAGAGAATGTAGACTATGTACTTCATTTTGAATTAATAAACATTTCTTCTAACTCAGGTACACAATGCACGGGTTTCTTCAAATAAAATAATAACCAATAGCACCAAACGAAAGTCTGGTGGTGAACGAAAGCAGCCCCTCAGCCAATGGTAGTAGAGCTTCATGCTTCAAGCCATGATGATTTTGAGCTTGCATCTCGAGCAGAAATAGGAGAATTGTCTTGGACAATTAAAATTGAAGTACAATTGAAGCAATTTTAAAGGATCTCCAGGTTTTATTATGAGGGGCACTCTTTGGGTTCATAATTTTTCTAATGCTACAACCACCACCATGAATACCATGCATGACGGTACTTAAACCGTCAATTCTGTACATTTAGGAATCCTATTCCACTGCATATGGTACCTACAACTACCATTAATTTCACCCGTTTCCAACTACTCCTCACGAGCTATTGGTTACAGATTTCATCACTGTTGGATTTGGGTCAAAATTTAGGTGTTGGTTTAAGGCGCCAGTTGGGAATGGGGTTACCACCTTAAAAGATCAATAAATAAAAATGTTAATCATATCTGCAAGTCAAGTGTCTCTTGTTCAATTTAGGTTATTAAAGTGACTTGAGTTTGGTGTATCATCCCTTTTACATTTTAAAACCACTTTACCTCTAAACGACTAAGAAGCTCAATTTTGAGTAGGTATTATGTAGACGGTTCTTTTTGTAAGAAAAAACCTCAACCCAATTCCCTTGGATCGATCTAAATTTTTGGTGTCAAACTCGTGTCATGTAAGTTGCCACATAGGACGAGGAGAAGTTCAAGTGAAACTTTTGCTCTAATGTGAACTTTTCAGCCCGATTTCCCAAATTCAAGTGATCCTATTGGTTGACATTTGGAAAATTTGAGTTGGGCCAACAATCGGGCCCTAATGTAAAGAGGGGTCTAAACCCATGTTCACGATGAATTTGAATGGCCAAGTTTGGTGTGGCAAAACCCTATGAAGGAGATTTAAGGTAGAGGTACCCAGAGCCAATAAATATGCTACAACTAATTTGTAGACCTTCTAAAAGGTGCCATTCATAAACCCAAAATCTAACACAATGCTACCCTTGAAAAACCAACATGATGTTGGACAACACATAACAACTAATACAAAACAATTTTATGTTTGGAAATTAATCTCATTGTTGTAGGTTATAGATGAACATATATTAATATTAATTATGGGTTTTAAAGGACTTTTCATTTTCATTTTTATAATGAATTTAATTGTGACTAAAAAAATTGAAAAAAAATCCATTCTACAATATCGGGTGAAATTACAGTAGAGCAGCCAAAATATGTAGTTACAATTTTAGATATCAGGGTTTTTGGGCATTCATAAAATCCTAGTATTTACATAAATCAATGTCAAAAAAATTATATAAATTATTTCAATTTTCTAATAATAACATTTAGATCCAAATGTGTAATGTTATTGACTTGTTACACCTCATAAAATGTCTAAAGATTTCAAAAATAATATAAAATATGTTGAAAAGATTCCAAATATTTTAAAAGATTCAATGTATAATATATTTAAACTTTCTTGTGATTATTATATAGTGCTAATGACACAGTAATAGCAAATGTATCACATATTGTACATTTTGTTTTTGGCAAATGTGACGTTATAGCGTGAAAACGCCCTATCTCTGTTTTTTTTATGAAAGAACCATATCTCATCAATGAAAATTCAACATTAGGGGGTGTCAAACTTCTTCCGAGAAGCTTGATTCTATGAAGATTGAGAACTCGAGGAGAGAACTTTGTAGCCAATCATGGTCATTATCCATGAAGAAGGTGTGACTTCTCTTGAGGCCATGTTAAGAATGAGAATGAACACGGCTTCTCAATTTCCTCCACGGCTTCTCAATCTTTACGTACATTCTTCACCTTTAGAGAAGAAGAATGAAACTTCTCGAACTTCAAAGAATGGGCCCTTCAGAATTCAAAGGAGAAAGTGCCACATAAAGCCCTCGAGACAATTAGCTCTTTTCTTCTATATGCGGGATGTGATTTTTCAGTAAGTCCCCTAGCCAAAAGAAAACGGTCGTTATGGCAGTTACGAACTTGTGACAGTTGGGATTCAAATCCGATACCTCGCAACAACTTCACAACCTTTCATGTGATCAACATGTATGCTATGTATACATTCCGTGATTTTAAGCTTCACGTGAGGATAATCAAACACAAGATAATTCCCCTCACGCTTTGCCCTCGGGCAAGGTTTTTTTGTTTTTTGTTTTTTGTTTTTTTGCAGTGTAGTAGTGCTCCATGCCTGCAGTAGAGGGTGGTCTCTCCAGATTTAGACCATTGTGACTGTACCACGACATTGGAGTCTAGCTCCAAGAAGCCATAATAGAAAACCCTGCTCTCGGATGATTAGAGCTACTTTACATGACGTGCCAAAGCCAATTAAATATGAAACCAATTTACACAAAATATAATTGACTCAAGCTAAGAAGGGAGGAAACTTTGATTCCGCTCGAGGGAAATGAATTGGATTTCCATTTTCGTTCAACCTAATTATCTTCTCTAGGGCCGTGTCAAATTTTGTCTTTAGTGCATTAGAATATAATTTCAGACCGTTAGAGTTATTCTAAAGCAGAAATGGTTTTCAAGCGGAGTTCAAGTGGAGTTCTCCTTCTATAATTATAATTTCTGATAATCATTGTTCATGAATAGTTTCCATGGTCATGGCTCTTGGCTTGGGAGAACGTGTGGAAACTCTCCTCTAGCATTGGAGAGGTCACGAGTTCCACACCCCATAGTGGTGCAGGGCCTTTTTTTAGGTTATTCTCCAATTCACCATAGACTAGTTTTGCAGTCTTTTTGAACTCAAAACAAGTCTAAGGTGAGTTTAAAGTTTCTTTTCACTTTGAAACACTCTTTTCGGTTAACTCTACTAGAACGTGAATTTCAGGAAATGGCTTTGACTCTTTCATGTAAAGTCCTTGGAGTTGATTTCGTAAATCAATCAATTATAAGGACTCAAGCATGTGAGAGCTCTAAATTCGCCTTGGCCCGTCATGTAAAGCAACGCTTAGAGCATCTCTACCTTGCCGCGTTAAAGGGACGTGGTAAGCCCTTTAACGCAACCTTGAAGAAGAACAGGGGCCACCGTTCTCTTTAAATGCAGCCTCGATGTTCCGGCCTCCTCAATTGTTCTTCTAGACTCGCTATCGTCGCGGGGTGAGAGATTGTTGCCTTGCGCTTGCATTCCGGGGTATTTTTAGCTTGTCTTCATCTACCCGGGTATTATTGGCCCCGTCACACTGTGGTTTTATCGACCCCCGTCACCCTGTGGTGAATCTTCCTACGGAGATCACAAACATCTTTCTGACTGCAAGGGAATTGTCAAGTTCTACATGCCAGCAATTTCAGCGTGGGTGGGGGACAGCTGCACGACAACCCTCAATGAGTGGATCGGAGCTTGTCACGCAAGCTTTCCTGAGCCAATTTATCCGCAACAGGCAGGGTGGAGATGCTCTTAGAGCAGCTCCACTGCAGCCCTCCCAGAGTCTTTCAGACTGCAGAACTACATGAAAAGTGCCAAGGGCCCTTCAAAAATGCCTCTTGACTCTAGATCCTAGCGTGTCAAGAAATGGCCCTTCAAATCACTATTTAGTTGACTATATCCCCACATTCTGCTTGTGATTGGTCCATTGACTATTTGATGTGCACTTTTGATGTGTGAGGGGCGTGCAAGGGTGGGGGAGTGTAACTGCAAGGGCTCTTCAAATGTGAAAGAATAATTTCAACGAGTCATCTCTAGCGGATGCTCTTATGTTTGCAATCCCCTCAAGATCATTGATTACCCTATACCAAAAACCTTATTTTATTGGTTGTGGGTAGTTCCACCTTAGACCTTTTGGGGGGTAAGGAACTCGATTTGGGCCATAGAAAGGGAGGTCAAGGAAACTTGCTGACACGTTGCACCACTTCATGCTCATCAAAAAAGGAATCCCCACGCCCTCCCTGCCTATGGCACCCGCACGACACGCAGCAGCGCCCTCGCAAAACCTCTCACGTTTCTCATCCTCTCTCCTCGCACACACAAACCCAATTCCCTCTGCAGCTGCTCGCATTCCCTCACTCCCTCACCCACTCCGTTGCTTGAGCGATGGAGACATCGCTGCGCTACGGCAACGGGGAGAAGCAGCTGCTGCTCCACGCCAAGGAGAATTTCCTCCTCGACAAATCCTTTTTCTTGCAGGTCTGATTCCTTCCATTCCTCCTTGTTTCGTCCGCCCGTTCCCAAGATTTCTTGGGGTTTTGGGGGTTTGTTTTTTGCGAGGTTTACGGCCACGGAATTGTCGTATGTGCATTTGGAGACCGGGGTTTCTTTCTTTAGGTCAATCCTGTGTTGCTACTTTCTTTCATGTTCCGTGGCTTCTTAGATTAGTTTGCATATTGACCGGATTAGTGCTGCTGGGGTTGCAGTCAAAATTCGAGCCGTCTATGGTTAAGGGTTTTCACTTTTGGGTTACATTGTCCTCAAACTTATCGAAGAGTTTGTTTTCTTGTGACAACCTCCAGATTTGGGGACAGTTGTAGTTTAGGGTATCCTTGTACGGTCTACCCTCCATATATTGTTTCAAGCAATACACATGTGACAAGTCATTTCTGTGACTAATCCATGCCTGCCACCTTGAAGTTAGGGCTTCCCAAACATCTCATAATAGAAAGGGACAACTGTACTGTCACATTTTGGATGCTCTGAGTGGATGTTTTTGTCTTTCGAAACATTCTTTACATGTCCTCTGATTACAATAACAATAGAATGATGAATATGCTTAGATTGACAGCTTGACACTTGAACGGGAAGGGATCCTTGACATGTGTTAATTTTCGGATTTACTGTCTCGTGTGTGTCAAATTTCACAAGGTGTATAGGTAAAGCATGTTATGGACTCTGCTGTGCTTCCAGTCTTTGAGAGTTACAATCTATGTTTTAGTTTGAGACGGTGTCTTATATTCGATTGGTTGCAGGTACATGGGAAACTGAATACTCACACAGGAGCTGCCCATGGAATCGCTCAGCTGAAGCGCAAATTTTTTCCCGAGGTATGTGAGTTAATCAACTAGAGACCAGTGATTAAGCTGTGATTAACCATCAGATTGTTTGGGTTTTTAGTCACTGAATTGATGGCTTATTTTTTTCTCTCTTCTGCTGCAGCTGTTGACTAGCTTAGATGTAGGGGCCAAGTTCGACTCGCAGCTGAAAGAGTTCACCTATGACATTCAAGGAAAGAAGACCCTGCCTGTTACTGATAATGGCTTGCTGAGCGTGGACGTAAAAGGCGGTTACAATTACAACCCCGGAAGTAGAAAGGTCGGTGATCATCTTGTCTTTGATGGTATAGGTTTTGTGATTTTGTGGTAACAGTGCACGAATATTCAGAAATTTGATAAAGAAACTAGTGTCATAAATCTGGAGGTCTTGATGAGGATGGGAACAGAGTGTGGTGCTTGTAATGGGAGTCCATAGACATTCACTACGTTTACTGTTTTTCACTAGTTTTATGTCCATATGTCAAGAGACCTCGTTATGAAATGTGATTTAGTATGTTTTATATGTTGAATCTCTGATCCTGATTGGATGAGAATCTAACGATGTAGCAATATGTTGGGCAAGCAGGGTAAGCCCAGGGGTGTAGTGGAACTCAGCTACAAGGTTTTTAATTTCACAGAAGATCAGGATTTAAAATTGAAGATTGGTTACAACGCTTTCAAGCAGGTTAGTGCTCTAACGTGCGATTCTTTGTGCATTCCTCACTTTTATCACACAGACTATTCTGCGCATGTGAGTTTCTAGTTTTCTCGTAAGATGGAAGTTGGTAAAGTTCTCTATGAGGTATAGAGGACCCTAGTGTATTTACAAAAACCAGAAGTCAATGAGATCAGCTCCTAGGCGACTCATTTTTTGGAATTTTTTTATTAGACCCTAAGAAGGACAGCCCTTCTTTTGGGTTTTCCTATTCTGTTAGGTTTTCCTCTTCCAGGTCCTCTACAGTGCAAACTAACGGTGTTCTGTTCCCGAGGGCATGATTCCGGTTGTAAAGGTCTCTATCTCAGTTATTAACCCTTAAACGACATTTTAGGTTCTCAGTGGGCATCCCAAGAATCTCTGAAAGAATTTGGATTATATATTTAGGCAGGGCATGGGTGCATGACCAATCACGACAAAGAAACAAGCAGACAAGGAATCAATTGAGAATTGGGGCAAGAATCAAATGATCCTCCAATACCTTTGATCTAGACATTGCGAACAAGCATGAAAGAATTTGTTGTGGCAACTAAGCGCATTAGATGCCTCACCTTGTTGTGCATCCAATGATCTATGTCTGGTTAGAAGGAGTTGAGTAGTGCTCTTGCTAGAAGCAAGATTCCTTGGAAATCAAGCCTGAGGGGCTTGGAAAGACGTTTAAGGGTTAGTGGGTAATTTCAAACGGTTGGGGAGGTCGCCCTAGTCTCAGTTCGTTTTGACAGACCATCTCTAGGCAGAGTAAAGAGCTCACTGATTGAAGTTTACAGCCACTCAGGATTTTGGTTTAGCAAATGTTATTGGTTCTATAAAGTAGGTTTAACCCCTAAGTGCCTTTATTAAAAATAGAAAATCCACTTTGGAAGTTAATAGTTGATTAAAATATGTTTCCATTGGTATGATTTTTTCTTTCTACTGGTACATTTTGCTACTTCTTAAACTATTCATTTCAATTCCTTTTGACCATTTGTGCACTTCCAGGTTAAAATGTCAACCAATAAATTGTGCATGTGAGAAATCTGATAGATTAATGGGTACTGATGCTTGGATGTCGTGGTTTTGGCAGACTCCATACTTCCAGATAAGGGAAAACAACTGGACATTGAACCATGAGCTCAACGGCGGGTGGAACGTGATTTACGATTTGTGATTTATGAGGCAGATATTATTGCTCAGGCCAAGAAGCCCAGGCATCAGGGATTGTATTGACTGATATTCAAGTGTAAATTTTTGCCACTTGGCAAGGCATTCATCTACTTTGCAGGAGGCCTACAACTTCACCTCTAGTCATGGAAGAATCTTGTTTAACGAGTTTGATGTCTATCGTAGCCTGCAGGGTTGGAGAGACATTTTACCGCATGGTTTCCCATTCAAATTTGAAGCTCCTAGATTCAGAGATGTGAACAAGTGTTTGCTGAAGATTAACAGATGATGTCTTCTCATATTGGTTGCAGCAGATCTAGTCCATGGTTGGCGTGTTTTTAAGTTCTGAAGGATAACACTGACAAGCATTGCCAGATAACACCTTTTTTTCCCCCTTCTTTTTCGGCTTAGTAGCTGTATGAACTCCCTCTATTTCAAGGCCATCAAACTCCTGAATTGGAAGCTGATTTCGGCTAATATCACAGAAAATTGGTCAAATTTCACATCATGAGGACGTCCACATGGCAGTCTGGGTGCGGATATTGAAATGTTCAAACTCGTTTTCCATCTCATCCATTTGGTAGTGACACCGTAATGAATTGATTGTTGCCAATTTCATCTTGCTTGAGCGAGCATTGGTATAATACGATAATCACGTCTTGAAATCCTCAACGTTTCTATGTTGGTGAATGTTGCGATTGGCCACTCACAAGTTATTTTGATTCGTTTTCAGATGAACTTTTCTACATTTTTACTTTTTGTGTAAGAAAAAATGACTTTGTGAATGGGAATAGGGGAATTATACAATCACAAAATAGGGGACACGCTGTGGATCTTCCACAGAGAAATGATATCTTTGGTTTGAGATGTACTAAGGACAAGCTTCCATGTGAGGATCGGGCCGGTGAAAGCTGCTAAAAGACAAGAATCCAAGTCTCAAGAACCACCGATAGTCCACCGGTGTTGGCAAGAATGAAAAACAAACTTTTGGGTTCACCCACTTCGGTAAAGAATTGGTAGCTTAAGTGATTCCATGACCCCCACCAAAGGAGGCCCCTTTCCATTCATGAGATTACCCGTATTGAGAAAAAAAGACTTGAACCAGACGGGGAATGTTTTCACATCTTGAATTTATACAGGGAATGCACAATTACGGAGTGTGCCATTAGAGAGGGTTGAGTAGAGCATGATCATATCAAATTGGCTGACCTTGTATAAGGGCCTCTTTACACTAGAGGCGAGAAGCTGCGAGGAGAGAAATTTCAGCCAATGGGAGGCCTAGAAACCGAGAAGACCAATTTCTCATTGCCTGAAATTTCTCTCCTCACTGCTTCTCGCCTCTAGTGTAAAGAGGCCCTAAGTGGGTTGAATGATCCAATCTCCTCGGATCACGGCTTTGACGGCCGGCATGGAGTGTCGTGATGCCACCAATGCAATACAATAAGCACAATTACATCGCGCCTTGTTTTCACTTCAGATTTGGAGCATCAGATCTGCACCTCTCAGCAATCTATCGCTCTTTCACCTGCTCACCCCGAAATCCATTCTCAAATCTCGGGGTGCCTCCTTTTCAGTGAATTCAAATCTCTCTTGCCATTCAAATCTCTCCTGCATCAGAGTTCGTGCTTGTGGCAGTTCAGTCGGCATTTCTTCAGTCAGATCCCATTGTCACATCTCTTCTATATTCCGATTGCTAGAGTGTCTACTCTCGAAAGTGGGGAGTAGTCCGATTCGGCATCCTCATCACGCTGAAAAAATTCTCGAGGTTTTGCTGTGGATTGGTGTTGAGTGGGAAGCAGTAGCCGAAATCCTTTCTCATCTTTGATAAGCTTGGGGTGCCTCGTTTTTAGTGAATTCAAATCTCTCCTGCCATTCATCATTGTCGGCATTTGTTCGGTCAGATCCCATTCTTGTATAGTCCGATTCGCTATCCTAAAAGTTCTGGAGGTTTTGCTGTGGATTGATGTTGAGTGGGAAGCAGTAGCATTACCTTACGGGAGCTGACTGAGAGATGGCAGGAGGGGCTAAGCAGCAGTTGGCGCAGCTATCGGAGCTGCACTGGGCAGTACGAAACGACGACGTGAAGCTACTGCGAACCTTGATACAACAGGACAAGAACCTCGTGAATGCCGCGGACTACGACAAGCGGACTCCCCTGCACATCGCAGCAACTCACGATTGCGTTTCCGTGGCCAAAATTCTACTCGCCGAAGGCGCGGAGCTGAATTCAAAGGACCGATGGGGAAACTCTCCGCGCGGCGAGGCGGAGAGCGCGGGCTACAAGGAGATGGTGAAACTACTCAAAGACTCAGGCGCAGTTTCGCACGCCGGATCTCACGCCGAAACCCTAATCCAAGCTCCTCCGCCCCTGCCATCAAATCTCGACTGGGAAATCGACCCGTCCGAAATCGCTCTCGACACGAGCGAATTAATCGGCAAAGGCTCCTTCGGGGAGATTCGAAAGGCGCTCTGGCGCGGCACGCCCGTAGCGGTGAAAACAATCCGGCCGTCTCTCATGGACGACAAAATGGTTGTGAAAGATTTCCAACACGAAGTGCAATTGCTTGTGAAGGTTCGCCATCCGAATATCGTGCAATTCTTGGGCGCTGTGACGAAACAGAAGCCGCTTATGCTCGTGACGGAGTTTCTTGCTGGTGGGGATTTGCATCAGTTGCTGAAGAAGACGAAGGAAACGCAAACCCTGACGCCGGGTTGTATTGTGAAATACGCCCTGGATATTGCGAGGGGCATGTCGTATCTGCATAACCGGTCCAAGCCGATCATTCATAGAGATTTGAAGCCCCGGAATATCATTCTGGACGAAGATCAGGAGCTTAAGGTCGGGGATTTTGGATTGAGCAAGCTCATCAACGTGCAGCATATGCATGATGTGTACAAGATGACTGGGGAGACGGGGAGCTACAGGTACACAGGGCTTCTACTTTTCTGGTTTTTGAGATAATGCCCACATGGCTACAATTGATCTTTAAACATCTGGCAACTTTGTGATGTTATTGGGTTGTCTTGAGTTTAGTTAGATTTATGTCATACTACGACGATCTAAAATTTTCAAAGAGTGCATTTGAATGGCAACAATTGTATTAGTAAGAAGCAATTAACCCCTAAGCGTCCACTGTAGGAAAATTGGACCCCTGCTGCAAATCATCTCTTTGTGTGAACGATTTCAGTTTGACACAATCGACATTGTTGATCTTGTAGTGTAGAACAAGAGCTTTAAAATGATGTATTGCAATCAGAAAACCAAGGTAAAATGAGAAAATGCCAAAGTTCAGTGATGCAGATGGCCGCATTGGGCGTATTAGACGCTTAGGGGTTAAGCAATACATGAGCGAAATCGGTTAATAGTTGGAGCTCTAATACAAAATGTACAAGACATTGGTCCAGAAAACCAACATTGAATGATTTTGGTCTTCCCCATTGAACTGGTATTCAAAGTTCAACAACAACATCCTCAATATATTCCATTAATCTAGCGACAAACAAACAAAGGACGTTATCTGGCTCCATTGAATTGATTTCTACGTTGAATATCTGGCTAGTCATTGATTTTACACCCAAATTTTGTAAAATTCTGGTGCAATTTAGCTTATGATAGCCAGGATTTTCTACAGGTACATGGCGCCGGAGGTTTTCGAGCACAATCCGTATGACAAATCGGTGGATGTGTTCTCGTTTGCGATGGTGTTGTATGAGATGTTTGAAGGAGTGGCTCCGTTCGATGAGTATGAAGCGTACGACGCGGCCACTCTTGTTGCCAGAGATGGATTGCGGCCGAGTTTCAAGGTCACCACGTATCCCCCCGGGATGGAGGACTTGATCAAGAAGTGCTGGTCGTCTTACACTCCCAATCGGCCTCCGTTTGATAGGATTGTGGAGCAGCTGGAGCGAATGCTGGAGAATATCCCTGTGGTACCCAAAGACCGGCGTCATCTCAGAGACCTTCGACGACATCCTGTGGCACCGCAACCTCAATGATCCAAGGTACAGTGATGAAATCACTCCCTAGGGTTTTAGGGTTTATAACATTTTCAAGTTTGCCAGGAACTACAGTTGGCTGAGCATCATTGCTTAGGGTTTGTGTTGATGTTGGAGCATCTTGGATACCCTGATTCTTAGCAGGTATTTGTAGCAATGTTATGTGCATTGTTTAGTGTTATTTGAAATCCGAACTTTGGTTCACGTGATTGGACAACCTGTTGCTCTGGGATCCATGATGGCCAAAGTCCAAGTCACTTAGTAAATCAATGATCCAAGGTGCTGGACCATCACTAAACAGTGATGAAATCCCCAGGGTTTAGGGTTTTAGCACTGCGTAACATTTTAGAGCCCACCCTTTTGCCAGGAACGTCACTTGGTTGAGTATCATTGCTTTCATTCTCGAACTCAAGATAAGAATTCTGCTCATGTTGGAGCATCTTGGATACCCTGATTCTTAGCAGGTGTTTGTAGCAATGTTATGTGCATCGTTTAGTGTTGATTGAAATCCTAACTTTGGTTCACGTGATTGGACAACCTGTTGCTCTGGGATCCATGATGGCCAAAGTCCAAGTCAGTGAGCTTTTTTTCCTTTGATGTGAAATAGAGAATTAATGTTAGGGGTTGGTTTTTCAAGCTTAACAACAGAATTTGCATCTCCTTTCAAGAATGCTATGAGGGATGTAGAATGTTGTTACATTCAGGGGCCTATTGCAGGTTTGGCACCACATGATGGTGGATTGTGGAGTCCTGGTAATCACAATTATGGATGAGTTTAGATTTCTATGGCTGGTAGGATTCCTGTAGAATTTCTGTAGCCATGATTCATTGATTTCAAACTTTTCTCTCATGAAACGAATCTATTCAAAGTGGTACCGTTTTGGTTGAAAGAATGATTGATCTGGCTTTTCTGTGCTCGGATGTGCCTTTGATTCTTGCAAATTGTTACTTGAGAGTATTGTCGGCATTTTCTTATATGGACTCCTTGCTTTATGTTCTTCTGCTTTGAATCTTGCATCTCTAAGGTAGAGGATACTATGTGGCATTTTAACCCTTAAAGGACCAAGGATTCATGGTTTTAAAATGACAAATTCAATCAATCATGTTGTAAAAATATATAATTCAGATGAAACCAAATTTCACATCTTTGGAATCAGTGAAGAGCATTGCATGTGTTGATAAAAAAGCAAATAAATTTAAATAAAAGAAACTCACATACGATCGGCTAAAAATTGCTAAAAAAAAATACAGGAAGCCCTTGTTGTGTGGTCATAGTATTTGGTTTCTGTTTTGTGATTTCTTAGTCCATAGGGGTACAAGTTAGAATGTCATCTTCTTGGGTTGTACTTCATGGTTGAGTGAATTACAGTGGCTCTCGTAAGTAGTTGCATACTTTAAAATTGTCATGACTAATTTAGAATTTAGAAATTTTCAACAAAATTTGTATATGTTGTAGTACATTTCAGATAATGAAAAAGTAAAAAAATTGGGCCAAATTTCACTTAGTAAGATCTTCCTCAATAAAGATCCAAAATTCATGAAACTTTTAGCATATGATTTAAAAGCAACGAACATTCTTCCCATTGAAGAAGTTTTTAAATCATGCACACATATAAAAAGTTTTTTTTGCATCAAAATTTTGATTAGAAAATAATAGGCCCTAATATGATTGAAAAAAAATTGAAACTGGGTGTACACACATTATCCTATATGTACTACAACATATTCAAATTTTGTTGAAATATTTTGAATTATCAATTAGTTATGGAAATTTTTGAGGTGTGCAACTACTTATGAGGGCCATTGTATATTTGTAACTTATTCCTTGTTTATTCCTTCAAGTTTCTTTCCCATTTGCCCAAAACCTAAAATAAAATTTTAAGATGGTGTTGAACCTTTCAATTTGTAATTATAGAATAAAAGGAAAAAAAAGGATTTGCAAAAAGTGAATGAAAATTGCATCAGTTCTCTCATTTTTCAACTTTTGTAAAAAATTGAATACTTAGTTTTGAAACTTAACATCTCCTGACATATTTTTGTATTCATTCTCTTATTTTATATTTTTCGAGTCATTCACTTCTCAATTTCTTCCTTTCAAATTGAAATAAGTTTCATTCCAGTCCATTTTCTATATTCTCATGTAATATCCACATATTTATCTCTTTGTGCAAGAGGGAGTTTGTGTTTTTTTTTTTTTTTTTTTTTCTAATGCATTTTAAATGGCTAGTGTATGTGATATTGGTAATGAACAAATATGAACACATGTAGCATATGGACCTTTTTCTAATCAAAACCTTGTAGGCTTGAAGAAAAGAGTATAGAAATGTAGTGGGAAAATGACAAAACCCTATTGTGATTCAATAATAAAAAATTTGTCCCTATATATGCCCGGGAAGGCACTTACTGAATTTTCAAAATGACGTGAGTTAAAAAAATAGGGTTTTTTTTTTATTCATTTCAGATAAAATTTTGAAATCTTAAGAAAATAAAACAAGGGCCTCATAATGTCAATAGTCTTATTGTAAATAATGTAGGGTGCATTTTTTTTAATTTATAGAATATTTTTAGAATGTACCATGAATATTTTGGTAAATTGTGGAATATTCTTTTATATCCATAGCCCCCAAATAAGTATATGATTACACACGTGTTTATAAAAAAATTAACTATAATTGCCCTCCCTGTGTATATATGTCAACTACTAAACTAAGTCTAATTCAAAATTTGTCATTGGAATTTTAATTGTGATGAGTCGAATACACAAAAGTTAAATTTGGTGCAATAGAAATAATTTGACTTGGAAATCATACCTATTGGTGTTTATGGTGTGAAAGAAATTACTATCATTTGAAATGTTTTACGCCATTCATCATTGCCACTTTAACTTTGAAAAAAGGCTTCAAAATATTTGGCTTTGGTAACTAAAACACTACCACCCTACATGTTTAGTTACAAGAAGCTTTTTCCAAATGATTAGTATTATTTGGGAAATCGGATTCGGTAGTAAATTTATAATTATCATAGGATCACATCAAAGCTTCAAAGCTTGAGAAATTGTAATGATGGGAAGACTGGTATGCATGAAGGTTTATATTTGCAACGAGGAGATGAGGGTTCAAACCTTGGTGGAATTTTTTAGAAATTTCGGCTAGAATGGTAAATTTTTAATTTTAAATTTGGCTCTATTATTTAAATTAATTTTTGTTGGAATTGCATTGGTACTTGTAGAAAAACAAGAGGTGTTTATGAAGATAGGAGTTTTACTAATGCGAATGAAATTGGAACTCTCCACCCAACTGTAAAGGTATAATCAAGATATGATCAAGAGCCTCACTCCCGAGCTCTTATACAATCAGTCTAAATGACTTAGACCATTCACACTAAGTGTGAACACACGTAGTCAATTTCCTACAAGACTACGGCTATTTCCACCATAAACGGCTATGACGACTATGATGGCTACTACGGCAACTACACCTACGCCGCCTACAAGTTGTTAACTAACAACTTTGTCAAAGTACATAATTAACACTTGTTCTAATAGGAATTACTAATACGGTAAATCTCACCTTTCGTGGAAAAACTAAATTGGCTAAATTTGGGGTGGCTTTCCTAGATCACTCAGAAATCGAGTTTTATTGTTTTACTCCATTTGATAATATAGGATCCATAATGACTATTTTTAGCCAATTTACTTTTTCCATAGAGGGTGAGAAATGTACTTCTAACACTTCCACTTAATGACATATTAGATACTAGTTCAATTTGATGATTCCCATCATTTCCTTGAACCGACTATGTTTTTCACGTGTAAGTCCTTTGGTCAAAACATCTGCAACCATATTCTGAGTTCTGCAAAAAACTAATTCAATCATGCACTCTTCAATTTTCACACAAACAAAATGATGATGAATTTCAACATGTTTCGTTCGCGTATGGAATGTAGGATTTTTTGAAAGAGAGATACAACTTTGATTGTCACTTTAAATGGTCATCGGACCATCTTGCAGAAATCCAACATCTCTGAAAAATCGTTGAAGCCAAATTGCATTTTTAGAAGCATGTGTAGCTGCCATGTATTTGACCTCGGTAGTTGATAAAGCAATTGTAGGCTGCTTCTTGTTGATCCAACTGATGGCACCATTGTACAATAAGAATGTGTATCCAATAGTAGATTTTCGGGTCTTCCGCATAGTCCGCATCACAATATTCAACCACTTGTGAAATTGAACTCCTATCGTAGCTAAGTTCATAAATCCATCGTACCCTTGAGGTAGCAAAAGATCTGTTTGACTGCAGTCCAATGCAATGGTTCAGGATTTGTCATGTGTTGACTAACCACTCCCACTACATATGGAATATCAACTCGAGTATCAATCATTGTATAAACCAAACTACCTAGCGCACTCTGGTAAGGAATACTTGCCATTGAGTTTATATCCTCGCCAGTAAGTGGAGCTATGTCTTTTGACAACTTACTGTTGGCGTTTAAAGGAGTGGCTAAAGATTTGCAGTCTTCCATACCGTATCGCTTCATGATGGATTGAATGTACTTCGTCTGACTAATGTGAATCATGTGATGTGTCTGATCCCGAGTGATCTGTAAGCCTAAAATGTAGAAGATCTCTCCAAGATCCTTCATGTCAAACACTTTGAAAAGATCAACTTTGGTTTTCAAAAGAAAACTCAAGTTTTTACAAACCATGATCAAATCATCAACATATAGTGTAATGATAAGATAAAGTGTTGCATTCCTCAACATATAAATGATAAGATTTGTATGACTCTTCTTCAAACCAATCGACTCAAAGTATTGGTCAATTTTCTTGTACAAAGTTTTTAGTGATTGTTTGAGTTTATAGATGCTTTTGGAAAGTTTACATACCATGTCTTCTTTGCCTTTAAATGAAAACCCTTTTAGTTGATCCATGTAAATTTCCTCTTCAGGGTCTCCATTTAGAAATGCCATTTTGACATCCATCTAGTGAATTTCGGCATCGTCTATAGCAGCAAGTGCTAAAAGAGTGCAAATTAAAGTCATCTTTGCAAGTGAAACAAAGTCTCGGTATAGTCTATACCTTCTTTTTGGAGGTATCCAACACTACGAGTCTTGCCTTGTAGCGCTTCACTGATCCATTCGCGTTGTACTTGATCTTGTAAATCCATTTGCAACCAATGAATTTGCGATCCTTTGGTACTAACACAAATTCCCAAGTCTTGTTGTCAATGAGACCTTGGAATTCTAATTTCATTGCCTCCTTCCATTTTGATGAATCATTCCTTCCCATAGATTCAGATATGGTTAATGGCTCATTAATGTTTGTATGAAAAACATGAGCGATAGATACTGTATCTATGACTGTTGTGGTAGGAACTGAAGTACATGAAGCTGACTCCGCTTGTGCACGTGAAAATCTCTTGAACTTGTGCACGAGTAATCCTAGGAGAAATGGAGGTGGAGAAATGGACTCTAACTCTTGAGTTTGTGAAACTTTACGTGTCTCCGAACGAATTTTTTTGACAAAAAGTGGACGCTGACCAGTTGAACCAACTAAATCTGTTACTTTTTAATCACCTTTATTCTCCGACTCGGATGAAGAGTCCCCAGATTCAACAATTTTTTCAATCTTGATGATATGTTCTAGAAGTTCATTACTAACCTCAACTACCCCTTCCTTTTTCCCTAGTTTCTCTTACCTCTACAAACTTGACATTCCGACTCTTGACAATTTCTGTAGCTGATTTGGATCCCTCATAATATCCCAATAAAAACATTTAACACTCTTCGAATCCAATTTTGTATCCAATTTTGTACGTTTCTCATCTGAAACATGAATATAGGCATCACATCCAAAGACTCAAAAGCGTTCAACGGTTGGCTTCTTACCAAACCAAGCTTTTTGTGGAGTCTTGCGTTTCACAGCTGATGTAGCTGCTCAATTAAGCATGTATACTGTCGTGTTGACCACCTTAGTCCAAAAAAACATTAGAAAGCCCTGCATGTTGAAGCATACACCGCGCACTTTCAACAACTGTCCGATTCTTGCGTTCTGCAACTCCATTCTATTGCGAAGTGTAGATGGTGCTAAACTAATGTTGAATGCCATGTTCTCCGCAAAAATCATCAAAATCCTTTGACGTATACTCACCCCCATTGTCAGATCAAAAATTCGAAAGTGTGTCTTTTACAGCACTTTAAAGCTCAAAACCCTAAAATTCCAATAAACATTGCAAAAAACGTTTTTTTTTATCGAATTTCATTTTATGTAAATTCAAAAAGCATGCCGCCTACACCTTGTTGTTCATCACTATTATTTACATTTTCCCTAAAAATTTCATACTATTTTTAAGCATTTTTGTAATTACTATGATTTTTACAAGAAAGAAAAAAATTGAAATAACTTCTTAAAATTCATTTTATTTACATAATTGTGAAAAAATCGGGGTAAATCGGTTTAACAAGTTATATGAGAAAAATACCAAAAAGAATATAATATATTTTAAAATGTGAAGAATTGATGAGGTTTGACGAGATAACTACAGTGTGGATGCTTAAGGGTTAAGGCATTTACATACATCATACACATGTAAAGCAAGTATTTTTTTTCTATAACATTGTCGTTGATAGCAACAATGGGAGCCAATCCGTGACGAAATAGTAGAACATCTAAGATGCATTTTCAAAAACTTAGAATGTTCATCAATAATAAATTCAATCTCCTAAGACTAATAAGGGGTATATTTTATGAATTTGATTGGTTCTATCCTTTAGGATAGAGACTATCCAATGACCACCCCATCGACGTTGCCCTCAAAGTCCAATATGCTATCTATAATCCTTTTCACATTAGCATCCGTTTCACTAGATCCGGGCCACAGGTTCGGTATAGGCACGGGGACATAGACTTGGAGAATTAGGGTTTGGGGACTTGCGTGCTATGCTAGAGACTCCCGTTTCATTTGCGTGTTGTGCTTGCAAATTATGCTCTTTCGCTCTCTCTTTTGCAATCCTTCCCATCATCGGACCTTTCCCCTCTTCCATCGCCCAACTCACTTAGCTCCGCTTCTTCCTCCGGTACTTTGTTTCCTCTCGCACCATCTTCCCCCCCCTCCCCCCTTTCTTTTTGTTTTTTCTTTTCTTTCTCCAACTTACGATTCAGTCTAAGCTCATTAGCATCATATGTCTTCTTCTTCTTATTCCGCCTTTTGCATTGTATGTTGTAGTTCTGACGAGAGCGAGGAAAGATGAGTGGAGATGCTGCAGCGGCCACGCAACCGGTGAGTTTTTTAAACTATTTTTTTGCTGTTGTTACAGTGGAGTTATGTTGGTGTTGCGTTGTGATTCAAGTTTCAGCTGTTGAAATCAATTCTCTGGGTGCACATCTTTGGTTCTTTCACTAATATAAGCCATTATCAGATCTCTTGTTATGTTAGCACCCAGGGAGTGCACTGTTCAAGTACTGTAAATATACACGTGCGTGCACAAAAGGGGTATTATTTAGAACAAGCATGTACAAAATGTACGTACAAGAGACATATTGCTATTAAGCAGGAAGTAGATATACATGAGGCTGGAGATAAGGCTATAGAAAAATATATATAAAGTACGCGTTTACGCGTTCAAGTCAGACCTGGACCAAGAATCATACGTTTTTTCATCCACCAAGTAACGACTTTATTTGGATGTACAGTAGGGGGTGAGGGTCCATGCTCGGGTAGGGTTTCAGACGCTCATTTTCTGCCTTTGTTCTCTGCGTTTCTTCTTTTTTGCTTGTGCGTGCGCTTGAGCTCACCTTTGCTTTTTGCTCATCTTCTCTGACGAAGTTCTTTTGGCGGAGCAGCTTTGCTTGCAAGCTTACACTTGCAGCTTGGGTACCGATCAGCTTGGGTACCGATCAACTTGGATGCCGATCAGTTTGGGTACCGATCAACTTGGGTGCCGATCAGCTTGGGTACCGATCAACTTGGGTGCCGATCAGCTTGGGTACCGATCAACTTGGATGCCGATCAGCTTGGGTACCGATCATCGTCGACATCTTTTGCGAACCGATAATTCTAGAGCTCCTCTGAAGGCGTGGTCGGGTTGCACCAAACGTCAGTAGCTCAATCGTCGACCACTACAGAGCTTGCTTTTTGGTAAGCTCAATCGAACCCTGACCATCCTGTTCTTCGTTCTTCGATTCAATGGTCCGTTCTCCCGTTCGTTTTGATAAACCTTAAGGCATGGTTCACGGGTAATCGTGCAAAAAGCGGAACCAGGGTTTTTGAAGCGCTGATTCTGAATTCTTAGTAGATTGTAGAATCAGAGGTTTAGATTTTTGAAGCGCTGATTCTGATTCAGGGTTTTTGCAGCGCTTGAGCTCATCTTTGGCTTGTGCTCATCTTCTCCGCCGTAGCAGTGCCGTAAGATCTTCTCTAATTGGTTATTCTGTGTTGAAATTCATTGTTTAAGTCTCTGCTTCATTGTTGTGTGGGATCAGAGGTGTTATTGATCATTAGGGTTTGCTTGGTTTACAAGTTGTACATGCTTCTATGGGCTTGGATCGTTAGTTGATAACATTTGCTCTGAAGTGCAGGTTAGAAATGTCATTCGATTTTCATCTGTACGAAATCATTGCCGAACGTGACTATACCAGGTGACTATCTTTCGTACACTTCTCGCAAGGTAAGATCTTTGTCAATGAGAAAGAGGCTTCTCTAGTGTGCAGTTGCTTGCTACATGTGTGATAGATAACGTACTAGCTGTAGTATTTCATGAACCAGAGATCGCAGGTCTTTAGTGTCTTGTACTTTGAGTAAGTTACAGCACTTAATATTTGACATCATTTCCATGTTGTGTCTTCCAGGCTTTCAGCACTTCACTAAACCACTGTCATTATTTTGTCTTTTTTTTGACATGAATGAACCCAAATTGAACCACTATGTCTATGCATCGAAATTCATTTTTCTTATCCTCAAGGAATTAATTAATATCAGTGTTATATTTATTGAGGCACATGAGTTGTGCTGCAATTCGTTATTATTTCGTTGTTAATTCGTTGTTATTTAATTGGTTATTCTTTGTGCTGCAATTCGTTGTTTTAAGTCTTTGCTGCATTGTTGTGCGGGATCAGAGGTGTTATCGATCATTAGGGTTTGATTAGGAGATAGTTACCAACTCGTTTTGAACAAGTTTTCCTACTGCCTAGTTTCTATGATTCATAGTTGAGTATATTAACCCCTAAAAGACCAAGAAGTCCAAATTGGACCTCGTATTTTTTTAGCAGTTTTGAGTAGGTTCTATGTGGACTTCCATTTGTTCAATTTGTTTGTTTCTTGACCATCATATGCATTATTCTTCACTGATTTCAGTGATACAAAATTCGATCACATCTGAATTATATATTTCACAATATAATTAATTGAATATCTCATTTTAAAACCATGAATCCTTGGTCTTTTAGGGGTAATAGGTTCTGCAATTGTTGTGCATCTTGATTTTCTCACATGCAATGTCTATGAAACTGCTTCCCACCTTTGCACTCTCTATTTTCGTTGCATCAGCTTACTTGTTCAAGTTTTTTTGTACAGAGTACCGACCTGAAGTATCTTAAGCTTGAGCATTCGCTTGAGATGCAAGCAACAACCTATTTCGATACACTTTACTGTATGCAAAGGAAAGATCAGGCCGTGTAAAGCATGGCATTGATGACGTTGAAGGGACGTTCAGAGAGTTGTCGGCCTTGTTAAGTAGAAGGCGGAAGGAAAGCCTTTTCAGTTTCTTCAGTTCGTTGACAACAAGGTAAAGCCTTTTCAGCTTCTTCAGTTCGTTGACGTTAAGGTAATCTTATGTTTGTATTAAATGGAACTGGTCTTAAACTTTAAGCGTCCACACTACAGTTACCTGGCCAAACCTCATCAATTTCTCACATGTTAATTTATTTTATTTTTTATTTTGGTATTTTTCTCATTTAAGGTACCGTACCTTCCAAGCAGCTTCGTCTTTAATTAATTCAAAAAAGTCAAGACGAATTTTTTTGGAAATTATGAGTAGATTTTGCCGAATATCATAGTAATTGTTTTTTGAAATAGTCGAAATGTTGAAATATTACCATTTTTCACATATATTATCATTATTTAGAGTAGAAAAGTGTGAGTTTTGGGGGAAGAAAGAGCTGACCTTGTAATCAAGTTCATTCCAAGTCACTCCCAAATGATATGGGATATGAACTTGCAAGCTCATGTGAATTCTCACCACACCATATTTCAGTAGACTTTGATGCACAATTGAGCATACCAAATGATCTTATTTTGAAATGTTTTCAACTAAGAAAAGTGAGAAGGACAAGTTGTCTATCACCTCCAAAAAGAATTTTGTGATTTGAAGTTTTTATGCATGATATATAGACAAAATTCAGTAAGGCTATGAAAAACGTGCATGAATTGAATGAGAAGAACATGTGTTGTGATCAGACTTTTGAGGCTCAATTGTGCATAGTATACTATCTTATTTTGAGAATTGTTCAACTAAGATTAGTTGCATTTTCACGTAATCTTTCACTTCCAAAAAGAATTTTGTGATTTGATGTATTTTTGCTCAAGTTATTCACATTTTTGTGAAGGAGTTTAACCGGTGATTAAGAAGAACAAGAAGTGAGAGTTCTACATATCCCACATTCATTGTTGGCACTAGTGTCCTGAATTTTGTATAAAGCACAAGACTTTACAACACTCAATCACAACCTAGCAAGTGAAGTGATCCATATTGTATGACTAACTTGAAAGGCCCATTTGGATGGATGACGAAACTACAATATCATGTTTTTTCAAGAAAACGAATTTAACTAATCTATAAAAATAGCAAACGAACATGACTTTTTGAAAAATATTAAATATTCGTTTGAAGCATGACGAAGCTGCTTGGAAGGTACGGTATTGTTAAACCGATTACCCTGATTTTTTCATAATTAATTTTTCATAATTATTTATATAAATTTTTCAAAGTTATTTTCTTGTAAAAACCATAGTAATTACAAAGATGCTTAGAATAGTATGAAAATTATAGGAAAAATGTAAAGAACACTAATTAACAACAAGGTGTAGGTGGCATGCATTTTGACCTTATATAAAAATAAATTTGATAGAGTTTTTTTAAACAGTGCATATTGGAATTTTAGGGTTTTGAACTTTAAAGTGCTGTAAAATACGCAATTTTAACAATTTTGTAGAATGGTTAATTGGACTACAAAGTGTAAGATAGCCTCCAAACCTCTTTTAGTTGAGACCATTTTCATTTGAAATTTAGAAACTAGGTGAAAATCAGTGTTTGACTTAATAATGACGAAACTTGGCCCTACGAATTTCCTTACATGCTTAGGGGGTTAAGGTGTGCAACCTTGCCTTCAATATTTGGTGGCAGACTCTTGGCATTGATTCTGGGTTTAAAGAGAGTCGGTATTGCAGTCTTTGCTATTTTAGGAAACTTTGATGGATTTGATTGTCTGAGAAGGGGCATTGAATATCTAGGTTTTTTTCTTCCTGAAGTTGCTTCTTCCGATGCTAAACAGACAGTCCGTAGGTCTGCTCCTTTCCTAGAGCGCCACTAGACGAACGCATCGTATTGGAAGGTGTTAAGCACATCATTTATGGATGATCGAAAAGCCTTTGTTATTCAATGCTTTTTCAAGTTGTTGAAAGATAGAAAGTCCTTGATAGGGATCTATGACTTGCAATATTGATTCTGACCTGATTATTTGTTTCATGACCTTACCTTCATTTGCTTGTGAATTTAAACACAACATTAGACAACATCAATTCACTTGTCTAAATTCAGATGTGAACTCAAAAGGCTTAGAATGTATCAAGGTTTAGGATTATATACTTCACTCAAAACATAAGTTTAACAAATTTGAAGAGTTGGGAAAAGACAACTGTGTTCATACTATCTAATGTTGTCTTTAAATTCCATGTGCAGGTCGATGAAACTCTCATTTGTGTTGACGGTGTCTTACCATAGTACGTGACAGAGAAGTCCTACCAAACATTGGTTGCAGTAAGCTTGAAGTGCAGCAAGAGGCATTATTGCTGATGTTCAGTCTTCAGGAGTGCATTCAATATAACCTCACCGAACAACTACACTTGTGTAGAATGGATTAAAGACACCATTCAAATTTGTTGGGAGTCTGGGGTTGTATTGTAAGAGATTATAGAATGGAAGAAGATTTAGAGTTCAAAATTGTGTCTGTAGAGTGCGATGAGCAGCACAACCGGATAGGGTCGGTGTTTTCAACATTAGGTGCTACTTATAGCAAGATTAGAGCAGCAATCCGAGAAGATGAAATCACCAGTGGAGTTTTCCAAATGCTCACCAGTGGAGGGAGTGTTTTGTCAGCCAAGTAGGAAGAGAAAATGAAGGTGAAAGGAGATGTTGTATACATTAGGTTTGTCAATCAAAACGCTGGTTTCAGTGGAAAGAGGTCAATGTCGTCTGTGGAGTCTAGTATGTCAACAGATGATCAAGTTGGTCATGGCGAGGACCTGCCTATGACTGAGCAACAAAAAGATCAAGTCATTGCTACAAAAGATGACTGCCCTTTGTCGCCTCCAAGTGGAATGGAGGCAGTTGGTACCGGAGAACAAGTGCCGTCAAGAGCAACCCGCCTCCGAAGTAAAATTGCATTGTTGAAAGATGTCTAGCGGTGGCAAAGGGAAATCGATAACACAAGGCGCAAATTGAAGAAGCTTGGGCGGTACGATATCTTTGAGTTGGAAACAAGAGATGTTGGTAAGAAGGCCATGTTCCATATTTGGTGTGAAGAATGTAATGACAAGTACCATCGTTCAGGTACTAACAAACCATCCGAGGCATGTGCCAATTACTTGCGATCTCACAGCAATAGTGATGGGCACATCAAGGCTTATGAAGGCCGAAATGGTTTAAATTCATCCTTAGAAAATCAGTCCATTGTGAGTGTTGAGGAAACATTGGCTGAAAACAAGGTTAGAGTTGAAAAAGTGTTGGAGCAAATCAAACAATTTGCTGTGGATTTCCCCACAAGTAGTTTTGAGATTGTTGAAGGCACTGTTGGAAACTACTCACGATTGGGGGCTGTAAAAATTCGTTGCACCCTAGATTCGAAGTGGTTGAATTTGTTTCCAAAATCAGGATCGTTGGAGTCAAATCTTCGTGAGCATGTGAATGGCAAGGCTCATAATGTTGCAGTTGGAGCTTCTATTGGAGCTGCACAGCTCTACACCTCCGACCCAAAACCAAAAGGACGACCACCGAAGCCGCCTTCAGGGAAGGACCCTGCTCAACGAGATTTGAGTTCTTTCCTTGTCCATGTCAATGAGCCCCATCATGTTGGATCGAGTTCTAATTCTTGTGATCATTCATGACAATCACAGAATGTATCGTCTATGTTTGGACGTGTGTGTTGGGGCTTATGGGATAACAGGTGGGAGTACAATGGTGTTTCTGTCGATTTGAAACCCTTCCTAGACGACCTAAGGAGAGGACAAAGGTGGTATGCCAAACCACACATGAAGTGTACGATACAAGAGGGCAGCCAAGAAATTCTTGTAAGTGGTACATTCCGTCATGTTAATTGCATCCGGGTATCTTCATCACCTCAAGGATTTCCAAACTTTAGATGTGAAGCATGCTCGTCCATTCCAAAAGAACGTGATTTTTGTATGAGAGTCTATATGTCTAAAATTTCAAAGTTTAAGCGAGGTAATCGAAATAGTGGAGGGGGCAGGCATCTAGGTTACTTTGGAGTTTCCGAAATCATGAGGGTGGCTCAAACTTCAAAACTAGATGTTAGAGCTTTGAGGTCTGAGTTATGGAGGGCAAAGGCTAGAGTGGCCACCCTCTCTGTTAGGGTTAAGTGTTTGCGTGAGTCTTCTGTAGAATTCTGCAACAGAGGAGACTTGAAGTCTTTCTGTAGAAATATTGTGCATGCTCATAAGATGGGTAAGTTTGAGGGTAAAGAGTCTCTTTGGGACTTTTTAACTGACATTGTAAAGAATGTTGGGAAGGAAGACCCCAGGGGTAAACGTTATAGTGAAGCCACAAAAGTTATGTTTGAAACTATCAAACTTTGGGGTGGACCTAGGTTACATCATTTTTTATCTTTGAATATGGGTGGCCCATCGCTAGATACAACAAAGAGGGATACTAGGAAAGCCTTGAAGTATAAAGTCGGTGAGAATGAAGGAGTCTTCCAGCACCTTGCTGTTGTTTACAAATCTGCTATGAATCTTGCATCAATACCATTGGGCACTGTTCCTGCTATGCTAGCAGAAGATGAAACAGTGGTGAAACGATCGGTTAGATGGGTAGCAAGGGATGATGTGCTACTGGGGTTTTGTGGTCCAATTGACAATCATAATTGTATTTGAGATTATATTGTCAAAGTGGGATCTGGAGTCACAGGTTACGAAAGTATTGTGAATTCGTTCAAATCTAATGTACGTGCTCATTATGCAAGGGTTTTGATTGTTAATCCTTTGCATGCACGTCTGCCCAGATTAGTTGTAGTAATCCAACTTACATGTAATAGGTTTGATAGCAAAGATGTGTGAAACCAGTGGGAGAAAGTTAGGGTTCTTTGGGGTAAACATCTTTCTGTTGTTCTTGGGCCATTGATTGGGCATTCTTCAGATGGAGACGCTAGACGAAGAAAACTTATGCTTGAAGATTTCACGAGTTCAGGAGGCAACCGGTTTAGAGTACCATGGGATGGTTGGTACTTCAGTGCCCGTATCCTACACAATAATGACGTATATGGCCTTCATGATCAGGATTTTGTCCACAACGGAAAAAAACTTGTGAATCCTTTAGATTTGCCAAACCGTCATCTCATTCTTGGCAATGAGAATGCTACTTTGAATCACATTTATTTAGTGTATCACTTGTTTTCAGTTGATAGGCATGGGCTACAGGAAGGAGACATAAAGCGTGAAGATCGTCAGAATTGGACAGTTGCATAGAGGTTAGCATCTCGCAAAGTGCAATTATGTTTGCAGCAGCTGCAGCAGAATCCAAACCATCGGAAGGAGAGAACTAAAGGTACAGAGTTGTATTTACAAATTACTGCGTCGTATATAGATATATTCTTATCACCTCATATGTCTTTATTCGAAAGAGTGAAGGCTGCGGCAAAAGTATCGTTCTTTTTCCGCTTGTGGAAATTGTGGCTCCATCTCGGGGTTCATACGTACAATTTAGCAACTAACTTTATTAGTAGATAGGCATATTTGGATATACAATTATCATGTCACTATAGTGTTCTATTGATAAAGTTGTTTCGAGACCGACACAACCATTTAGAAGTACCTTTGAGCCTTACAGGTTCGGACGCATGCGAGATTTTCTTTAGCAAAGTTGGAGGAATGATTCAAAATGAGCGAAATTATGATGGATGTGATCTAGTTGAGAGCGCTGGAGCAATTGCTCGCATTGCAGAGTTTGAGGCGAATCCTAAAGGGCCGCAGTTTGCTCAGGCTCATAAAAAACAAACTCATATTTGGACAGAGTTAGAGAAGAACTTTACTTTACCGTTGGCTAACTTAGGCGACTATGCAGGGTTAGAATCAGATGATCAAATCATTTCAGCGTTGAAGCTAGGCTTTATTGAGGCTCAAATGTTATGTGCCGAGTTAGGTATGAAACCTGCAAAAGTTCCAATGAACAGCTGGTGGGAACAGCCTTGGGTTCATGAAAGGAAGCTAGAGAAGGAACTTTTTAGTAGCATGGAAGAAGAAGAGTGTGATGTTGATCACATACATGATGCTACAGGTGAGGAAGGAGACATTTGTGGCAAAGGGCAAGCTGTAACAGGTGCAAGTTCATCATCTACAGAGGCTGAAAGAGGTGAAGTCTCTGAACTTATGAACGACGAAGTGGAGGTAGCTGGACTTCAGAGTGAGTTGAGGCATGTTCTTGATGATGTGGTTGATGAGCATGAAAGCTGTCAAGTTGTTTCAAAGTCAGTCTTGCCGTATGTA
This sequence comes from Pohlia nutans, assembly GCA_022496805.1. Classification (NCBI taxonomy): domain Eukaryota; kingdom Viridiplantae; phylum Streptophyta; class Bryopsida; order Bryales; family Mniaceae; genus Pohlia; species Pohlia nutans. The sequence goes on from CM040097.1 coordinate 11,167,009, forward strand.
GAATTTGAAGGAGCTAAGATTTATAAGAGTACTCTTGTTAGTCAATTAAATGGAAATCCAACTTTGTCAAAAGATAGATTGACTAGGATCAAGAGTGGCATAATTTATACAGAAGAGAAGGTCAAGATTCTAGCAAACCATGATACTTTGTTGAAACTTGGTTGTGACTGCGCGGTTGTATTTCTTAATACACCTGAAGTTCAAACCGTGAAGAAGCGAGGCAGACCAAGACTTTCAGCTCCTACTAAAATGTGGTTTTTAGGTAGAGTGTATAGAATGCGTCGGAAAATAATCAATCGTTGGGTAGAATACAGAGATCCTATAGACTTGTTGGACCGCCCCAACAATGTAGAAGTTGGTTTATGTTGGTATCAAAAATCTGCAGGGTTGAAGTGGAGTTATGATCTCACAGATCATATTATGGTAGAATTGGATACGGTTATTGCTTTGGCCAATTTGACGTATGATGCTGAAACAGACACGTACGAACTTCATCCAAGTGATGAAAAAGTCTTTAACGACTTTATAACTAAAAATCCATGATTTGATATTATACATACAATAGGGCCATATTTTTGCATTTCCAAACATTTGTACACATGTTATATACAATTTCTGTATTTTTTTTTGGACCCTTGTGTACGTATGGAAATGTATTTTGAAGCAATGAGATTTGTAAGTATATTGCTTAATTTTAGTAAAAATAAAATGTATACAGGGGTGTTTTAATAAGGAGCATGCACGCACGTGATTCTTGGTTTTAATGAATAGTGCACTCCCTGAGTGTTAGCAGCAATATTCCTATGTGTTCACAGCATTACCAAGTGTTTGTTGTTGATGGCCTTTTTCTGCTCTACTGGAATTATTAAACAAAAATTTGGCCTTCTTTTTAAAATTTTGAATTGCATGTGGACACAAAAATACCTAGGAATACCATTATTTTTTATAACACCATATTGTTCCTCATTGCGACTTCTACCTTCTACCAAAAATTTGGATCCTTGGCAGCTATTGGGTACCATATATGATTCTTTTTAATAGAGGCCTAAAAGTTAGCAAATTAGCATTATTTCATAAACCGTGCATTTTTAAGGTACCAAATTTGGCCCAAAAATGCTTTATGTCCAAGCGGTGGTACATGCAAAATTTCATGGTCAGCGAACCGTCGTAGTGAGTGTGATAAATGTTTTAGTGTGAGGTTTGAAAGTGGGGTTGCAAGACTTATTGGAGGCTATTGTACATCTACTTATTCATTGGGGAGGGTGTTTTCTTTGTTAACGTCTTCTTTAGATTGATTTAAATGTTGAGCAATTTTTTTTATAGGCCATCACCATCAATCAATAAATCAAAATCAATCAATCAATCAACTCTTTCGAAGCTGGTGTGAATAAAGTTCGTCTTGACAATGACCTAGTGCCCACCAAACAAAAAGCCATTGGTGCAAGACTGCTCTCCCCTACCGAGAATAGACAAATCTTAGGGAACAATGTATCGTCAAAGTTTTGTTGACCTCATGACATGAGATTTTTCTCATTTTTTAGGATCATTTTCACAAAGCTCCTTTCATTTTTTTTAGAGATATGTATTTTTAAATTATACTCTACTCCAAAATGAAGCAAAATATGTAATTTTTTACCGTCATTTATCAAACTAGAACTGTAAAAAGGACCCTCAAAATGAGAAAAATATCATGTCTTGAGGCCAATTACATCAACTAAGTCCCTTGGAAACCCATGAAGAGAAGGAATAGGCAAAGCCTGAAGTAAACACAAATGAACCTTCAAGGAAGTCCCCTAGAAGTCAAGTCATGCAGCCCGGCCCTTGGGCAGCCCAAAAAAGTGAAATCAACAATGCCAAGTTTTCAATCGCGTGCATCCCAATTTAGACGGATCAGATGTTATGGCCCTCTGTCCCTAGCTGGCATTTATGCCTCAACTAGGGACTTGGGTGGTCCAAGCGAAGTTTGGGTGCTACTTGCAAAAACACCTCAAAAAGAGCTGAGAGTTGGAGTTGGTGTCTTGGGCGATGTCAGTGCCTTGGCTTTTCAGTTTTTTGAGCCGATTTAACCTCTAAACGTACCAAGGTGTCCCTTGGAATTGACAATTTGAGGAAAATCATTATAAAGTACTATTTAGAAGAATATTTTGGAATTGATATACAAATGAAAGTTCTAGATTTTGAATTTTAGATTCCATCTGTACGATTCGATTCACTAATACTATCACCAATATTTAATTATAAAATTTGAAAGTTAAAATTAAAATTCCTTCTTAATTCGATTACAAACAAAATTTTAATATTTTTTGAGTAAAATTTGTTGGAATGAGTTTGAAATGAGATACTCTTAAATGTGGTGATTCTTTGAAATTTTTGTTTCTTAAATCTATAACCTCATTTTTGCAAGGCCACTTTTGAACTACAGTCAATGCAATTTTGGCTTGGTCAACGACTTGAGATACTTCTACATTTGTAATTTTAGAAAAAAATGTAATCAAGTATGACTAAATCCAACCGTTAGAGAGGACAACAACTTGGTGAAGAATCTCCAAAAAATTGGATGACTTTCATCCAAGCATTGATGAGAACGTACAGTGGGTTTGAATCTGTTAGTCGTCCAGTTTCTGGACGCTGTGACGTTTAGGGGTTAAAAAGGTGCGTATATTGAAGATGATTATTATGAGTACATTGGGGTGTGTTTTGTTTTTTCCCAGAAATTCTTTCTGGTTTACGCGGGCTCTTTGTGACCTCTCTGTGGTTACGTTTCCATTCTGTATGTGGATGGATGGTGCAGGCCTTCTTCTACACTGAAGATAGAGAGTTGTATGGCAGGGTAATCACAGGTGACATGCAGGCCATGTCCGTGTGCACATTGTAAAACTTTCATGTTTTCACTGAATTTGTGAACTCGCCATAATTATTGCTTATTTTCAGGACGTTGTTAATCTGAAGAGGCTGCTTTAGTATTGGTAGTAACTAGACAGTTGTGATGTAGGAGGCCCTCTACTGGAGGGTCTTGGGAATATACCGTAGTACCATAGCAGGTTTGCCAAAAAATAATTTAAAAAATAAAAAACTTAAAAAACTGGAAATTATGAGGACAAAAGAATGAAAATAGAATAAAAAAAATTTAGATACATTTTGCTATTTCTAAGCTATTTTAGGCCATATTGGACCATTTTTAATCATTTTTTTCTCATAAATGAAAATCAAGAAATTCATTTTTTGAGGAACGAATCTTATTTTTCAAAAAATATCAACTATTCGTTTGCGGGGTGGCGACCCTACTATGGTACTACGGTAGTTGCTCCTCTTTATTTTCAAGTCAGACCAATCAAGACTGTGGCAGCCACAAATGAACAGTGTGACTTTGCATTCTCTTATGATAAAGGACACTTCGAATCGAAAAATGTTGTAAGGTAACTATACCTAAAAGGGAGCATTTACCTTAAGCATGCGTATCTATTATAGTGTGACATTTCAGCTGTGAAATGTCACTCTGCAGTAGATACGCACGCTTTAAGGTAAATGCTCCCTTTTAGGTATAGTTACCTTACCAAATGCATTTCCGCAGCCAGGTAGTTTTTCAAGTTATCGCTCAGGCACTATCTCACACTTCTGATGTTGACTGTAACAAAAGAAGATACCAATCAGATGTTGTAGTGCTGCTTGTTGAATTAGGATTTAGGGTTTAGGGTTCAAACATTGTTACACTACAACATTCTATTAGACAGGCAATTCAAATACTACATATTAGAGTTATTCTTTAACTCAAATTTTTTCCAACTTTGTACATAAAATCTTATTCCATGTTAGTTCCTTATTGATTTGTATTCAAAATTGTTAAAACTTTGATGAATGAAATCTTGAAATTAAAGTGGAGTTCAAAACTTTGAATTAACCCTTTAACGTCCCAATTCAACACTGTTTTCAAAGATGCACTATAAAATGTTTGATGAAACCCTAAAATGGAGTAGATGTACAAAGAAAACTTGTAAATGTCAATGTGAAGATCACATCTGTACGGTTGGATGCATCATATTTTTTATTAATATTTTTTATTTAATTTTGAAAGGTTTTCTCTTGAAATTCAATTAAAAATCCCAAATCAACACAAAAAAATTTCAAAAAATTGTAATGAAATTGGAATAACATGCCCTACGAGATGGTATGGTTTCCATTATTTGATTCTACCTATTTTGGAAAATCATGTTTGAGGTCTCACTTTTTGAACTAAGAATGAAACTTTACATAAACCGATTGTGTAATTTAAAAAAAAATCATAATAACCTATTTTGAAGATCCAAACCGTTCAAAGAATAGTCAACTTGCACAAGAACCAAGAGTAATTTTGGTGGATGAAAACTGTCCAATATGGATGAGATCCGAACAGCTTCAATCTGTTCGTCGTCCAATATATGGACGCTGGCGCGCTAAAGGGTTAATATGGAGTGGGATCAGATATTGTGTGGAGTCAGCTGTTTATTTTTTAAGGACAAGTGCGCAAATTTTGTGAATCAATTTTCTGGATTTTACAGGGATTTTAAAGAAGCGTACATTGCTAGATTGAGATCTTTGAATTTTTTATGAGACCTACAAGGATGGTTGACATGTGCAGGTGGTGGATTGGACCGTGTCCTGGAATTTCTTCTTCAACTGCTTGTTGATAAAGTTGAGAACACCTCTTTTGATCAAACCCTCTCCTATCAAGATTTCTTCAACTTCGTAGCTGCTAGCCCTGAAGGCCCTTCCTCAGAGTTTGAAGGCACTCCTGCGCTCGGTAAGCAATTAAAGTTAGATTTTAGAGAAACTAACAGGCTTTCAATCCCTCAAATCTATACTAGTCCTAGTTTTTAGAGCTTCAAATCACTTGAACATCACAATTTTGGTTGTATTTTGACCATATCAACATCTATCCAGCTAGAGACTCTTTTTGTTGGCTTTGTCCTCTAAAGAAGCAAGAACCCTCATGTTTTTTTTTAGCAATTTTGAGTAGGTCATATAAGGACTTTCTTTCATTCAATTTCCTTCTGTTTTGATCAACACATCCAATGTTCTTTGTTGCTTTTTGGTAATTTAAAATTTGACCCCATTTAAATTGTAACACTATATGATCATTTTGAAATGATGCAAAATAAAGACATTCACTGACTTGGGTAATGATCTGGTGTGTTGGATGTGGCAGTTATTTATTCTATTCTGGACGTATCCTTTTGTTATATTTTCCTTTGGATGATTGTTCATTTGTGAGTCGAATTTTTGACCGAGATGGTTGTTTGTACGCTTTAGTGTCTTGAAGTGTATTGTGTAAAAGTCACATAGAAGTATGTCCTTTTCCTTTACGTACTATAGAATTGCATATGATGTTGTACAAATTCATCCACACTTATACACTTACAATCTACACATCCGCAATTACATACTTAATATAGTCTATATATCCGCAATTATACATTTATAGTCTATACATCCGCAGTTCTACATTCACAATCTATACATCCATCATACATTTGCAGTCTATACATCCATCATACATTTGCAATCTATATACCGGTTATACATATAGTTTAAACATCTGCAGTTCTACATTCACAATCTATACATTGGTTATATATTCACAGTGTATACATCCGCAATTATACATTTGCAGTCTATACATCGGATATACAATTCCAATCTATACATGGGAAATACATTCACAGTCTATACGTTGGTTATACATTCACAACCTATACATTGGTCATACATTCAGTCTCTACAGTTACAGTTATACATTCACAGTCTATACATTGGTTATACCATTAGTTATACATCCACAATGGTCAAACATCGGTTATGTATCGATTATACATTGGCTATACATTAGTTATACATCTGCAGTTATACATCAATTATACATCTGCAGTTATACATCAATTATACATTTGCAGTTATACGTCAATTATACATTTGCAGTTATACGTCAATTATACATTTGTAGTTATACATCTACGATTTTGCATCCACAATTTGACATCTGTAATTTTACACTTGTTTACATTCATGCTTTACATCACCGATGAGATTGATTATTCTATGATTTTTCATCTCTGTTTTACATTCATAGTTTTCATCAACAATGAAGATAAACTTTTTGAAACGATAAATTTCTTGAAGCATAGATAGTATGTTAAATTTTAAAAAACTAGAAGTATTTTAATAAATAAATCTCTAATTCGTGAGTCTTTAATATAATACATATTTTACTATTAAAATATGTAATCAATAAATATATATATATGTACATTACATATAGGATAGAGCCTCATGGTTGTACCATTCTTGTTTTCTAATAAACTATAAAAATCTATACAATCTATTATACAAAAGTGGAATATGGATTGCAATATGAGGATCTCTCAATACAATCCAATGCTAGTCATCAAAAGAATACTTACTTTGATTTTGAGTTTCCCTCAACCCATTTTCAAGAAATAGCAATGATCCTCCACATTTCAAAAAATGGCCATATTCTGTCCAAATGGCCAAGTACAAAGATAACATCTAGTAGAGATTGTTGCAAGACAATATCTAGAAGGAATTGTTGCAAGACAATATCTAGAAGGGATTGTTGCAAGATAACATCATGAAGCCTGCCATGTTTTAACCCCTAACTGCCTAAGCGTCCATTTTTTGGACGATGTACAGATTTCATCCAAAATTTCTCATCCGTCATGCACTTTTTGCAGTGTGGAATTTTTACAGTAGATTCTATGGGAAGTTAGCTTCACGCATATGTGATCCGATTAGATAGGGGATGATTTGTGAAATTTCTATGCCTCATTTCATGTTGTAGTGATTCACCCAAAATTTTGAAGATTTCAGTGTAAAAGTGCTCTAAAAAAAGTCAACTCATAAAATTAAGCAACCAAAAAATCTCAAAAAATCACTACACTTAGAGTGTTACATTTCAACCAATCACAAAAAATTTCATCCGTAGATTGTCAATATCTTATTCGTAATTGAATTATAAAATAATTTTGAATTTCACGTTTCAAATTTTATACAAAATTATTGGTAATAGCAATCATAGATCTAACTTTATGGATAGAATCTAAAATTCATAATGTACAACTTTTATTCATATATCAAGTTCAAAATTTGCCTCTAGGTTGCATTTTATAATGCATCTTTACAAAACTGCCAAATTTGGGGAGGGCTCTAGGCATTTAGGGGTTAATAAGCCGCCGTAGACACAATCGTACGAAATTTGGTCAATAGAATAAGGCCATTTTTTTTTTTAAATCGCCATATTCATTAAAATGGGAAAATTTCAAGAAATTGGCACTTTTCCAGACGCCCATATCTACGCTTTTGTGCACTTGAATGTCACAATTTTGGTGCTCTGAAACATGCCATTTTACCAAAATGACCATGCAACACAAGAATATTGTTGAGGCTCAATACATTCATGATTCAAGTCAGCTGGGATATGGGATGCTTCCGTAGATGCTCCCGAGACCTTATATCTGCCTGCTCCATCCAAGTTCAACGTATTAGCATATTTAGGCTACAAATGGCATAATTAGGAGTAATCTGACATTTCAATTTCCTGTATAAACATGTTTTAACTCCTAAAGGATTAAAAAGCCTGAATTTGGCCTCTTTTTTAAACAATTTTGAATAGGTTTCAATGTGGACTTTCTTTTGTTTGTTTTTAGAGCACACGCAATGTTCTTCAGGTGATATAAGATTTGGTCTCATCTGAATTTTTAAAATTGAAATTTTCACAATATGATCAATTGAATTTTGTCATTTTAAAACCATGAATCCTTGGTCAAGCAGGGATGAAATTATATACCAACCTGCCGCACAGGCTCAGGAACTCGATGCAAACAGCAGCGACGAACAACCTCCACAGCAGTGTCTAATGATATCCGATGTCCCACAGAAATGAACACTGGTTTTGAACATCCATCGTGGCTCCGGAGTGCCTGTCAAAGAGGTCATCGTTAATACCAGAGCAGAATTTTCTCGGTAAAAACCTCACTCTCCTGCAAGGGCTAATTTACATTTACATTCTTAGTATAAAAACATCAGGAATTTAGGACCTCACTGATTTTTAACAATTTCCGTGCGATATCCGATATTTCATGGGTGCGTACATTTTTCACACAAATTTCGCGCTAATTCTGCACTGAATCTGCACTGATTCTACATTCACTCTTTTTGTTATCTAACAAAGCGCAAAATCCGTGCATAATCCATGCGAAAAATGTACAAACCCATGAAATATCGGATGTCGCACAGAAATTGTTTAAAATCCGTGGGTCCTAAATTCCTGACGAACCAATCGGAGGGTTCATGAGAAGAGATTGTACCATTCCCCAGACTTGACCTGTGCTTCCAACGAGGGGCATTCCTCCACCGGCTGGCAAGTTGCTCTCTGAGACGACATGCCTCACTTCCAAATTCGTCAAGCCATCAATATGGTGCAGCTGCACAAGTAGACATTGACACTTGTCAGTGATTCAGGTCAACAATCAAGAAGAGATTACTCTTCCACACGCAACGCAATCCTCAATCAAGAATCCAGAAATAGCACAGGAAATGACAAAAATTCTGGTTTGGGATGAAGACATATTTCTGGATCTGTTGTTCAAGTTATCCTCCTTCAGAAAAGGTTTCAATCGAGTACTCAGGCAGCAAAAGTAGTCTACCGTCCGTCGTTAATGGAATTGCAAATTAGTGATGCTGTCAAACTCCAGTACGGTAAAAAATTCTCTTACGTTTTTTCCAATGCCAATGGTAGGAATGTCCGCCAGAACACCCAAGTGGCTGGCCAGTCCAAAACCTGCAACAACGAAGCCACAATCAATTCAGGAGGCTAGTTTTTTAGCATTTTTGTGTAGGTCCTATGTGAAGTACCTTTTGTTCAAATTTCTTTTCTTTTCAACCAACGCATGCAATGTTCTTCACTGATTGCGGTGATATAACATTTGGTCCATCTGAATTATATTTTTCACAGTACGATCGATTGAATTTGTCATTTTAAAACCATGAATCCTTGGTCCTTTAGGTGTTGAAGACCCCGGATCCTGAACTTCAAGGTGTTCGTGATAAGGCCAGAGCCGTTCCAGTTAGGGTTTAAACAAAAGGATCCCCTAAAGGTTGACCTTTGGTTTCTAGAAATACACTAGGATCTTCTACAGGACTTCGTCAGAACGCGGGGTCCTGTCCTAACAAAAGAAAACAATCACCTCTGGGATGTAGGATGCCATTTCCGTCCACCATTACTAGCTGCCTCCCCACATGCAAACCAAGCAACTGTAAGACACGATTTCAACAGGACCAGTGTGGTAGCCAATTGTCACTGAAAGAAATCCTAAAACTCGCGGAAACAAAATGCACCTGAGGATAAAGCAGAGGTGCCTTTGCTGCCATTTTCTTAAGAAGACCAAGAAGCACTGGAGTCTGTAATTGTAACAATCCACAATCAGTACAAATGCATCCAAAACTTTAACTCCTAAAGGACCAAGAAGCCCAAATTGGCTCTCATGTTTTATTTAGTAGGTCCTATGTGGATTTCTTTTTGTTCAAATTTTGACCAACATGATATGCAACGTTCTTCACTGATTCTGGTGATACAAAATGTGGTCTCATTTGAATTATTGATTGAATTTGACATTTTAAAAACATGAACCCTTGGTCCTTTTGGGGTTAAAAACAACAACATAGAAGGCCACATTGAGGGAAAGAGATATAAGACCTCACGGAAGGCAAGGAATCCAGCAACGTAGGGCATGGTGAGCTGCACAACGTCAAAATCTTCATACACTACTTGCATGGATTCCAGATCCATGACTACCAACGCCCCACATGCGAAGGAGCTGTCCTCTTTTGCAAAGCTTAAATCTACTCCTCCCACGTACCGCAGTAGCTCGCTAGTACTCTTCTCATCGACAAATCCATCAGAGAGCAAGGGCTGGAGTCGCCATGGAAAATCATCCAACATTACCAATCTCTCCTTCAATTCATCCTGTTCCCTGTTTGTAACATCAATCTGTGTAAGGTAAGAATCTCTATGTCTGGTGGTCACTGATTCATTGTCAAGACGAACAGACACTTTATTCACACCGGCCTTGAAAGAGAACCGGAGTTTCCGGTGGTCACGACAAACAAACACTTTATTCACGCCAGCCTCGAAGAGGACCAGAGTTTCTAAGAAACCCATTTGCATGGAGTCTCTTTCTGAGCAGTCATCCATTTACAATGCAAGTGTCATCCTAACACTTCTACAAGAATTTCTACATCTAAAACATAACATTCTTAACCCCTAAAGGACCAAGAAGCCCAAATTGGACCTGATGTTTCTCTCAACAATTTTGAGGAGGTTTTGTGTGGACTTCCTTTTGTTTAAATTTATTTGTTTTTTCACCAACATATGCATTGTTTTTCACAGATTTTGGTGATATAAAATTTGGTCCAATATGAATTATTGATTTTTCACAATATGATCAATTGAATTTGTTATTTTAAAACCATGAATCCTTGGTCCTTTAGGGGTTAACCAATTGCTTTAACACCTTATAAAAATAAGTTAGATTCTTTTTGAGCAGCATCAACAACCTTGACAAAATAGAAGACAAGCCACTCTTTCATGTGCAATGGAGAACTTGCTCAAGAATGTTCTACTATATACATTGTAGATGCAGTACTCACGGTTAGTCTAGGTTTGTGCTTGCTTCAAACTTCAGAAGTTATTCATATGGTATGCAAATAACATTGGAATTCTCTTGAAAATGGGGACAAGACTCCAAATAGACAACAAATCCATTCTAATAATGGAAACCACTCAAAAGTCACTTTGCAAAACCCTAAAATTTTCTCACAATTGAGGAAGAGAAGTGTGATTTACTTGATCCATTTGTCTGTGTAGCTCAATGATCCGCCCTTCTTGGCTGCTTCCACGACGCCTTTGGAATGATCCGCCATCTCATTTTCTTCGCCCACCAGCAGTGTGAGGAACACGGCACATGACAGTCGTCTCGGTGCCCGCAAATTGACGAAACCGGATTGATGATTCCAAACAGATGATGCGGGAGTCGGTAGAATTGCGTTGTTCACGAATCTCAAGCTCTTCTGATCCATACAAAAGATGAGCAATCGGAATCACACGCAATTGCAAAAATTCTACCGACTAACGAGCGATTGACAGAGTCGGAAAAATGGGTTCGAGGAGCAGAATCCGGCAACCAAGACATTCCCGAGATGACGGAAGAATTCTGGATGATTCTGTGCATCCATGCGCTTGGCAACGTTTCATTCATCCATTACACTCCCCATCATTCTATTTAGGCCCACTTTACATTCAGTTAGGCCCAACGTTTCATTCTTCCAAATGTATTTATAAAATACTGGACTTGCATAGTAGCTTCGGCGGAAAATAATTCTAAAAATAGATTCCAAAAAAAGTGGGGAATTTTTTTCAAAAAACAAAATTTGCAAAGGAAATAATGGATTTTAAGAGAATATTCCTTTTGCATAAATCTTTTTTTTAAATCATTAAATATTCGGCATATAGGTGCCGAACCTACTATGGAGGTACGGCACCTCAACTCAAATTTTTTAAGCCAGTTCATAGTTTTATCGTCAAATTTAAGCCCACTTAGACTACCATATAGAATGAGGAGAAGTTTGGGTATGGCCTTAGTATAAAGTCATTGAGCTCGATTTGTCAAATTTAAGAAATCTTATTGTTTGAAGTTTGGATCAGGTCAACAATTGGACCCTAATCATTAGAAGAGAAATGAACCCTCCAAGGGGCTTTTTTGATGTTTGGGCAAAAATCAAAAAAATTATTGGAATTCTTTTTTAAATAAAAATATTTTAAAAAATAAAATGTTACTACAATAAAATGAAAAAAATTATTTAAATTTTTTTTTAAATGTTTAAAAAATGTTCAAAGATTTTTTGAACAATTTTTAATATTTAAAAAAAATTAAAATCTTTTTAAATCCTTTAAAAAAAAATTTAATATTTAAATATCCAATCTGACATGTCGAACTAATGCCACATCAGATTTCATATTTTTTATATATTTGTATTAATTAAATATTTAAAAAAAATTCAAAAAGTTAAAATAAAAATAAAAACTCGAGGCCTCTTAGAGGGCTCAGAGTTCTTGTAATGGTAAAGTGGGCCTTGGCGTGGTTCACTTCGAATAAATATTGGTACCCTATTGTATCCTATAAAATTTGTACTAAAGTTGAATTCAAACTTATCTTTGTCCTATCTAGTAGCATATATGGCACAAATCCTTGTATCAACGAGTGCATCTATATATTTTTGAACACTGTCAGAAATAAAATAAGATTACATCAACTTGATATATTGGAAAATAAAGCTATAAATTTCCAAAGACATGAAATATTGTACGCACTAGTTAGCCATTATAACTACATTTTTGTACCACACCTACCATGCAAAAATGCACATACATCTAAGAAAACAAAGTAACTCACTGTTGTAAGGCCCATCATGAATGAAACATCCATTGCAAGTATTGCTACTAAACATGTGAAAGGGACACTTGCAACCATATATCCCTCATTGCTGACATTTCAAAAACAAAAGTCTTAATCTCTAAACGTCCTCACTCCTCTCCAAATTTGGGAATTTTACAAAGATGCATCATAAAACGCAACTAAGAGGGATATTTTAAAATTGATGCATGAATAAAAGTTGTACATTATAAATTTTAGATTCTTTCCATATGGTTAGATCTGCAATTGCTATCATTGACATTCTTGTATAAAATTTGAAACTTAAAATCCAAAAATATTTTGTAATTCAATTACGAATAAGATATTGACAATCTAAATGTAATACTCTAAGTGTAGTGATTTTTGGAGATTTTTTGGTTGCTTAATTTTATGAGCTTATTTTTTCGAGAGCACATTTAGACTGAAATCTTCGAAATTTTTGGTGAATCACTGCAATGACATGAAAATGAGGTATAAAATTTTCACAAATCATCCCCTTTATAGTTGGATCACACATGCATAAAGCTATCTTGCCATTGAATTTTGTGGTATTTTTTCCTTGCAAAAAGTGCATGACAAATGAAAAAACGTGCATGTAATTTGTACATCGTTCAAAAATTGGACATTTGGTCAGTTAGGAGTTAACATTAGTGTGGCCTTGTGCCGTTAGTTCAAATATTCCCCGTGATTTAGCCGTGCCTTTAATTATTTTTTATTTTAAAAGAATTCATTCATAATTTAATTCAAATTATGGTAGCTAAATTCAATTAAAAAATCCATAACTTCCAGATCGTAAGTATGTTAAAGTATTCTTGTAACCCATACAATATTTTAGTGCCTCTTAGGTTATAATTGTATTTAAAGAATAATCAACATATGTTATTAACCCTTAAACGTCATAGTGTCCAGTTTCTAGACGACTAACAGATTCAAATCCACCCTACGTTCTCATCAATGCTTGGATGAAAGTCATCCAATTTTTTGAAGATACTTCACCAAGTTGTTGTCCTATCTAATGGTTGGATTTAGTCATACTTGAGTACATATTTTTCTAAAATTACAAATGTAGAAGTATGTCAAGTTGTTGACCAAGCCAAAATTGCATTGACCATAGTTCAAAAGTGGCCTTGCAAAAATGAGGTCATAGATTTAAGAAACACAAGAATTTCAAAGAATCACCATGTTAAAGAGTATCTCATTTCAAACTCATTCCAACAAATTTTACTCAAAAAAGTATTAAAATTTTGTTTGTAATTGAATTTAGAAGGAATTTTTAATTTTTAATTTCAATTTTATAATTAAATATTGGTGATAGTATTAGTGAATCGAACCGTACGGATGGAATCTAAAATTCAAAATCTAGAACTTTCATTTGTATATCAATTCCAAAATATTCTTCTAAATAGTACTTTATGATGATTTTTCTCAAATTGTCAATTCCAGGGACACCCTGATACGTTTAGGGGTTAACGTATATACACACACGCACAATACTTGTTTCATTAGTGCCACTTGTTTGAAGAATGAAAAATTGCAAAAAAATCCCTGAGTCCACATAAGGTTCTTGAAATTTCTCCTGCTCACTTTTGAATCTCAGTAAGTCTATTTTACCGAGGATCTGTGAGGGAATAGCTTTCAAGTGAAGAATAAGGAATCCCATCAAAGAACTTAAGGTTGAGAATAGATGAGCAGAATTTGGGTGAGCATAATTTTAATGTTCTTATAATATTACAAGGCTGGCCCATGTATAATACCGCACAAGGGAAAGGGTGTGATCTCCTAAGGGCTTAACCCTTTAGTGCCTAGACCACATTATGGATATTGGAGTGTTGAAAATGCAAATAACAGAAAATTTGTGAAGAATTGGATTTTGGATTGCGAAAATCTGAGTTGGAGAATTATAATACACATCTTCTAGAAAAATAAAATTTAAATTTCAAGTTGTGCACTATTGAAGTACCTATGTACAAAACACCAAAATACTGCAAATACCTCAAAATTCAGCACATGTACTATGTTGTATTTTTTTTGTTTGGAAGCTTGTTATCTTGTTTTTTTTGGATTGTGTTCTTTTGTTCATGTTCCAGTAGTGTATGTATTCCAATCTTGATCAATGTACCAACTCCTTTCAAAATTTAACCTATAAATTTTTGTCCTAAACCATGTATAGATAAATTAATCTCACTCGTAAAATTCACAATGTTTATGTGTGAGTCTATTCTTGATATAAAAGATTGCAATGGAGAGGTGTTGATATAGATCATTGCTAAACAACATCACTTTCTTTTTTGAAAATTTAACCCAAATTCTATTTAACTTTGAAGTTACACACCCTCCAAAATCTCATTTTTAAGTGTGCATTATACGGTTCAAAGACATACTATAATCTTGCAATTCCACCACTGGACGATTCTCTAATTTTGACAAATTGTCTCCACTCCAGTTGAGAATAAATTCGTATGCTCACTTTCTAATTTAATCCATTCTATTTCTAATAGTATCAATCACGGTGGAAAAAAACTACTGAAATCTAGTGCACGCAACTATAGTATCCTAGGCACTAAAGGGTTAAGAACCTTATGCAACAATGTTATGTAAAGTAGAAGCACCAAAACCTGTTAAGGACCCATTCCAATCACCTATGCAAGCACCCGTTTCAACTTTGTAAGTTCCCAATCAAATTATCACAACCATTAGATGTAGTAGTTTGGTGATCAATTATAAATGCCAAGTTAGCAAACTGATTGGAATAGAAATGAAAGACGAGTATTGGTTCCCTACTAACATCAATAGTGGTCTATGCAGATTAAGTTTGAAAATTCAGAACAAAATCATACATTTGAGTTATCCGTAAAGTCAACATAAGGTACCCCGTCTGTTGCCTTGTGTTTTCAAGGTTTATATAGAAATCCCTAACACTCACTGTCACAAGGAGCCAAGTGGTTTGCTTTGGTGGCCGGTGTGGGGGCACATGGGGCACATAGAGACTCCGTTGTGAGAATTCAAGTGTGCTATGGGGGAGCTTCTCTTGCTTCGGTGAGGTGCAAGGTTCAGATCTCTTTGACAACGCAGAGCATTGCGATTGGTTGAAAAAATAGGAGCCAAAACTCGTTTTCGCCGCTTTTCAAGCAAGAATACCAATTTTGCCTTGTCTTTCCTCTTGTGGAATTTTTTTGCTCGACTTTACGGATAACTCTATTGTGACAAAACTAATTATAAATTGGGCTTGGTTATTAAACCCAAAGTTTTATGTGTTGCAATTTTTTATCATTCAAAACCATCGCACTAAATAGGTTGAAATCCTTAAACTGACAGGTATTGGTGTCTCCACTGAATGATAAAAAATTGCAGCACATAAAACTTATGTGTCAAATGAAGAAAGAAAACATAAGGTGGAGAAGAACATTATGTCTTATGTTTAAAACATAAGGTGGTGAATGATAAAAAATTGCAGCACATAAAACTTTGGGTTTAATAACCAAGCCCAATTTTTAATTAGTTTTGTCACAATAGAGTTAACCGTAAATTCGAGCAAAAAATTTCCACCAGAGAATGTGTTTAAAACATAAGACATAATGTTCTTCTCCACCTTATGCGTCAAATGAAGAAAGAAAAGACAGAGGAAACACAAATGACCACAAAGGACTGGTTCAAGTCAGTGAGGGGGACCTAAAGTGGTCCGTCGTTGGAACTAAGGAGACCACACAAGGAGCCCCAAACCCTAATTCTGTCGCGTCCATAGCCACCATCCTCGCAGCCTCAGAGGTCGTCATGGCCACCATAGCTGCGACCTCCGGCCCCCTCGTGTGCTCCGCGGCGCACGCGACTATTCGCCCTGCCAGCATGTTGATGAGCAGCAGCCGGGTGGCCCTCGTCGGCAGCCAGGGCATGGGATTGCTGAGGCGCCTCAAGGTCGCCAAATCGCACGTGCGGCTGGAGCAGAGCCGCGGGACCGCGGTGCGAGCCGTCTGGAAGCAGGAGATGCTGTGGGCCGAGGCTCCCGTGGCGGACGTCGGCCTTGCCTGCGAGGAGCATTACCACTTCGTGCTGGATATTAGCAACAATCGCGAGTTGATGGAGGGCCACACCAAACCTGGCCAGTTCGTGCAGGTGCGTTTTGGTGTCAATTGTTGTTTTCGTAGCTCTGTAAATTGAAGCTTCGAATGAGGGATGATAGGGATAGCCAGGCTCAATGCCTTGTAATCTCTTCTGCTAACAGTGAATAAACGTCAGCTCGTATTTGTATGGAGAGATGACTTGTTAAATCACTGATGAGAGTACTGCAATTGTGAATTCTTTTCAAATCGTTATTTAGAGGGCGTGATGAATTATTGCTCAGTCTTGTTTGGTGATTCATATTCATACAGTAATGTCAATTGTTATTTTCGTAGCTCTGTAAAATTGAAGCTTCGAATGAGGGATGATAAGGATAGTCAGGCTCAATGCTCGTAATCTCTTCTACGAACAGTGAATGAACATCAGCTCGTATTTGTATGGAGAGATGACTTATGAAACCACTGATGAGAGTACTGCAATTTTGAATTCGTTATTTAGAGGACGTGATGAATAATTGCTCAGTCTTGTTTGGTGATCCATACAGTAATGTTGAGGCCGTAGCAGGATGCGTTGATTTTCATGTGGTCCGGCACTTATAGAACAGGACGTGGTTTCGGGGGGCGTTTCCCTCTCTTCTCTTCCTGTCTACCTACTTGAGTGGCGAGCTGCGCATTTAGGGCATAGATTGCGATAGTTATCCTATCAGTTTCAGTTGCCGTTTCTGTTTTCATCGGCTTTTTGCTGCCTGTGCGTTTTGGTTTCAATTCTTATTTTCGTAGCTCTGCTTCGAACGAGGGATTTTAGGGATAGCACGACTGGCTCAATGCTCGTGAACTTTTATACGAACAATGAACTTTGTATGGAGAGATGACTTATGAAACCACTGAAAGCAACTATTTAGAGGTCGTGAATGTGCTAGTACCCGGTTAATAATTATGTGAGGATTAGTGGCTTAACTAATTACAATTGCTCAGGTTGAATACTGCAGTCTTGTTTAGGCTAGTTTAGGACCTGGAAGAGGAAATATAGCATACTGTAGGGTTTTTTCCTCCGGGCTCAATGCGTTGAAGACCCCGTAGATCAAGGCCCATCCTGGTTCCGGCTTCAGGAACTCTCTTAAATCTCAAACCTTATGGAGCAGAGCAGGTATTTTTTATAGTTTTCTAATAGGGTGCCGGAATGACGGTGCAGTTAGGGTCTCATAAAAGGGGTTTCCTAGAGGTTGATGTCATTGCCGTTTAGTTTTTATAAATACACTAGGGTCCGGTAAAATTCGGATAGGACTCGATAATCTGTAGAATGCCGGGTCTGTCCTCTATACTACCGTGTTCCTTGTTGCTGATCCATGCAGCAATTTTTGTGCGTAGATTAAAATCGGCAACAGCAAGCCAGCATTTCTCGCTATTGCTTCTGCCCCTAAAGTAGCAGCCGCTGGGACGATGGAATTTTTGATAAAGGCCGTGGAGGGCACCACGGCGGGTTCGTTGTGCAACTTAGGAAAAGGTGACAAGGTAGAGCTTAGTCAGGTGATGGGGAGCGGCTTTCGCATGGATCAGGTTGCACCTCCCGAAGACTATCCCACGATTCTGCTCTTCGCCACTGGTTCTGGAATTAGGTGCGTTTCATCTAAATACTCAATCTTCCCGTGGTATGGATTTACTAGACTCTTAAGTTGTGAATAGGTGAATTTTAACCATGGTTCATTGTCCATGACAGTCCAATCCGCTCGCTGTTGGATTCTGGGTTCGATGCCAGTAAACGAAAAGATGTGCGTCTTTACTATGGTGCGCGCAACTTAGATCGGATGTCTTATCAGGTATCGTGATATGAATTGAGTTGCTTCTTGTTTGGAACCAATCAAACAGGGCTTCACACCATTTCCCTCTCTTATCGTCTAGTTTTGCCTGATAATATGTTCGAGTAATTATCACAACGTGCAAGCGATTTTTATGAATTTAATGTTTCGCATGTACAGGATAGATTTAAGGACTGGGAGGCATCAGGTGTTCAAATTGTGCCTGTACTGTCTCAGCCTGATAGTTCATGGAATGGTGCTCAAGGATACGTCCAGGTAATGTAGTTCTTCAGAATTGTGGGTGCTTTTGCGACTGAATTCATTTGGTATGTTTTTGTCTACTGCGGATATATGCCAGCGTGCTTTTTCAGATATTCGGCCTCATATCAATATGTGTTATTCAGGTGGCTTTTTGTACATGTTTATTCTCACGGCTGGTGTGGGCATGTATGTTAACTATTGAGTTGGGTTGTTGTGTGATGGTATCCCAGGCAGCATTTTCAGATAATAAGGGAGTCATAGTTGGATCTCAAACTGGTGCAGTGTTGTGTGGACATAAACAAATGGCACTGGTATGCTGTCCTCAACAGGGTGGAGAAACTTATGCTGTTTTCTTTTTTAAGCTCATGGGAAAGGGTAATAGAGTAGTGGTTCTCATGATTTTTGATGCGTTCTTTATACGGTATCTAGTTTCCTTTTGAATATAGTTCTTGGATTTTATTCTGATTTGTGCAATGTTCTGAACAGGATGTGACTGACTTGCTTCTGGCCGATGGGGTACCGAAGGATAAAATTTTGCTGAACTTTTGAGACACTCGTGGTTCAAAGGTAAGGAATTGAAAACAATATTGTGTGCTACTTTGTATGTGCTTGTAATTTAACCGACATGTTGTTATTTTGAGTTCAAATATTGTACTTATTATCCCAGTGATGAGAATTTTAGTAATCCGAAGCATGCACAGCTGAACCATGCTGCATTGCTCCCTTCCTTTTATCAATGAGGCTAGGTGAAGCGGTGTAGATGGTATTTATGCTATTTGTGAGCGCATGTGGATTTCAGGCATCGACCAGCTGAGGGACCTGTGCACATGCTTACATTAAATAGTATTAGTGGAGTCTGAGCTTAAACACATGAATGGATATGTTTCTTTGGTTTTGTACCTGGATCCCAGTGATGACACTTTTAGTAATCCGAAGCATGTACAGCCGAACTACGCTACATTGCTCCTTTCCTTACATCAATGAGGCGAGGTGAAGCGGTGTAGATGGTTTCTATGCTGTTTGCGAGTGCATGTGGATTCTAGGCTTAACCAGCTGAGGGGACTGAATGTGATGAGTTAAATTATGTCAATTATGTTAAATTGTGACTGTGGCTTTGAAATTTTCATTATGATAATCATAGGGCATTTTTTGGAATTCATGAATTGCAATTATAATCTCAACTTTAGAGTTAGCTGTTTACTCTATAACTTAGCGGATATGTACTGAGATTTAATATTGTCATGCTTCAATGAGCTGTGCGTTCATGTGCTACCTATAGCTCATTCATTTGTAAGTGTACGTACTGACTTTTTGTTGCGGCAGAAAGGTTTGCAGATCTGAAGATCAGAGCATTAGTCTTTCTAGAATTGTCGGGAGCAATTGTCATCATCTAGCAACAATGCAGAGATTCTTTTTCCCAGTGAGTCTTCACCCCTTTTTATACATCATATGAGGTCCTGGAAACCTGATCACTGTCTGTTCTATTCAGTAATCTTGTATGACGTTTTGTGTTCTCAAATAATTATCGATAAGGGCTGCTCGTTTTTTCATGTTCTTTGGTAGTGATGATATTCTTGTTTTAAGCTTAACTTTTTATATTACATTACTTAATGCTTTTAAACTTGTTGTACACATATCCGTCGCCCTTTGGATACTTGTGCAGCATATTTTAGCAGTTGACGACTGATGGTTATGGTAAAATTAAGTAGTGAAATCGAGTGGTGGTTGACTGTGATGTTGTTACAATTGTTGTACATACAGAATTGGGCTTGCAAATAATGGTGATCCTAAGCATGTAATTTACTACGATGCTTGTTTATGTGTGCAGTAACGTGATTCACATAAAGAGTGACTGCATCAGCCGATCAAGCTCTGCACATCTCTTACTAACCTTGGAGATTCAAGGTTAGGTAGCAAGACATGTAATAATGATGAGTTGTATTTTACCTTTAAAATACATTATTCTTTCACATCAAATTACTTTCAGTTAATCTAAACGAGTGCCTCCTGATTGAGTCTGGTATTCTGTACTGTGGAATTGTTCTGGAGTTGATCATTCTGCTATTGCAGTATTGCACGTTTATCTTGTCATCGTTTATGACGTTGATCATTCTGATATTGCACTAGTGTGTTAGACCTATTAGTGTATGGTGTATGTTGGCATAGGAAGTGGAGTTTTGATTCTTGTCAACCTATTAGAGAGTGCATCTGCAAAATTTGTAGAACAAGTTGTGGGTCTTACTATTTGTGCTCCTTGATTGTTCGGGAACCAGGTTGTATGTTTCAGTTTCGAGAAGCTCAATCTAGATATCAAGAACTTGTAAGGGAATTGTCATGTATATCAGGACGTGGGTGATATCAGTACAGTACAGTACTGGGAAAAACTGCTCCTTACAGACTCTAGCTTGAATATGTAATTGGAGTTTGCTCTGCAATACTAATCTTGAGCAAACTTTATTTCAGTAGATATATCCTACCACCTTACAGGTTTTTTACAGGGGTTTTGTTTCTCTAATCTGTAAAATGGAATGTGCAGCGACTTGCAAAATTAAGTACCGTACATGTTTGCAACATTTGCATTCCACAAGCCATACCATGTGTATGAATGAATAAGACATGAAATCATGAACAAAATCAATGGAATAAAACTTGTTCCATTCGTACCAAAACAAGCGGCTAGTAGCGTAGTCTCTGCCTTCGTATTTACCCTAGATTTACTTTTACACGTTTGTAACGTTCAGCCATGAAACTCCTTAAAAACGAAGCGTTTCCGCAGTCCCTCCCCTGGTGGGGCAGAGATAATAAATAAATAAATATAATCATGAACGAAATAAGATTATAAAAACTAGAGGTGTTGTTCAAATTTAACCCTTTAACATCCAAATTCAACACTGTTTTCAAAGATTCGTCATAAAATGTTTGATGACAAATAAAAATGGAGTTGATGTACAAAGCTAAGTTGTAAATGTCAATGGGAAGATCACATATGTACGGTTGGATTCATCATATTTTTTTATTAATATTTTTTAATTAGTTTTGCAAGGTTTTCTCTTGAAATTCAATTGAAATTCCCAAATCAACACAAAAAAAATTTAAAAATATTGTAATGAAATTGGAATAACATGCACTAGAAGATGGTGTGGTTTACATCATTTGATTCTACTTATTTTGGAAAATCATGTTTAAAGTCTCACTTTTTGAACTAAGAATGAAACTTGACATAAACCAATTGTGTTGTTTTAAAAAAAAATCACAATATCTTATTTTGAAGTTCCATAGTGTACAAATGATAGTCAACTAGCTCAAGAACCAAGAAAAATTGGAATGGATGAAAAATTATATTGGTAGTCAAGAGAAAGTTTACAATCTGTTCGTCGTCCATTATATACTAGACACATGTGCGTAAAGGGTTTTAAATGGGAGGATGTGTTATAAGGTAGAAACCCCATTCTCATGATTTTCAATTGTTTTTAGTTGTTTCCATTATTAGAATGGGGTTTTTTTGGTTGGTCATTTGTTTGAAAATTATTTATTCTTCAATTTACCATAATACCGTACGTGATTTCTTCAATATTTTTAATATAAAAGTTCAATGCACTATGTTACACTAGTAGATGTAAATTCAATACTCCTTCAAGTTCACTTTCCAAATTTCTGGTATTTATTCACTATCACATAGGTCTCTAAAAGTGTACAAAGTAGATGCAACAACTCCAAGTGTAATCTACAAATTATTTGTGATTGATGCCAATCTTGTCATACCTTCATTTTTATCAAAAATCTTCAAATGTTGTTCAAATCAATATTGTTTTTCATTTTGTTTTATTGGCTTTGTCCTTTGGACAGAGACTATGACATAAACTAGCATAGTCCCACATTGACTTTGATTTCTGAACTAAAGTTTCTAATTCCTATCTACAACTGCATTCAGACTACACACAAATTGGAGGGTATAAGAGTATGGGTATTAGGCATTGGGTCCGGGTATCGAATAGATCTTTGCCATCACATTGCTTCGTCGTTATGTTAGTGCTTCTTCGCCATCCCAATCATTTCTTCATATCTATCGTTTTGTTTTGTTTCTTCACATCATCATCACCATCGCCATCACAAGGCAATTTGAGGGCGCGTTTTATGTTTCGGGAAGATTCAATTTGACGACGTGTTTTAGGTTTCGGGAAGATTCGAAACAGAGTGCTTATGGATGAGTTGGGGGGAATCCGACTGGTTGGGGGGGGGATCTGTGTTGCATTGAGAGTTGGGAATCCAGTGATAGAGAAATTATTTATACTACCGAAGTTCGTTTGTGGTTATGATACAGGTTCAATATATGCTAACAAATTGGTCCAACTTGTCATCTTCACTTTCACTAGATTAGAAGTCATTTTGGTCACGGTTTTTATACCTCTGGATAGCATTATTTAATTTGTATTCACATTCATTGTTTGTCATTTTTTGTTTGCGACATTATTTTAGAAGTTTAGAAGTCAGGAGCCTTTTCTTAAGAGTCTCCCCTGCCATACACACGAAAAACTTAGGTTGGTTTGCATTCATGCTCTATTTTCATTGGTCGTGTGTCGATGTCGATGTGAGGATGTGTGTTGATCTTTTTGCAAAGATCCTTTGATATAGATTTGATTGTGATTACACGTTCATTTCAAATAATGGCTCATTATTTTGTTTCTGGGCTAGAAATTCAGCCATTAATATGTATGCGTTTCACATAGTTTTGGACAGTTGAATTGTGTTTTTGCATAATTGATGTGTTTTTGCATAGTTATTTATGTGTTTACTTGCGTTCACAATAGGGCAAAGAATTTGGGACTAGAGGATTTAATTTTTTTTTTTGTCGTTTCAAAAGGGCTGCCTTGTTATACCATCCAACAACGAAGATGAAGAGCTCCTACTATAGTGAAATGGCTGAACTTCTACTGGAAGGTTGAATTCCTTACACATATGCTTGCAGCAATTGATTAGTTAGATACATGACAATGAAGGGTTAGAAGGATTAAGATGATAAATGAAGATATCTTAGTTAATTTGCACGACACTTGTTTGGCCATTTAATTAAATTTTACATTATACCATTTCAAAATTAATGAAATTTGTCATTGTTTTCATAAATTGTAATTCTATTTTCTCATATTTTTTCCGTGTACACTTCATTCTATCATTACATTATTAATCCCTAGACTTTCTACCCCTACTAAAGTTTTCAAGATTCTTTATGATGGTGTTGGATACTCTTGGATGACCTTGGATGATCTTTTAAGTAAGTTTTCTTGTTCGATTCTTACTAAATTCTGTCATATAATGTCAAATTTCCTCTCTCACCATAGTTCCAAGAAAATTATTGCATAAATGTTATAATGGTTTGTTATCATGATATAAATATAAACTTTAGCTAATTTCATTTAAAATTAACCACACGTCAACTCTATTTCGTTTAAAATCCAAAGGAGATGATAGGTTAGATGGAATTAAAAGAAGTTTAAGGAATATAATAGGGAGATGCTAGGTTAGGTGGAATTAAAATAAAAGAAAAATCCAAGGATATAGTGGATTAGGTGGAGCTAAGTTAGGTGAGATTTTGAAGACCTAGTGCATTAATGTAAAGAATAAGCCATTTTAAAAGGTCTACAGGGTTGGTTAGGTGGAATTAAGTTAGGTGAGATTTTGAAGATAGGTGTGCCAAGGAGACCTATTTTTAAAAGAATCCAAAGATATTACTAGTAGGTGACAAAGAGAAAAGACCTATTTTAAAAATAATTCAAGGAGATTAGGTGACAGTGGCGAGTAATGAAGATTAGGGACAGTGGTGAGTAATGAAGATTAGGTGATAGTGGAGAATAATAGAGATTAGGTGACAGTGGCGAGTAATGGAGATTAAATGATAGTGGTGAATAATAGAGATTAGGTGACAATGGCGAGTACTGGAGATTAGGTCATCAGGAATTTCCGACCCCACTGATTCTGCACTGATTCAGTGCGTTTATCGTTAAACACTGATTCCGCACGTCATACGTGCATTTAGAAGTGTCGTTACAGTACGGAAGTGACATGCATTACTAAGATGTCGATGCAGTGTCTTTTCCGTGATTATCAAAAAAGTATTGTTTCCGCACGGAAGTCGTGCTTGACGGAATCCGTGCGTTAATCGTGTATCTACATCACATGACTGATAAGACACGGATAACGTGCAGTTTTAGTTAATGCGAATTCAGTATCGTATACGTATCATATTAATGCCTTTTGTTATATTCGTGCGATTTCAGTATCTATTATAATGCAAATCATTGTCGTACGACATCCGTGTACAATATTTTAATATATTTTTGGAATCTTTTGGAATCTTTTGGAATATTTCAAAATATTTTATATTATTTTGGAATATTTTGGAATATGTTGGAATATTCCAAGAATCTTCTTTAAATTATACTTCCGGTTTAATTTCCCAAAACATTTTTAGATCTACATTTACAGAGTTTAGAAGCAATACACATTAAAATTTCAAAGAAATAACATTTTATATTTTTAGAATTCAAATTTGGTATTATTGGTTATCATTGTACTTTTCATCATAGGAGCAAAAAAAAATAGCTCACAACCACCACGATTTTGGCAAAAAATAAATAAATTCAAAATATTATGAAAAAAATCCTAGATATAGAAAACGTCCTGCATAATCTAGTGCAAAAAAAAAATTTGAAAAAAAAGTTTTTTTCACATAGTTAAAAACATTCAAAGTCCGCTGAAAAAAGAAGTTCGATAATTACCAAAAGAGTTCCGTTGTATGCATGAAGAGTTTGAGGTGGTTTGGTGGTTGGGAACTTGATTGGCAACCGGAAGGTTGAGAGTTCAAATCCCACCGTTGGCGATATAGAGCTTGGGAAGCCCAAGCTATAGTGGGCCCCACCGCATGTGCGGGCAATTTCTGTGAAGTTGAAGTGGGTAGCGAGGAAAGTAATTATTTTATATTTTATTTTATTTTATATTTTTTAATAATATTGTTTTGATCAAATTTAGATATAAAAAGAAAAGAAAATTTAGATATGGAAAAGATGATGTCGCACGAAAAACGCACTGAATCAGTGTAGTTTTAAAGACGATTAAAACACGACATTTGACGACTATAAACAGTGCTGAATTCATACGTTTTCAATGGATGTATCAATCGTGTCGAATCAGTACTATATCCGCTTGTACGAACATCGTGTCATATCAGTGTAGTTGCGATGAATGACGCAACGATGCGGAATCAGTGCGAAAATCGTACGAACCCTTGAAATATCGGAAATCGCACTGAATCAGTGCAGAATCAGTGGGGTCCGAAATTCCTGATGGTGATAGTGGTGAGTAGTGGAGAGATTAGGTGAAAATGACGAGTGGAGTAATGTGCTACATCTTTCTATAAAAATGCTTCAAAATAATTCTTCTTTTACAGCTTATTTTTCTTCACTTGTTGTTTTCTGCTTCGTGTTTGATTGATTGTAAGTTTTTGTTGGCTCTGTCCTTTGAACAAAGACTATGGCATCAACTTCGGTTTCTCCTACTAAAACAGAAAGTCCATTTTCCTATACACAACCCTTTTCACACATTCATAAACTCATCGGAGAGGGTTTTCATGTGTTGACATGGTCGGCTTCATCATGGTCGGTCTGCCTCCCCAAACCCTTAATCGGTTTATGCCGCAGCGAAGTAGCTGCATAGTCGTGTGTGAGATTACCGTGGTGAAGGAGGTTGTGCTCGGAAAACTTTGCTTTATCAGGTGCAGCTCATTACGCCCGGCAATGACGGTCCCAAGTTCTGTGCGCATTTGAAAGATGATGAGCTCGAGATCGTGGAGTGAACACAAAAATTTTAGACTAGATAGGGCTATGGCAAGCGACAACAATAAAGGTGAGTATCGATTATAATTCCTTTTTTCTTTTGTTATTTTTTACAAGTGAAGGATCTTTCGGAAATGAATTTGTCGATGGAAATTTTCAGCAAGAATTGTCGATATAAATTTTTGGAAGGTTTTGTTCCTTTTTTTCCTTGGAAGGAACATAATGCAACAAAAGGAACTGTGTATTGGCTCAATCATGCTGACATGCTTAGTCGCTTCGGGTATTGTGGTCTTATGAAATTGCATGTCTTAGCCTGAGATTTAAACTCGGTTCAATTTGTCACTAGAACAAGAATTTTGGGACTCCGTGAAGGGTATCAAGTAATGCTTACTTGACACCAGAGATACTTACGTGCCAATGGAAGGTCATTTTTTTAATCTTGGACTCCAGCTAATAGTAGATTTTAAACTATTTCTTATATACACTGTGGTGCAAAACTCAAAGTTCAAGTCATGCTTATGTACGTTGTGGGATTTCCAGTTTCGTAATTGCTAAAAAATAATTCACATCTTTGGCCAAGTTTTATAAATCTACGTAATAGTCATGTTCAAAATTACGTTTTAGAACTTGGTTGAAAATATCCAAAGGTATTAGAAGAGGTTTTCAAGCTTTGGTTCATATATTGCCCAGAGTGCACATTATAATATAAGTATCTTTGTCTCTCTGTGTGACCATCTAAAGTAGAGGAATCTATTTGCATAGGATTTTGATTCTCAGAAGATCTTGCTTACAAACGTGGAATAAGTGGATATTGCCAGTTGTCAAAGGTGCAAATCAAGAGGAGGTAAACAATCCACACAATTGAAAATTGTTCCCATGATTATTTGATTGTATTTTGCTAAGCTTGATATCACCTCATACTCGATGACGATAGTTTAGTCATTGTGAATTTTCATCTGGACACAGTTCAATTTGGAGAGCATTTCATTACACTACTAGAGAAATGGGGTTCCTAACCCGCACAAAATCAACAGAAATTCTGTTGGTTCTGTGCGGGTTAGGAACAGTTGATTCCGGATCACAATCAAGAGAATTATCTTGGTTCGGTGTTGGTTCAATAAAAACAGTAAATATAAACAATAAATAGTAATTAAAAACAGTAATTAAAAAACAGTAAATATAAACAGTAAATAGTAATTAAAAACAGTAATTAAAAAATAATAAATAATAACAGTAAATAGTAATTAAAAAACAGTAAATAAAAACAGTAAATAGTAATTAAAAACAGTAATTAAAAAACAGTAAATAAAAACAGTAAATAGTAATTAAAAACAGTAAATACCAAGGGCGGGCCATCTAGCCTAGCCTAGGCTCAAGGACTTAGCCACCTACCTACCAAGCTAGGTTAAGCCAAGGACGGGGGCCAAGGGGTTTGATCCTTGAACCTCTTAGCTCCCGCATGGAGGCCTTAGCCACTAAGCCACCACTCCACACATGATGAAGGAGGAGTATTTAAAAGTTTTGTATATAGAGGCCCCAAGTTACTCTCTAATTTCTATTTACTGTATACTATATAATATCTACTATATACGGTATAATATTTACTATGTATCGTTTACTGTCTTCTATCAACTACATACTATTTACTGTTTTTAATTACTGTTTTTAATTACTATTTTTATTTACTGTTTTTTAATTACTGTTTTTTAATTACTGTTTTAATTACTGTTTTTTTATTTACTGTTTTTATTTACTGTTTTTTATTTACTTTTTTTTATTTACTGTTTTTTAAATACTGTTTTTTAATTACTGTTTTTTAATTACTGTTTTTTAATTACTGTTTTAATTACTGTTTTATTTACTGTTTTTTTATTTACTGTTTTTAATTACTGTTTTTTAATTACTGTTTTTATTTACTGTTTTTATTTACTGTTTTTATTTACTGTTTTTTAATTACTGTTTTTAATTACTGTTTTCATTTACTTTAGTTTAATTGATTTTTTTAATTACTGTTTTTAATTACTATTTTATATTTACTGTTTTTATTTACTATTTTAATTACTGTTTTTAATTACTGTTTTTATTTACTGTTTTTATTTACTTTTTTTTAATCACTATTTTAGTTAGTGTTTTTATTTACTGTTTTTATTTACTGTTTTTATTTACTGTTTTTATTTACTGTTTTTTAATTACTGTTTTTATTTACTGTTTTTATTTATTGTTTTTATTTACTGTTTTTTAATTACTGTTTTTAATTACTGTTTTCATTTACTTTATTTTAATTAATGTTTTTAATTACTGTTTTTAATTACTATTTTTTATTTATCGTTTTTTATTTACTGTTTTTATTTACTATTTTAATTATTGTTTTTAATTACTGTTTTTATTTATTGTTTTTATTTACTTTTTTTAATCACTATTTTTAATTAGTGTTTTTATTTACTGTTTTTATTTACTGTTTTTTAATTACTGTTTTTGTTTACTGTTTTAAGAGAAAACTTGTTGGTTCCAAGAGAAAAATCAACAGGAACTTGTTGGTTCCAAGAGAAAACTTGTTGGTTCTGTGCAGATGACTAAATGTTTGCTACGTTAAACCCATTCTCTGTTGGTTCCAACAGATGTGTGTTGGTTTTGTCTTGGTTTTTACGCACTCTTTAGTAGTGTTATTTAGTGGGTCATGTGTACATTTTTCAGGTCTTAATTGAGTTATGGTTCAAGATACTTGTTTCATCCCATTTTCTCAAACTAACTCTTTCATGTTGGACATTTGCAGGTATATTTGTATATTTTTATTTTTTTGTACAATTCGTGGAAAATTTTGTATTTTGAAGATCCATAAATTGGATATCTATCAAAGCCGATTTACCAACCTCCGTTACGGTTCAATTATTACACAAAAAGATGATCAAAGGAACAATTTATAGCTCCTCAAAGTCTTAACTTGTTAACGTCCAAATCCACCATCAATTTCAAAGATGTGTTATAAAATGTTTGATGAATCACAAAAATGTAGATATACAAAAGAAGTTGTAAATCTCAATTTGTAGATCACATCTGTACAGTTGGATTTATCAAAAACATTATTCATAGTTTTTGATTAATCTTGCAAGGTTATCTTTTGAAATTCAGTTCAAAGTCCCAAATTAACAATTTTTTATTAAAAAGATTTATAACGAATTTGGAATGATGTGCATTATGAGATGGTATAATTTCCATTATTTGATTCTACTTATTTTGGAAAAAAATCATTGTTAAGGTCTCACTTTTTAACCCCTAAACACCCTCACCCCTCTCCAGATTTAGAGAATTTCAAAGATGTCTTATAAAATGTAACTAAGAAGGATATTTTGAACTTGATGTATGAATAAAAGTTGTACATTATGAATTTTAGATTCTATCCATACAGTTAGATCTATGATTGTTGTCACTAATATTTTTGTATAAAATTTGAAACTTAAAATTCAAAATTATTTTGTAATTTGATTACAAATAAGATATTGACACTTTGTACATGAAATTTGTTGTGATTGGTTGAAATGTAATACTCTAAGTGTAGTGGTTTTTGGAGACTTTTTGGTTGCTTAATTTTATGAGTTGACTTATTTAAGAGCACTTTTACACTGAAATCTTTGAAATTTTGGGTGAATCACTACAACATGAAATAAGGCATAAAAATTTCACAAATCATCCCCTTTCTAATTGGATTACACATGCATGAAGCTAACTTCCCATAAAATATATATTAAAAAATCCACAGTGCAAAAAGTCAATGACGGATGAGAAAATTGTATTTCATTTTGTACATCGTCGACTTTCTGGATGGTTGGACATTTAGGAATTAAACTAAGGAAAAAACTTGACATAAACCAATTTTTTCTTTTAAAACAAAATCACAATATCTTATTTTGAAAATCCATATTGTACAATACAAATGGTAGTCAACTCATACAAATGGTAGTCAAGTAGCACAAGAACGAAGGAAAATTTGAATGGATTAAAAATTGTATGGGATGTAGTCTTTAGAAGGCTTACAATCTATTCATTGTCCATTATATGGATGTTGGCGCGTCAAAGAGTTAAATGTGCAAGAATAGATTCAGCTACCCTATATATTATATATATCATGGATAATTTAGAGGAAAAATTGTAACATATGAAACATGGTATAAATCTATTTATTACAAATAAAAAAAATTAAAAAAAAAATTCTTGAAATTTTTATTCTATTACAGGTATATAAACTGTATGAGTTTGTTAGTGTTATGAATGGGACACTACTAGAGAGTGCGTAAAAACCAAGACAAAACCAACACACATCTGTTGGAACCAACAGAGAATGGGTTTAACGTAGCAAACATTTAGTCATCTGCACAGAACCAACAAGTTTTCTCTTGGAACCAACAAGTTCCTGTTGATTTTCCTCTTGGAACCAACAAGTTTTCTCTTAAAACAGTAAATAAAAACAGTAATTAAAAAACAGTAAATAAAAACAGTAAATAAAAACACTAATTAAAAATAGTGATTAAAAGAAAGTAAATAAAAACAGTAAATAAAAACAGTAAATAAAAACAGTAATTAAAATAGTAAATAAAAACAGTAAATAAAAAACAGTAAATAAAAAATAGTAATTAAAAACAGTAATTAAAAACATTAATTAAAATAAAGTAAATGAAAACAGTAATTAAAAACAGTAAATAAAAACAGTTAATAAAAACAATAATTAAAAAACAGTAAATAAAAACACTAACTACAAATAGTGATTAAAAAAAGTAAATAAAAACAGTAAATAAAAACAATAATTAAAAACAGTAATTAAAATAGTAAATAAAAACAGTAATTAAAAAACAGTAAATATAAAATAGTAATTAAAAACAGTAATTTAAAACATTAATTAAACTAAAGTAAATGAAAACAGTAATTAAAAACAGTAATTAAAAAACAGTAAATAAAAACAGTAAATAAAAACAGTAATTAAAAAACAGTAAATAAAAACAGTAAATAAAAAAAAGTAAATAAAAACAGTAACTAAAAGCAGTAATTAAAAAACAATAAATAAAAAAACAGTAATTAAAACAGTAATTAAAACAGTAATTAAAAAACAGTAAATAAAAATAGTAATTAAAAACAGTAATTAAAAACAGTAATTAAAAAACAGTAAATAAAAACAGTAAATAGTATGTAGTAGATAGAAGACAGTAAACAATACATAGTAAATATTATACCGTATATAGTAGATATTATATAGTATACAGTAAATAGAAATTAGAGAGTAACTTGAGGCCTCCATATACAAAACTTTTAAATACTCCTCCTACATCATGTGTGGAGTGGTGGCTTAGTGGCTAAGGCCTCCATGCGGGAGCTAAGAGGTTCAAGGATCAAACCCCTTGGCCCCCGCCCTTGGCTTAACCTAGCTTGGTAGGTAGGTGGCTAAGTCCTTGAGCCTAGGCTAGGCTAGATGGCCCGCCCTTGGTATTTACTGTTTTTATTTACTGTTTTTATTTACTGTTTTTATTTACTGTTTTTATTTATTGTTTTTATTTACTGTTTTTATTTACTGTTTTTATTTATTGTTTTTATTTACTGTTTTTATTTACTGTTTTTATTTATTGTTTTTATTTACTGTTTTTATTTATTGTTTTTAATTACTATTTACTGTTTTTATTTACTGTTTTAAATTACTATTTACTGTTTTTTAATTACTATTTTTAATTACTATTTACTGTTTTATTTACTGTTTTTATTGAACCAACACCGAACCAAGATAATTCTCTTGATTGTGATCCGGAATCAACTGTTCCTAACCCGCACAGAACCAACAGAATTTCTGTTGATTTTGTGCGGGTTAGGAACCCCATTTCTCTAGTAGTGGGATAAAGCCTCACGGTTGCATCGTTCTTGTTTTATTAGTTTTGATGTGTATTGGCTTGGAAATATTTGAAAACATATCTTGTGCATATAATCTTATACATTCCCTATGTCCCGCTAAAAGACCTTGTTTTCATTGAAATCCATGGATTAAGCGTTGTTTTCATGCAAATTCATGGATTAAGCTTAATCCTATGATTAAAAAGGGAGTGATTTGATTTCCAAAAAGTGTATACATGACCAAAATCCATGACAATAATCCATGATCAACAAGATCAAAATTCATGAATTAAGGTGCCAAATTGTCCGCAATGCCATGAAGCAATTGTCAAGCACGCACGAAGCTTAATTGCTAGTGGTGAATGAGTACAATTAGAAATCATGGTTTTGTTTTGGGACAAAATTTAAGTCAATGTCATGATCTCTTTGCAGGATGGAGGGAGTAGAACCTATTAAAACCAAAAACAAGGATAAATTATTTTAATATTAGAATAGAATACATACCATCTTTACAAATAATAACAAATAGTCTAAATACATTAGAGGAAATATGGGCCTGCAAAAGGCCCTCAAAATGCCCACTTTTTTTCCCATGGTGTCCATGAGCATAGCCAACGATAAGCTGTTGTGTCCAAATTCACAAACAATGATATAGTGAATTT